>CM060436.1:74005765-74700765 GCA_030545235.1 Helianthus tuberosus | reverse complement strand
AAGCTAAG
The DNA here is from genome assembly GCA_030545235.1 of Helianthus tuberosus. Classification (NCBI taxonomy): domain Eukaryota; kingdom Viridiplantae; phylum Streptophyta; class Magnoliopsida; order Asterales; family Asteraceae; genus Helianthus; species Helianthus tuberosus. The sequence continues at coordinate 74,700,757 of CM060436.1, read as the reverse complement.
GTCCACTAAAAATTTGAAAAAAAAAAAATTAAGGTGAGTAAATTTTGTTAGAACAACTGAAACTGCAACATCAAGTTCATAAAAAAAAACAATAATATAGTGAACAAATCCCAAAACCTAAACAAAACCAAAGTAATAAATAACGGTGGATGTATCCATACATCCCCCAAAAGTATCTACACATCCCCTAACCCTAAATGTCTCTCATTGCCCAATACGCCTCAAACTGGCCCCACCAATACGCTCCTCATTATTCAATACGTTTGAAAATGGTCCCTACCATCTAATTAATGTCAATCATTGGGTGTCACCCAATGATTGGGATGTAAGGAACTTTATTTTGATAGGATTTTTGTATAAGTAAGTTGTGAAATATTTATATAAGAAAATTAATTTTTTTTTTATAAAATGTTGTTATAAAAAATTGTGTTAGTATTATAAAACTTCATATTTTTATGAAATGAATTGTGTATATTTTTAATAAAAAAATGTGCATATGTTTTTTATCAAGTATTAATATTAAAAACTTCATATTTTTATGAAATTAATTGTGAATATTATAAAATGCCAATTTTTTATAAGTATTATTAAATGTCAATTTTTTTTATAAAACGAATTGTATATATTATAACAAAGTTTTTTATTTAAGAATTATTATTATGTCTTTAATTGTCAAAAATTTTAAATGTCAAATTTTTATTAAACGAGTTTTATTTAATATTACTAAATGAGTATTATTACGTCTTTAATTGTCAAACTTTTAAATGTCAAATTTTATTAAACTGGTATATTATAACGTTTTATTAAATGTCAACTTTTTTATTTATCAATTATTATTATGTGTTTAATTGTTTCCATAACGCAATGTGTATGTTATAAAATGTCAAATTTTTATGTCTTTCATTGTTTTTCACTTGTCGTTTATTAACCATAACGCAACAAGAAACGTAATTCAAAATGTAATTAAACATCATTTTATATTAATACACAAAACATGTAACTTTGATACAAAATGTAACGACTAAACCCTAAACCCTAAATCGCTAATCGTTACATATTCTTGAATTCCTGCACAGGAAAACGATGGGTGCAGCATACACAATTTCACGACATGCCGGCTGTCTTGAAATTGCGTACCGAACCCTGCCTTCCAACGGGATTTGCTTCACATCTACCACATTGAGATGGCACAAGGGATCAGAAGTTGGAGCAGTGGAGTTGGGATTTCCTTTATCAACCACCGTCCAGTCTTCCGCGTCCCCTCGGGATGGTGAGCGCAATGGCATTCCCGTTGGTGGAAGGCTCATGAGAACACTAATGAACTCCTCTCTTGGAAGGACATGCTACAGGGCAGCCCGCGTTGGCTAGCGTCACTAGGAGCTGATGACGCCACAAGCTACTCCTATAACACGTAATCCTAGATCGGCGTTCTAGTGCATGAATCTGAAATACAAACGTATTTTCTCCATAAGGATTACGCTACCATCACCGTCAAAACACCGACTTTCGATATCCTCTTAATAAAAACACAATTTAACATTAGTCTCGGCATTCGAAAATATATTGTAAAAATAAAAAACCAATTCAAGCACCACCACAACCACGACCCACCACGGCACCACCATAGCCCACCACCACCCTTAACCACCTCATCTACCTCCACAGCCGACCCACCACCACCACCACAACCTCCACAGCCGACCCACCACCACCACCACAACCCCACAGCTGACCCACCACCACCACAACCTCCACAACCGACCCCCCAACCACAGCTGACCCACCACCACCACCACCACCACTACCAACACCACTACCACCACCACCACCATAGCCGACCCACCACCACCGCCACCACCACCACCACCACAGCCGACCCACCACCACCACCACCCCAGCCGACCCACCACCACCACAACCACCCTAGCCGGCCCACCACCATCACCACCACAACCACCCTAGCCGACCCACCACCATGACAACCACCCTAGCCGGCCCACCACCACCACCACCACAGCCACAACCCCAACACCACCACAAACGGCCAAAATAAAACCACAAAAAAACAAACCTTGAATATTCCGACCGTATAGAGAAATACGAGAGCGAAAACTATACGAGAGACCACCTGCCGGATTGTCATCATGTGGTCCCAAACTCAGTCCAAAAAAAACCTTTGCATATGTACTTGTGACCAGCTTTGTTCGTTTTAACTATAAAAGGAAACTGAAGTTCAATGAGACGCATATGGGTTGATGAGACGCGTATTGAACTGAAGTGTAATAAATGTCGGTCAACTTTTCAGAAAAAGTAGACGTATACGGGTCTCATCGGGCTATACGAGGCTTATTCACTGAAAAGTTGTCAGTTTCCGTAGGCCCATACGCGCGTATAGCCCTATTAGAGGCTTATCGAGTTGTTTTATTATTAAAAGCTTGTATACTTTATCAGAAGTTGCAAATGAAATATACACCATCTTCACAATTACAAACTCACAATGGTTGTTTGCAAATGTGGTAGGACGGCTGCACTAAGAACGTCTTGGACTGAAGCTAATCCCGGACGTCAATTCTACACTTGCCACAGTATGGTATGTTTTTAATTCCATACCCATACCCGGTTATAAAAATATAAATTAAAAAAAATCGGGTATATAGTCGGGTATTTTTGTCATCCTTACTTTGAAACACTAATTCCTCTTCTGTGTCAGTGTTCTAAGTGCAACTTCTTTGTGTGGCACGATCCTCCTGTCGCAACCCCCGTCCCCTAATAACCCGAGAACAGGCGGCCGCGGCCAGTTTTGGTGTTTATCATTTTGGCAGCGGAATTTACATCAGGACCGTAGTTAGGAAATATTTTATCAGAGTAAAATACCATGCTTTTATAATATTAAACACATGGGAAATTCCCAAGTTTCAATAAACACATTTTTATAGGGATAAACCCTATTTTATTTAAATAAAAATCTCTTTATTTAGGTAACTTTTTATTGCCACTTTTCCAAGCCTTCAGTGCTGTCCAGCTGGCTTCTATTTGGCTTTCACATCTTGTTACCTGAAACACGTTTAAAAACATTTTGTCAGTGGGAAATACTGGTGAGTTAATCTCAGTTTAACCAAGTTAAGTAAAACCATTGTACAGTATTGAGAGCGATCGCGCATTTACATTTGTTTCCATCTACTTTAATTACCACCCACGGTACTGTCAATCCGACTTGTGGTCATGTTACTACTCACAATGTAGTAACAAATTTTGTATTCAAAACCCCGACATACCGACGATAATTGTAGAATACAAATACTCAATCACTGTTTAATATAATGTAAAACATTTGGGGTTTTGTAAAAACGGTTTACAAAAAGGAGGATTACTCACATTGCTGTCTTAGGGTTTTCCTTAAGGATTTCCTGGTGATTATCTATTAATTACACAAATGCACACGCGTTAGTATAATAACCCAATATTTACATTAGTAATACCCTCCCCGAGACGGCATTCCAACGACTACGTCGGGCAGAACCACGACAACCGTTACGGAACCCTGGATCAATCGACAACGTATCTAATAAGTAACCGGGGTTATGATACTTACAACGAGGTAGAACTTCGCTCATTAGGGGGCTATTATACCCGAGAATAGCTTCTACACTTATGAAATTCGAGAGAGAAAGAAGTTTGGTGCGAGTTGGGACTGAAGCCGATGCCCTTCATTTATAGGGCTGCATTTTGACTTCGTCGCGCCCCGCAAAGATGGTAGCCAAGGGCTACATGGCCCGCGATGTAGGCTGGGTAGGCCCTAGCCTGGCCCAGTCATAGATCTAGCTTTGACACGCGTCTGACACGTGGCAGCACCGGGCTGCGCCTCATGTCCCTTCGCTCGCGGCCCGCGTAAGACCAGGGCTGGGTCTTCGCGGCCCGCCACAGACTAATAAAAATCTTTTTTTAATTAATTTTAATAAAAATAAAGGTATTCGGGGCCTGTTTTCATATACGGGTTGTATTTTAGGACATATAGGGATATTTTAAATATATTAGGGGTGACGAAAATTATTTAGGATGGTTGTTATATCCTCCCCACCTTGTTTTAGAGCTTGTCCTCGAGATCTACTAGAAAAGGTTTGGATATTTCCTTTGCATTTCTGATTCAAGCTCCCATGTGTATTCTGGTCCTCTTTTGGAATCCCATTTCACTTTGACCAGAACTAATCTCTTGTGTTTGAGATTCTTGACTTTCCTGTCTTCAATCTGTAGAGGTCTTTCTACAAATTTTAACTGTTCATTTACCTCTATATCCTTAAGAGGCACTATTAGTGATTCATCAGTTAAGCATTTCTTGAGATTAGATACATGAAATACATCATGTATTCCTACCATTTACTCTAGCAGTTGTAGCTGATAGGCTACAGGTACTATTCTTCTAATAATCTCAAAAGGTCCAACATACCTAGGGCTTAGCTTTCCCCTTTTGATGAATCTTACCACTCCTTTCCAAGGAGAAACTTTTAATAACACTTTGTCTCCTACCTGAAATTCCAATGGCTTTCGTCTGTTATCTGCATAACTCTTTTGTCGGTCACGTGCTGCTCTCAGCCGTTCCTTGACTTGTATGATTTTATATGTTGTTTCTTGCACTATCTCGGGTCCGGATAGTTGCTTTTCTCCAATTTCTACACAACAGACTGGCATTCGGCACTTTCGTCCATAAAGTGCTTCGAATGGTGCAGCATTGATACTTGTGTGATAGCTGTTATTATAAGAAAATTCTATTAATGGTAGGTGATCGTCCCAATTACCTCTGAAATCAATTACACAAGCTCTAAGCATATCTTCCATTGTCTGAATTGTTCTTTCGCTTTGTCCATCCGTTTGAGGATGATAAGCGGTGCTTAGATTCAACTTGGTTCCCATTGCTTTTTGGAAACTTGTCCAAAAATGAGAGGTAAAACGGCTATCCCTATCAGAAACAGTTGATAAAGGAATTCCATGTAATGAAACTATTTCATTTACATACAATTTAGCTAATTGTTCCATACTGAAAGCTTCTTTCATTGGTAAGAAATGAGCTGACTTAGTTAGCCTGTCTACAATCACCCAGATTGTATCATTACCTTTCCTGGTTTTGGGTAATTTGGTAACAAAATCCATTGTTATTAATTCCCATTTCCAAACTGGCATTTCTAATTGTTGCAACAAACCTGAGGGTTTCTGATGTTCAGCTTTAACCTGTGAACAAGTTAGACACTTGGCAACATAAGCTGTTATATCCTTTTTCATTCCTATCCACCAGAAATTCTTTCCTAAGTCTTGATACATCTTATCACTTCCAGGATGCATCATATACTTAGATTTGTGGGCTTCTTCTAATATACGGTGGCATAGTTTTCCAAATTTAGGTATCCACATTCTTTTCTTATGGAATCTCCAAATTCCATCTGTTCCTTGTTCTAATTCCTTAATCATTCCTTTCAATTTCTCAGTATCATCCTTGATCACTGATTCTTGTGCTTTTCTAATCTGTTCATTTAAATCTACTTGCAGATTTAGTTTAAGTGAACGTACTCTTTTTGGTTTTTCGTGATATTTTCGACTTAAAGCATCAGCCACTACATTAGCCTTTCCTGCATGATACTGGATATTACAATCATAATCACTAAGTATCTCCATCCAACCTCTTTGTCTCATATTCAATTCCTTTTTGTCCAAAAACATACCTTAAACTCTTATGATCAGTGAAAATGGTAAACTTACTGCCGTAAAGGTAATGTCTCCAAATCTTAAGGGCAAAAATTATAGCTCCTAATTCCAAATCATGGGTTGAATAATTTTCTTCATGATTCTTAAGTTGTCTAGAGGCGTAAGCTATAACCTTTTGACGTTGCATTAACACACATCCATAGCCTAACTTAGAAGCGTCTCAATAGACTATAAAGTCTTCAGTTCCTTCAGGTAACGCAAGTATGGGTGTGTTGGTTAGTCTTTGCTTAAGAATTCTAAAGGCTTCTTCTTGTTTTGGTCCCCATTCAAACTTAACAGATTTACAAGTTAGCTTAGTTAAGGGAATGACTATTCTAGAAAAATATCGTATAAATCTTCTATAATATCCGGCCAATCCTAAGAAACTTCTAACCTCGGTTGGTGACTCAGTGGTTTTCCATTTAGTAATTGCTACGATCTTTGTGGGATCCACATGAATTCCTTCATGGTTGACTAGATGTACAAGGAACTGTACCTGTTTTAACCAAAATTCACATTTCGAGAATTTTGCATAAAGCTTTTCTTTCTTTAATAGACTTAGAAGTGCATGCAGATGCACTACATGTTCCTCTTTGCTTTTAGAGTAGATGAGAATATCATCTATAAAGACAATTATAAATTTATCTAAATATGGCTTACATATTCGGTTCATCATGTCCATAAATGCAACTGGGGCATTGGTTAAACCAAATGGCATGACAGTAAATTCATAATGGCCATACCTTGTTCTAAATGCGGTTTTAGGAATGTCCTCTTCCTGTACCTTTAATTGATGATATCCTGACCGTAAATCGATTTTAGAGAAAAATCGAGCTCCTTGCAACTGGTCGAACGGATCATCGATTCTCGGTAATGGATACCGAATTTTAATCATGACTTTGTTCAATTCATGGTAATCAATGCACATTCGCATTGACCCGTCTTTCTTTTTAACAAATAAAATCGATGCTCCCCATGGCGATGAGCTTGGCTGTATGAATCCTTTCTCCAACAATTCGTCTAATTGCCTCTTCAGTTCCTGCATTTCTGCGGGTGCCAAACGATAAGGTGCTTTGGCAATCGGTGCTGTCCTTGGTAGCAGGTGGATTCTGAATTCAACTTCCTTGTCTGGCGGTAGTCCTGGTAGTTCTTCTGGAAACACATATGAAAATTGGGATACTACTGGAATATCTTTCAGTTCTTTTCCTTTAGTGTTAGTGATTATGGAAATCAAATACACTAAGGATCCTTTTCTTATATAACTTGCTGCTTTCATCACAGAGATGAATTTTGTGGATCTAGATGGTTTATCTCCTTTAATCGTGATCTTTTCACCCCTTGGTGAATTTACTTGGATTGACTTTTGATCACATAAAATACTGGCTTTATTGGCTATTAACCAATCCATTCCTAATACAACATCAAATCCTGCCAGATTCATTGGATAAAGGTTTGCCATAAATTTTTGATTTAAAAATTCTATTCTTGCTCCCTGCAAGATCTCATAAATCTTAATGGTTTCTCCATTTGCTGTCTCTACTAGACATTCTTGTGGAAGTTTAGTTAATGGTCAATTGAGAAGTTTGCGAAATGAAGTATTAATAAAACTTTGGTTTGCACCAGAGTCAAATAATACTTTAGCAAAAACATCATTAACTAAAAACATACCGGCTATCACATCCGGGATCTTCTTTGCTTCTTCTGCAGTCAGAACAAATGCTCTAGCATTTTTAGTATTCTTGGTGTTCATGGCTGGAGCTAGTTTCGGACAGTTCGGCTTGATATGACCTTTTTCTCCACAGTTGAAGCACATTCCATTATTTGGTTTCTTCCTACAATCTTCTTCCTTGTGTCCTGGTATCTTGCAGAAATTGCAGTAAGTGGAGCATCTTCCTGAATGCTTCTTCTTGCAAGCCTTGCAGTACGGTGTAGAGGTAGAACCTACATTTTTTCCACGGTTGGAATTTCCATAACGGAATTCTTGGGTAAGCTTTTGAGCTAGGTTTCTCCTCTGATCCTCTTCTCGTGTACGCACTAATTCATCAGTCAAGGTGTTTTCCAGTTCTACTGCTTCTTCTATAGTTTGAGGTCTAGCTTCCTTGACTACATGCCTAATTTCACTGATTAATCCCCAGATATAACGGGAGATTAATACTGGTTCAGGTGATGCAAGGGTTGGCACTATTCTAGCGTACTCAAAGAAAGTAGTAGTGTAGCCCTTACTATCCACTCCAGTCATTCTAAGGTTTAAGAACTTATTTGCTATTTGTTCTTTTTCATTGGGAGGGCAGAATTTTCTTTCCACCATGTTCTTAAATTCCTCCCATTCTATATTGTAAACTTTATCACTTCCCCTAGACTGGAGGATAGTGTTCCACCATTCTAGTGCTGAATTGTTGAACAGATTGTAAGCAAACATTATCTTATCCTCTTCCGCTGTGACAACTGCCAAATTTGCATGCATCCGTACAATTAATTAATCTTGATTAATGCTTAATGACTGTGCTGAATTTCAAATAACTGCAATCTGATTACTGCCTTATACTTACATGTGCATCACATATTGCATACTGTCACATCATTATTACATGCAAACCATATTGACTTAAATGATGCATAAAGCAGAGTTAGCACCGTTAGCGGATAACTCAGAAAACTACTGACAGAACTCAGCACATAGACAGACAATACAATGAGACCCAGTATGGGCCAGAGACCAAATATTACACTAGTTTAGTGTATAGGAAAGTGAGGATCACAAAACTGCTCTTCTAGGTGATAGCTTAAGTGCCGGAAAGTGCCTAAAACTCACCCAAGGTGCTGAATTCAGCATAATTCAGCAAAAATAAGCATTTTAACAAGCTAGTATCATGCAAAAATATGACTAAATGGTCCTGAATGCTTCCCTAAGTGTCGGGAATTAAAAGTGTCACAAAAAGGTACATAAAGAACACTAAACGGTATAGTTTAGCACCTTAACGAACCAGTATCTAACCGAACAACCGGACACTACCCGAAACACCAAAATTACACTAGAAGCATTGTTTTAACATTACTGAGCTAGTTATGATCCCCGAACATCATAACACCTACTAAAAATATCTACTAACTAATGTATGTAACTAATACTTAAAATTAAAGCAAATGGTAAACTAATTGGGTAAGACCTAAGCTAATACCCCCCCCCCACCTATGTAATCGGCCCACATGGCCTAATTGATAGATTTTATTTGATTTTATTGATGGATTTGCTTTGTACTTATGAGACATAATACACATTGGATAAACACTTGTTGGAGGATTATAAGATTAACAACAAGACTTGAACTCTCATTCATCTTTCACACACTTCACACACTTAACTCTCTCTCCCTCCTCCCTTGTTCATGGCCGTGAGCCACCACCCACACCACCATCATCTTCATTTCATTTTCATACAATCCATACTCATCACAAGGTGTTAGAAGCAAGATTAAGAAGCTTGGAGCTCTTGGAGATTGAAGGACCTCTTTCATTTGCTTTTATCCATCACATTCATCATCTTCATTTTGTTTGGTTCTTCCCTAGCCCTTGTGCTAGTAGTAAGCCTCTTGTAACTTGAATTTACTTATCATTTAGTTGGTTAAAAGATGATACATGTTACTAATCATGAAGAACATTAATGAACAAGATGTTAATCTCTAACATAAAGCTCAAAACCATAAGAATACATATTGTTAAATGTTGTTTAGCTACTTGATGATTGATTATATGTGGTTATGATGTAAGACATCATATGAAACCTACTAGATTGTGATTAAACACATGATCTAGTAAGTTAAGATGATGATCTTGTGAAAGACCAAGATGATCATATTTTATGTATACATGAACTTGAATAATAAAATTGTTTTCATATGTGATGATGATTTAAACACAACATAAGTCTTGTAAATGGATGACTTCAAGAATAATTTTCTCAGGAAACTAAGTTAAAACACAAGATTTATATAAACTTGGTTCTTACATAAACCAAACTTGTTTTTAATGGTTAAACAAGTGTAGAAACACTTGTGTAACAAAAAGATTACATAAAGAAGCATTTTTAGAAAATGTGTTTGGAAGTTGTAAACACCCAACTTCTTTAAAGATGAAGTTTTTAAAGAAGTAAACACATTTTAAGGAGTAACTAAACCCACTAGTAAGTTACTACAAGTTTTCATAAAAGTTCAAGTTCATGTTGTTGTATAAATTGCATAACTTTGGCACTTGGTAAGTGTTGATTGAGTTGTTGACTGTTTGTGATGATTTTAAAAGAAAATGATATGCTTTGAAAGCATGGGAACCTCCGTTTTTAGGGGAAACTATGGCAAAATTTTCTAAAAATATAAACACTTATAAAAATATTTTCAAACAAGTATTTACAGGTGTATTTTAACCATGAGTTTCTATATAAACTTTGCCATAATTTTTGTTACAAAAATACAAATATTGGAGGTTGGTTTTTATAAATAAAAGTGGCTATATATATATATATATATATATTTAGAAGACACATGTGTGTGAATATTTGTATACTTTGTGTAATAGTTATATTATTTTAGGGTTAAAATAATATGACATAAGAAAATACCAAGAAATTACAATCTAAAATATTACCAAAAATCTCAAGGAATAAATATACAAGTTACACACATGATATTGTAAAACCGAACGGAAGAATGTAACTTACAAAAAAATTCCGGAAAATACATTTATAAGTATATTTTTGGTAAATAATATTTTGGACACAAGAAAGGAAAATATGATTTTTCCAATTATTACAAAATTATGTCATATTTTTTACAAGGAGAAAAATATATTATTTTTGGGAAGTAAAAATATACTTTCTTGGAATTTTTAGAAGATATATTATTTTTTGAAAAAATATATATATTTTCTTGGATACACTTGAAATGCATTATTTTTGGGTAAAAATAAGTTTATATATATATTTTTTTCTAAGTGAGACTTGAAAATATATTATTTCGGAACTACAAATATTTTTGCCAAAAAGGAAAAATTATAAATAATTTTTCTAAGTAATGATCCTAAAATATATATATATTGGGAAACATATATATATATATATATATTAGTGGACTTTTATAGGAAATAATATTCCGGAAAGTTTAACGCAAAATATAAGAAATACTTCTTGAAATATATATTTTAGAAATATATATTGGATACTTATTAAAGGAAATACAAGCCGGAATACGACACCAATACATGGCAAGTTATACAAAATACAAGAATACGAATACACATGTATGAGATACCCCCATCCTTGGGAAGGAATGCAAGTATAAATACTTGAGAAGTATTATTACAAAAATATTGTTTAACAATTATTCCAAAACTTAAAAATATAATTTAAGTCGAAATATTAATTATTCTAACAATAATTATATAAATTGGAATGATACCAGAAATGTAACTTAGAAAAGTTAATTCTAAGCCAAGGCACGACCCGTTCATCTAATAGAAATTAGTACATTGTAGGTAGTCGTGTTTGCTGAAGGACTTGAGTTACACTTATCGAAGACGTAAGACTGTGAGTTCATGTCCCCCTTTTCTCTTAATTGTTTTTGGTTTTATAACTTCGGGGGTGAAATACATGTTACAAACTGATTATGACTTTATGTGGTATGGTTAGCTAAGGAAGGGTACTACTTGATCATGTGAGTGGTGGGTATGACACTTAAGGCCATTAATCCTCATTGTAGGACCGAGGGACATGAGTGATAGATCTATTTGGGTGTAGCGATCCCACACCCATGCGGACTAGGGTGGCCCATGTGGTGAATATGTCTTATTCCCGGAGACAAATTTGCTAGGTTTGAGTTTGCCTGCATCATTTCACACATACCATTGGCCTTGCAAACCATTGGTGATCTGTTTTTCCTTGTTGCTTTCATACCCGAATTTTACATACATACAGACATACTTTAAAGGTTATTCATATACATACACAAACACATGAACTCGCTCAACTTTTGTTGATGTTTTCAAACTACATGTATTTCAGGGAATTAAGTGGATCTGGCGGGTGTTTGCATGTTCCAAGCTGCGTTATGAATAAAGAGATGTCATCCAGAGTCAATGGGTTTAGGATGTGTATCTTAATCCTGGACGAGATACGTGTCTCTAAGCTCGGTTTTATTGTCTTTTGTCGAGTCCTCGTGAACTCTTTTAAACATGTTGTATGGTTTGTAATTTAAATTTGTAGTCTACGTTCCAAACAATTATGTTGTGGTATTTTCAAACTTAATTTCTGGATGAACATCTAATGGTTTTATCATATAGTGTTGTTATGATTGAATGCAATGGTATTAAGAGAGTCACACCATAATCATGCTTCCGCAAAAGTCAGGGTGTGGCAGCTTGGTATCAGAGCTTCGATCGTAGCGAACTAGGATTCTTTCTCGAGTCTAGACTACGATTATTAGGGCTCTCACGAAAATGTTTTCACAACATATTTTCAATGCATACACGAAACGCCCAGATCTAGGAAACAAACATTTTTACAAACAAAAGGCACGAAACACATTTCAAGGTTATGTTATGGTTCAGTCTGAGAGACTGGGTAGTTCGGTCTGAGAGACTGGGTAGTTCAGTTTGAGAAACTAGGAGGTTTAGTCTGAGAGACTAGGTAGTTCAGTCTGAGAGGCTGGGTGGGATAGTCTGGGAAGACTAGGATGATTGTTGATATATGTGCATATGTTGTGATTGTTTTGTTACAGACACCATGTCCTCATATGAGATTGGACTGTCATATATTGTTGACCCCATGGCCATTGTTTCGGATGATGAGATTGTCCCAGACCCTGAGATTTTTACCTCTGACACCGAGAGTGACGATGATTTCCAGCCATTTGCATTACCTGATTTTGGCGACGATGTACTGCATGCTGATGGTTTACCCGACGAGGATCCCTTTCTTGTTCCTATTCCAGACCAGGACCATCTCATCCTCGGACGTCCCGATGATGAGCATGCCGTGGTTCCGATCCTCGCCCCTTTGCCTCTTGCGGCTTTTCCTCTCGAGGATTTGCCTTTTGATGACTTGTCTGATGATGATGTCGATCTTTTCATTGATGGTCCCCCTGATGCTGCTCAGGGAGATGGAGTTCCAGCTGATGATGTTATTGTTTTCCACTCATTGAGATTCCGATCATTGAGGTTTCATCTGATCATTCTGGTCCGGATTCTTTCGAGTCTGTGTCATCCACCACTTTACATGCACTGGGATTGCAGCGCTACCCCACTGATTCTGATTCTGACACAGCCCTGTCTGTTGCACCTGTTCTTCCACATGACTTTGATCATGACGTTGAGCCTGGACATGAGATTGACTTTGTTCCCGACCATAAGCCTTTTGATGCACCCGCTGATCTTGAGCCGATACCTGTAGACCCTGAGCAGGCACTTGCCCCTGAGCCTATACCTGCCCTTGTGTCACACCCCGACCACGTGAGACAACGAAACGTGGCGGAAACATCGGGGAGTGTTGTAACAGAATTAATTGTTTCAAATCCATGGCAATTGAAGTTTCGTTTTATTAATCAAACATGAAAGTTTACATTGTTTTAAACAAGAACCAAAGAGTACATAACATAAATTAACTAGTTCTTGTCTCGTTTTAAGTCACTAAGGCACAGGTCCGCCTAAGTATGTCTTGATAAGTCCTAAGCATCATCTCCTGAAAACACATGTGAAAATAGGTACGTCAGCATAAAAATGCCTGTGAGATACATAGGTTTTGTGAAAACAGAATTCATGACTTATGTTTGAGAAAATGTTTAGTCATGAACCTTGTAATTTGCTTTGTCTTGTAAATCATTTGAAAAACGATAAGATCAGATGATATGTATAAATAAGAGAATAATGTATGGTTAAATGAATAACCATGTAAAATGAGTTTGTATAAGATAAGTTGTTTGTAAATCAATGTCTTGTGAAAAGTATGTTATTTGTATAAAATGTTATATGTCTCAAATTGAAATGATTCAAATAACGCTACAATATGTGATACCATACAAACACTTATATATAGGAAGTACCAGCGGCGTATCCACCGTGCTTGTATCATATTACATACGCCTCGTTACTTAAATCACTTACTCAAACCAAACCATCAAGATGTAATGTTTAACAATTGTAAATTTTTTTATGTATAGTCAAATGTCTATTGTCAAATGTAAATCATGTCAACAGATACAAATGGTTCACACGGTTCAATAGTTACAAACGGTTCATATAATCAAAGGGTTACGACGGTTCACATAGTCAAATGGTTACAACGGTTCAAAATGTAGTATAATGTGTTCATATGCTGGATGAGCATATGCAACAGAAATGCAATGTAAAACAATGTACTAAGTATGCACGTAATGGACATACATAGCATAAGTGTAATGTAAAACAATGTACTAAGTATGCTAAGTTAACATACAAAGCAGAAAAGTCATGTAAATCAATGTGCTAGCATGCTATCAGTCAACATACATAGCAAAAATGTAATGTAAAACGATGTACTAAGTACGCACACAATGGGCATACATAGCATGAAATGTAATGAAATCATGTACTATAAATGTACTAATAGACATAGCAAGTATATGATGTGAAAACAGGAAAGCATGAAAGTAACAAGTAGGCACATGTGTTTCACCCCAAAACAGTTTGAAAACAGTAAAAGAGGGGTCTATGTACTCACTTGAGATTGCTTAGAAGTCCTTGAGTAACAACCAAACAATGCTAGAGATCACGGATATCAAACGACACCTAATATAGGTAACTATGTTAATAAACCGGACCTAAATCGGAGGATTTAGATAGAATGAGGGTTCGTAAACCAAACGAGTATAGAGACTCGTGTCATATGGTTTAACAAAGCCTACATACTAAATGAAACCTAACCTAAGTGCTTACGACCCATTACGACCCGTTTAGGTAGCTTATGCTACTTTAACGCGTCGTTCGCGTGAAACGCGTTCGGACCGCCTAACTAGTCCTATGACAAGTAGAATATGCCTTAACATGTTTAATATTGTTGATAAATCAGTTTAGAGGTCATAGGTTATGTTACATATGTTTAAAATGAATTTTTGCATCAAAGGGGTATTTTGGTAATTTACCTAAGGCATATAAACTACCTATCATACAACTACTTAAACGAAGCGACCATAAGGTATAACCTCAGAAGGTTATTCCCTATATACTATGGTCACCTAATGTATTTGTTCGGATCCTAATGATCGACCAAATGGGTCGGGTTCGAAAGCATAAGCGATTGATTAGATCGCTTACCCTTACGACCCTAGACAAGCACAAAACTAAAAGTGACGAGCTAAGCATGTTGAAACATGCTTAACTAAGTTAGAAAACAAGTTTGGTATCAAAACAAACGGTTTTGATACCTAAGAGTAGTTTGGTTACAAAATACGCAATAACACGCATTTTGGCCGAAACTACGACTCGTCACTGAGCCAAGATAACGTGGTAATCAGTAGGTATAGTCACTAGGGACTATGACCATCGTGATTACGCTCACGTTATGAAGTTCAAACGAACTTCGCATTGACCATAAACTGGTCAATGCAGAAAGTCAAACAAAGTTTGACTTTCGGACTCAAAAAGCAATAAAAGAACGAAGGAATACTTATAAAGGGTCCCCAAAAGCTTTGATTTCTCAAGTATTCTCAGGTATGAAACAATGGTTTCAACTTAGAGAAATTTCAAGAAATCAAGTGGGTTTTGCTCAAGACATGGGGGGGTATTTATAGGATTCGGAGAGCCGTTAAGATCGTTTCTTGGAAACCGTGATTCAAACTCAACCCTCCACCTCAAGACCCTGGTTTTAGAATACCATTTGAGCCCATAGTATTGCCCCAAAACCATGTGAAAGAGTGGAATGGACTAGATGCAATGTTTCTTCACATTCTGCTGTCTGAGGAAGCCTTACGGACCGTAAGGAGATTGCTTACGGTGCGCAAGCCTACAACTTTGGCAGAATTACAATTTTAGTCCCTGTCATGCATTTAAGTCATTTCTGACACGTTTAAGGCCCGTTAACCCCATTTCAAAGCTCTAAAATGAAGTTAAAGTATAGGGAACTTAAAATGTGCTTAAAAATATCTCGGATGTCGGTTCGTTTGGCCGTACGATCGCGATGTTCGCTTAATTACGACGGAATGCGCATAAGCGCGAAAAACGATCCAAATGACGCGATGAATGGATTTTTCTTATGCCAAACACTACAATAAAATGTTTTAGTGCTTACATAAATTTTTGGATGTCCGAATGTAGTCAGAACGTAAGTTATGCGTGAAAGTGCAAACTTGTGCACTTTTTGACGCTTTTAGTCCCTGAATGACCCAGAAGTTTATTTTAGCACACCGAACCCCTCAAAGCATATTTCTAAGCTATGTAAAGGATATTTATGGTATGTTTAACTTATGGCCATGTTCTGGAATGTCTGTTACAGTTCAAATTGGCATACTTTCGCAGTTTGTCAACTTTAGTCCCTGTAAGCGATTTAACTTGATTTTGCCATACCAAAGCCTTCGAAACTTATTTCTAAGTTATGTAAAGGTTAT
Organism: Helianthus tuberosus; assembly: GCA_030545235.1. Lineage (NCBI taxonomy): Eukaryota > Viridiplantae > Streptophyta > Magnoliopsida > Asterales > Asteraceae > Helianthus > Helianthus tuberosus. The sequence goes on along the minus strand of CM060436.1, from coordinate 74,684,402 downwards.
TTAAGGTATGTTAAGCCTATTTCACTATTCTGGAGTGTTTGTTGCATTAAAATGGTTATATTTACGCATCAGTGCGCGTATAACCTTCCAGAAAGTGATTTAGAGCTTGAAATCGAACAAGAATTGATATGTGCAAAAGATACACATATTTATACAGATCCCAAGTATGAAATACAATATTTCATTGGCTTGGTATTTGTTTGATGGTCACAGTGACCCAGGTGTCACACCATGATCCTCTGCCTGATCCTGACCCTGTACCTGTTGGCATACCTGTTGTTGCACCACTTGTACCAGACCCGATCCCTGCACCCGCTGACCATGCCGCTTTTGCCGATCAGGTAGACCCCAGATACGCATTCACCAGCAATGGGTGGATAGAGGACGATGATGATATGCCCCCTTTTATTGAGCCTGTTACTCCCCCTCACATACCTGCACCTGTTGATGTTGCCCCGTTTCACCCATTTATATCTGATGCTCACCGCACTGACTTACCGATCACATTCTTTCAGGATATTCCCCCACCCCGTCCAGGGGAAGGTCCATCCAGCCAGCAGTCTGGCCATGTTCCTCACATGTCAGCCGCATTTCCTTACATTCCACAGTTTACACCTGCTACTCATTTTGCTTCTGCACCGTCAGGCGAGCCACTCATATGGTTTCCACCAAACACTATGCCAGTTTCTGATCCATACTATCCCTCCCACTTTATCGGCTACACGAGGGATGAGCTACTCCTGTCATTACAGCTCCAGCAGGAGATCCTGCGTCATAGAGTTATGGATCTTGAGAGGATTCCACGTCCTCCACCTTGTACATGTCAGTCACCTTTTGCGACTCCAACTGCTCCTCTATTACCTTATCCAGATTTTGATGTTCGATTCCTCACTATGGAGCAGCAGATCAGCTATCTGTTGCGACACGTTTACGATCTTGAGGAGGAGCTCGCGCATGTGCGCAGTTTGCTTCCTGTTCCTCCACCTCCCCCTCCTCCACCATCAGCATAGCCGGTTTTTGGTTTTATGCAGGTAGCATACTTTTGTGAGAGTGTCGCTATTGAGCCTAGCTTACGAAACCTTTTGAAGACTGCATTTTGATTTCGTGACTGTTGTAGACTGATAGACATTTTGACAAGGGTGGTATGACCCTATAGACCCTTTTGATGTGATACAATACATTTGAAGAACATGTAACTGTAATTGTGGTCGATAATTTATGAAAGCTCAATCGCAATATTCTCATTATATACATTGTTGAATTACTCTACTCGTTTATGCTACGATTGAGATGTAATGTGCTTACCTGCTTAATGAAAGCCTAATCGTAATGTTCTCGTTAAACGTGTTACTAATATACAGGAATGTGCTTTGATTGTAATGTACGTGTTTGTTTGTTATACTCTCATTAAACATGATTCCATTTACTTGCTTATGCTATGAGTATGTTGTTGCTTGATGTGTTGACATGATGATTTATTATGTGTATGTACATATGACCTCTAAACGACTATTGATACTCCCTGATCAAATGAGACTTGACCAATCCAAACTCTTCGTAGAAGATGTCTCAAAGGATCATTCAGCTGCCCATGACCGAGGTGGAATTGCAAGCGCACATCACACAGGCCATCGCACGGCATGTGGTTCTTCGCTACCAACACAACGAAAATATCTCAGGGAATAACCTACCCAACGGTTGTACCTACAAACAGTTTTTAGACTGCAAGCCCCTGAACTTTGGCGGCACTGGAGGTGCCATAGCTTTTGTGAAATGGGTCGAGAATGTGGATGCTGTTGTACGAATGAGCGGTTGTACGCCAGAGCAACAAGTCCCATACATTTCTGGATTGCTTCAAGATGAGGCTCTGATATGGTGGAACCTTCGGGTTCGAATAATGGGTGAGACTGCAACATATGCGTTGACATGGGATGAACTGAAAGGAATAATGCGTAGGGAGTATTGTTCTCAGATGGAGACCCAGAAGCTGGAAAGTGAATTCCGGGGCCTGATGATGGAAGGTCTAAGGGTGGTGGAGTACGTGCAGAGACTTCATGATTTGTCGCGAGTTGTTCCATACCTGGTGGAACCAGAATTAAAAAGGGTGGGGCAATTCATCTGGGGACTGGCGCCTCAAGCCTTGAGCTTGATGACGGCATCGACTCCACCAACAACTATTGATGCGAATATCTTGAGTTTGGCGCTCGCTAAGGAAGCACTTAGACTGGAAAAACTTGCAACCCCTGACAAGAAGAAGGAGACTCATGTGGAGCCATCGGGAGATAACGAGAGGAAGTTTTCAAAGTTCAAGAAGGGCACTCGAGCAAATAACAAGATCAGGAACAAAAGGGGGAAAAAGCACATGGGTATCCCACCTAAGTGCAACAACTGTCTACGTTATCATAACAGGCGATGCAAGTATGGGAAATGTGGAACTTGTGGAAAGGTTGGTCACCCTAAGGAGAATGTTGGTACGGTACCGGACATAGGAATGAAGGTCAAGATGGCAGCGGAAAACGCGGAGAAAATAGCAATAACGGTTACCAGGACGGAAACAGTAATAATCAAGAATAGGGTCAAGGTTGTGGTAGCGTAGGGCATTTCCAGAGAGTTTACTTGGGGACTAAGCCGAGATGTGTTGAGTGCAAGTTTCACCATGAAGGTCGATGCCAGAAGCCTTGGTGTGATAGGTGCAGAAGGGAAGGACACAACAAGTACGCCTGTCGAACGAAGTATCCCAGACAAGAAGGAAATAATACCGACAACCAAGACGGAAACGATGATGGTAGAACTCCAGGATGCTTCAAATGTGGGGACGTGGGGCACTTTGGGAAGGAATGCCTAAAGGATGACCAGGACCGTGGAAGGGCGTGCAACATCGGAGCTCGTGAAGCATGCCAGGATCCAGATATGGTTACTGGTACGTTCTCTACCAACCAAAATTTTGTACCTATGCTGTCTGAGACCAATGCCGACCATAGATTCATATCTCTAGAGTTTAATAATATACTTGGTTTAGTAGCAGTAAGTTAGATGTCCCGTATCCAATAGAACTGGCTAATGAGAAGCTAGTGGGATGCCAATAAAGTAATTAAAGACTGCGTGATAGAACTTAGAGAGCGTGAGTTCTCGATAGATCTTCTGCCAGATGAGTTGAGAAGCTTCGGGGTTGTTGTTGGGATGGAATGGTTGTTGAATAATCATGCAGAAATTGTCCGCCATGAAAAGATTATCCGCATCCAGATGGCGAGTGAAGGGGCGATCGTGATTCTTGGAAAAGAAGCAGGGTATGCTACTACGAGTTACTGGCTATTTGAAGCCACGAAAGTTTTTGCGTAAAGAATGTGTCGCCTTCATAGCCCATGTCGTGGGCAAAGAAACCGACGAACCGAAGCTCGAAGATGTCCCTGTGGTAAGGGAATATCCCGAAGTCTTCCCCGAAGACTTGCTAGGAGTTACCCCCTCAGCGACAAGTCGAATTCCACATCGCTTTGGTTCCAGGCACCACGCCTGTAGCTAAGACACCTTATCAACTTACACTTCCAAGAGATGCAAGGATTGTTAGCGCAGCTTCAGGAGTTGCTAGAGAAGGAAGCTAACAGACCAAGTTTCTCGTTTTGGGAAAAACTCCAGTTTTGCTCGTCAAAGAAGGAGGACGATATTTTCGTACGTGCATCAACTACCAGGAGCGTAGGTCGAAACTTGTTAAGGGTTATCACTTAAGAACTACGCCTATTAACTTGGGCAAACATCATTAATTTGCCTAATGTGCCATCTCAGTTAACCAAATAGATAGAGTACTCAAATTTCTTTTATTGAGATTTCCCACTTTTTCTTCTAGCAAGTAATTTTTTTTTACATCTGTACTCCTCTTGATGGTAGTTGCATCACCTTGATTTTCTTTATTAAAGCAAACACTTCATTGTCTCGATACTAAAACATTTCTTCGTTTTAGCGAATACTTATTGTATCATTTCTTGGAAATTCATATGTTACGCGTGCACCGTTTGTCATGCATGTGGTTTCGTTTCAAAGGAGCGCTTCATCAAAGTTCCAGATATCATTTCATTAAATCTAATTACTGAATTGTGATTCTAATGACCTACCTTATTATAATTATTGTCTCATTTGCTATCAAGTCAACACACCTTCTTGAAGCTTCACTTCATACATAGTTATTATTGTAACTATGCCGAGATTCATTTGTCAATACATACGATTATTGTCAGATTGCGCTGAAGCCAAGTTCAATTGCTTGAACTTGTTCATTTCACATATTCAATTCAAAATACCATATGATGTATTGAAGGCATCATATTCAAGTTTATTCTTACAAATGTTCATTTGTTCCGAGTCGTAGCAGACTTGTTTGGTCTACGGCTCCATTAAATCGTTCATTAATTTCGACACCTTATGGTGATATTTTCACTAGGTTGAAGCTTGCGCTAATCTCGTTTACACACCTCATACTCGGATTTAATTGTTTATTTATTGATTTACTCTAAACCTGTTTTGTTTTATCACGATTAAAGTGGTCTTAACACAGTTGTGTGTTAGGACAGTGGTACATAAATTCATTTTATATTCTAGTGTACCCCATAACGATTCTTTCCTTATCGATCGAATGCCTTGCGGTACTTATTACTTCTTCATCTTTGATCGGAAACAGTGGCTCTTTGATATTCTATATTCAATTGAAAGGTCCTACTATGCTGTTTGAATCAAATTTTCAGAGTTGTTTCAGTACACTTTCCTTTGATTTCAAGCACGGTGAACTTGTTCGGTCACCGCTATTATTGAAATATGTCAATTACGACACCTTGAGGTGTCATTACGAATTTGTAGCTTGTGCTAATCAGGGACAACCGTTTTACACGAAACTACATATACTTTGTTTGACTTGTCACTAAAACATTCCTAATGCAACTACGAATTAAGACAATGATACACCAGATTCTCTGGTATTTCATTTGGTGTATTTTCGCAATGCAAGAATGTCAACACACAAATCCTTACCATTTATTTAATTCGAAAGTTAACAAATCATTTTCATATTCAAGTCGTTGATTTTGAGTTCATATAGCGGATACTATGGTTTGTGAAAACTCGTTTGCATATTGTGACCAATTGTTTGAGAATCCATTGGTCAAAACTCCTTTGTTGCACCCCGGTTAACTAAGTCACGCTAGATTATACATCTATACATCTCGTGTCCCTTGACATCAACTTCTAGAACACATACCTTTTAACCGTTGGGTTCTTGTTGTTGTAATATATCCTTAGATTCACCTGATGTGAATAAGATTTGATTCGGTTTTGTGGTCATCTACCTCAGTATCCTTCATATACGTACACGCATAATGTAACCCTAAGGAGTTAAGGTAGTATAAATTTCGAGGACGAAATTTTCTTAACAGGGGGAGAATGTGACAACGGCCAAATTTGCATGCATCCGTACAATTAATTAATCTTGATTAATGCTTAATGACTGTGCTGAATTACAAATAACTGCATTCTGATTACTGCCTTATACTTACATGTGCATCACATATTGCATACTGTCACATCATTATTACATGCAAACCATATTGACTTAAATGATGCACAAAGCACAGTTAGCACCGTTAGCGGATAACTCAGAAAACTGCTGACAGAACTCAGCACATAGACAGACAATACAATGAGACCCAATATGGGCCAGAGACCAAATATTACACTAGTGTAGTGTATAGGAAAGTGAGGATCACAAAACTGCTCTTCTAGGTGATAGTTTAAGTGCCGGAAAGTGCCTAAAACTCACCCAAAGTGCTGAATTCAGCGTAATTCAGCAAAAATCAGCATTTTAACGAGCTAGTATCATGCAAAAATATGACTAAATGGTCCTGAATGCTTCCCTAAGTGTCGGGAATTAAAAGTGTCAAAAAAAGGTACATAAAGAACACTAAACGGTATAGTTTAGCACCTTAACGAACCAGTATCTAACCGAACAACCGGACACTACCCGAAACACCAAAATTACACTAGAAGGATTGTTTTAACATTACTGAGCTAGTTATGATCCCCGAACATCATAACACCTACTAAAAATATCTACTAACTAATGTATGTAACTAATACTTAAAATTAAACCAAATGGTAAACTAATTGGTTAAGACCTAAGCTAATACCCCCCCCCCCCACCTATGTAATCGGCCCACATGGCCTAATTGATAGATTTTATTTGATTTTATTGATGGATTTGATTTGTACTTATGAGACATAATACACATTGGATAAACACTTGTTGGAGGATTATAAGATTAACCACAAGACTTGAACTCTCATTCATCTTTCACACACTTCACACACTTAACTCTCTCTCCCTCCTCCTTTGTTCACGGCAGTGAGCCACCACCCACACCACCATCATCTTCCTTTCATTTTCATACAATCCATACTCATCACAAGGTGTTAGAAGCAAGATTAAGAAGCTTGGAGCTCTTGGAGATTGAAGGACCTCTTTCATTTGCTTTTATCCATCACATTCATCATCTTCATTTTCTTTGGTTCTTCCCTAGCCCTTGTGCTAGTAGTAAGCCTCTTGTAACTTGAATTTACTTCTCATTTAGTTGGTTAAAAGATGATACATATTACTAATCATGAAGAACATTAATGAACAAGATGTTAATCTCTAACATAAAGCTCAAAACCATAAGAATACATATTGTTAAATGTTGTTTAGCTACTTGATGATTGATTATTTGTGTTTATGATGTAAGACATTATGTGAAACCTACTAGATTGTGATTAAACACATGAGCTAGTAAGTTAAGATGATGATCTTGTGAAAGACCAAGATGATCATACTTTATGTATACATGAACTTGAATAATAAAATTGTTTTCATATGTGATGATGATTTAAACACAACATAAGTCTTGTAAATGGATGACTTCAAGAATAATTTTTTCAAGAAACTATGTTAAATCACAAGATTTATATAAAATTGGTTCTTACATAAACCAAACTTGTTTTTAATGGTTAAACAAGTGTAGAAACACTTGTGTAACAAAAAGATTACATGAAGAAGCATTTTTAGAAAATGTGTTTGGAAGTTGTAAACACCCAACTTCTTTAAAGATGAAGTTTTTAAAGAAGTAAACTCATTTTAAGGAGTAACTAAACCAACTAAACCCACTAGTAAGTTACTACAAGTTTTCATAAAAGTTCAAGTTCATGTTGTTGTATAAATTGCATAACTTTGGCACTTGGTAAGTGTTGATTGAGTTGTTGATTGTTTATGATGATTTTAAAAGAAAATGATATTATTTGAAAGCATGGGAACCTCCGTTTTTAGGGGAAACTATGGCAAAATTTTCTAAAAATATAAACACTTAGAAAAATATTTTCAAACAAGTATTTACAAGTGTATTTTAACCATGAGTTTCTATATAAACTTTGCCATAATTTTTGTTACAAAAATACAAATATTGGATGTTGGTTTTTATAAATAAAAGTGGCTAGATATATATATATATATATATATATATATATAGGAGACACATGTGTGTGAATATTTGTATACTTTGTGTAATAGTTATATTATTTTAGGGTTAAAATAATATGACATAACAAAATACCAAGAAATTACAATTTAAAATATTACCAAAAATCTCAAGGAATAAATATATACAAGTTACACAGATGATATTGTAAAACCGAACGAAAGAATGTAGCGTACAAAATATTCCGGAAAATACATTTATAAGTATATTTTTGGTAAATAATATTTTGGACACAAGAAAGGAAAATATGATTTTTTCAATTATTACAAAATTATGTCATATTTTTTACAAGGAGAAAAATATATTATTTTTTGGAAGTAAAAATATACTTTCTTGGAATTTTTAGAAGATATATTATTTTTGGGAAAAATATATATATTTTCTTGGATACACTTGAAATGCATTATTTTTGGGTAAATATAAGTTTATATATATATTTTTTTTCTAAGTGAGACTTGAAAATATATTATTTCGGAACTACAAATATTTTTGCCAAAAAGGAAAAATTATAAATAATTTTTCTAAGTAATGATCCTAAAATATATATATTTTGGGAAACATATATATATATATATATATATATATATTAGTGGACTTTTATAGGAAATAATATTCCGGAAAGTTTAACGCAAAATATAAGAAATACTTCTTGAAATATATATTTTAGAAATATATATTGGATACTTATTAAAGGAAATACACGCCGGAATACGACACCAATACATGGAAAGTTATACAAAATACAAGAATACGAATACACATGTATGAGATACCCCCATCCTTGGGAAGAAAGTGCAAGTATAAATACTTGAGAAGGATTATTACAAAAATATTGTTTAACAATTATTCCAAAACTTAAAAATATAATTTAAGTCGAAATATTAATTATTCTGACAATAATTATATAAATTGGAATGATACCAGAAACGTAACTCAGAAAAGTTAATTCTAAGCCAAGGCACGACCGGTTCGTCTAATAGACATTAGTACATTGCAGGTAGTCGTGTTTGCTAAAGGACTTGAGTTACACTTATCGAAGACGCAAGACTGTGAGTTCATGTCCCCCTTTTCTCTTAACTGTTTTTGGTTTTATAACTTCGGGGGTGAAATACATGTTACAAACTGATTATGACTTTATGTGGTATGGTTAGCTAAGGAAGGGTACTACTTGATCAAGTGAGTGGTGGGTATGACACTTAAGGCCATTAATCCTCGTTGTAGGACCGAGGGACACGAGTGATAGATCTATTTGGGTGTAGCGAGCCCACACCCATGCGGACCAGGGTGGCCCATGTGGTGACTATGTCTTATTCCCGGAGACAAATTTGCTAGGTTTGAGTTTTCCTGCATCACTTCACACATACCATTGGCCTTGCAAACCATTGGTGATATGTTTTTCCTTGTTGCTTTCATACCCGGATTTTACATACATACAGACATACTTTAAAGGTTATTCATATACATATACATACACAAACACATGAACTCGCTCAACTTTTGTTGATGTTTTCAAACTACATGTATTTCAGGGAATTAAGTGGATCTGGCGGGTGTTTGAATGTTCCAAGCTGCGTTATGAATAAAGAGATGTCATCCGGAGTCAATGAGTTTAGGATGTGTATCTTAATCCTGGACGAGATACATGTCTCTAAGCTTGGTTTTATTGTCTTTTGTCGAGTCCTCGTGAACTCTTTCAAACATGTTGTATGGTTTGTAATTTAAATTTGAACTCTACATTCCAAACAATTATGTTGTGGTATTTTCAAACTTAATTTATGGATGAACATCTAATGGTTTTATCATATAGTGTTGTTATGATTGAATGCAATGGTATTAAGAAAGTCACACCATAATCACGCTTCCGCAAAAGTCAGGGTGTGACATCCGCACACTTGCTTATTTTTAAGACTGCTTCAGTCTTTTCTATCCAGCGTAGAGATGCAACAGCCCCTTCATTGCCTGAGAATTCCATTGGTTTACAAGACCATAATTCTTTATAAGAACAACCATAAGACATGGTTCTTCTTCTTTTGGGAATGGGCACTTGAAGTATGGGTCCATTGTTTACGCTGTGTTTAGGTTCAGTGGGTCGTTTACTATCACGGTTACTTTTATTATATGCTTCCTTAAACGTTTTGATAATATATGGCATTGGATCTATTATCCCTTGTGCCACTATGTGTTAGATGGCACTGTTATCCACTTGGTTTCCATTATTATTGTTATTCGGGTTATCGTTATCCGGTGTCAGCAGATATGCACGTATTTCTGAAGATAATTTCCTAACATTTTAAATAATATCTTGGTGTCAGCAGAACACTTCTGTGGCTGAATCAGTGGCTTGGCTCTGATACCACTTCTGTCGCAACCCCCGTCCCCTAACAACCCGGGAACGGGCGGCCGCGGCCAGTTTTGGTAGTATCGGTGTTTATCATTTTGGCAGCGGAATTTACATCAGGACTGTAGTTATGAAATATTTTATCAGAGTAAAATACCACGCTTTTATAATATTAAACACATGGGAAATTCCCAAGTTTCAATACACACATTTTTATAGGGATAAACCCTATTTTATTTAAATAAAACATCTCTTTATTTAGGTAACTTTTTATTGCCACTTTTCCAAGCCTTCAGTGCTGTCCAGCTGGCTTCTATTTGGCTTTCACATCTTGTTACCTGAAACGCGTTTAAAAACATTTTGTCAGTAGGAAATACTGGTGAGTAAATCTCAGTTTAACCAAGTTAAGCAAAACCATTGTACAGTATTGAGGGCGGTCGCGCGACTACATTTGTTTCCATCTACTTTAATTACTGCCCACGGTACTGTCAACCCGACTTGTGGTCATGTTACTACTCACAATGTAGTAACAAATTTTGTATACAAAACCCCAACATACCGACGATAATTGTAGAATCCAAATACTCAATCACTATTTAATATAATGTAAAACATTTGAGGTTTAGTAAAAACAGTTTATAAAAAGGAGGATTACTCACATTGTTGTCTTAGGGTTTTCCTTAAGGATTTCCTGATGATTATCTATTAATTACACAAATGCACACGCGTTAGTATAATAACCCAATATTTACATTAGTAATACCCTCCCCGAGACGGCATTCCAACGACTACGTCGGGCAGAACCACGACAGCCGTTACGGAACCCTGGATCAATCGGGCAGCGTATCTAATAAGTAACCGGGGTTATGATACTTACAACGAGGCCGAACTTCGCTAATTATGGGGGTATTATACCTGAGAATAGCTTCTACACTTATGAAATTCGAGAGAGAAAGAAGTTTGGTGCGAGTTGGGACTGAAGCCGATGCCCTCCATTTATAGGGCTGCATTTTGACTTCGTCGCGCCCGCGAAGATGGTAGCCAAGGGCTACGCGGCCCGCGACGTAGACTAGGTAGGCCCTAGCCTGGCCTAGTCATAGATCTTGCTTTGACACACGTCTGACACATGGCAGCACCGTGCTGCGCCTCATGTCCCTTCGCTCGCGGCCCGCGTAAGACCAGGGTTGGGTCATCGCGGCCCGCCACAGACTAATAAAAATCGTTTTTAATTAATTTTAATAAAAATAAAGGTATTCGGGGTCTGTTTTCGTATACGGGGTGTATTTTAGGACATATAGGGATATTTTTAATATATTAGGGGTGACGAAAATTATTTAGGAGGGTTGTTATACCTCCCAAGTGTCATCGGGCATGTGTAGTCATCATGTAGGTCCACTTGGAGGATCAAGATTAAACCTACTTCCTTGTTTGTTAACACACTAACGAGTGCGGAATCCACGTAAGTATGCAAACCAAAACAAAATAAAACAAACACCAAGTACTCAAAGATTCACAAAGCTTTGATTGAATGAAGAGAAGCAGTACACATACACACAGTGTTACAAAACTCACAGGACTCTCTTGACTGAAATGATTAACAAGTGTGTCATTATATAGGCCCTAATACCCAGTAACACTACGAAGAGTGTTACTGGGCCACGAGCTGTTAACAAACCCACGAAGACTATGAGTCTTCGTGGTGATCATCGACGAACCCCCACAGTCCACGAACTCTCCATAGCCCACAAACTATTAATATCATCGATAAACAATCCAATCCCCACGAACTGTGGATATCATTGACGAACACTCCAAGCCCACGAACTGTAAGGGTTCGTGGTGAACCCTTCTTCCCATCCATAGGTCTACAAACTGTAAGTAGTGCCACGAAGACTTGGAGTCTTCGTGATGAACCATACATTTGATAACTGTTCGTGAACAATAAACTCACAAACTTGTAAATGCCACGAACCTTCAATCTTTGTTGTGAACATTTCAAATCCACACCATATTAAAAGATGGCATCATGGTGATGACATGGTGATGTCAACTCGTGGCTCTTCATGCTTCTTGTGTCGAACTCTGGGGCGCACGAAGAAGGAATGTCGTGACATCGGGCTTGAGTTGAACCTAACCGAGTCGAACCGAACCGAACCGAACCGAGTCGAACTGAACCGGGACGCATCCACAAAGTGCATCAACAAACTCCCCTTTGGATGCTGCTCATCATGGTTTGATCTTCACATGTTGTCGGATCTTCAGATGTCTTCACGTGTTACTGTAAGGAGGTGCATCAACAAACTCCCCCTTGAACGTTGCTCGTGAGACTTTGATCTTCAAATCTTCAGATCCTTGTGGTGTTGATAAGTGGTCAGTAACAACTCAATCATCTTGATCCTATGAATTCATTCATGTCGTGTCTTCATTCCAAAGCTTGTCATCTAACACGTTCTCTTTGCCTTTAGCTAGTTTGGATGCCCAATCTGCACACACAATAAAACTAAACGCGTAATGAGAACAACCGCTTGGAATATAGACAACATAAACAAAAGACACACATGAGACCAACTCTCAATCAAGCATCGATCGACAACAATTTGAAAGTTGAAAAATTTGATCAATTTAGATTTTAACTTTCAAAATTTGCTAAATTTTAACCGTTTATGAAGGTGCAATTGTTTTCCGACTTACAATCAGGTTTCAGGTGGTAAAGACTCGAGATCCAACATCGTACAATCAAAAATAATATAGAAATAAAATCTTTTTAGTTTTCATAAAGTTTATATTAAAACACACCTAAAATCTTTTTGGTATTTGATTATTTCAAATTTAAAGACGGAAAGCAGTAAATAAATATATACAGGGATGTAGAAATTGAAAGCATTAAATAAATATTTCAGACATTCTTTTTGCGAGTTTCGAGGGTAAGAGAATCATATCAGTGTACAGTCACGCCAAAAACGCTCTTGTTGTTCAGTTAGTTAATATTAAGATAAACATCCTATAACGATTATCGGTATTGTTGTCCACATAAGATCAACTTATCAGATGTACTCGCGATTAGAGAATACGTTAAGGTATGATTTATACCTACCGACCGGTGTTCATCCACACACGACACACTCCCGTATCAAGGTATGCACGAGAGTTCATCTTACTGGTGAGTATACCATTTATCATCTGTTTTCAACGTATATGATGTGAGATACTCACTTATTTTTTAAATGAATACAAGCCCTATGTGATAAAATCACTTATTGATGAGGAACTTGATATTCGATGCATGAGGGCACAGGAGCAAGTCCGTGAACAGGTTAGTACCATCGTACAGACAAAGAGACGAACTTGACTCCCGGATAATTGTGATATTTTATCACTTATTGATTAGGACATGTGATTGTTTATCACTTATTGAGGTTGAATGCATCATGTATTATATACATGTTTGTATGATATTTACACGTATGTATGGTATCATGGAAGATCTAGACTTGCGTCCCCGTTGTTTTCCAGTAAAAGAAACAACCATGATACCTAGATGATAAACAACATAAAGACCACGTATCTCAGAACCTCGGCAATCTATTAAACGAAATTTTGGTACCAAGACCATATGCTAATGAGCGGTTCCCACACAGTCTTCAGTCGATTTAGGTTTATATCACCCTGGACACTTTAAAATGATTGTGAGCCTACCGATACATCTTATATAGAGCTGCTTATCGTTTTTCATTTTAGGTTTAAAGAGGTTTCGACAGACCACTGATGTACTATCATATTCTCTTTTTCTCGCCAGGAAATTCATTTTTGTTTTTTCTATTGTTTTTGTGTTTTTTTAAATTTTTCGATGTTTTTGTATTTTTTAAAATTTTTCAATGTTTTTGTATTTTTCGTTTTTACTCCCCCTAAAATGCAAAAAGTACGAGAAATTAAGAAAAACAAATAAATATTTACAAAAATGATTTTCCGATGTTGGTTTTACTCTAGCTTGACCTTAATGCCGTTTACCATTAGTAAGTAGTCAAATCATGATTTGTCAAAAGCTTTGGTAAAAAGGTCGGCACATTGGTCATCGGTGTGGATTTTCACAACATCGACAAGTTCCTTTTCATAACAGTCTCTTATGAAATGATACTTTATCTCGATGTGTTTTGTCTTTGAGTGCTGTACAGGATTACGAGTGATCTGTAAAGCAGCTGAATTATCAATATAAATAGGAGTAGTTAGGAATTCAAAATCGTAGTCGCGCATTTGCTGTTGGATCCACATAACTTGGGAGCAACAACTTGAGGCAGCAATGTAATCAACTTCACATGTTGAAGTAGCTACACAGGTCTGCTTTTAACACTGCCACGTGACTAGGTGATTCCCCAAGAACTGACATCCCGCTGACGTTGACTTTGCATCAATCTTGCAGCCACCATGATCAGAATCACTGAATGTAATCAAATCGAAGTTATCATCCTTAGGATACCACATACCGGTGTCTGGACAACCCTTCAGATAACGAAAAATCCTCTTAACAGCCATCATATGAGAAACCTTCGGATTACACTGGTAAAGAGCAAGAAGACATGTTGGATACATAATGTCGGGCCTTGAAGCGGTAAGATACATGAGAGATTCGATCATAGCACGATAGAGAGAAGGTTCCACATGTTCACCGGTTCCGTCAGGATTAATTCCATGATTCTGAGCCAGAGGAGTTCCCGCAGGCTTCGAGTCTTCCATCTGAAATCGCTTCAATATATCCCCGACGTACTTTGTCTTATGAATGAAGATCCCTTTATCAGACTGATGAACCTGCAAACCTAAAAAGAAATTCATTTCTCCCATAGCGCTCATCTCGAACTTCTCTTGCATCACCCGCTCGAATTCCTAGCACATTTCATCATTTGTAGATCCAAAAATGATGTCATCCACATACACTTGAACCAGTAACAAATCCTCGTTTCTTTCCTTGATGAAGAGAGTACAGTCAATCAACCCACGCCAAAAACCATTCTTCAACAGATAGGTAGACAACGTGTCATACCAAGCCCTCGGAGCTTGATGAAGACCATAAAGTGCCTTGTTTAGAAGCCATGACGAAATGCTTCTTCCACTACCACACCATTAAGAAATGCACTTTTCACATCCATTTAATAAACAATGAACTTCTTGTAGGACGCATAAGCCAAGAAAATCCTTATCGCCTCAAGACGTGCCACCGGTGCATAAACTTCATTATAATCAATGCCTTCTACCTGATTAAAGCCCTGGACAACTAATCTTGCTTTATTTCTCACAATGACACCTCGGTCATCCTTTTTGCACTTATAAACCCATCGAGTACCAATGTTCTTATAGTTCGGGGGCCTGTCAACCAATTTCCACACGCCCAATTTCTGAAACTGCTGAAGTTCTTCTTGCATTGCTTCAACCCATGAATCTTCTTTCATCACCTCTTTCCACGACTTCGGCTCAACCTGACAAACATAGCAGGCGAAAGACCAATCATTCTGTTCCCCGGATTCTCTAATTTCCGAATACAACCCAGCATTCTGGTTGTTTCGAAGCTGATTACGTGTCTGCACACCACTTTGGACATTTCCAATAATATTATGCCGAGGATGAGTATCATGAATTCGAGTTTTAGGAACATCGGGAACTTGAGCATTAATACCCAAATTATTGATATTCAAATCAACAACTAAATCGATGCCTGGAGATGCGTTAGATGTGGATGCATTGCCTTCAGTATTGTCTTGGCTTTGCAGATGAGAAGTTGCTTCAGAAGTACCCTGGATAGGAGATGGAGTAGCTTAATTAGCATCATGAAACTCATCATCTTCCGACGAAACATTATAATCAGCTGCATCTTCAAACTCCTCATTTTGAGCGACATTATGAACAGAAGTAGATTCTTGTTGATTGACAATAATTGGTCGCACTAATGATGAATCAACTGCAGTATCCCTTTCTAGTAACATTTGACCTGCCGCAGATGCATCATCAAAGGTTGGCAGATTAAAGGAGTCATACAATCCGTCATAATCAAACATCCACGGATCACCCGGAGCTCTCACACATTCAGTGTACTTTTGAACCCTAACTTCACCCCATTCCTCAATCTTTTTCGTTGTCAAATTCCACACCCTGAAATTTGGAGTAGCATACCCAAGAAAGAAGCCTTCAATAGCCTTTGGACCAAACTTTCCATGTGGGTCAATCATAGTGCATGGTGCCCCAAAAGGTTCTAAGTAAGATACATCTGGTTTCCTTATGTGCAACAATTCGAAACATGTTTTACCGTGCCTTTTAACAGTAAGTATTCTGTTCAAAGTATAACAAGCAGTAGCCACAGCCTCTCCCCAAAACTGAACAAGAAGCTCCGACTCCACTAACATAGTTCTTGCCATCTCGATAAGCGTTCTATTAGTCCTCTTAGCAACACCATTTTGTTAAGGACTGTAACGAGAACTGTACTCATGCAGAATTCCCTTAGAAGCACAAAACTTGTCCATAACCTGATTCTTGAATTCCGTGCCGTTGTCACTTCTGAAATTCTCGAGTAAAGTGAGCAGATTTTTGAGGATTCCCGGAGTCTCACTCTTGTGTGCCATCATCGATACCTATGAGAATCTTGAATAGTCATCAGTAACTACTAAACAATAAGCATCGTGCTTCATAGGTCCAAAGAGGTCCATATGAAGACGTTCAAGAGGCATGTTGACAGTTTTGATTTTCTTGAGCGGATGGGACTTCTTCGCTTGCTTTCCCTTTCGACACGATACACAGACGTCTTGTAAGTGAAAGCTCTTGACTGGAACACCATTCACAAGATTATTTCTCACCAAATGGTTCATTTTCCTCAAGTGAATGTAACCCATACGTCTGTGCCAAGATATAGACTCCTTTTCAGTGGCCTTTGAAACAAAACATGTAACTTGTGCAGACGTGGTAATAGCTTGGCTCATATCAAGAATATACAAGTTATTAATTCTTGGAGCCGTTAACAGAATCCAATCTTTGGGAATCTTGAAACCGGGTTTCAGCACATAACAACCGGTATCATCAAAATGTACCGTGAACTTCTTGTCACATATTTGCGAAACACTAAGAAGATTGTGATCAATTTGACGCACATAATTGATCTTGTCAAAACTAACAACACCATTGGAAATCATTCCTTCTCCAGTGATGTATCCGCCTTTATCGCCAGCAAAGGCAACATAACCTCCCCTAATGCTTTTCACATTGTACAGGAACCTTAAGTCGCCTGTCATGTGCCGGGATGCTCCACTTTCAACAATCCAAAGACTATTCACAGTTCCTCCTGGAACACCCTGCACAACACACTACACAATCAGTTCGTGATGGGGACCCAAGCCTTAGTGGTATTGGGTCGACCCTTATCATTAAGAAATGTTATATCTATTTCTTGATGATTTGGAAATGGTGTGCCTCCCCCTGAAACTGTACCGGTTTTAGGTTTCCAAGATTGTTGTCGTTTACTAGATTGATTATTATTAACAGTTTTAGACACTTCTGGTTTTGACGAATTTGAGGAACTTGGTCCCTTTTCAACAACATCTGGTTTTAAGGCTTTTTCGATTACCTTAACATTTTTACGTCGTTGTTTTGCTTCTTGTTCCTTAACAATTCGTTTGTCTTGTTTAGGTGACACAGGACGACGTTGGTAATCCTTTTCAGGAGGGGCTTTTTCAACGAACTTTGGTTTTGGTGGGTTTGTACAATTTTTAATTATATGCCCAAATTCCCCATACTTAAAACATGTTCTCCTTTCAACAAATTTAGGAGATTCTGATCAATGTCTCGATGTTGAACTTGCAGGCCTTGAGGTACTAGCTTCATTATCACACTCATTTGTATGTTAAGTGTAATTGTTATCGCTGTTACGTTTCAAAAATTTTTACTTGTTGAACAAAAGCAGTATTGGATTTGTTTTCAAAAGTCTCAATTTTGTCAGTACCACTTGAGGCCACAAATTTAACATCCCTTCCCTTTTTCTTGTTTCGAGCTCCTTTTTGTTCAAACTTAGGTGTTTGAGCTCGTTTTTCCTGTTGTTTACCTTTAGGGGCGATTGGTTGTTTCTCAATTGGTAATTTTTTATTTCTGTATTGTTTTCTAACTTCAAATTTTGGAACAGGATCACACTGAGTTACTGTAACTCTCGGGATCGCGTTACCCAAAAACTTACTGGTAGAATCTTCCAAAACACGTTCAATCATTGATGGATTAACATTTTTAATTGGGAAATCCTTGTTTGGGTAAATTTTATCATCACCAACCAAAGTATACAACACATTATCGCCCTCAAACATAGACACAGATTTCTCCACAGATTTCATCGAATCAATCTCTTGTTTTTCACTTGATTGCACAACGGGTGCAGCTGGATAGGAGGATCACATAAGATATGATTCTCAGCTGGAATTTCTACTCCTTTCTTCTTATCAAGAGATTGATCCTCATAACTAGAATCTGATTCATCCGATTCATCATCAGATTCATCATCTGATGAAACACAGTCCTCAATTATTGGAGGATTTTGTTCCACAGCACAAGACACATTTTTTGACTTTTCTGATTCCTTTGATGAATCATCCAGTTTGAACCCTAAGCCTGATGCAAACTCTTCAGGATTAAGAGGTACAGATGGTTCAAGCCGTGGCATTTCCTCCTCATCAGGTAACTTGGTATAATGGTGTCTCAACGGAGGTGAACACGATTTATACCCAATGCACTTAACATCCCCTTTCAGCTTCTGAACCTCGATGATATGATCAAGCACATATCGGGAGTTAGAATAACTCTCCAATTTGAGCTTGATCGCATCATGCTTGCATTTGGTAATGGCTAACTCTTTCTTTAATTCCTCAATGATATTAATATAGTTATTAATACCCGTTTGCTTGTTCAAAACTGTTTTTGTTAATTCAGATACACTTTTCTTAAGCGTTTCAATGACAGATTTGAAATCTTTTTCATTGTGAGTTAAAGCCATATTCGCCTCCTTGCATTTCGAAAGGTCAACTACCAAACCCTGATTGTGACTAGTTACTACTTCTAGCTTACGTTTCAATTCTACACAATCATTGCATACACTAGGAGTTTCGATGTTTACCTTACTAGTCGAGGCTACAACAGTTACCATAAAGGCAGTCTGATAAGAAAAAGATCCATCCTCAGTGAAGAACTTCTCCATTTCGTTGGATGCGACTTCAGCTTTCCTTACCAACACAGACTTCTGCCTTTTAAGCTCTTCTGCTTCTGTCAGTTCCTCAGCTTCCTTAAGTAAACTGTCAACCTCAGCATCAAGAGTTTCCTTTACTTCCAGGTCTGAACCATAACTACCCGAATTAGAACTTTCCTCATCCGAGCTACCAGTGTAACCAGAACTGTCATCATCCTCAGAGAACTCCTCACTGTGAACATGCTTGATATACTTGATGATCTTAGCATAACAAGCAGTTCCACCATTTCCTTTCGTTCCCTGATTACCCAGTTGAACTGACCAGTTACATCCTTCATCTGCATGAACTACTAAGGCCCTGTTTGAATTGGAAGGCCCCGACTGGTTTGAGTTACCTGGATTGTTAACTGCTACAATGCCCCTTTCATTGTTCCCTTGATTGGCATTGGATGAGCTTGACTGGTTTCTGAAAGGATTTTGATTTCCTTGTCTGCTCGGTCGAGTGCATTCCCATTTTAAATGGCCCTTCTCACCACAATTGAAGCACGTAACTGCATCCTTATCAAATCCATACTTAGTATCCCTTTTGCATTCCAAACTTGTTCTACCTGTTCGTCTCATGTAGTCCTTAGCCCTTCTCACTGCACTAGCAAACGCGAACTTAATATCCATTAGTTCCATTTCCTCCCTGTCTATTTACTGATAGTCTTCATCTGTCAAATTAATGTTCCCAATTTGACCAGCGACTAATCCACAATAGGCACTCACCATTGTTTTCAAAAGCTCTATATGTTCCCGAGCACCTTCCACACTTACTTTGGTGAAGTTTGAGGTATCGAATCTGACAGTGTTGGTGTTTGAAGATTGAGTGTTGTTGTTCCCATAAAAGGCTTGTTAAGGAGAGATGGTTGACAAGGTAGTTGTAGGGTAGATTGTGTGAATGGAGAGGGTTGTTGTTGAGGAGGTGGTTGACAAGTGTCACACCCCTATTTTCCATGTGTCACCGGTGGGCCCGGTGGGGAGTATAGTGACGTAGTTGATATCATCATAGTCAAACAACACAATATTTAAATGCACAGCGGAAGCAAAAGATAAATATATTACAAACCGATTCAAAAGTAATATTTAATATTACAACGGAATGTAATTTGGATCCACAGGCGGATCAATTAAAAAGAAAACATAGTTCATCAGACTTATTGCATCCAAGCTTGCGAGACTCTTAATGATGCTAAGGAGAGGCCAGCCTATTACGCTTAGTACCTGCACTTAACCTTTTTGGGAAAATACGCCAGTTTACACTGGTAAATACAATTTAACTGACTCATTTTGAAAAGGTTTGAAAATTGATTTGAATGCACGAGGCACAAAACATTTTATAACTTGGGATAATTATATGAATATAATCTTGTAAGGAAATTACATGTTACTTATGCGTTCAGTAGCCCGATCCGTAGACCGAGTTAAAGATTAATAGACACACCACATTATTGAGTTATGCACTGAAAGGTGTACGCCTACACCCCGTGCTCAGGTCGTGGCCATCTCGTAAGATGATGCCAAGGATATCCGGGACATGGTCATTAACCCCCCAAAGGCTTTAAGCAAACAAAACACATTCAAAACATAGCATATCAATAATTTAACCTCTATTCGATTAAAGATTCAATGCCGGACCAAGCGGTATTTTATATACTGTACCCCAAGCCCGTATAGGGAAAATAAGTTAAAAGTATTTATCAGAGCTAAATATAAATTCAATCTCAGCCGTATCAAATCAGCAAGTACAGATAGCTTTTACTGGGCTCCTAAATCTGGAACGAAGGTTTTTAACAACCTATTAGATTCCTAACGGGTCTTAATTAAGCCTATGCTTAGACCGGTTAGTTTTAAAGGAGGATACGGTTCAAAACGCATGATTAAGCGAGAACCGGATTAGAATGTGGTTTACACCCGACAAGCTTGTATACTTGTGTAACAAGGGTAAACTAAACACATTCTAGATTTTGTGATAAAAATAATAAGGTTTGACCCGTTTCGGCTAATTTATGCAAACTAGTTAAATAAGCCGATCCGAACGCGAAAAGTGCGTAACGGGTAACCAAAACAGTCATGAATAGGTTTCCTAAGTTAATATGCCTTAAATATGTTGTGATATCTGTAGGATACCTTCCATTATGCCCAAAACGAATTTAAAACCAATTTAAGCCCCGTAGGGGTATTTTGGTCATTTTAAAGGTTATAAGAGAGGCTAAATATTAATCTGAGGTTTAGGTCTGAAATAATCAGTAAAAATACTTAATTTAATACGTTATAACAGTAGGGTACTAGATATATGTGAAATTTATCATTTAAAACCAAACTATGCACCTTAGGGGTATTTTGGTAATTTCACATAGGCTAAAAAGGTCAAAACGGGAATCTGAGTTAAACAACTTTTGCTTACTAGTAAAATATTATAATTTACCTAAAATATCAGTAGGTATCAAACCTTATATGTTTAAAATAGTTTTAGTACATACTATGTGTTAAAAACGCTTAAAAAGGCGATTTGGAGCCATTTCCGGGTTTTCAAAGGAAAGCTGATATTTTTATAATTCCAGAAGGCTCAAAATATTTTATTTATCAAATAAAATCAGTAGCAAAAGGTTTGGGGTCAAAAGGATTTGTAAAACTCATTTTAT
This sequence comes from Helianthus tuberosus, assembly GCA_030545235.1. Classification (NCBI taxonomy): domain Eukaryota; kingdom Viridiplantae; phylum Streptophyta; class Magnoliopsida; order Asterales; family Asteraceae; genus Helianthus; species Helianthus tuberosus. The sequence goes on along the minus strand of CM060436.1, from coordinate 74,662,637 downwards.
AGCTAAAAAGGGCAAAACCGGCATTAACCGAATTAAAGCTACGACCCTAAGTTATGCTCAGCCTAAAATTAATTAAAAATTTTCAAAAATCCCAAAATATTATATTACATCAGTGGGTAAAAAGTTTGACATCAAAAAGTGGGTTTAAATAGGCTATACGCTAATTACGTCATTTAATTAACAAAAAGCTTTCTAATTACGCTATTGAGCATAACTCTTAACATAGACCTCAAACTGATGTCAAACTTTGGGTGCAAGTTTATAAATCAGTAACTAAGGTTTCTACTATTTCACATTTTCAAAAATCACGTTTTAAGGTCAAAAGGGCATAACGGTCAACATTTAGGCATTTAACGGAAACATGCATGAACTAGGATTTCTATGGAACCAAGTTGTATAACCTCGGAGGGTTATACTAACTTATAATATGGTCCTACTAGAATCCTAAGGCATATCTAAACTAAGCTAAATCGGGTCAGAACTGAAAGTCAAAGCAAAAGTCAACTTTTGCGACTTTCGGTTCCGAACCGAGCCTATACTTAGAATTGTCGGGTTGAACATGCTTAGACATGTTCAATTAATAATTACCAAGTTATTAATATGAGAAAACTGATTTTATGGCTTCTATATTAATAGTTATGTATTTATTTAAAACTAACCCGTTTGACTTTTATTTGACCCGACAATTTAACTAAGTAAACGTGGTAATTAGGAGGTGCCCTTTTGAGGGTTTAACACCCACCTAATTACGGTCACGTAGCCATGTTCGTTGCGAACAATGGCTCAGCCATTTGAAAGTCAAAGCGTTTATCGAAAACGCTTGACTTTTCGGCTATAAACGCTAAATAATTAAACTAAGCACGAAAGGGGACTTACAAAGGGTCCAAAGGACTGAGGGAGGTTCTCAAAAGAGTTCAAGATCCTCACAATTCAGAGAGTTTATCAGATTGAAGGAGAGGTGCAAATGAGAGCCAAACATTCAATGGGTATTTATAGGATTTAGAGGACTGTTAGGATCGTTCCTCGATAAATGTGATCAAATCTGGACCGTACACCTTTACCCCTTGTTTTAGCAATCTATGGGCTGACCAAGGACTGAAGAAAACCATTTTCAATTGATTAAAACAGCTGTAACAGCTGGTAACAGCTGGAAATCAAGTTTCTGAAATGGCAGTTTTGGTCCCTGCATGCTTCTAGCCCCTTTCTGAAGCGTTTGAGGCCCGTTAAACCATTTTTAAGGCTATAAAATGATGCCTAAGCATAGGGAATATGAAAAATGCTCAAAAATATGCCGGATGTCGGTTCGTTTGGTCGTACGGTCACTTTGTTCGGCTAATTACGACGGAACACGGACGGACGCGAAAAACGATTCAAACGACGCGACGAATGGAATTTTATCAAGGAGATCACTAAAATAAAATATTTTAGTGCTTACATAAATTTTTGGGTGTCCGGAGATATTCAGATTGTAAGATATGCGCGAAAATGCAAACTTGTGCACTTTTTGACACTTTTAGTCCCTGGTGGACTTGAAAGTTTATTTTTGCGCACCAAACACCTCTAAGCCTATATCTAAGCTATAGAAATGATAATTAGGGCATGTTTAACTCATGGAAAATTTCCGGAAGGTCCGTTACCATACGAATCGACATACTTTTGCAGTTTGACGCAAATAGTCCTTAAATTGCGCAAAGTAGCGCGAAATGCCGTTTAATGTTATCAAAGCCTTCCATGGCCCATATTTATCCTTCCCAAGCATATACTTAAATATTAATATGCTCTCGTTCGCTTAGATGGTCACCGAAAGACATAGATTCAAAAGTTGACGCTTTAGGTCCCTCTATTGCGCAAACTTGCGCATCTCATCATTTAATAGCATTGAAGCCTCATCTAATCCATATTAGGCATTCTTGAAAGTATTATTAAACATCACGATACTTCGGGTTCGTTAAAAGGTCATTCAGAGGTATAATTAAACATATTGACACTTTTAGTCCCTCTAACTTGCAAAGTTGCGCGTAACTTTACTTATAGGCATAAAAACTTTAGACGGCCATTATTTGGCATTCCCGAGAGTATAATTAAATATTATTAAGCTCCTGGTTTGTTAAAATGTCACTCAGAGGTAAGAATTAACATGTTGACGCTTTTAACCCCTTTATTGCGCAAACTTTCAATTAATTATGCAAACGGCTACACTTAATCATCAAGTGGCACATTTGTGAATATAAACATCGTAAGAAACTTATTTTAGGTATGTTAACACTTCCAGTCCTTTCATAATCAAAGTTTTCGATTTTTCGACAAATTAGTTCCTAAATTTCAGTGTTTGACTTCATTAGGGTTTATTACACGTGTCAATACATCATTGGACGTGATTTTACGAGGTGTTACAACAAGGTAGTTGTAGGGTAGACTATGTGAATGAAGACGATTGTTGTTGAGGAGATGGTTGACAAGCTATAGCAACTGCATGCAACAAGGGTATTATGGATTGTGGTAATGTGAGGGGTGAAGATATAGGTGATAAAAGAGACATGTCCTTGGGATCGGGACTGAGGAAGATGGATCCAATTAGGTCCAGAGCTTCATAATGTGGGGTCCCTGTGCTTACAACCTGATCCTTTTGTGAAGATGCAGGAGGAGTTTCAGGCAAGGATGGAGATCTTTCTTCCAACTGCTGTGAGGAAGTAGCAGCAGTGGTTGTAGGTGACATTTGTGTTGTCACTGGTAGTGGCTCTGGGATCTCATCTTCCAGAGTTGCCTTTGTTTTTGGTTTGGGGGGCTTTTTGGATGTTTTCTTTTTGGTCTTTTTGGTGATGGCAGGTGTGGGTTTCAAAGCAGTGGTTGTGCTGCTATGATCACCTGGAGCAGTAGGCTCAGCAGCTGATACCTGAGTAGCAGTGGTAACTGCTAAATTCTGCTCAGGCACCTCTGCTTTTGTTTTTAAAGGTGTTAACATTCTAGTGAATGTTTCAGGTGTTAAACCTTTTATTTGAAAATAAACACCTTGTTTGAGCAGATTTTCATTTTCTTTTCCAAATTTTTGTTTAAAATAGTAGCTTAGAAACCTTGGAAAGAGTAAAAATGATTTGCTATCAACATTTTTTACCAAGTCATCAAAGATCTCCTGGGAATAGTTATAATTTTCATTATTTAAAATAGCATAACCCAGACATTGGATCTTCAATGGTATTTCGTTAAAAGCAGTTTTTTTTTATTTGAAACATACATCAAAAGTGTATGGAATAAAAACCTAGGTGCAGAAGGGAAGAAACCTTTTTGTAAGGTATCTCTTTTTGTTTGTTCTGCATACCCTCTTTACAGAAAATCAGTTTTCAACTCGCTTTTAAGAAAAAAAGTTTTACCTTGTTGATCATCGAGTTTAAAGACTTCTGAGATGGATTGCGGAGTAATTTGAATCGTTTTACCCTGTATGGAAGAGTTGATTGCTATGACATTCTCGTCTTGTTTGTCAAGGGTAGCATTTTTCCAAAACTCTCTCTGGGTTTGTTGGTAAATTAGAGCATCAGCAGTTAACAAAGTTTTGTACTTTGATGCTGAAAGAATATCAATGATTGAATCGAAGGTGTTGGTGGTAGTGGGTTTTGTGAGTAAACCCAAATAATTGTGAGGGGATTTGTATGGGATTTCAATGGGTTCAGCGGCCATTTGTGTGGCTTCTTTGGAAGATGAAGATGAGGATGATTTTGATTTTGATTTTGATTTAGTCATTTTGATGAGGACGAATGAATAATGATTTGAGATGTAGAGTGGGAAACTGCTTTGAGAAGAGAATTTTGGAATTCAATTCGACAGTGTAAAACCCTGTTTGGGGGTTTTGATAAGGGTTTTATAAGTGAAAAAGTGAAAGCTGACGTGGCAGCGGTTTTCAAAGATCTGATGGCTAATAACTGACTATCCTCAGCTTTCACTTTTTCACTTATAAAACCCTTATGAAAAGATGAATAATGGAGGACAGTTGTTTTGGAGAAACACTGATGAAGCAAATATCAGTGGTTACAACGGTAACAATATGAGAGCAGTGGGTGATTATTACTATCAGTGGATAGCATATCAGTGGATAAGACACTGATTTTGAGCATCAGTGCTTGCCAAGAGAATGAAAGATCAGGGGTTGACTTTCAGCAGTGAACAGTATTTAGGAAACAGATGTTTAAACAAAACAGTGGTTAGGGGTAAGGTAATGGTAAGGATTTGAAATGCTAGTATATCAGCAACTGTTAGTGCATCAGTGGATAAGCTTTTGACAAATATTTTGAGAATCTACTGTACTGATGAAAGAAATGATTTTATCTTGTGAAATCACAACATCGTTTTCTAACATCTGTTGATGTTGATTGTGAAATGTCTGCAAGAATGCTATCCTCAACAAAATACATTTTAGATGCAAATTGTCAAGTTCAACATGTCAGCAGCTTTTATGAAAATTTTCATTCAAGGTTTTGCCACATGTCAATTACACATTTTGAAGCTTTTATAGATTCCTGACAGTGGTTTAGTACCCCAGATGATGGAAAATTTTTATTATGGCTACTCATTTTTGTCATAATATTTGACTTAGGACATGAGTACCCAAGTATTTTAAGATCTGTTTAGCAATCAATCTTTGATCTGTGTTAAAACCAAACTTGAGTTTGACAAGACCTTGACACTTGTACCATTTCCTTTTGACCTATTTTCAAGGATATTACCAAAAAAAATGATGGTACATAATCCTGACAGGTGTTTGAAAATTTTGCTATAAAAAACAAGCAAAAGTACAAAATATATTATTCCAAAAAAAATGTAGAATAATATATCCTGTTTTATTTGAGAAAAACCTTTTCAAGCAAAGTAATTGAAGGTTTTTCTAAAAATAGCATCAAAAGGATCTGGTATATTTCCTAATAATACCCATAGTCTCCTCAATCTCAAGTTTTAGGAAAATGGTCAGTGGTTTGAAATACATCTTAATAACCACTGTTTAGGACCTTTTCCTTGTTGATTGATTGAAAAATGAGGAGACATGTTCTCATGAGTTTTTGAAAGCCCTGTTAAAGACTTTGTTACCATATGATGATTCTGAAAAACTTGTCTAGTCCTTTTGTAAGTTTATTCACTGGGGATACTATTGTTACCTGAACTTCCCAGACCCAATGAATGCACACAGTTGTTTGATGACCATTTTTACCCCAATTTTTTTTTTTTGTACTCTTAAGTGTTTTATTTTTATACTCTTTTCTTTTGACTTCAAAAGTTTTGAGATAAACACACTGCTGAGTTTTTATGATTTTCCTTCTTCCCTTTTTACCCTTCCCATTCATAAGTAATGAAATACTTACTGGGAGGTCTTTATTGAAGAAATACTTAATCAAGAATCATTTTGCAGTAATGTTTTTGAGAGATCTGGTCATATTTTGTACATGCATAAGTCAAATCTCACATTACATATGATTTGGACTATTTCAACACCTGATTTTCTTAATGTGTTTTTAACAGAGTTGATTTGGTCCTTTTTAACAGGATTCCCAACCTGTTTTTTTTAACACATAAGATCTTGTAACTAAAGTTTTAATTTCCCTCCTTTTATGTTAACAAAAACACTAATGTTATTTAATCAAACATAGGTTTTGTTGACACGAGGTTCACACTTTAGCAGCAAACATGATGAATACAGCACAAAAGTTCATAACAACAATTGGAATCAATTTTGTAAAGAAGATAATTATACCATAGTTAACATATATATTTTCAGATCTGAAACCTATAGGTGATTTATGTATGACATCATTTGTTGTGTGAATTTTGTGTGTCTTATGACATCTTGGTTGTTTTACAGAGCTTTTGGATAGTCACTTTGAACATGATTTCTCGTTACTCTGTTTTTCAACAAAATACAATCAACCTTAGTATCAATGAATTTTGAGCTGAACTGTTATATCAAATTGATTGTTAGATCGAATTTGACTGTCCAGGCTCTGATACCAATTGTTAGGATCGGAGGGTCTCATGATTGTGTTTGTTTGTATAGTTTGAACAAATCAATAGAAGTGAACAAAGTTTAAGTGCAGCGGAAATGAACAACAAACTTTGTAAACACAATTAAAAGGAGAATAGTTTTGATAAATACATGCTTTTCATTGAGTCGAATGGTTACAATACAAATCAAAAGATTACAAAGCATGCTTACAAATTAAACTCCCCCTCAGCCTGATACTCCACGGTTGATTGCACAAGATGAAAGGATTGGACTAGAGGAGAAGAACTCACTCAGTCAATCAAATGTAACAGTACAGGGTACTGCTCCATTTATAGGCAAACCAAACCACTGAAGCATCTCAGCTGATGTCACCGTGAAAGTGACATCTAACAACCTAACAACCTGTAACCACTGTTCCTATACAAACACTGCTAATCTTAACCACTGACTTTATACAAAACAAGTGACACACTAAACTACTGCTTTCTCCTTTCATCAGTGCTTTCCTCAAGGTTGATCAGTCCTTGAGTGGGCAGTCCTTTAGCATCAGTAGATTGAACCAGCAGTGTTTACTTCTTAGCAGTCTTCAGGGCTTCATCAGCAGTTTGAAGGACAGCAGCTGTTGTATACGGACAGTGGATAGAGGACCATCAGATGTTATAGCCACTTTCAAGGGGAAAACTTAATGCAAACAGCTGCTTATTATGAATCCACTATTGTGATCCGGTTTTGGCTCTTATTATCTGTTCCTCTGATAGGGTTCAATCCCAACATCTTTCAACACTCAAAACCATGAGTCTGGACCACAAAACCTATGTTACTCACCAACATTCAATGTTCACATTATTTCACATATGTTTCAAGTACTAATGCATGATCGAGTATGCTACACTTAGGATCTGGACTCGGGCCTTAGTTACTTAAAATAAAGAACAAGTTATTTGTAGTTGTTGTGTTTTGTTTTTAACTTCTCAAAGATAATGTAATTTAAACTAATTTAATAAAATAAAACTTATGTACCATGTGTTGTGAAACAATTTGTAACGTGACCCCCTGACGTTTCTATCACAGGTTGTCTTCATACGCGGTCGGGGTGTTACAGATTGGTATCAGAGCCATGGTTATAGGGAATTAGGTTATTAGTAATGCTTTTGACCTAGACTATAACCTTCCTAGGACCCAACGTGAGGTAACTCACGTCTAGATTCTTAATACAAAACCGTCACCTATCCTTAGGTGATTACCAAAAGAATACAAAGCATAATTCATTCTTAAAAGTCAATTTTTTCCTAGACTTTTTACAAGAAATCATCATCTATCCTTAGATGATTTGTTTTTAGGATTTAAGCCTTCAAATTTTTCAAAATCTCGTCAAAGTTTGGGTTTTAATAATGTGAACACGTGCAATCTGGAAGGGTGGATGCCTGTACCCTGAGTTTCATGTCTAAGGCTAGAGTGTTCGTACAAATCCACTTAATCGGACTAGTCACTCTTACCTGGGATCTCTTGAGGTGAGTGTCCACTTATAGGCTAGAGCATGTCTTCGCGATACATTATAAAGGCCCATTTACTTTGATTAATCACTGTGTCGTTTGTTTGTTTTAAGTAACGAATAAGGATCACAATCCTTATGTTTCATCGATAATTTTAACGTTTCTTTTTTACTATCCTGTATCAATCTCACTCATTTTTTCCTCATGATTCCTTTCTCTTTTAGAATGCCTCCTCGTCGCAACACTACCCAAGACGCCGAAATGGCGGCCATGATCACTCAGCAAATGGTTGCGATACTTCCAAACCTTATAACCCAACTCAATCAAGCTAACAATATCAACAACGATGTACCCCCCCACCGTGTAACTTCCAATAGTTCAATTTGGCTAAACCACTAAAGTTCTAAGGGTCTGAGGGAGCTACTGGGCTCCTACAATGGTTTGAAAGCATCGAGAGCACTTTTCACCATTGTCAGTGTTCCAATGAGCGCAAGGTGGAGTTTGCTTCAAGTGTATTCCAAATGAGAGCGCTCACGTGGTGGAATGGGATCATGAGAGATTGAGGTGTAGATGTAGCCATGGTACAAACATGGGAGGAACTTAGAGCTCTTATGATGAAAGAGTTTTGCCCACACAATGAATTGAGGGCACTTGAAAACGAATTCCACGATCTTAAGCAAGATAGTGGTGAACATCGTACGTATACCAATCAATATGAGTTAAGCTTACTCTGTCCCACCATGGTCACACCTTTGGATAAGGCAATTGAGAAATACATTGACGGTTTACCTGATCCGGTTCAAGACATAGTCAACGGTAGTAAGCCAGCTACCGTTAGGGAGGCTATCGAACTAGCCGCTACCTTAACTGACTCTCAAGTCAAGAAAGGGAAACTTTTTCAAAAAGGTGATAAGAAACAATCTCCAAGACTACTCACGATAAACCGAAGGAAACCAAAGCCGGACCCTCTAAGAAATCAAGAAATGTAAGGCTTCAAAGAATTTTGTTGTTATTACCCCAATCAACCAAGTCACTCCCAACCAACCAACACAACCTCCTGCAAAGAAAACGTATGCTGGCACTACACCTTTATGCAATCGATGCAACTGTCATCACCAACATCATTTACCATGTCGCCATTGTACCCTGTGGACGATTTGGTCATTTGGCCAACGTGTGTCATTCTGCTCCTACCCCAAATCAAGTTATTCCAAACCCTGTCTAACCACAAGCAAATACTGCGCGACCTTATTAGCCACCTAGATCTTGTTACAATTGTGGTTATCACACCCTGACTTTTGCGGAAGCGTGATTATGGTGTGACTTTCTTAATACCATTGCATTCAATCATAACAATAACTATATGATAAAAACCATAGATTTATCATCCATTAAATAAGTTGAAAACATAACAACATTGTTTTAAAACGTAGACTTCAGATTCAAGTTTTACAAACCATACAAATTGTTTATGAGTTCACTAAGGACTCGTCAAAAGATATTAAATATAACTAAGGTTTGGGAGGCGTGTCTCGTCCAGGAATAAGACACTCTGACCAACCAAAAGACCATGGATGACATCTTTATTCCTATCGCAGCATAAAAACTTCCAACGCCCGCCAGATCCACTTACTAATTCCCTGAAATACATGTAGTTTGAAAACATCAACAAAAGTTGAGCGAGTTCATGTGTTCGATTGTGTGTATGTATAAACCTTTGAAATTGTTGTAAGTATGTATGTAAGTTTGTAAGTCCCGGTATGAAAGCAACAAGGAAACAGATCAATTAATGTGTAGCTAATACATTAATATACGTGACATGGTGCAGGAAGACTCAAACCTAGCAAACTTTGTTCCGGGCCTCCGGCTGTAAGACATAGTAACCACATGGCCCATTCGGCGGACTCATGGATGGGGTTCGCTACACCCAAATAGATCTATCACTCCTGTCCCTCGGTCCTACTATGAGGATTAATGGCCTTAAGTATGCGCCTACCAATTCACATGATCTACTGTACTTTCCTTAGCTAATCATACCAATTGTATTTGTCTGTAAGCATTTTGTAATCATTTGAAACATGTACTTCACCCCCGAAGTTAATAAACAAAACAGTTTAAAGAAAAGGGGGACATGAACTCACAGTCTTGCGTCTTCAGTACTCGTAACTCATGTTCCTTCAGCAAACACGACTACCTACAATGTACCAACGTCTATTAGACGAACGGGTCGTGCCTTGTCTTAGTATTAACGTTTTTGAGTTACGTTTCTGATATCATTCCATTTTATATATAATTATTGTCAAAATAAATAATATTTTAACTTAAATTATATTTATAAATTTTGAAATAATTGTTAAACAATATTTTTGTAATAATACTTCTCAGGTATTTATATTCGTATTTCCTTCCCAAGGATGGGGGTATCTCATACATGTGTATTTGTATTCTTGTATTTGCATAACCTGCCATGTATTGGCGTCGTATTTCGGCGTGTATTTTCTTTAATAAGTATTCAATATATATTTCTAAAATATATATTTCAAGAAGTATTCCTTAGAAAAATTATTCATAATTTTTCTTTCGGCAAAAATATTTGTAGTTCCAGAACAATATATTTTCGAGTCTCTCTTAGAAAATATTTATAAACTTATTTTATCCAAGAATAAAGTATTACAAGTTTATCCGATAAAATATATATACTTTTCCCAAAAATCATATATCTTCTAACAATTCCAAGAAAATATATTTTTACTTCCCAAAAATAACATAATTTTTCCTTGTCAAAAATATGATACAACTTTGTGGCAATCATGAAAATCATATTTCCATTTCTTATGTCCAAAATATCACTTGCCAAAAATATATTTATAAACTTATTTTCCGGAATATTTTGTAAGTTACATTTCTTGTTCGTATTGCCAATATTTTGGATTGCAATTTCTTGGTATTTTAATGTGTTATATTATTTTGAGTCCTAAAATAATATAACTATTTCACAAAGTATACACATAATCACACATGTGTGTCTTTATTGTATATATATATTCTAAATATATATCTAGCCATTTTTATTTATAAAAACCAACCTCCAATATTTGTATTTTTGTAACAAAAATTATGGCAAAGTTTACATGGAAATTCTTGGTTAAAATATACTTGTAAATACTTGTTTGAAAATATTTTTCTAAATGTTTAAATTTTTAGAAAATTTTGCCATAGTTTCCCATAAAAATGGAAGTGTCCATGCTATCAAAGCATATCATTTTCTTTTTTAAAATCATCTCAACAATCAACAATTCAATCAACACTTACCTAGTGCCAAAATTATGTAATTTACCTAACCACATGAACTTGAACTTTCATAAAAACTTGTAGTAACTTGGTAGTGTGTTTAGTAGGTTTAGTTACCCTTTAAACTGTGTTTACTTCTTTAAAAGTTTCATTCTTGAAAGATTTAGGTGTTTACAACTTGTAAACATGTTTTACAAAAACATATCTTTATGAAATCTTCTTGTTTCACAAGTGTTTCTACACTTGTTTTACCACCAAAAATAGTGTATGTTTAAGTAAGAATCAAGATCTACTAAAAATCATATTTTGAACTTGGTTCTTTTTGGATAACCATTCATAAATCTTAGATCAATATGATTATTTACTCACTTTGATTATTATTTTTCAAGAAATCAAGTATTCTTTTCAAGTTCATGATTTAGGGGTGGATGATCTTTCATCCTACAATTTCTTACATTTCTCATCTTGCTAAACTATGTTTCTAATCATGATTTAGCAGGATGCTATGATGATCAACATCATCTTTACAAACAAATCAAAGATCAACAAGCATTCATAACATAAATAACTTAGTTTCATCAAGATTACTTCATGTATCAAGCTTATGTTCATGTTTCTTGATTATGTTCTTTAGTGTCCTTCATGATTATCATCACATATCATCTTTTAACCAACTAAATAAGGAGTAACAAGAGATTATAAGGGCCTTACGACTAGCATAAGGCTAGGGATGAACTCTTGAAGATGAAGATGATGAAGGTGAAGGATAATAGCAAATGGAAGAGGTCCTTGAAGATCCACAAGCTCCAAACTTCTTAACTTAGCTTCTAACACCTTGTGATTACCTTGGAATGGATGAACAAAGCTTGACAATGGTGGTAGTGTGGTGGGTGTTTTCGACCGAGAGGAAGAAGGGAGGAAGGAGAGAGAGTAGTGTGTGTTTAGTGGGTGTGAGAATGAGGGTCTTGATCTCCTATACATACTTATAACCCATGTTTAGTCTTTAACCTTTGTGTATTGTGTTTCATTAGTACCAAACAAGATCTACTAAGATATCAAATGAAATCATGGAAGATCAAGGGTGGGTCCACCCTTGGTGACCGTCCACCATGGGGGGGGGGGTATAGGTTGTGTAGTGATGGTAAGTTAGGAGGTTAAGTTAGAATTCAAAGTATAATAGTTAGGTGTTATGTGTATTATGTGTTATATAGTGTGTTAGGGTGTTCGGGGCCCATAACTAGCTCAGAAATATTAAAACAATGCTTCTAGTGTAATTTTGATGTTTCGGGTAGTGCCCGGTTGTTCGGTTAGATACCGGTTTGTTAAAGTGCTAAACTATAGCGTTTAGTGTGCTTTATGTACCATTTTGTGACACTTTTAATTCCCGACACTTAAGAAAGCATTCAGGACCATTTACTCATATTTTTGCATGTTACTAGCTTGTTAAAATGCTGATTTTTTTGCTGAATTGTACGGATGCATGCAAATTTGACAGTTGTCACATTCTCCCCCTGTTAAGAAAATTTCGTCCTCGAAATTTGTACTACCTTAACTCCTTAGGGTTACATTATGCGTGTATGTATATGAAAAATACTGAGGTAGGTAACCACAAAACCGAGTCAAATCTTTATTCACATCAGGTGAATCCAAGGATATATTACAACAACAAGAATCCAATGGTTAAAAGGTATGTGTTCTAGCATTTGATGTCAAAGGACACGAGATGTATAGTTTTATAATCTAGTGTAACTCAGTTAACAGGGGTGTAACAAAGGAGTTTTGACCAATGGATTCTCAAACAATCGGTCACAATATGCAAACGAGTTTTCACAAACCATAGCATCCGCTATATGAACTCAAAATCAACAACTCGAATGTGATAGTATCATGAAAATGATCTGTTAACTTTCGAACAAATACATGGATAAAATAGTGTGTTGACATTCTTGAATTGCGATAATACACCGAATGAAACACAAGGGAATCTGGTGTATTATTATCTTAGTTCGTAGTTGCATTCGGAATGTTTAAATGATAAGTCAAACAAAAGTATGTGTAGTTTTGTGTGAAACGGTTGACCATGATTAGCACAAGCTACAAATTTGTAATGAAACCACAAGGTGTCGTGATGACACAATTCAATAATAGTGGCGACTGAACAAGTTCACCGTGTTCGAAATCAAATGAAAGTGTACTGAGACAATCTGAAGATTTGATTTACACAATGTCATAGAGTTTCCAATTGTATACGGAACATCAAAGAACCACTGTTTCCGATCGAAGATGAAAAAGTAATAAGTACCGCAAGGCATTCGATCGACCATGAAAGATTCGTTATGAGGTACACCGTGCTATGAAATGAATCTATGTACCATTGCCTTAACGCACAACTGTGTTGGGACCGCTTTAATTGTGATAAACAAAACGGATTTAGAGCAAATAAATAGACAATTAAATCCGTGTATGAGGTGCGTAAACGAATTAGCGCAAGATTCAATTTTGTGAAAGTATCATCGTAAGGTATCGAAACCAATAAACGATTTAGTGGAGTCGTAGACCAATCAAGTCTACTATGACTTGAAACAAAAGAACCTTGGCAAAATGTTCGAATATGATGCTCTCAATACATCATATGGCGTCTTAAATTGAATATGCGAAATAGATAAGTTCAAGCAATTGAACTTGGTTTCAGCGTAACCTGACAATAAACGTATGTATCAACAAGGGAATCTCAGTATGGTTATGAAGATAAACCATGAATGTAACTTGAAAGAAAAGAAGTCTCAAGAAAGTGTGTTGACTTGATAACAAGGAAGCCAACAATTACCATAATGTAGGTCATTCGAATCACAAATCAGCAATTAGATTTAGCAAAATAATATTTGAACTTCAATGAAGCGTTTATTCGAAATGAAACCGCATGTGTAGCAAATGGTGTATGCGTAACATATAAGTTTTCAAGTAATGAAACAATGAGTATTTGCTAAAATGAAGAAATGATCAAGTATCGAAGCAAATGTGTGTTCGCTCTCAACGAAGAAAATTAACGCGATGCAACTACCATTAAGGGGAGTAGAGATGCAAACATCTACTCGCTAGAAGCAAAAGTGAAGATTTCAACAAAAGAAATTTGAGTACTTTCTTGTTTGGTTAACTGAAATAGCATATATGTCAGGATAATGGGGTTTGCTTGAGTTAACAGGTGTGGTTCCTAAGCAACCTTTACGAGTTTGGACGTGGGTTCCCAAAGGTCCTAAGTACATGTTTTCTAGATTCTCAAAGTTTCGTATTCTATGTAAAATTGTTTTGTACATCGTGTAGGAAACACCATTTTTGTGTACGTTTAAAACAAGTTATTGTCCCACAATTTCCTCGGTATACTTTCTTCCTGAATTCATAGCTAATGACACTCGATCATCGATCAGTCGTGTAATAGTAGTGGGATCCTCACAGTTAGTTAAATAAGTAATTCGTTAATCCTTAGCAAGAGTCACCGACTCTTGTTGGTTAGCTCATTCGGCTCCTGGTAATTTGATGTTCGTACGAAAGTTATCGTCCTTCTTCTTGACGAGCAAAACTGGGGTTACCCAAAGCGGGAAACTTGGTCTGTTATCTTTCTTCTCTATCAACTACTGAAGATATACTGACAATCCTTGCATATCCGAAGGTGTACGTCGCTAAGGTGCATTGACTGCAGGCGCGGCGCCTGGAATTAAATCGATGCGAAATTCGACTTGTCGTTGAGGAGATAATTCTGGCAAGTCTTCGGGGAAGACTTCAGGATATTCCCTTGTCACAGGGATATCTTCGAGTTTTGGTTCTTCGGCTCCCTTGTCCACGACCTGAGCCGAGAAAACAACACATCCTTTACACAACAACTTCCGTGCCTTCAAGCAATTAGTAATTTGTAGAGGCGTATCCTGCTTCATGAGTCACGATCGTTTCTTCGTTCGCCATCGGGATGCGGATATCAATCTCTGCTCGATCGCTTGACAACCAATCCATCCCAATTACCTCATCGAAGCTTCCCATATCTGCTGGCAGTGGATCAAGCATAAACTCACGCTCTCCGGGTTCTATCTTGCCGTTTCCAATTACTTCGTCAGCTTCCACTAGCTTCCCATTAGCTAGTTCTATCGAGTGCGAGTTATCTAACTTACTTGCTACTAAACCAAGTATACTCTCAAACTTTAGAGATGCGAAGCTAAAATTTGCAACAGTATCTAGCAGCACAGATGCATAACGTTGACTAATATGGGACGTACCGATATCCACGCTTGGATTCCTGGTGTGTCTCCCTAGCTCCGGTGCTGAGCTTTCATCCTTGTTTTTCGGGCAATATTTTCTGAAATGCTTTTTGTTTCCACAGTTAAAACCACTTTGAGCACGTTTTTGTTTGTCACTCGTCCTTCCTTGATAATTGTCGCTGTCGTTGTTTCCTTCATGATTCTTGCTACCGTCTTGGTCTCCATTTCCACGTTCAGTACCTTGCCTACAAGTTTCCTTGACATGCCCCACTTTGCCACAGTTTTCACATTTTCCATATCTGCATCGCCCGATATGATAACGTCGACAATTGTCACACTTAGGTAGGATACCCATGTACTCTTTCCCCTTTTTAGCCCTGTTCTTGCTATTCGCCCGAGTACCCTTCTTGAAGTTTGCAAATTTTCTCTTGTTATCTCCAGATGGCTCTACAAGTGTCTCCTTTTTCTCTTCCGAAGTGGAAAATTTTCCTAGTCTAACCGCTTCTTCAGTGAGCGCCACACTTATGTCGATAGCGTCGGTGATCGTTGGAGGTTTAGATGTTGTCACCAAGCTTAGAATCTGAGGTGCCAATCCCCCGATGAAGCGTTCGATTCTCTTAAACTCTGGTTCCACCAGATGCGAAGCTACTTGTGATAAATCGTGAAATCTCTGCGCATACTCAGCTATCTTTGAACCTTCCATTTTCAAGTTCCACAGTTCAGTCTCCAACTTCTGGACTTCTGCCCTCGAGCAATATCTCTTATGCATTAGTTCTTTCAGTTCGTCCCACGTTAAAGCATATGCAACAGTCTCCCCCAACGTCCGAACATGAAGGTTCCACCATGACAGAGCCCCGTCTTTAAACACTCCAGATATGTACATGACTTGTTGCTCTGGAGTACATTTTCTCAAACTCAAAACAGAATCCGTCTTCTCAACCCAACGCACAAAGGCTATGGCACCCCCAGTGCCGTCGAAGTCTCGGGGCTTGCAACTCAAGAACTGCTTGTAGGTGCAGCCTGCGACATCATTCACATAAGGCATTAGCGGAGCACTCTTGGAAATATCCAAACGTTTTGTAATGCGTCCTAAGTGACTAAACATTACCATTGGGTGGTTGTTTCTTGGGGTACCTCCGCTGCGTTCGGAGCGAAGGGCCTCGTGCTGTGCAATGGCCTGTGAGATGCGCTCTTGTAGCTCTGCCGCTGTCGTCGACAGAGGGTTGTTGGCATCAGTGTTCCCTTGAATCGACATCTTTTAAGAAGAAGATTGGATAGGTCAGGTCTCATTAAAGACACAAGCACATAAGAATCTACTTAACGAATGAGACCTAGGAGGTGTGTGTATATATACATATATAAGCAATCATTATAACAATCAATCTCATAACATCACAATTATAGCACTACTTGTAGATAGGAACATGTTTAATGAGGACATAACAAGCAAGCGCTTAGCATCACAATTATAGCACACACATGCAGATCAACAACGTGCTTAGTGAGGGCATGGCGACTGAGCTCTCATTAGTCATTAACCACAAAGTATTGTTGCACGTTTAATGACGATTGGGCTTTCAGTATTCTCCGACCACAATCACATTGTCTACAAAGTGTTTCATATCAAAAGGGACACAGGGTCACCCTACCCTTGTCCAATAAGTCTATCAGTGTATCAAAATCACGTGATCAAAAGTGGTCTTCAAAAGTCTCCACGATCTCGGCTCATTAGTAGTGTCTTTACTCGAAAGTAATGCGATCCGTATAAATCCAGAAACCAACTATACTGGTGACTGAGGTGGAAGAGGGAAGAAAAGCAAACTGCTAACATGTGCGAGCTTCTCCTTGAGCTTGTATACACGTCGAAGTAATTAACTGATCTGCTGGTCGATAGTATAGAAACGAGTATCAAAACCTGGAAAGGTGTAATAGCAGCAGGTGAGAGTGCAAAAGGAGACAGTGATGAATGTGGAGGATCATAGTATACTAGTATAGACAGGGTGGAGGATATGGTGCCAGTTCAAGTTCCTAAACTCTGCGACTCAAAATCCTCAAACTGTAGTTGTTGTGACAGGAGCAACTCTTCCCATGTGTAGCCTCCAAAAGGTGAGGGATGGTAGGGGTCTGAAATTAGCGTATTATATGCTAGGACCCATCGGAATGGCTCGTCCATTGGTGATGTATTGAAAGGAGCAAACGGTGCAGCCTGTGAGGTCGGGGAAAATTGCTGCTATAGCAAAAGGATTATCATGCGGGTGCTGACCTGGAGTACCTTCCCGGGGTGCGGGTATGTCCTTAAAGAAAGCGATAGATATGTCGGTGTAATGGACGTCGGTCTCCATAGGGGAAGAGGAGCAACATCAGCGGGTGCAGGCGCAGGGATAAATATCTCAGCAAAAGATAAGATCATCAGGTGCAGGTACTGGGTCAGGTATAAGGGGTGCAATGTCTGGTAAACCAAAAGAAACATGGTCAGGATCAGAAATCGGCTCAAGATCAATAGGCGCCTCATCAGGCTGACCCAAAAGGAGCAGAAGCTAGCTCAGGAGCAGGCTCTGGGTCAGGTAAAGGTGTGGGATCTCGAGCAGGTGATGGTGCAGCAGTCATAGCGGTGTCGTCGTCTGAGTCAGTAGTAGAAAGCTGCAATCCGACCGTCTGTAAGGCTGCAGATGTTACAGACTCAAAGGAGTCTGAAATTGAGTGTATACTAGAATCAGAGGATAGTTTGATAACTGGGATCTCAAGAAGTGAAATTAGTAACAACATTCTCGTCTAACTTCCCATCATCATGGGCGTCATCAGGAGGACCATCAATAAACAAGTCAAAGTCATCATCATACAGATCATCGAATGGCCAAGCCTCGGAAAGTATGACCACAAGAGGTACGACATCGAGGATCGGAGCCACGACGTGCTCGCCATCGGGGTAACCAATGATAAGGTGGTCATGGACTGAAACAAGAGTGACAAAAGATCCTTGTCGGGGAAGCCATCAGCAAGGGTAAATCGTTACCAAAGTCTAGTAGCGCGAACGGTTGGAAGTCGTCCTCGTCCTTGGTCAGCATATCAGGATCACTCTCAGTGTCTGACATAAATATCTCTGGCGCAGGTACAATCTCATTATCTGTGGCGGTGGCCGTAGGGTTATCAATGTTTGATAACTCGCTTTCTAAAGAAGGTGACCTGTGTGCCGGTACATAATAATCATAGCATGTATACCCATAGTAATTACTAACACTTAGTGTATTTCAAGCAAAGACAATTCATCATGTAATCATGTATTCACATTATTCTTCATGAAACTTTCTATCCTTCCTAGTCTCCCAGACTAACCCACCTAGTCTCCCAGACTAAACCAACCAGTCTCCGAGACTAAACACCCAGTTTCTCAGACTGAACTCCCTAGTTTCTCAAACTGTCCCAACTAGTCTCTCAGACTAACTGCCCAGTCTCTCAGACTAAATTATAAACATTAACTTTGAAATGTGTTTCGTGTCTTTTATTTGTAAAAATGTTTGTTTTTCCTGGATCTGGGCGTTTCGTGTATGCAATGAAAGTATGTTATGAAAACATTTTCATGAGAGCCCTAATGATCGTAGTCTAGACTCGAGAAAGAATCCTAGTTCGCTACGATCGAGGCTCTGATACCAAGCTGTCACACCCTGACTTTTGCGGAAGCGTGATTATGGTGTGACTTTCTTAATACCATTGCATTCAATCATAACAATAACTATATGATAAAAACCATAGATTTGTCATCCATTAAATAAGTTGAAAACATAACAACATTGTTTTAAAACGTAGACTTCAAATTCAAGTTTTACAAACCATACAAATTGTTTATGAGTTCACTAAGGACTCGTCAAAAGATATTAAATATAACTAAGGTTTGGGAGGCGTGTCTCTTCCAGGAATAAGACACTCTGACCAGCCCAAAGACCATGGATGACATCTTTATTCCTATCGCAGCATAAAAACTTCCAACGCCCGCCAGATCCACTTACTAATTCCCTGAAATACATGTAGTATGAAAACATCAACAAAAGTTGAGCGAGTTCATGTGTTCGATTGTGTGTATGTATAAACCTTTGAAATCATTGCAAGTATGTATGTAAGTTTGTAAGTCCCGGTATGAAAGCAACAAGGAAACAGATCAATTAATGTGTAGCTAATACATTAATATACGTGACATGGTGCAGGAAGGCTCAAACCTAGCAGACTTTGTACCGGGCCTCCGGCTGTAAGACATAGTCACCACATGGCCCATTCAGCGGACTCATGGATGGGGCTCGCTACACCCAAATAGATCTATCACTCCTGTCCCTCGGTCCTACTACGAGGATTAATGGCCTTAAGTATGTGCCTACCCATTCACATGATCTACTGTACTTTCCTTAGCTAACCATACCAATTTTATTTGTCTGTAAGCATTTTGTAATCATTTGAAACATGTACTTCACCCCCGAAGTTAATAAACAAAACAGTGTAAAGAAAAGGGGGACATGAACTCACAAGCTTGCGTCTTCAGTACTCGTAACTCACGTTCCTTCAGCAAACACGACTACCTACAATGTACCAACGTCTATTAGACGAACGGGTCGTGCCTTGTCTTAGTATTAACGTTTTTGAGTTACGTTTCTGATATCATTCCATTTTATATATAATTTTTGTCAAAATAATTAATATTTTAACTTAAATTATATTTATAAATTTTGGAATAATTGTTAAACAATATTTTCGTAATAATACTTCTCAAGTATTTATATTCGTATTTCCTTCCCAATGATGGGGGTATCTCATACATGTGTATTTGTATTCTTGTATTTGCATAACTTGCCATATATTGGCGTCGTATTCCGGCATGTATTGTCTTTAATATGTATCCAATATATATTTCTAATATATATATTTCAAGAAGTATTCCTTAGAAAAATTATTCCTAATTTTTCTTTCGGCAAAAATATTTGTAGTTCCAAAACAATATATTTTCGAGTCTCTCTTAGAAAATATTTATAAACTTATTTTATCCAAGAATAATGTATTACAAGTTTATCCGAGAAAATATATACTTTTCCCAAAAATCATATATCTTCTAACAATTCCAAGAAAATATATTTTTACTTCCCAAAAATAACATAATTTTTCCTTGTCAAAAATATGATACAACTTTGTGGCAATCATGAAAATCATATTTCCATTTCTTGTGTCTAAAATATCACTTGCCAAAAATATATTTATAAACATATTTTCTGGAATATTTTGTAAGTTACATTTCTTGTTCGTGTTGCCTATATTTTGGATTGCAATTTCTTGGTATTTTAATGTGTTATATTATTTTGAGTCCTAAAATAATATGACTATTTCACAAAGTATACACATAATCACAACTGTGTGTCTTTATTGTATATATATATTCTAAATATATATATCTAGCCATTTTTATTTATAAAAACCAACCTCCAATATATGTATTTTTGTAACAAAAATTACGGCAAAGTTTACATGGAAATTCTTGGTTAAAATATACTTGTAAATACTTGTTTGAAAATATTTTTCTAAGTGTTTATATTTTTAGAAAATTTTGCCATAGTTTCCCCTAGAAATGGAGGTGTCCATTCTATCAAAGCATATCATTTTCTTTTTTAAAATCATCACAACAATCAACAATTAAATCAACTATTCAATCAACACTTACCTAGTGTCAAAATTATGTAATTTACCTAACCACATGAACTTGAACTTTCATAAAAACTTGTAGTAACTTGGTAGTGTGTTTAGTAGGTTTTAGTTACCCTTTAAAATGTGTTTACTTCTTTAAAAGTTTCATTCTTGAAAGATTTAGGTGTTTACAACTCGTAAACATGTTTTACAAAAACATTTCTTTATGAAATCTTCTTGTTTCACAAGTGTTTCTACACTTGTTTTACCACAAAAAAAAAAATAGTGTATGTTTAAGTAAGAATCAAGATCTACTAAAAATCATATTTTGAACTTGGTTCTTTTTGGAAAACCATTCATAAATCTTAGATCAATATGATTATTTACTCACTTTGATTATTATTTTTCAAGAAATCAAGTATTCTTTTCAAGTTCATGATTTAGGGGTGGATGATCATTCATCCTACAACTTCTTACATTTCTCATCTTGCTAAACTATGTTTCTAATCATGATTTAGCAGGATGCTATGATGATCAACATCATCTTTACAAACAAATCAATGATCAACAAGCATTCATAACATAAACAACTTAGTTTCATCAAGATTACTTCATGTATCAAGCTTATGTTCATGTTTCTTGATTATGTTCTTTAGTGTCCTTCATGATTATCATCACATATCATATTTTAACCAACTAAATAAGGAGTAACAAGAGATTATAAGGGCCTTACTACTAGCACAAGGCTAGGGATGAACTCTTGAAGATGAAGATGATGAAGGTGATGGATAATAGCAAATGGAAGAGGTCCTTGAAGATCCACAAGCTCCAAACTTCTTAACTTAGCTTCTAACACCTTGTAATTACCTTGGAATGGATGAACAAAGCTTGACAATGGTGGTGGTGT
Organism: Helianthus tuberosus; assembly: GCA_030545235.1. Lineage (NCBI taxonomy): Eukaryota > Viridiplantae > Streptophyta > Magnoliopsida > Asterales > Asteraceae > Helianthus > Helianthus tuberosus. The sequence goes on along the minus strand of CM060436.1, from coordinate 74,641,058 downwards.
GGTGGGTGTTTTCGGCTGAGAAGAAGAAGGGGGAAGGAAAGAGAGTAGTGTGTGTTTACTGGGTGTGAGAATGAGGGTCTTGATCTCCTATACATACTTATAACCCATGTTTAGTCTTTAACCTTTGTGTATTGTGTTTCATTAGTACCAAACAAGATCTACTAAGATATCAAATGAAATCAAGGAAGATCAAGGGTGGGTCCACCCTTGGTGACCGTCCACCATTGGGGGGGGGGGGGGTATAGGTTGTGTAGTGAGGGTAAGTTAGGAGGTTAAGTTAGAATTCTAAGTACAATAGTTAGGTGTTATGTGTATTATGTGTTATATAGTGTGTTAGGGTGTTCGGGGCCCATAACTAGCTCAGAAATATTAAAACAATGCTTCTAGTGTAATTTTGATGTTTCGGGTAGTGTCCGGTTGTTCGGTTAGATACCGGTTTGTTAAAGTGTTAAACTATACCGTTTAGTGTGCTTTATGTACCCTTTTGTGACACTTTTAATTCCCGACACTTAGGAAACCATTCAGGACCATTTAGTCATATTTTTGCATGTTACTAGCTTGTTAGAATACTGATTTTTGCTGAATTATGTTGAATTCAGCACTTTGGGTGAGTTTTAGGCACTTACCGGCACTTAAACTATCACCTAGAAAAGCAATTTTGTGGTCCTTACTTCCCTACACTCTATACTAGTGTAGTACTTAGTTTCTGGCTCATAATGTGTCAAAACAACGTCTGTCTATGTACTGAACTCCGTCAGCATTTTCCCGGTTTGTCTGTTAACTGTGCTAACTGTGCTTTGTGCATCATTTATGTCAATATGTTTGCATGCAGTCAATGATGTGTCATTTGCAATATGTGATGCACATGTAAGTATAATGCAGTAATCAGAAAGCAATTCAAGTCATAAATTGTAAATCAGCACAGTCATTAAGCACTAATCATCATTTAATAATTGTACGGATGCATGCAAATTTGACAGTTGTCACAGTGGTGATCTTACTAACTACCGTAACAATTGCCCGAAGCTTGTTAATGCAAATCTTGCCCGTAGTACGTTCCTTGTTAACAATCATCGTGCTTATATTCGTTTTTATTCGGATGCCGATAGAAGTTTTGTATCCTTAGATTTTGAGCCTTATCTTTCAACACCACAAACTAAGCTAGGAAAACCTTTAACGGTAGAAATAGCTATTGGTGAACCCCTTGTACTCGATTCTATCATTCGTAGTTGCCATTTAAACCTCAATAACCATCTTTTTCCCATTAACCTCATGCCAATGCAACTGGGAATTTTTGATGTCATAGTAGGCATAGACTGGTTAACCAAACATCATGCTGAAGTGATATGTTTTGATAAGATCGTTCCTGTGCCTCTTTCGTCTGGTGAAATCTTAGAAGTTCGTGGAGAGAAACCTACTAGTAGCCTCAAACTTATGACTTGTACCAAGCCAAGAAATACCTACGAAAGAAATATGTAGCCTTTTTGGCACATATCGTAGAGGAGAAAGGCAAGAGTAAGAGTATTCAAGACATCCCCATTATTTAAGATTTTCCCGATGTGTTTCAAGAAGAATTACCTGGCTTACCCCCGGTACGCCAAGTAGAATTTCGCATAGACCTTGTACCTGGTGCCAACCCAATGGCCAAATCCCCTTACCTTCTTGCACCATCTGAGATGCAAGAATTGTCAAAACAACTCCAAGAACTTTCGGACAAAGGATTTATCCATCCAAGTTTCTCACCCTAGGTGCTCCTGTGTTATTTGTGAAAAAGTAGGATGGATCCTTTCGCATGTGCATCGATTATCGTGAGCTCCACAAACTCATGATTAAAAATTGATATCCCCTACCTCGTATTGATGATCTTTTTGATCAACTACAAGGCACTACCTGTTTTTCAAAGATCGATATCCATTCTGGGTATCATCAACTTCGTGTACTCGAAGAAGATATTCCCAAAATTGCTTTTCGCACCTGATACGGCTATTACGAGTTCACTGTCATGCCCTTTGGCTTGACAAATGCTCCTATAGTTTTCATGGACTTAATGAATAGGGTTTGTAAACCTTATTTATATAAGTTCATCATTGTTTTCATCGATGACATCTTGATTTATTCAAAATCTCGAGCTGGCCATGAACATCATCTCCGTCTAACAATGGAACTTCTAAAGAAGGAACAATTATCCCAAATTCTCAAAATGTGAATTTTGGCTAAAGGAAGTTCAATTCTTAGGTCACATTGTCAACGAACAAGATATACATGTAGATCCTTCAAAAATCACTGCAATTAAAGATTGGAGTACACCTGCTACTCCTACCGAAGTTTGCTCACTCCTTGGTCTCGCCGGCTATTACCGCCGCTTCATCGTAAACTTCTCCAAGATTATGGTTCCCCTCAGTTCTTTGATTCAAAAGAATAAACCTTTTGAGTGAGGACCCAAACAGGAAGAAGCTTTCCAAACATTGAAACAAAATCTTTGTGATGCTCCTATTCTATATCTACCTGATGGCATGACGACTTTGTCATATATTGAGATGCCTCAAATCTAGGCCTTGGCTATGTTCTCATGCAAAGATACAAAGTTATAGCCTATGCATCAAGACAATTGAAAATCCACGAAAAGAATTACACAACTCATGATCTTGAGTTAGGTGTTGTTGTCTTCGCTCTCAAAATTTGGAGACACTACCTCCATGGTACGAAATGTGTGGTTTTCACAGACCACAAAAGTCTCCAACATATATTCAATCAGAAAGAATTGAACATGAGGCAATGACATTGGGTCGAACTCCTTAATGACTATGACTGTGAGATTCGCTACCATCCTGGTAAGGAGAATGTCGTAGCCGACGCACTTAGTCGTAAAGAACGTGTCAAACTCCACTGTATCCAAGTTCAATCTGATATCCAAACACGTGTTTTCCAAGCCCAACATACTTGTGTAACCCAAGGCATGATGTGTAATGAACTGCGACATAATCTTGAGCTTCAGCTTGAAACAAAAGATGATGGGATACTCTATTTCTTGAACCGTTTGTGGGTTCCAAACCAAGACAATCTTCATACTTTGTTAATGAATGAAGCCCATAAGTCTCGTTATTCTATCCATCCTAGTACGGATAAAATGTACCTGGACCTTCGTACCTAGTATTGGTGGTCGGGTACGAAGAATGATATAGCCTTGTACGTATCTAAATGCCATACCTGCCTAAAAGTCAAGGCAGAAAATCAACCTCCCTCCGGTTTGCTTGAACAACCGGAAGTACCAGTGTGGAAGTGGGAGAAAATTGCTATGGATCTCAACACTAAATTACCACGCACTTCTAGAGGTCATGATGCCATTTGGGTAATCATCGATCGTCTAACTAAGTTAGCACACTTTTTTCCGATTCGTGAGGATTTTTCTGCTGATAAACTTGCTAAGATCTATATTAATGAGATTGTATCTCGTCATGGTGTTCCTTTGAACATCATATCAAATCGTGATGCTCGTTTCTCATATCGTTTTTGGAAGAACATGCAATCTGCCATGGGAACCAAATTAAATTTGAGCACTGCTTATCATCCTTAAACGGATAGACAAACCGAAAGGACAATCTAAACACTTGAGGATATGCTTAGAGCTTGTGTGATCGACTTTGATGGTAGTTGGGATTCGCGTCTGCCTTTGATCGAATTCTCCTACAACAACAGTTATCACTCCAACATTAACATGGCCCCTTTTGAGGCTTTGTCCGGTCAAAAATGTTGTTCGCCTGTCTGTTGGAATGAAGTTGATGAAGCTCAAATCATCGGACCTGAACTCATTCAAGAAACAACAGACAAATAAAGAAAATTCGCAATAACCTTTTGACAGCTAGAAGTCGTCAAAAGGGTTATGCTGACAAACGACGCAAACCTTTAGAATTCCAAACTGGTGACCATATTCTTCTCAAGGTATCCCCTTGGTAGGGTGTGGTTAGATTTGGAAAGAAAGGTAAACTAGCCCCTCGATATGTGGGACTTTTGAAGATCATTGAAAAGATCGGAAAAGTAGCCTACAAACTCGAACTACCTCCCGAACTTGGGAACGTTCATCCAACCTTCCACGTGTCCAACTTGAAAAAAGTGTTTAGCCGATGAAAACCTCCACTGTCACACCCCAACCGATGGCGGAAACATCGGGATGAGACGAACAAATTGCTCAAAAAGTCATAACACTAAAGTGACAATATAATTTAATTTAAATTTCATAGCAATGCTAAAAATGTCATACAAGAATCAAACATAAAAAACGTTGTTTCGAAACATAACATCAAATAAAAGTTTATTCTAGATGTGTTTCTAAGTCCACCTAAATCTCGTTTCTTCCACTTAGCATCATCTCGTCTATCAACCTGCAACATGTATTAAAATATGATCAACAAAAAGTTGGCGAGTATACAAGTTTCATACATAGCATAATATAGGATAAAAATGTTCAACAAAAAGTTGGCGAGTATACAAGTTTCATACATAGCATAATATAGGATAAAAATGTTTAACAAACTCATATCCAACATGAATAACAATATGCAAGTTACTATATGTTGAAATGGTGTACTATATGTTCAAACCCAAGTATACAATGCAAATTTGCCTATCCCAAGAGATTTAGCGGGAGGTTAACATGTTTAACTTAACAATACCCCAAGACTAATGGGCGGTGCGTTAATCCTATAGCGCTAAAAACTGTTAAGGTAGGCTAGCAAAGTTAATGAGCATATATCGATACAAAAGTTTACATAGCATACGAGATTAACAAGCATCATATAGTTTCATGTTTAAGCATGGATAGCGTGTGACTAAAATAAGTTTCAAGTGTTGTGTTTTGTATAAGATACATGTTGCACCCAAAGTGTTTAAAAGTAAAATGGGATCGAGTATACTCACAGTTTTGCAAACTTTCCACTTGGTAATTCTGCGAGGGTTTGTTGGCTGATTAGAATGGAGCACCAAGTCCTTCTACACGAAGAAACATAGGTGTGTGAGTATTGGACGTTAACAGGGGATTAAGGATTCGGAGTTTAAAAGTACATGAAAATAGACATATGAGAAAATAATCATCTAACACATAATACTTGTTTTACACTATGAAACCCAAAAGGTTTGAATGTTTTCATGGGTTAAAATACCCATTAGAATCATAACAAGTTTGTAAGGTCTTTAGATGATGTAACTTAACATTTGACAACTGACCACTAGGTCATCATCAAAGGTTTGGTTACTTATATGTTATATAGTATACATTATAAGTTTCAAGTCCAAGAATATAACAAGAACATCATTGTCACACCCCAATTTTTCCACGTGTCACCGGTGGGCCCGGTGGGGAGTATAGTGACGTAGTTGATATCATCATAGTCAAACAACACAATATTTAAATGCACAGCGGAAACAAAAGATAAATATATTACAAACCGATATAAAGTAATATCAAGTATTACAAACGGAATGTAAAGGATCCACAGGCGGATCAAAAAAAAAATGAATCATTTGTTCAACAGACTTTAAGGCATCCAAGCTTGCGAGACTTATTGTGGACGCTAGAAGACAGCCAGCCTATTACGAGTAGTACCTGCACTTAACCTTTTGGAAAATACGTCAGTTTACACTGGTAAATACAATTTAACTGACTCATTTTGAAAGGGTTGAAAATTTATTTGAATGCACGTGGCACAAAACATTTTATAACTTGGGATAATTATGTAATATATAATCTTGTGAACGAATTACATGTTACTTGTGCGTTCAGTAGCCCGGATCTTGTCCGGGTTAAAGATCAATAGACCCACCACAATATTGAGTTATACACTGACAGGTGTACGCCTACACCCCGTGCTCAGGTCGTGGCCATTTCGTAAAATGATGCCAGGGATATCCGGGACATGGTCATTAACCCCCCAAAGGCTTTAAGTGAACAAGACTGTTTAAACGATCCGATCAAATTATTCAATTAACCACCCAATGATGTAAGATTTGATGCTCGATCAAGCGGTATTCTATATACCGTAACCCAAGCCCGTATAGGGAAAATAAGTTAAAAGTATTTACCTGAGCTAAATATAAATTCAATCCCAGCCGTATACCACCAAGCAAGTACAGATAGCTTTTACTGGGCTCCTAAATCTAGAACGAAGGTTTTTTAATAACCTATTAGCATCCTAACGGGTCTTTAATTAAGCTTAGACTTAGACCGGTTAGTTTTCAAAAGGAAGACACGGTTCAAACGCAAGATAAAGCGAAAACCGGCTTAGAATGTGGTTTTGACCCGACAAGGTTGCATGCTTGTTTAATATGGGTAACTTAAACACATTCTGGATTTTGAGACAAAAATGATATGGTTTGACCCGTTTCGGCTAATATATGCGAACTAGTCACATAAGCCGATCCGAACGCGACAAGTGCGTAACGAGTAACCAAAAGAGTCATATACCGGTTTTCTAAGTTAATATGCCTTTAATATGTTGTGATATCAGTAGGATATCTTCCATTATGCCCAAAACGACTTTAATCTCAAAATAAGCCCCGTAGGGGTATTTTGGTCATTTTAAAGATTATAAAAGAGTTTATTTATAAATCTGAGTTACAGGTCTGATTTAATCAGTAAATATACTTAATTTAATAAGTTATAACAGTAGGGTATCATATATATGTGAAATTTATTAATTATAACCATACTATGCACCGCAGGGGCATTTTGGTAATTCCACATAGGCTTAAAAAGGGCAAAACAGAGAATCTGAGTTTGAAACTTTTGCTTACTGTTAAAATATAGAAATTTACTGAAAATATCAGTAGGCATCAACCCTTATATATTTAAACTAATTTCGATACATACTATGCGTTGAAAACGCTTAAAAAGGCGATTTGGAGCCATTTCCCGGTTTTCAAAGGAAAGCTGATATTTTTATAATTCCAGAAGGCTCAAAATATTTTATTTATCAAATAAAATCAGTAGCAAAAGGTTTGGGGTCAAAAGGATTTGTAAAACTCATTTTATAGCTAAAAAGGCAAAACCGGCATTAACCGAATTAAAGCTACGACCCTAAGTTATGCTCAGCCTAAAATTAATTAAAAATCTTTAAAAATCCCAAAATATTATATTACATCAGTGGGTAAAAAGTTTGATATCAAAAAGTGGGTTTAAATAGGCTATACGCTAATTACGTCATTTAATTAACAAAAAGTTTTCTAATTACGCTATTGAGCATAACTCTTAACCTAGACCTCAAACTGATGTAAAATTTTGGGTGCAAGTTTATAAATCAGTAACTAAGGTTTCTACTCTTTCGCATTTTCAAAAATCATGTTTTAAGGTCAAAAGGGCATAACGGTCAACATTTAGGCATTTAACGGAAACATGCATGAACTAGGATTTCTATGGAACCAAGTTGTATAACCTTGGAGGGTTATACTAACTTATAATATGGTCCTAATGGAATCCTAAGGCATATCTAAACTAAGCTAAATCGGGTCAGAACTGAAAGTCAAAGCAAAAGTCAACTTTTGCGACTTTCGGTTCCGAACCGAGCCTATACCTAGAATTGTCGGGTTGAACATGCTTAGACATGTTCAACTAATATTTACCAAGTTATTAATGTGGCAAAACTGATTTTATGACTTTTAATTTATTAGTTATGCATTTTATTTAAAACTAACCCGTTTGACTTTCATTTGACCCGACAATTTAACTAAGTAATCGTGGTAATTAGGAGGCGCCCTTTTGAGGGTTAATTACCTACCTAATTACGGTCACGTAGCCATGTTCGTTACGAACCATGGCTTAGCCGTTTAAAAGTCAAAGCGTTTATCAAAACGCTTGACTTTTCGGCTTTAACCGCTAAATAATTAAACTAAACACGAAAGGGGACTTACAAAGGGTCCAAAGGACTGAGGGAGGTTCTCAAAAGAGTTCTAGATCCTCACAATTCAGAGATTTTATCAGATTGAAGGAGAGGTGCAAATGAGAGCCAAACATTCAATGGGTATTTATAGGATTTAGAGGACCGTTAGGATCGTTTCTTGATAAACGTGATCACATCTGGACCGTACACCTTTACCCCCTGTTTTTGGCAATCTATGGGCAGCCCCTTGTTGAAGTAATACCATTTTCAATTGATCAAAACAGCTGGAACAACTGGTAACAGCTGGTAACAGCTGGAATCAAGTTTCTGAAATGGCAGTTTTGGTCCCTGCATGCTTCTAGCCCCTTTCTGATGCGTTTAAGGCCCGTTAAACCATTTTTAAGCCTCTACAATGATTCCTAAACATGAGGGACATGTAACATGCTTAAAAATATGTCGGATGTCGGTCCGTTTGGCCGTACGGTCACGTTGTTCGTCTAATTACGACGAAACACAAACGGACGCGAAAAACGGTCCAAATTACGCGACGAATGAAATTTTATCAAGGAGATCACTAAAATAAAATATTTTAGTGCTTACATAAATTTTTGGGTGTCCGGAGATATTCAGATTGTGAGATATGCGCGAAAATGCAAACTTGTGCACTTTTTGACACTTTTAGTCCCTGGTGGACTTGAAAGTTTATTTTTGCGCACCAAACACCTCTAAGCCTATATCTAAGCTATAGAAATGATAATTAGGGCATGTTTAACTCATGGACAATTTCCGTAAGGTCCGTTACCATACGAATCGACCTATTTTTGCAGTTTGACGCAAATAGTCCTTAAATTGCGCAAAGTAGCGCGAAATGCCGTTTAATGTTATACAAGCCTTCCATGGCCCATATTTATCCTTCCCAAGAATATACTTAAATATTAATATGCTCTCGTTCTCCTAGATAGTCACCGAAAGGCGTAGATTCAAAAGTTGACGCTTTAGGTCCCTCTATTGCGCAAACTTGCGCATTTCATCATTTAATAGCATTGAAGCCTCATCTAATCCATATTAGGCATTCTTGAAAGTATTATTAAACATCACGATACTTTGGGTTCGCTAAAAGGTCATTTAGATGTATAATTAAACATATTGACACTTTTAGCCCCTCTAACTTGCATAGTTGCGCGTAATTTTACTTATAGGCATAAAAACTTTAGTCGGACAATATTTGGCATTCCCGAGAGTATAATTAAATATTATGAAGTTACCGGTTTGTTAAAAGGTCACTCAGAGGTAAGAATTAACATGTTGACGCTTTTAACCCTTTATTGCGTAAACTTTCAATTAATTATGCAAACGGCTTCACTTAATCATCAAGTGGCACATTTGTGAATATAAACATCATAAGAAACTTATTTTTAGGTATGTTATCACTTCCAGTCCTTTCATAATCAAAGTTTTCAATTTTTCGAAAAATTAGTCCCTAAATTTCAGTGTTTGACTTCATTAGGGTCTATTACACGTGTCAATACATCATTGGACGTGATTTTACGAGGTGTTACATCCTCACCCCCTTAAAAGAAATCTCGACCTCGAGATTTGCTAAAATGCTGGAAGTACTTTTTGTCACATAACGGACTTAACTTCTATAGCATATCTGACCTCTATATAATAGGTTCATGTATCCTTTTTGAGGTTTCTTATCCTGTCGATCCGCATTCGATACAGGTTTGTCATTATATCACAAGTCTGCCAACCGTTATGTGATAGTGCTTCTTGACTTATTGGCGAAACATATCCTTTAATCCTTAGGGTGTAATACATTGCGAGCTCCGCCAAGCTCCTTAAATAGGTTTTAGCTCATAAGTTATTTGATCTTTGATACATTCGATTCCTTCGAATGATTTTATATATTCAGAGCTTAACTAGTCTGGTAATTAACAAATTGGCACACCCTTCCAGAGTGATATCTTTGTTGAACCTTATTCCTTAACAAGGACTTAGGAGGGTTGCTATTTTCATTAATCTTTGATTTTCTGCCAAAACTGGCAATCTTACAGATGATCATGGATTTGTATGATCCTATTCGTTGTTTCCAAGGAAATTTTCAGATCCTGATGATTGGACGTACCAATCTTCTATTTAACAATAGGTATTCAACATTCCATCTAAGCAAGGTCTCCAAAGGAGCAGCCTTGATACTTATACATCAACTATTATAGAAAAGCTTATCTCAATGTGAAATGGTTATTCCAACCATTACTTAAAACTAATCTTAAGGGATAGTTAATCCTCACAGTTAGTCGAACAAATCGACGACCCTGGGCAGCTGATGGAAATTCTTAATTGTTGCCTAATTTGGGTTGCGGTATTCAATGCATAAGCAAAATGAACCGTCTTTCTTAATTAACAATACCGAATTCTTAGAATATAGGGTTAGGCTATATGAATTCTTTATTTTCAAAACTTATTTAATTGGGGTTTTGATTCTTCCAATAATGGCACTAGCCGTCTTGGAGATTTCATAAGAATACAACCCTAAATGGGATATAAATCTTAATTCTACCTGCCTCTCAGGAGGTAAATAGGGTAATCAAGATACAATGAGGTTACAGAGATTTTCCAAATCTCAGGCTCCAGTTCATCTGTCATATTCTGTGTCAGATAAGTGACACATTTATGTCACAAGTCCATGAATTCCTTAATCGGGAACATTTACTTTAGCAATTCCATTCTGGATATCTTTCTTGAATAACATTAGTTGACTTTAGTACCATATGACTATTAGAATATCCTTGCGGTTCCATGCATTAAACCTCCATACTGATCAGGCATGGAAGCAATCTATGGAACATATTAAGATACACCAATCCTCATGTGGCGCTTTTATCATACCATCTGGTATTCGCAATCGATAGAGATCAAAGAGATATCAACTATACATGCTGACGCACTTCTTCTAGAGAGAGGGTAATTCTAGAATTCCATGATTAGAGATTTCTAACAGGAACAGAAGAAATGGTTCTTATGATTTTGCCTATAAGTTTTACCTTACACTTACTATCTGGGGTTCTTACGGGAAAAATTAAAAGTTTGCTAAGCTTATGGTTTTATGAGAGACTTAGCAGTACCTGCAACCAAACGTAACTCCTAGCCATAAAATCACCATAATGGATTTATCTGGTGTCATTATTAATGTGAGCTGCCTCTAATCATACATCAGGAGGGCTAAACGCCTCCATTCTAAAACCTTTTAAACTTAGCTATAAAACCTTTGACAAATTGTAGGGCAATCTCGGGCTCGACTGGTTATTTCTTAATCTATAAAACGTGAGTAGTTGAGGTGGATCCATAATGGATTCATAATAAGCAGGCTTTGAAATCTTAATGTGCCCTCTTATTGCCGATGCTAAATCATAATATATATATATAGTGCATTATGCTTAAATTCTAGGTTAATCGAATAAGGGCACTATTTCCATCAATGAACCAAGGTCTGCAGCACACTGCCGATAGTTTATAAATCTTATGGGGGAGTTGGAAAATTATTACTCAATCTTTTCCTATTCCGTGACGCGTATAATAGGTTTTCTAATAAGGTCCTTAAAACTTGGACCATCCCGTAATGTATAAGAGGATCTTTCTTGTGGATTTCATTAATGTCCTCACTAATCAAGGGTATTACCATCGAATGATAGTGATGTATACCTTACCATGTTCTTTCTAGTATAACCACTGATATACTTAATGGTTTCTACTTCATCCTTTCTAGTGTTTAGTCAACATAAGCAAGCCAAGAGTAACCAAAACATAGAGGTAAAATCTTGGATTCTAATACTTAGTCAACATAAGGAGGATAAGTAGGTGACTTATAGTAAGAAGTAAGGAAGTTATTGTACATGTGCTTATATTCAATCAAAATAGAAATTTCACAAACTAGGCACCTAGCTTGGTTGGCTAGGCGCGCGAAAGGATGTGGCCTAGACCCAGGTTCGATTCCGGGGACGGCCGGTTCCACCATTTTTTTTATGTTGTTTAATATTAATTAAACGTACGGATACATGTAATTATGAGGGTTGTCTCATAAGGAGTCTTGATAACTACTTGTTTCTTATTATACACAATATGGGCTTGATTTTCAAGACAACCAATCGATTTTTATCACTATATTGAGTCCTTATACTTTAACGGAAACTAGGACATCGGACGAATGATTCCTAATGGATATAAAACATCCATCTAATATTGCTGAAGTAGTCTCTGAGGTACTATCGACCAATTTTACTTTATACTTAACGCTTAGAGTTTTAACAGGTAGATTTAATGATTTACAAAATCTATTGTCTACGAAAGACTTATCTGAACCTGAATCAATAATACTCTAGCATGAGTGTTATTGATAAAGAAAGTACCTGTTGTGACATTGTCATCCTGAATAGCCTCTTGAGCGTCCATTTGAGAGCTCCCAGCTTTGGTCTCTTTAGCCTCCCCAGGCTTCTTGGTTTTATTTGGGCAATTTGTCTTGATGTGCCCTATTTCATTGTAACCATAGCAGGTTGCGTCCTTTATGTCTTGGCACTCCAAGGTCTTGTGCCCTTTCTTGTTACAAATCCCACACGGTCTAGCTTGTGACTCCAGAGTGCATTTCCTTTTAGTTGCCTTCTTTGGGCAGCGGTTAATTATGTGCCCCTTCTCGCCACAATCATAGCATGTGGCGTCCTTCAAGTCCTTGCACTCATGGGTCTTGTGATCCATCTCCTTGCAGATGACACATCCCCCGGTCTGCTCATAGAAACATTTTCCGAAATGCTTCTTCTTGCAGGTTTTACATTTGGGTTTTGCCTCCTTTGGTTTGGACTGGTTATAGTTCGAACCGGTCTTACCCTTTTTACAACATTTATTCGGGGTATCATCACACTTTCGCTTATGATCCTTCAACACACGGTCCACAGCGTTGTTTATGGCTGTATCTATCATAGCCTGTAACTCGGTGCTTGTTAAGTTCAGTCTTGCATCATCATTCTGATCAACTAGACGATTGTGAGCTTCAGAGGGGTCAACCATGGTGAAGCTTTGAAAGTTACAAACCAAGTAGTAATAAATTGGTTTACTTATATAGCGAATTGTCGAATTTGATGTTTGAATAGCCATGGTGTAAATCAACCATATAGGCCAATAGATAATATTTAATTTATTTGATTATGTTTTGCCTAGGTTTTTAAATAACCCATCATTGACGTTTAAATGGGATATGATCCTTCATATTTATTAGACAGGGGACATAAGTCACGACTGTCAATGTCGTATTGACATTTTATATAGCACAACGGCTTGTTCCAAAGGACTTTTCGATGGCACAGATGCCTTGTCACTAGGGAAATTTTAAAATATAATCAATGATTCCTTTGGATCGGAAAATTTTATAATTCATTGTCTTGACAAGAAGTTATGAAATAAAACTATCGTTTTCATGTATGCATCTTTGCCCGTAGGTATACATCCCAAGTGGATGTTTAGATGTGTACATCATGTTCGACGTTTATTAGCCATGATTCCTATTGATTATATAGGCTAAATAAAGGGTTTGGAAGTTCCTAATATAAAGATGATAATCGTGATTTTATCGTATCACTGTTGTCGGGAGTGTTAACACGTTTTCAGATGTTAACAAGAATCTGAATATCTTTTTAAACAGGTTTTACCATCTTAGCTAGGTCTTCAATGACATTCAAGCTAGGTCAAGCCTTTTAAGATTCTCTTTAATATTTATACTGGCAGGAAAGGAATGATATTATTTTCATTCAGGATTTTTATTATAATTATCCTGACTTTAATTAAAATATAACTATAGCACAAAAAGTCAAGTCACAAGGACATCTTTAAATTATAAACCATGATTTTGTAGAATCAAGGTATTTAGGCTTGAACGTGTCCACGCCTTTTCTTGACAGGGAGTTGTAGGCTACGACTGTCTTTAGTCTCAGAGGACGTTAATTATAGCCCGTAGGCATTATATCCTTAAAGGATGTTTAAATCACAAAATAAGAAAGGATTTCGGGAGAATCCAGTATAAGGATGATTTGTGTGACTTTATCGAACCACGTCTGCCAGAAAAGTTAATATGTTACAGATGTTAACAAGGATGTGAATCTCTTGAATAGGTCCTACCATCTTGGCCCCGTCATACAGGCTAGGTTTACCTTTAAGATTCCTTTTTAATAACTAACGCAGAACAATTCTAACTCGGGATGTTAATAAGGATCTGAACCTAAATTGAGGAACTGCCATCTTGGCCGGGTCTTAATAATGACACGAGGCTAGGTCTTGTCCTTTTTAGATTTTTCCATTTTATTATAATGGTAGATCTTATAACAGAAATGTTATTTTAATTTATTTCATATATTATATTCATATATAATGATATAAATGAAATTTAGATAAAACATTGGTTTTAAAAGAGGTATAGAATTGCCCTAAAAGGGACTTAAAAGAAATGATGTTGCCCTCAAAGGGACCAAAAGATAAATATCGTTATAAAGACTTTTAAGGAAACGATCTTCAGTAAAAGGAGTCTCTTCTTCATTTTAGTTCTGAATGTCCTCTCCTTGGTCGTACGTTAATCCTAGTCGCAACACGAAGCTTGGCCTTTCCTAGGCTTCAAATGGGGAGAATTTCCATTACAGCTTCTTGCTTGGCGACATATTAAAATATAATTGAAGGTAATAATCTTCCGAATAGGGACGAGAGTATTCCTATGTTAAGTCTAGACTCAGAAGGTCAAAGGATGTGCTATCGTGTCATTGAGATTAAACACAAAAAGCTAGTGTTTAATTCACTCAATGTTGGCTCTAATACCAACCTGTCACACCCTAATTTTTCCACGTGTCACCGGTGGGCCCGGTGGGGAGTATAGTGACGTAGTTGATATCATCATAGTCAAACAACACAATATTTAAATGCACAGCGGAAGCAAAAGATAAATATATTACAAACCGATATAAAGTAATATCAAGTATTACAAACGGAATGTAAAGGATCCACAGGCGGATCAAAAAAAAATGAATCATTTGTTCAACAGACTTTAAGGCATCCAAGCTTGCGAGACTTATTGTGGACGCTAGAAGACAGCCAGCCTATTACGAGTAGTACCTGCACTTAACCTTTTGGAAAATACGTCAGTTTACACTGGTAAATACAATTTAACTGACTCATTTTGAAAAGGGTTGAAAATTTATTTGAATGCACGTGGCACAAAACATTTTATAACTTGGGATAATTATGTAATATATAATCTTGTGAATGAATTACATGTTACTTGTGCGTTCAGTAGCCCGGATCTTATCCGGGTTAAAGATCAATAGACCCACCACAATATTGAGTTATACACTGACAGGTGTACGCCTACACCCCGTGCTCAGGTCGTGGCCATTTCGTAAAATGATGCCAGGGATATCCGGGACATGGTCATTAACCCCCAAAGGCTTTAAGTGAACAAGACTGTTTAAACGAGCCGATCAAATTATTCAATTAACCACCCAATGATGTAAGATTTGATGCTCGATCAAGCGGTATTCTATATACCGTAACCCAAGCCCGTATAGGGAAAATAAGTTAAAAGTATTTACCTAAGCTAAATATAAATTCAATCCCAGCCGTATACCACCAAGCAAGTACAGATAGCTTTTACTGGGCTCCTAAATCTGGAACGAAGGTTTTTTAATAACCTATTAGCATCCTAACGGGTCTTTAATTAAGCTTAGACTTAGACCGGTTAGTTTTCAAAAGGAAGACACGGTTCAAACGCAAGATAAAGCGAAAACCGGCTTAGAATGTGGTTTTGACCCGACAAGCTTGCATGCTTGTTTAATATGGGTAACTTAAACACATTCTGGATTTTGAGACAAAAATGATATGGTTTGACCCGTTTCGGCTAATATATGCGAACTAGTCACATAAGCCGATCCGAACGCGACAAGTGCGTAACGAGTAACCAAAAGAGTCATATACCGGTTTTCTAAGTTAATATGCCTTTAATATGTTGTGATATCAGTAGGATATCTTCCATTATGCCCAAAACGACTTTAATCTCAAAATAAGCCCCGTAGGGGTATTTTGGTCATTTTAAAGATTATAAAAGAGTTTATTTATAAATCTGAGTTACAGGTCTGATTTAATCAGTAAATATACTTAATTTAATAAGTTATAACAGTAGGGTATCATATATATGTGAAATTTATTAATTATAACCATACTATGCACCGCAGGGGCATTTTGGTAATTCCACATAGGCTTAAAAAGGGCAAAACAGAGAATCTGAGTTTGAAACTTTTGCTTACTGTTAAAATATAGAAATTTACTGAAAATATCAGTAGGCATCAACCCTTATATATTTAAACTAATTTCGATACATACTATGCGTTGAAAACGCTTAAAAAGGCGATTTGGAGCCATTTCCCGGTTTTCAAAGGAAAGCTGATATTTTTATAATTCCAGAAGGCTCAAAATATTTTATTTATCAAATAAAATCAGTAGCAAAAGGTTTGGGGTCAAAAGGATTTGTAAAACTCATTTTATAGCTAAAAAGGCAAAACCGGCATTAACCGAATTAAAGCTACGACCCTAAGTTATGCTCAGCCTAAAATTAATTAAAAATCTTTAAAAATCCCAAAATATTATATTACATCAGTGGGTAAAAAGTTTGATATCAAAAAGTGGGTTTAAATAGGCTATACGCTAATTACGTCATTTAATTAACAAAAAGCTTTCTAATTACGCTATTGAGCATAACTCTTAACCTAGACCTCAAACTGATGTAAAATTTTGGGTGCAAGTTTATAAATTAGTAACTAAGGTTTCTACTCTTTCGCATTTTCAAAAATCATGTTTTAAGGTCAAAAGGGCATAACGGTCAACATTTAGGCATTTAACGGAAACATGCATGAACTAGGATTTCTATGGAACCAAGTTGTATAACCTTGGAGGGTTATACTAACTTATAATATGGTCCTAATGGAATCCTAAGGCATATCTAAACTAAGCTAAATCGGGTCAGAACTGAAAGTCAAAGCAAAAGTCAACTTTTGCGACTTTCGGTTCCGAACCGAGCCTATACCTAGAATTGTCTGGTTGAACATGCTTAGACATGTTCAACTAATATTTACCAAGTTATTAATGTGGCAAAACTGATTTTATGACTTTTAATTTATTAGTTATGCATTTTATTTAAAACTAACCCGTTTGACTTTCATTTGACCCGACAATTTAACTAAGTAATCGTGGTAATTAGGAGGCGCCCTTTTGAGGGTTAATTACCTACCTAATTACGGTCACGTAGCCATGTTCGTTACAAACCATGGCTTATCCGTTTAAAAGTCAAAGCGTTTATCGAAACGCTTGACTTTTCGGCTTTAACCGCTAAATAATTAAACTAAACACGAAAGGGGACTTACAAAGGGTCCAAAGGACTGAGGGAGGTTCTCAAAAGAGTTCAAGATCCTCACAATTCAGAGATTTTATCAGATTGAAGGAGAGGTGCAAATGAGAGCCAAACATTCAATGGGTATTTATAGGATTTAGAGGACCGTTAGGGTCGTTTCTTGATAAACGTGATCACATCTGGACCGTACACCTTTACCCCCTGTTTTTGGCAATCTATGGGAAGCCCCTTGTTGAAGGAATACCATTTTCAATTGATCAAAATAGCTAGAACAGCTGGTAACAGCTGGAAATCAATTTTCTGAAATGGCAGTTTTGGTCCCTGCATGCTTCTAGCCCCTTTCTGATGCGTTTGAGGCACGTTAAACCATTTTTAAGCATCTACAATGATGCCTAAACATGAGGGACATGTAACATGCTCAAAAATATGTCGGATGTCGGTCCGTTTGGACGTAAGGTCACGTTGTTCGTCTAATTACGACGAAACACGAACGGACGCGAAAAACGGTCCAAATTACGCGACGAATGAAATTTTATCAAGGCGATCACTAAAATAAAATATTTTAGTGCATACATAAATTTTTGGGTGTCCGGAGATATTCAGATTGTGAGATATGCGCGAAAATGCAAACTTGTGCACTTTTTGACACTTTTAGTCCCTGGTGGACTTGAAAGTTTATTTTTGCGCACCAAACACCTCTAAGCCTATATCTAAGCTATAGAAATGATAATTAGGGCATGTTTAACTCATGGAAAATTTCCGGAAGGTCCGTTACCATACAAATCGACCTATTTATGCAGTTTGACGCAAACAGTCCTTAAATTGCGCAAAGTAGCGCGAAATGCCGTTTAATGTTATACAAGCCTTCCATGGCCCATATTTATCCTTCCCAAGAATATACTTAAATATTAATATGCTCTCGTTCGCCTAGATGGTCACCGAAAGGCGTAGATTCAAAAGTTGACGCTTTAGGTCCCTCTATTGCGCAAACTTGCGCATTTCATCATTTAATAGCATTGAAGCCTCATCTAATCCATATTAGGCATTCTTGAAAGTATTATTAAACATCACAATACTTTGGGTTCGCTAAAAGGTCATTTAGATGTATAATTAAACATATTGACACTTTTAGCCCCTCTAACTTGCATAGTTGCGCGTAATTTTACTTATAGGCATAAAAACTTTAGTCGGACAATATTTGGCATTAACAAGAGTATAATTAAATATTATGAAGCTCCCGGTTTGTTAAAAGGTCACTCAGAGGTAAGAATTAACATGTTGACGCTTTTAACCCTTTATTGCGTAAACTTTCAATTAATTATGCAAACGGCTTCACTTAATCATCAAGTGGCACATTTGTGAATATAAACATCATAAGAAACTTATTTTTAGGTATTTTATCACTTCCAGTCCTTTCATAATCAAAGTTTTCGATTTTTCAAAAAATTAGTCCCTAAATTTCAGTGTTTGACTTCATTAGGGTCTATTACAGGTGTCAATACATCATTGGACGTGATTTTACGAGGTGTTACAATCATATAAGTCATGCATTAGGCAGGAAGATGAATCTTCCATTTAGGAACCTCTTTTGTATTCACCAAGACACAAGTTGTCATAAGACAACAAGGTTAGTCATGAACATACATTAAGGAAATGAAATACATACTAGCTAACTAAGAAAACATCAAGTGAATTGTGGATTTGAAGGTAAGATAGTCCAAGCTAACCATATAATCACACAACTTCAAGTCTAAGACTTGTTCATCACTTGTGGGTTAAAACTCTATTAAAACAGAAAGTTTTTGAGGATTAAACCTCTAGATTTACTTGTCACAACCTTGTTTTTAAGCTCACATAATCATGGTCTTGATTAGTGACATAAGGACATAGGAATGTGTTGAGAAATCTCAAGTTCAAGTAAGTTTAACAAGTGTTTAATCAAAACAGAAAGTTTCCTTGCACTTTTCACCTTATTTGGTTGATGTTCCAGCCTTGGTTTTCCATGAAAAACCTGTGGAAACACACCTAAGGTTGTTCCAAGTGCAAAGGAGGAAGAATCAATGAAAAATATGAAGTTGAAGTGAACTTATGCTCACTTTTGTATCTTGAAACAAATCTACCTTTGCTACTAATTTTCAGCTGAATTTGGAGTGATTAGAGAGTGTTTAAGTGAGTTTGCAAAGTGAAAATGTGTGGAGGAGGCTTGGGTTTTATAGGGAGTGAATTAGGGTTGAGTTAGGTGTCCATTTAATGCAAGAAACACAACTAAAACACTCAAAATCGCCCAATCCGTGAGCTGATTAGGGGAGTCTACGGATCCGGCATTCTCACGGGCCGCGAGCCAGATGGGGCACCGAGTCGCGGGCCGCGAGCAAGGGGGCTGGCGATTCAAGTTTGTTATTTTTACAATTTTAGCCCTTGTACTTATGTTTCTTGATGTTTTAAGTTGTTATGAGGTGCTTTAAGTATAAAGAACCATAATTAAGGGTATGTAATGTAATTAGATCATGAAACAAGTATAAAACAAGTATAAACAAGCATGTTTATCGAGATTAAGTATCGTATTCGCATAAGTTACGTGTTTGTAAGTCTAACGTGTTTCGCATGAATCATGAATATAGTGCCACTTGTATAATCAATCTAAATGTATGAACATGAATGAAATGTGTATAACATGAATATAAAGAAATACTAATTTTATAATGATCTAAGTCTCAGATTTTACAACGATTACAATGAAAAGACTAATACAAGAATACAAGACTTCCAAAAATAGAAATACAAGCAACGCTTTCTAATTATGACAAGTACGAAGAAGCAGAGCGTTATAGTCTCCCCTCCTTTAGGAAATTTCGTCCTGAAATTTAGGAAGAAGTAACGAAAAGTTGTGGATACTTGGTCTTCATATCACTCTCGAGTTCCCAAGTAAATTCAGCGCCACGTTTTCCTTCCCATCGAACCTTAACGATAGGAATTTGACTGAGCCTCAATTTCTTGACTCCTTGGTCCATGATCTCGACGGGTTTCTCCATGAAATGCAAAGTGTCATTGATTTGAAGATCCTCGAGAGGAACATGAAGTCCTTCTTCAGCTAGACAGTTCTTGAGGTTCGAGACGTGTAACGTTGGATGAACGTTGTTGAGTTCTTATGGTAAATCGAGTCGATAAGCCACCTTTCCAATCCTCTCGAGTATCTTGAAAGGACCAACATAGCGAGGGGCAAGTTTTCCCTTTTTACCAAAACAAACTACTCCTTTCAAAGGAGATACCTTGAGTAGTACATGATCACCAACATTAAACTCCAAAGGTTTGCGTCTTTTGTCGGCATAGCTCTTTTGTCAACTTCTAGCCTTGAGTAAGTTGTCGCGGATTTGAAGGATCTTATCCGTTGTTTCTTGTATGAGCTCAGGGCCAGTAAATTTTTATCGCCAATCTCATGCCAGCTAATAGGAGATCGGCACTTACGACCATACAATGCCTCAAAAGGAGCCATTTGAATACTGGAGTGGTAGCTATTGTTGTACGCGAACTCGATCAATGGTAAATGCACATCCCAGCTACCACCAAAGTCGATGACACAAGAACAGAGCATGTTCTCTAGGGTTTGGATAGTACGTTCAGTCTGTCCATCTGTTTGAGGATAAAAGGCCGTATTGAGATTCAAATGAGAACCCATAGCGGTCTGGAAAGTTTGCCAAATACTTGAAGTGAAACGACCATCGGGGTCAAAGATGATGTCAATGGGTATACCATGACGACATATAATTTCATCAGTATAGACTCGAGCAAGCTTCTCAACTTTGAAATCTTCACGAATAGGAAGAAAGTGAGCTGATTTAGTCAGACGGTCGATGATTACCCAAATGCTATCATGACCAAAAGGTGTGCAAGGAAGTTTGGTTACGAAGTCCTTAGCAATCCTATCCCATTTCCAAATGGGGGGATTTCAGGTTGTTCGAGCAAACCAGAAGGATGTTGATGTTCAGCTTTGACCTTTGAGTAAGTGAGGCATTTCGAAACGTAGATGGCAATGTCCTTCTTCATACCAGGCCACCAATAGAATGTACGTAGATCTTGGTACATCTTATCAGCACCAGGATGTACATAGTATCGGGACTTGTGTGCCTCCTTCAAAATGAGCTCACGAAGATTGTCGTGATCTGGCACCCAGAAGCGATCAAGGTGGTATTGAAGTCCATCTGATTTGGTCACAAATTGGTCTATAGAAGCACCTCGTATTTCGATGATTAGACTACCTTCGTTGGCAGACGAAAATTGAGCTTCACGGATGCAAGTGCGAAGGTCGCTAGAGACTTGAAAACAATGAAAGCTACTGACATGAGTCTTACGACTGAGCACATCAGCCACGACATTCGCTTTACCATGATGGTAGCGAATCTCGCAGTCGTAGTCTGCTGTGTGCGAAGCGTGATATGATTTTATTAATAATTTGAGGCCATTTTACGCATAAATCAAGTTTTGAATTTATAAAATACGATATTCTACTAACACTAAACACAGACTTGGGCAAGTGCACCCATCGTGAGCGTAGTATAGCGTTGGTAAGATACCGAGGTCGTCCAAGGACACAAGAGCTTTTAGTACCGGTTTATCCTCAACGTCTAATCAATCTAAATTTTTTTGAGGAAAGTTTTGAAACATGAAAATAAAAACAAAAAAATGCAGAAATAAATAAAAATAAAAACAGATAGACAAGATGAATCACTTGGATCCGACTTTTTAAAAGATTATCTTAGTTATAGTAGTAGGCCCCTCTTTTGAAGGTGACGTTACCCTCAACCCAGTGGTTTGAGTCAGCAAGGATACAATTCCAAAGGGTCGGAATATTGAAAGATAATTAATTCAGATATTAATGCGAAAAGTGGTAGGCCCCTCTTTTGAAGGTGACGTTATCCTCGGCTAAGTGGTTTGAGTCAGCAAGGATACAATCCCAAGAAGCCGGTTTAATGTATTAATATATGAGGGGTTCAAGCTATTCTCACCCCCGCCATCCAATACCAGTGGGTATTGAAGTAGGTCCTAGTAAGCTTGAACCAAGTCCTTGTAGGATCTATACACTGAACAAGGCAAGAACCTTACCAAACCATTCCCCTAACCCCCGACCAGGTAGTCAACATGCTTTTATATACACCGTAAAAACATGAATGATGCAATCTTTTACTTTATATAGACAGTAAAGTAACGCCAAGACACCACAGAAAAATGATAGGAAGAATTCACCTTCAACATAAGAAACTAGTTATTAAAGTCATTAATACAAAACCAAATAAAGAGTGCCAAAAGATTAAAAATCAAAAGTAATACATAAAAGACTTGTCTTCACCAAGTGATGTAAGAGGCTTAACCAAACATGGCCTTTGATTGGCAAGAACCCTTACGATCAATCTTGGATCCCGAGACTACTACACACTCTAAAGATGGATGATGGTGGTGGGTGTTGGTGTTGTAGTGGTGGTGGAGTGGTGGCAAAGTGGGAGAGTAGTGGTTTGCCAAGGGATGCCATTGAAGTGAACCAAGCACCCATATTTATAGCTTGTACAGTGCTCTGGCCACGGCCCCGTGTCCAGCGGGTACGCCCCTGTGGCTAGCCTTTTCTCTTCCTTCATTAAATGCAAGTGACAGCAGAGGGTCCCACACGACCCCATGTCCAGTAGGCACGGCCCCATGGTCAGCATCGTATCTGTACTATCAAGATTTGGCAAGATTCTACGTATCTTTGGGTTGACCATGCCCCGTGCTGAGCTGGGCATGCCCCCGTGGTGGGCGTAGAAGCTTCTACAGGTTTGTCTTTTCTACAAGACCCTGACCACGCCACCATGTTCGGCTGGGCACGGCCCCGTGGTCAGTCTTCTGTTGTCTTGTTTTTGCTTTGGGGATGCTGCCGAGGGGTCGGGCATGTCACGTTTATTCCTTTTCTTTGTATTTATGTTGGTTTTTGTTGTATATTTGTTCCTTTTGTTCGTTTAAGCTCATTTGATCCTGTAATTTCAAAAGGAAGACAAAAACACACTTTTTCCAACATTAGTACTAAAAAAGGGTTAGTTTTATGCCTCATTTGATGTAATTTATATGTTACATTTTGCACACATCAAATACCCCCACACTTGAATCTTTGTTTGTCCTCAAGCACAACGCTTTAATATTTGGCTTTACACACCCAAATGGAAGAGGTAGAGGAGAAGTTTTGGGCTCATCTTGAGTGTCGGGAATCCAAGATCATTATTGGGTTTTATTTTTATTTTATTTACAATCCTATTCGTCATGATTTATTCATAAAGTTTTATAAGAAGAATTACTTATTTGGGCATAACATGCCTCTTTAAAATTCCATTTATATACAAGTTCACATACCTCACGGGAGATCACTTAACACTCGGCCGAAGATGTATTTTTGTCAAACACTCGAGACCGGCATGGAACTTACTTCTACCATATGCTTCCCAAGCGATCAAACCTCCTCCTTTTTAACTATAAACCTTCGTAAATATCAAGAGGACTTTGGGAAAGGGTTAGGCTTGGGCTAAGGGTAGGTGTTTTTGGTTAGTGGTTAGTAAAAATGGCGAAAAGCGTAAAAAGCGTCGGACGTCGTAAAACTTTTTGTTTTTGTGACCTTTATTCAAACTAAGCGCATTCAAACAAGATTTCTTTGAGGAGCTTGTTTGTTTATTGCAAGACTTTCTTTTTTTTTAATAGGAAGCGTCACAGGATAACCGAGCTTTTCACTAAAACAAAGGGGTTGAAAAAGAAAAAGGTTTTTGGTGGGTAAAGGGTGTTTGTTTTGTGGGTTTTGAAATGAAAAGGTTTAGGCTCAAATGGGTTAACTAGGGGGATTTTTGGTAGGTGATAAAAAAATTGAAAAATAATGGTGTAGAAAGGAAAATGGGTTAGTCCTAATGCCTCCATCATTTACTTACTTGGGTTCAAGTTGGTAAGGACCGGGAATGTATCGTCGTGGCAAGTTCTAGATTCGTAAGAACCAAGCGGCTATTCACACAAGAAACGAAAAAGAGCATTTAGTTTAAAAATATATGCTTGTATGCTCAATAAAGGCTCAAAACTCACTTGTTGTGGGAATGCTTTTATAATGTGATCAAGTATATATAATCAAATTTTAATTAGATTTGTCATGACTTTTCATAATTTTCTTACTTGGTTCTTTTTATCACGACGCTATCGGTTGTAAATTTGTAAAAATATAACCTTCTTAAAACTTGTTATTCCCAAATTAAACCAAGACAAGTAAAAAAAATTGAAAATTTTTGAAAAAAAAATTTGGGGTAATTAGTGGTTCCAATTGGGTTTTGTGTAAGGCTTGTTATTAGGACTTGCGAGATTCAAGGTTTTAGCATCTCCCCACACTTAAATTACACATTGTCCTTAATGTGTCCCAAAAATAAGTTTTTAGGTTGATTGAATGTGTAAACGGGTGTTGAAAAACAAAATTTTATGTTACTGGGCGTCTGGCAACGGCCCCGTGTTTGTCCGGGCATGGCCCCGTGGTCATATCACTGGTAACATATTTAAACAGAAGGCTGGTCACGGGGCGTGTTCAGCGAGCACGGCCCCATGGCCAGTTAATTTAACTGGGCAAATTTCAGCAGAACCTGGGCACAGGGCGTGTTGGGCTGATCACGGCCCCGTGCTGAACTTGCTGTGAGGCTGGAAAAGTTATCGTGAGGATTTGTTTTCGTGCATGGGGTGTGGTTTCAATGTTCCCTTGGTAACCTCCATCTTTTCTTGCTTATTAAACCATTATAACATCATCCAAACACCATTTGACAACTTAAACCATCATTCATTTAAAACTGCGAAATACATAGTTCCTTAAAATTAAAAAGTACAAACTAGAAATTAAGATAGTTAGGTAGGTCCTAGAATGCAAGAAATCTAAACCAAGAAGAAGTTCTATCCTAGATGTTTTCATGACAAGAACAACAAAAACCAAAAAAATGCTTTTTCCGGTTGAAATAAGGCTCTTAGAACTTCTACCCGGAGGGTGCTCCTCACACATCATTGAGCCACTCCTCTATCTCCTGAGGGAGAAGGAAGACGGGCTCATTGTCCACAACTTCATGTGGGGGAGGTGCGACATCTACTGAAACCTCGTGTAATATGTCTAGAGAAGGTTCCGGGGGAATGTCATCCCATCCGGTTGGATTGACGACTTCTTGTGCCAAGTTCCAATCTTCTTGTGGGAAGATTGGTTCCATAGGTGGCATTGCAAGAATGTTCAACCTTTGGTGCAAAAGGTTGATCTCTTGCAAGCTACTCTCCAGCCCCACTATCAATGAGAACCTCTTCCACAGATGTCATCTCATCAAGTGCTTCCCTTAGCGCACACACGTATCGGACAAGGGTAGCTTCTATCGATGGCCTTCTCTCCCTGCGACTGTTTCTTGAGTGAGCTGAAGATGTTCCACTGTTCTGGCTCGACATTCTAAGAAAACAAGTTGAAAATTTCAAAATAATGAAACTGCAACTCCGGGCACGGCCCCGTGGTCATCATTCTGCATATTTTTGAATCAAGGAATCTTATTGTTTTAAATTATTTTTCTGAATTTTGAAACATTTCTGAGCATAAATAACTTAAACAGTGTTGTAAAACTTATTTTAATTAGATTCCTTGGTTAAAAACCATGCAAATATTACCATAAAGCTTGAAGCCATGGAAGTTTCAAGCTTTAATAGAGGTTGTGGAGTATTGGAGAAGAAGGTAAGAGGCAAAAGTGGCAAAGTGAAGGGGTAAGGTCCCAAAAACATCGCTTCGAGTGCTTGGGACCATACCACAACCTCATCCTTCTAACTCTCTTTAGACCTTGTGCGGTCGCGCACTGGTCCTACAAAGAAAACTTAGTAAGAAAACAATGATCAACACCTGCACGCCAAAAGGAGAATAACAAATCCTTGCGCTTATCTCCATAGCAGATAAGGATAAAATCCTGATAAACACTCCCGCATAAATAGTACCCAAACTTGGATATTATTTACTCCACTGATGCCATACAGTAAGGAGCCACATAGGATTACAGCTGTAATCTTCTAGAAGACTCCATCGTGCACCACCAGACGGTTATAACCGTCTGGCCACGTGTCATCATCCTAGGCTCCCTTGAAGTCACGATGATGGCATGGAATTGAATAGAGATCTTCACTTGCCCACTTTCCACGCGGCAATTCCCCAACCGTTGATCAAAAGATCGCGATCCATGTGCTCTCACATCCGTTAAGTCATTAACGGAGGGAAAATAACTGCTTACGGAGTTAGCACTTTCCGTCAATATTTCAATAACAGGTTTTCCCGCCCAAACTCCGGCTATAAATAGAAGGATAATTCAGGTATAATCTTCAAGTTACATTCACTTCACTTATACTTCTTCTTCCTCATAAAACCTGTACTTATTCTCGCGCCGGAGGGTGGTCATGGAGAGAACCCCCATTCTCACCGTGGCAAGTCTAACGGTGGTTGTTTTGAAGTTGCTGTGAAGAGAAGAAGATCTGACATCCACAAACAAAAGAGGAGAAACCAACCCTTTTTATGCAGAACCAATCCCCCTGGTTTATTTGATTCCGGTCAATTAACTAGTGTTTCTTCATTGGCGCCCACCGATTTCTCAGTTTCATCCGTTTTTTCTAGTTTCGATTCACTTTGTCATTTCCATTTTTTAAATGGAAGAAACTTCGACTCACCGTCAAGCCGGCCCTCGGCCAAATTTCGTTAACAATACCCAAGTCGAGGGGATTGTAGAAGAGGCTTCGGATGACAATGAAGTGCAGTACACTGATAATCATCCAAATGACCCTGTCACTCCAGGGATGCAGCCTGAAATCCCTATAAGCTCAATTTTACCTCCAGGAGAGACCTCTATCTCATGGTATGTCAGATCTCAGAGAGCATTAAATGTTGTGTATACACAACTCTGTGCACAAACTGCTCCTCCCACCCAATCACGAAGGCCTGTATCCCGTACTCAAGCACCATCAGTACCACATGTTTCCCAACATGATGGACCATCATGGGTTCAGGTAGAAGACACAGAAGTTTACTCTAGATCTCCAGCGAGATATGAGTATACTCAATCTGAAAATCGAAGAAGAGAATATCATAATGAGTCCCACTCTCATAGAAGACATCCAGTTCACTCTAGGTTGGGCCCTTCACGGGACACCCACACCAGGGAGTATGATAGAACATACCATGAAGGAGACAGCACAAGCGTGTTTAGCCGATTACAACCAAACTACAAAAGTTGTAAACCTCGTGCGATTTACAATCCTGAAGCTGAACATGATTATAATCTGATCTACCGCCCGGCGGAAGCTGCAGAAAATTCCAAGTTCATCAGCGAAATTGCTCTGGCTCCACTAGAAAAAGCGAAGCTCCCATCCAACGTAGGCAAGTTTAATGGTATGACAGACCCAGATGACCATCTTCGGGTCTTCACAAGCGCGGGGTTGGTAGGAGGGTGGACTCTACCGATGTGGTGTCACTTCTTCATTCAAACCCTCACAGGCGCCGCGAGGCTCTGGTTTGATAACATGCCTATAGGGAAGATCACATCATGGGTAGACTTGCAAGAAAAGTTTTTGGTATACTTCAGCCAGCAGAGGCGGTCCATCCGCGATACGGCGGACGTCATGAATATCTGGCGACGCGATTACGAAAGTTTAGAAAATTTCATAACACGTTACAACAAAGAAGTGCTCGAAATAGGAGATGTTCATGAGCACCTAATCAGAGCTCAATTCAAGTATGTCGTCCGATGTGACGACATGATAAAGGTCTTGTCCGGAACGGAGGGACTCCCAAAAAGCTGGGAGAAATTAATGGCGGCAGCAAAGGTCTATGCCCAGACTGAGAAAAATCTCAGCACCAACAGACCACCACCACCACCGCACAGTCGCCCAACAGACTTAGGCCCGAGCAGCGGGAGAAAGTTTAAAAAGAATTGGCGCGACTCGAGTTCAGGAAATTATTCATCTGAAGATGCACGAGCTACCATCAACAAGCTCGTTGCACAAAGAGAGACGAAACAAGAAAACAGAGAGAGGCAGTGGACTCCTATGACCAAAACCCCCGCAGAGGTGCTGAGTATGGAAGACTACCAGTTCAAGGCCCCTCCACCTATGAAAAATAAGTGCGGACAAGACCCAAATCAATACTGTGATTATGACAAAGACAGCGGTCACACTACCAACAACTGTATCTCCCTCCACACTGAAATCGAGAAAGCGCTTAAGAGTGGCGAACTCACTCACCTGTTGCAAAACGTGCGGAAAGAGATAAAACAAATCACTCACGGCGAGGAGGGCCCGAGTAAAAAGGCGAAGAACTAAAGCAGCATTCTATAGTCTCCTAGCAGGTTGGTCAATCTCTGTAGCTTATCAATTCATCGCAAGGACTATAGTATAAGTTAAGTATCATGTAATTATCCTAAAATAGACTTTGTACGGCCTCTGCGCCTTATCCATGAATAAAAACAAAGTTTTTATTATTTATGTGTTTTTTTACAAAGTGCATGCAATTTCTTTTGGTAAGCGTAAAAACATTATGGTAAATGTAATTCAAAGCCTCATGAGCGGTCAGCGATCACACACATCACGCAAGACCTTACGTTCACACATGAGCTTTATACCACCTTTATTCACCTTACCTAATCAAAGCAATTGTACTCATGCAAAATATTATAAATTAAAAGACATATCATATCAAGTTACTGGCGCGCCACACGCCTTAACATAAAATTATACACGGCAGTGTATTAACCAAAGTTACTTGCGCAGCAGCGCATTAACAAAACGGGGATACACATCCCAAGAACTTACAAAATAATTGTTCATACAACCACAAAAGAAAACCTACGCTAAGTCTCCATTTTCATCTTCTCCATCTAGGAAGGTTTCCTTTAGTTGCGCTACATGATCTTCAGACTGCAATGCAACGTTTATAAGATCCATGACAGGGAGCTGTAAGTTGTTGAATTATGTTTTCATAGCCGTAAGGGCAGCATCAGTATTAACACCATGAGTAGCGGATCTGCTAGTATCCCAGTCAACCTTCAGAGCATTAACTACATGGTGCAAGCATTCCGCATATCCTTGAGCGTATCCATCATTTCACGCGGCAACCAACAAGCGCGCAACCATTTTTTCTAGCTCTTCAGAATTCAGCACTGATTCAGCAACCTATAAAAACAAGAAAAACATATAAGGAAAAGCGCAAAACACCTCCACAAGAATTACAAACAGGAAGAAACTTACACTTGCGATTCCGCACTCTTTCAGCCATAGCATATCGCCCTTCAACGGTTCAAGCTCACTCTCCGCTGTCGCCCGCTTAGTTTCGGAGGTTTCTAATGTCACACCCCGACCACGTGGAACAACCAAACGTGGCGGAAACGTCGGGGAGTGTTGTAACAGAATTAATTGTTTCAAATCCATGGCAATAGAAGTTTCGTTTTATTAATCAAACATGAGAGTTTACATTGTTTTAAACAAGAACCAAAGAGTACATAACATAAATTAACTAGTTCTTGTCTCGTTTTAAGTCACTAAGGCACATGTCCGCCTAAGTATGTCTTGATAAGTCCTATGCATCATCTCCTGAAAACACATGTGAAAATAGGTACGTCAGCATAAAAATGCCTGTGAGATACATAGGTTTTGTGAAAACAAAATTCATGACTTATGTTTGAGAAAATGTTTAGTCATGAACCTTGTAATTTGCTTTGTCCTTGTAAATCATTTGAAAAACGATAAGATCAGATGATATGTATAAGTAAGAGAATAATGTATGGTTAAATGAATAACCATGTAAAATGAGTTTGTATAAGATAAGTTGTTTGTAAATCAATGTCTTGTGAAAAGTATGTTATTTGTATAAAATGTTATATGTCTCAAATTGAAATGATTCAAATAGCGCTACGATATGTAATACCATACAAACACTTATATATAGGAAGTACCAGCGGCGTATCCACCATGCTTGTATCATATTACACACGCCTCGTTAGTTAAATCACTTACTCAAACCAAACCATCAAGATGTAATGTTTAACAATTGTAGAAATGTTTATGTATAGTCCAAAGTCTATTGTCAAATGTAATTCATGTCAACAGATACAAATGGTTCACACGGTTCAACAGTTACAAACGGTTCACATAATCAAATAGTTACGACGGTTCGCATAGTCAAATGGTTACAACGGTTCAAAATGTAGTATAATGTGTTCATATGTTGGATGAGCATATGCAACAGAAATGCAATGTAAAACAATGTACTAAGTATGCACACAATGGGCGTACATAGCATGAAATGTACTGTAAAGTGATGTACTAAGTATGCACACAATGGGCATACATAGCATAAAATGTATTGTAAAGTGATGTACTAAGTATGCACACAATGGGCATACATAGCATAAAATGTATTGAAATCATGTACTATAAATGTACTAATAAACATAGCAAGTATATGATGTGAAAACGAAAAGCATGAAAGTAACAAGTAGGCACATGTGTTTCACCCCAAAATGTTTGGAAAACGGTAAAAGAGGGGTCTATGTACTCACTTGAGATTGCTTAGAAGTCCTAAGATAACCACCAAGCAATGCTAGAGATCACGGAATCAAACGGCACCTAATATAGGTAACTATGTTAATAAACCGGACCTAAATCGGAAGATCGGATAGAATGAGGACTCGTAAACCAAATGAGTATGGGAACTCATGTAGTATGGTTTAACAAAGCCTACACGCTAAATGAAACCTAACATAAGTGCTTACGACCCATTACGACCCGTTTAGGTAGCTTATGCTACTTTAACGCGCCGTTCGCGTAAAACGCGTTCGGAATGCCTAACTAGTCCTACGATAAGTAAAATATGCCTTAACATGTCTAATATTGTTACCAAATCAGTTTAGATACCAAAAGTTATGTTACATATGCTTAAAATGAATTTTGGCATAAAAAGGGCATTTTGGTAATTTACCTAAGGCATATAAACTACCTATCATACAACTAACTAAACGTCGTGACCATAAGGTATAACCTTGGAAGGTTATTCCCTACATACTATGGTCACCTAATGTGTTTGGTCGGATCCTAATGATTGGCCAAATGGGTCGGGTTCGAAGGTATAAGCGATTTATTAGATCGCTTACCCTTACGACCCTAGACAACGTGGTAATCAGTAGGCATAGTCACAAGGGACTATAACCATCGTGATTACGCTCACGTTGCGAAGTTCAAACGAACTTCTCATTGACCATAAACTGGTCAATGTAGAAAGTCAAACAAAGTTTGACTTTCGGGCTCGAAAAGCAATAAAAGAACGAAGGAATACTTACAAAGGGTCCCCGAATGCTAATCTTGATTCAAGTAGCTCAGGTATGAAACAATGGTTTCAACTTAGAGCTTCTCAAATCAGATTCTTGTGGGTTTTACAATGGGGATGGATGGGTATTTATAGATTTCGGTTCACCGTTAGGATCGTTTCTTGGATAACGTGCCGTGATCTCGCCCGTACACTTGTCGGAATGTTGTGGTAACTCATATTGCTCCCACCACAAGAGTTGGACACATGTCATTGGCCTTTGGAGGGGTTAAGGGCTGTTAACAGCTGTTTAAAAACAATTTGCTGCATCTGGCCCCTGCTTGCGCACCGTAACACTCAGAGTGTTGAGGTGCGCAAGGACCTTCAGACCAGAAGTTTGAAAAATGGCAAAACAGGCCCCTGAAGCTCCAAACTTGCTATTTGATGCATTTTTGACACGTTTAAGCCCCGTTAACCCCATTTCAAAGCTCTAAAATGAAGTTAAAGTATAGGGAACTTAAAATGTGCTCAAAAATATCTCAGATGTCGGTTCGTTTGGCCGTACAATTGCGTTGTTCGGTTAATTACGACGGAATGCGCATAAGCGCGAAAAACGATCCAAATGGCGTGACGAATGGATTTTTCTTATGCCAAACACTAAAATAAAATATTATAGTGCTTACATAAATTTTTGGATGTCCAGATGTATTCAGAACGTAAGTTATGCGCGAAAGAGCAAACTTATGGATTTTTGACGCTTTTAGTCCCTGAATGACCCAAAAGTTTATTTTAGCACACCAAACCCCTCAAAGCCTATTTCTAAGCTATGTAAAGGATATTTAGGGTGTGTTTAACTTATGGTCATGTTCCAGAATGTTCGTTACAGTTCGAATTGGCATACTTTCGCAGTTTGTCAAGTTTAGTCCCTGTAAGCGATTTAACTTGATTTTGCCATACCAAAGCCTTCAAAACTTATTTCTAAGTTATGTAAAGGTTATTTAAGTTATGTTAAGCCTATTTCACTATTCCGGAGTGTTCGTTGCATTAAACTGGTTATATTTACGCATCAGTGTGCGTATAACCTTCCAGAAAGCGATTTAGAGCTTGAAATCGAACAAGAATTGATATGTGCAAAAGATACACATATTTATACAGGTCCCAAGTATGAAATACAATATTTCATTGGCTTGGTATTTGTTTGATGGTCGCAGTGACCCAGGTGTCACATCTAACTTCTCTTCGGTTTTGGCAAGGCGACGGGAAGTTTCACCCTTCTCAGCCTGCGCAAGCTCCAGGGTCTTCTTGACAGATTCTACTTCCACCTAAGTTGTTCCTACTCAGATAGCAAATTAGTAAGTTCTTCTATCTCTTTATCTCTAAGGGCAATGGTAGCGCAGGTATGTACCTCTCGTTATTCACTCCTTTCCCCGTGAGAGCGCGCTTCATCTTGCGCGGCTTCAGCATCCGCCTTTTCTTGCTTCAATTTTTCGATCTACGCGTCTTGTTTCTTCAACTTCTCAACCTCAGCCTTGATATTGTTGATAACATTACAAAGACCCATCTTATCGGCATTGTCTTTCTCGCAGATCTTTTTCCAGTTTTTGCGTTCCTCGGAAAGAAGGGCAGCTTCAGCTTCCGCCTTTCTCTTCCAGCCCGCAATAGACCACTCTTCAGTTTTTCGATCAGTCTCAAATTTGGCCTGATCGGCTTCTAGTTTCGCCCTCAACTGGCCAACACGGTTTTCATCCTCAGCAGCTTTCTTCTTGGACGCCCTAAAAGCAGCCCACTCCTTATGCATACTATGCCACTCGCGCACTATGCGGTGCGTAGTGGATGTATAAGAAGCAGCCTCTTCAAGGTAGGCATGATAATTTTGGTCATGAAGGCGTCCCTCCTGGAATTTAATCTCCCCAGGCGAGAAGGTTCCATCTAACCAATCTCGGCAAACACGTCAGTCTGAAAAGGTATCACCTTTCTTCAGGTTCTAGATAGGGACGTGAATTTCAACAACGTTCTTCTCCGAATAAGTTCTATAATAATAATCCCCCAGAGTTTCATCTGGGCGGATTGGGGAATTTTTATCAGCATCAAAGAACGAACCTTTGTCCTCAGCAGAGACCTTCTCGATATTCTCAGGCATGGAGCCAAAAGCCATGGGAGGATAAGCTGTTACAGGGACCTCTTCAGCAGATTTCCCTTTCTCCGAATCCTGAGCAAAAAATTCAGGAGTTTGTGGATTACCAGCTCCAACATCCACAACCTCTGGGCTAGTAACTTTTCCCGCATCCACAGCAATGTTAAGAGGATTTTCAACCCCAGAATCCCCTGCCACATCAGTCTTCTCCGCCTCATTTTCGGGAACATAAGCATTCTTTAACTGCTCAGCAACAGAGGCATGAGGAGGAGAGGGTGGAAGTTCTTCATTAACCATAGAGTCTGGCTCTGTGTGAACAGGAAAGTTTGGTACTTCTGCAAGAACATATGAATTACAATCACTTACGATATATAAGAGGACAACAAAGAGAAGTACTTACTAAGAACAGGTTTTGCAATAAAGGCATCAAGATTGCCCCTTCAGGTAATTTCCTTCCTTCGAACTTTCTTCTCAGGCTGACCTTCAGCCTCAACATCAGATTGTTTCCTTTTTCCCGCTTTCTTCCTCAACAAATGTTCGAGACCCGACTCTAAGTCGATAGGATCATCAGGGTTCGATGGAAGGATATCAGTAGCGTCTCTTGGTTCCGACTTCGGTCTTCTCATAACTACAGGCGCAAGACCCTCCAATGAATCAGATACCACCACATAATCACACCAGGAGTCAGATGAACAGAGCATACCTTTCTTCTCTCCTCCCACATTTTTGGCTTTAGAAGGCTGAGCTTTCTCCGCTTCACTCTTCTTTGGCGCGGCAGTAGTAGTGGGCGCACGTCTTTTTTTTCTCAGGGCCTATGACCAAATTAGACAGTTCACCTACTATAAAGCGCAGAAAATGACTCAATTCAAGCGCGCAAAAAACAGCAAGCAAACAACATTATGATAAAAACTTACCAGCGCCAGCAGTAGGTTGCGCAGCCAAATCATCATCCCGCGGAAGAACAAAGTTCCTCACGATGCGATGATACCAAAGCTCCTCGTCAGTGTGACAACAGTCAAAAATCCAGGTATCTGTACAATTAATTAATCATGATTAGTGCTTAATGACTGTGCCGAATTTACAATTAACTGCTTTCTGATTACTGCATTAAATTTACATGTGCATCACATATTGCATAATGTCATATCATTACTGCATGCAAACTTATTGACATAAATGATGCACAAAGCACAGTTAGCACAGTAAACGGATAAATCAGCAAAATGCTGACAGAACTCAGCACATAAACAGACAGTGTTTTGAGACCTAGTATGAGCCAGAAACTAAGTACTACACTAGTATAGTGTGTAGGGAAGTAAGGATCCCAAAACTGCCTTTCTAGGTGATAGTTTAAGTGCTAGAAAGTGCCTAAAACTCACCATAAGTGCTGAATTCAGCAAAATTCAGCAATTAACACACTAATGTAATGCAGAAAAATGATTAAATGATCCTGAATACTTTCCTAAGTGTCGGGAATCAATAGTGTCACAAAAAGATACATAAAGCACCTTAAACTGCGTAATTTAGCACTTTAACGAACCAGTATCTAACCGAACAACCGGACACTACCCGAAACATCAAATTTACACTAGAAGCACTGTTTTAACATTACCAAGCTAGTTATGGTCCCCGAACATCATAACATATTCTATAAAGATACAACACACGTAATACACTAACTAGACATTAGATTTCAACCAAACTAACTTAACTTACCATTGCATCCTAACCAAGACCCCCCCCCCCCCCACCTATGGACGGTTAGACAAGGGTGGCCCACCCTTGATTTCTTTTATTTGTTTAATTGATCTTGTTGGGTTAATTTGAACATAAGAACCAAAGGTTAGAATGATAGAATGGGTTATAAGAAGGACCCTTGAGATCTTGAACTCATAACTTACACACACAAAACACACACAACTCTTCCTCCCCCCTTGCTCACTCTCGGCCGAACACACACTCACACACATCCATCATCATCCAATCTTCTTCAACCATTCCAAGCATACATAAAGGTGCTAGAGATCATACAAGGAAGCTCGGAGCCATTGGAAGTTTAAGGACCTCTCTTGTTTTCTTTTATCCTCTTCATTTCTTCACTTGAATCATCCCTAGCCTTGTGCTAGTGGTAAGAGTCTTGATCTACCTATTTTACATCTATTTTTAGTGGTTAAAGAAGATCATAAACAAAAACATGAAGAACACTAAAGATCATAAGCATGAAACATGAACATAAGCTTGTTTAATGATGTAATCTTGATGAATGCGAGTTGTTATGCTTGTTGATCATTGATTGTTTGTAGAAATGATGTTGATCATCATAAGATCTTGCTAGAACATGATTAAAAACATAATCTAGCAAGATGTAAGAATAGAAATTGTTGTAGGATGATGGATCATCCACATTTAAAGCATGAACTTGAAGGAAACTAATGTTTTATTGAAAAACCATGATCAAGTAAGTTGTTAATCATATGGATCTAAGAATTTCATGAAGGATTTCTAAAGAAACCAAGTTAAAAATAAAAAATTCATTTGATCTTGGTTCATACATGAACAAATCTTGTTTTTAGTGGTTAAACAAGTGTAAGAACACTTGTGTAACAAGAAGATTGCATAAAGAAATATTTTTAGAAAATATGTTTTGAAGTTGTAAACATCCAACTTCTTTAAAAATAAGGTTTTTAAAGAATTAATCACATTTCAAAAGGGTAACAAGACTTACTAAGATAACTAGTAAGTTACTATAAATTTTTACAAATATTCAAGTTCATGAAGTAATGGAAAATGCATGATTTTGGCAAAGATTGGTAAGTAAAGGTTGTTTGTTGACGATTGTGAATTGATTTTGATAATTTTTACAAAAGAAAATGATATGCTTGAAAGTATGGAAACCTCCGTTTTTAGGGGAAACTATGGCAAAATTTTCTAAAAATATAAACACTTAGAAAAATATTTTTAAACAAATATTTACAAGTGTATTTTTAACCATGAGTTTCCTACATAAACTTTGCCATAAATTTTGTTACAAAAATATAAATATTGGAGGTTGGTTTTTATAAATTAAAGTGACTAAATATGTATTTAGGAAGTATATAATTAGAAGACACATATATGTGATTATTTGTATATTTTGTGTATTAGTTATATTATTTTAGGACTTGAAATAATATAACACATCAAAATACCAAGAATCACAATCCAAAATATTACCAAAATTCCAAGGAATAAATATACAAGCTTATACAAAATATTGTTGAAACCGAACTATGAAATATAGGACTTACAAAAATATTCCGGAATTTATTCACAAAAGTATATTTGGTAAATAATATTTTGGGACACCAAGAAAACAAAATATGATTTTTACAATTACCACAAGAGTATATCATATTTTTTACAAGGAAAAGTATATTATTTTTGGCAAGTATGAAGTATATATTTTCTTGAAATTTTTAGAAGATATATTATTTTTAAGAAATATATATTTTCTTACACAAACATGAGATACAATATTTTGGGAGAAATATATTTTCTTAAATAAATATGAAACATATCATTATTGGGAAAAATGAGTTTATATATATATATATATATATATATATATATATATTCCAAGTGGACTTGAAAATGTATTATTTTTGGAACTTATAAGAAAATACAAATATTTTTGCCAAAGAAAAATTATAAATAATTTTTCTAAGTAATATTCCTTAAAGTATATGTATTTTGGAAATATATATTGGATTTTTATTAAGGATACTATTCCGGAAAATTTAATACGAAATTAAGTATAAAGAATACCTAATGAATACAATAAAAAATGCGTGTCCTCATACGTATAAATACACACCGGAATACGACCTCAAAACATGGCAAAAATACACATGTATAAGATACCCCCATCCTTGGGAAAGAAATACAAGTATAAATACTTGGGAAGTATTATTACAATGATATTGTTTAACAATTATTCCAAAATTTATAAATATAATTATAGTTAACATATTAATTATTTTAACAAATAATTACGTAACTTGGAATGATATCGAAGACACAAAAGAAACGTAACTCAAGGACATTAATACTAAGTCAAGGCATGGCCCGTTCGTCTAATATACATTAGTACGTTGTAGGTAGTCGTGTTCACCGAAGAAGCTTGAGTTACGATTGCTAAAGACGTAAGACTGTGAGTTCATGTCCCCCTTTTCTTTTAATTGTTTTCGTTTTATAACTTCGGGGATGAAGCACATGTTACAAATGATTACGATTACAAATGATTTACAAATGAAATGAACTGTTAGATCATGTGAAAGGGTAGGCGTTATCTTGAGACTATTAATCCTTTAGAAGGACCGAGGGGCATGAGTGATAGATCTATTTGGGTGTTGCGAGCCCCACCCGTGGGTCCGCGAGTTGACCGCACGTGGTGACTATGTCGTTCCAGCCGGGAGGCCCGGTACGAAATACGCAAAGGATTGAGCCTTCCTACACCGTTGCACACATATTGATGGCCTTGCAAACCATAATTGATCTGTTCATTTTCACATACGAACATACATACTTTCAATGATTTCAAAGGTTATTCATACTCACAAACAAACACATGAACTCGCTCAACTTTTGTTGATGTTTTCAAACTACATGTATTTCAGGGAATGAAAGGTGGATCTGGCGGGCGTTCGAAAGTTTCAAGTGTTGTTAAGAATAAAAGGTGTCATCCATGGTCTTGAGATTTGGTTTTGGGTGTCCTATCCTGGACAAGACACCTCTCCCAAATCATGGTTTTTATTTAGAGTCTTTTGATGAGTCCTTGTGAACTCTTAAACAATTTGCATGGGTTGTAAAACTTGAATTTGGAGTCTTGTTTAAACAATGATGATTGTGATGTTTTCGAATCTATTTAATGGATGACGATCTATGGTTTTATCATATAGATGTTGTTATGATTGAATGCAATGGTATTAAGAAAGTCACACCATAATCACGCTTCCGCAAAAGTCAGGGTGTGACAGTCAGGCTTTTTGGCAACCGTAGCCATCTTTTCACCTTCTCTCTCAAACGCGACAACATACAAAGAAACAACTGCAAAGAAAGAGAAGCAAAGCCAAATTCAAAAAAAAAGAGTGAGCAAATAAGAAGCAGGGCAAATCCCAAATCTTACTTTTGTCGCCTTCCATATACACCGGCTTCTCTTCCCGATTCATCCTCCAATTCAGACTCATGCCAGCACCAACAAGGGCTTTCTCCGGCAAAGCGATAGACGGAACGTCTTTCAAATCTTGGTACCAATTTTCATCAACGGGAGTTTGAGTAGTTTCAGTGGGGACATCCTCTTTTCCCCTAAATATCATCCTCATCGGAATAACCCCTGCCTTGATAAAGAAGAACTTTTGTTTCCAGTCATGAAATGACTTCGGGGGATGCAGTAAGATCTTTTTTGCAGACGCCCTTTGCATAAAAGA
Organism: Helianthus tuberosus; assembly: GCA_030545235.1. Classification (NCBI taxonomy): domain Eukaryota; kingdom Viridiplantae; phylum Streptophyta; class Magnoliopsida; order Asterales; family Asteraceae; genus Helianthus; species Helianthus tuberosus. The sequence goes on along the minus strand of CM060436.1, from coordinate 74,601,826 downwards.
ATAGAATCCCTGGGAGCAGTGCATTTGATGAAAAACTCGAAATCGAGGAACTGTCGGTTCGATGTGCATTGTACGGCACACAAATTCGAAGTGACAAACCCTAACCATACCAATAGGGTGCATCTGGGAGATGTGAAACTTATAATAATCAAGAATTTCAAGAAAAAATTTCGTGGCAGGCAGTCAAAAAATTGTCTGCAGAAAAGAAGTCCCAAAATAAGGTTATGTACCCGGCCGGAGCATCCGCCTCCATCTGACCCTCGTCGAGATATCGAGCACCCCAACCTTCCGGAAACTTGAAATTCCGAATTAAACCATCGAATGTCGCCCTAGACCACTTCAATGGTGGAAGTTCGGCAGCCATGTCTTCAGCAGAGTCTTCGTGATGATCTCCGGTTGACATAAGAGAGAGAACTTGCAAAATTCTTTCTAAAAATGGATAAAAAAGATGAAGAAGAAAGGGATTTTCAATAAAGTAATGATTAAAGTAAGCAATTGAAAACATTTATATACTCACCGCCATAAATAGCTTAGATAACTGCAACAACACCTTTTTCGGGATGGTACAGTTATCCAAGCGTAAGGGGCGAGTGGGTAAGAACCACAAACATGAGTTCACGCACGCGTGGAAACACGATCAGTAATGTACAACTGACAATGACAGCCTGTCACACGTCAACAGTCATTACTACACCTTTTCACACACTCAAGGTCAAGATTTTCAAAATAAAAAATAATGAGCAAGAGTATCTTCTTCAAGATTCTCCATTTTCGTGCCAAAAATCCTACAGCAAAAAGACATCTCTCTCATAGTCCAGTGCTCCACTTATTTGCATAAGAGTAACACTAGACTGGGGGGGACTTGAAGGGGTAAGGTCCCAAAAACATCGCTTCGAGTGCTTGAGACCATACCACAACCTCATCCTTCTAACTCTCTTTAGACCTTGCGCGGTCGCGCACTGGTCCTACAAAGAAAACTTAGAAAGAAAACAATGATCAACACCTGTGCGCCAAAAGGAGAATAACAAATCCTTGCACTTATCTCCATAGCAGATAAGGATAAAAATCCTGATAAACACTCCCGCATAAATAGTACCCAAACTTGGATATTATTTACTCCACTGATGCCATACAGTAAGGAGCCACATAGGATTACAACTGTAATCTTCTGGAAGACTCCATTGTGCACCACCAGACGGTTATAACCGTCTGGCCACGTGTCATCATCCTAGGCTCCCTTGAAGTCACGATGATGGCATGGAATTGAAGAGAGATCTTCACTTGCCCACTTTCCACGTGGCAATTCCCCAACCGTTGATCAAAAGATCGCGATCCGTATGCTCTCACATCCGTTAAGTCATTAACGGAGGGAAAAATAACTGGTTACGGAGTTAGCACTTTTCGTCAATATTTCAATAACAGGTTTTCCCGCCCAAACTTCGGCTATAAATAGAAGGAAAATTCAGGTATAATCTTCAAGTTACATCCACTTCACTTATACTTCTTCGTCTTCATAAAACCTGTACTTATTATCACGCCGGAGGCTGGTCACGGAGAGAACCCCCATTCTCCCCGTGGCGAGTCTAACGGTGGTTGTTTTGAAGTTGTTGTGAAGAGAAGAAGATCTGTCATCCACAAACGAACGAGGAGAAACCAACCATTTTTATGCAGAACCAATCCCCCTGGTTTATTTGATTCCGGTCAATTAACCAGTGTTTCTTCACAAAGACAAAGATGGTTGTTGAGAAACCTTCTTTGGAATATACCTTTTAAGGTATGTGTGAAGATCCCAGCAAATCTTGGTCTTTGGAATGGGTCTAAATGTGCAGGAATCATGCTGACTTTATAGAAAACGACAGCACATTGACCACAGCCCCCGTGTCGGCTGGACACGACCCCGTGGTCAGACAAGACTCTGACACATTTTGTCTGTATTCTGAACACGAGGCGTGTTGGCCTGGACATGACCCCGTGGTCAATTTTGAGGTGGGCACGGGGCGTGTTGACCTGGACACGGCCCCGTGGCTAGAGTGTTTTATGAAGTTTCATCTTATTTTAAGGATTTTGTTCGGATCGGGCGGTTCCTTACTTGAGGGAACATCACCGAAGTGCCTAAGGTACCTTCATTGCTCTTGATTTAAACAAGAACGCAAGAGGTTATCGGAAAGGGAAAAACCTAAACTAAATACCGGTGGGCGAAACCAACCTTTATTCCCCTTATCCGGGCTCACGTTAAAGAATTTGTTTGTCGAATCGCTCAGGTCTATCAGCGCATCGGTGGGGACCGATGGAGAGTCCTTCATGGTACAATTGACACAGGGACGACCATCGCTCATGTTCTCACAAGAGTTTATGGTGCTTTCGGTATCGTCGATGTTGGTAGAATCCGAATGTGACCCCAATAATTCTCCTTGATTGTTGTCTTGTGATGAATAACTTGTTTTCATCTCAAGCTCTAATTCTTTTAAATTTAGGAGAATTATTTCTTCGAGCTGACGTAATTCTTCGGAAGTTATGTCATCTGAAAAAGATGGTTGAGGGCACCTGGGGGAGAGATAGTGATCGTTTTTACTTTTGCCCATCTTAAGGTTACAGGAAAACGATGGGTCTAAATAGTAGGGAGTGCAATTTAAAAAGTAACATTCTAAATCTTTATGGAATCCACCACATATTTGAAACCACTCACCATAAGAGGAGCGAAAGTAAAAATAATCAATATCACTCATATTTTTGTCAGAAATTACCAACCGTTGGGATCTTATGGTTCTGTTTTCAGCAAATGAAAGTTAGACACGGGGGTGTGTTCTGTGGGCACGGGCCCATGGTCAGCTACTGTCTGACTTAAAACAGGATTGATAGTAACAAAGATGGACACGGCCCCGTGTCTGGCTGAGCACGGCCCGTGCTGAAGTATGCAAAAACTGAAAAATTAAGAAAAAATCCTAAAAAATAGAAAAATAAGTAAAAATAATTAGGCCGTTGATTCCAAACTTTCTTAAAATTCTTGTGTCCCCGGCAACGGCACCAAAAACTTGGTGTGTACGAAGCGTGATATGATTTTATTAATATTTTGAGCTTATTTTACGCATAAATCAAGTTTTAAATTTATAAAACACGATATTCTACTAACACTAAACACACACTTAGGCAAGTGCACCCATCGTGAGCGTAGTATAGCGTTGGTAAGATACCGAGGTCGTCCAAGGACACAAGAGCTTTTAGTCCCGGTTTATCCTCAACGTCTAATCAATCTAAATTTTTTTGAGACAAGTTTTGAAACTTGAAAATAAAAACTAAAAATGCAGAAATAAATAAAAATAAAAACAGATAGACAAGATGAATCACTTGGATCTGACTCGTCTTTAATGTATCATTTGATGATTTTTGCACTTTCGCACTTTTTAAGAGATTATCTTAGTTATAGTAGTATGTCCCTCTTTTGAAGGTGACATTACCCTCAACCCATTGCTTTGAGTCAGCAGGGATACAATCCCAACGGGTCAGAATATTGAAAGATAATTAATTAAGTTATTAATGCGAAAAGTGGTAGGCCCCTCTTTTGAAGGTGACGTTACCCTCGGCTAAGTGGTTTGAGTCAGCAAGGATACAATCCCAATAAGCCAGTTTAATGTATTAATAGTAGTTTACATATGAGGGGTTCAAGCTATTCGCACCCCCACCATCCAATATCAGTGGGTATTGAAGGAGGTCCTAGTAAGCTTGAACCAGGTCCTTGTAGGATCTATACACTGAACAAGGCAAGAACCTTACCAAACCATTCCCCTAACCCCCGACCAGGTAGTCAACATGCTTTTATATAGACCGTAAAAACATGAATGATGTAATCTTTTACTTTATATAGACAGTAAAGTAACGCCAAGACACCACGGAAAAATGATAGGAAGAATTCACCTTCAACATAAGAAACTAGTTATTAAAGTCATTAATACAAAACCAAATAAAGAGTGCCGAAAGATTAAAACTCAAAAGTAACACATAAAAGACTTATCTTCACCAAGTGATGTAAGAGGCTTAACCAAACATGGCCTTTGATTGGCAAGAACCCTTACGATCAATCTTGGATCCCGAGACTACTACACTCTCTAAAGATGGATCATGGATGATGGTTGTGGGTGCTGGTGTTGTAGTGGTGGTAGAGTGGTGGCATGGAGAGTAGTGGTTTGCCAAGGGATGCCATTGAAGTGAACCAAGCACCCCTATTTATAGCCTGCACAGTGCTCTGGCTACGGCCCCGTGTCCAGCGGGCACGCCCCCGTGGCCAGCCTTTTCTCTTCCTTCATTAAATGCAAGTGTCAACAGAGGGTCCCACACGGCCCCATGTCTAGTAGGCACGGCCACGTGGTTAGCATCGTATCTGTACTATTAAGATTTGGCAAGATTCTACGTATGTTTTCGTTGACCACGCCCCATGCTGAGCTGGGCACGCCCCCGTGGTGGGCGTAGAAGCTTCTACAGGTTTGTCTTTTCTGCAAGACCCTGACCACGCCCCCGTGTTCGGCTAGGCACGGCCCGGTGGTCAGTTTTCTGTTGTCTTGTTTTTGCTTTGGGGATGTTGCCGAGGGGTCGGGGCATGTCACGTTTATTCCTTTTCTTTGTATTTATGTTGGTTTTGGCTGTATATTTGTTCCTTTTGTTCGTTTAAGCTCATTTGGTCCTGTAATTTCAAAAGGAAGACAAAAACACACTTTTTCCAACATTAGTACTAAAAAAGAGTTAGTTTTATGCCTCATTTAATGTAATTTATATGTTACATTTTGCACACATCATAGTCGTTAAGCAATTCCACCCAACGTCACTACCGCATGTTTAGTTCCTTTTGGTTAAAGATATGTTGTAGGCTCTTATGGTCAGTGAAAACCACACACTTCGTACCATATAGGTAGTGTCGCCAAATATTTTACGCAAAAACAACTGCGCCAAGCTCGAGATCATGGGTAGTATAATTTTCTCATGTATTTTGAGCTGACGAGATGCATAAGCGATGACCTTGTCTCGTTCCATGAGAACACAACCAAGACCACGGTTCGAAGCATCGCAATATAACACGAAATCATCATTCCCATCGGGAAGAGCAAGAAAATGCGCGTTGCAAAAGCAAGTTCTTGAGAGTTTGAAAAGATTCCTCTTGCTCAGGACCCCAAGCAAAAGGTTTCTCTTTTTGAGTCAACAAGGTTAGAGGAACAACAATTTTTGAAAAGTTCGAGATGAATCGGCGGTAATAACCCGCCAATCCTAAGAAGGAACGGATTTCAGAAGGAGATTTAGGGGCGATCCAATTCTTCACTGCTTCGATTTTGGAAGGGTCAACATGGATTCCTTTTTCACTAACAACGTGTCCAAGGAATTGGAATTCTTTGATCCAGAATTCTCACTTAGAAAACTTCGTGTATAGGCGTTTACCATGTAAGAGTTTGAGTATGAGGCGTAAATGGCGTTCATGATCAGCTTGGGTTTTAGAATAAATGAGAATATCATCAATGAAGACGATTACAAAACGATCCAAATAAGGCTTACAAACACGATTCATTAGATCCATGAACACAGCTGGTGCGTTGGTCAAACAAAAAGGCGTAACCACGAACTCGTAGTGCCCACAGCGAGTGCGAAATGTGGTTTTGGGAATGTCCTCTTCAAGAACACCGAGTTGGTGATAACCAGATCAATCTTGGAGAAGCAAGTTACGCCTTGAAGTTGGTCAAAGAGATCATCGATGCGCGGGAGAGGATAATGATTCTTAACGGTGAGTTTGTTAAGCTCACGATAGTCGATGCACATGCGAAACCAGCCATCCTTCTTCTTGACGAAAAGCACAGGAGCACCCCAAGTGAGGTACTTGGATGTATGAAGCCCTTATCGAGGAGTTCTTGAAGTGGACTAGATAACTCTTGCATCTCAGAGGGTGCAACACGATAAGGAGCTTTGGCAACAGGAGTCGAACCAGGTACGAGATCAATACAAAAATCAACAGATCGAGGTGGAGGAAGACCAGGTAAATCTTCAGGAAAGACGTCAGGGAAGTCGCGCACCACTGGAACATCACTTACTCTCTTTCCCTTGTCCCTTTTCTTCCACAACGTGGGATAAAAAGGCAAAGTACTGTTTGCATGAATATATATTCGCTTGTGTGCAGGACATCAATTTCAATCCTCTTGAAGGTCGGTCTCCATAGACGTGTAAAGTGTCACCAGATAGAAGAGGCAAACGAACGTACTTCTCGTGGCACGCAATTTCAGCATGGTTGTTACGAAGCCAGTCCATGCCTACTATGATGTCAAAACTACCCAGTTGCATGGGTATAAGATCGATTGTGAAGGTGTGCTCGTTGAGAGTGAGAATGCAATCGCGAAGAACGGAATCGACTAATATGGATTTGCCATTGGTAACTTCGACTGAGAATGACTTAGGCAGTTTAGAGCGTGTACAATTTAACAAGGATTCAAATTCAACGAACACAAAGCTTTTGTCCACACCAGTATCAAATAGTATCGAAGCATAAAGATTATTAACAAGGAACGTACCATTGACGATTTCATTGTCGTTTTACGCCTGATTTGCGTTGATGTTGAAAGCTCGTCCTCGAGTGGCTTGTTGTTGTTCTTGGTTCAGCTGAGGACATTGAGGATGAAGATGCATAGTATCACCACATTTGTAACAGGCTCTAGCTGGTCTAGGGTTTTGAGGAGCTGGTTGAGCTTGTGGTGCAGGGTTAGTACGAAAATAAGCGGTATTGTGACCAAAGTGGTTGCAAGTAGTGAAATGGCAACAGTTGGAGGTAGCAGGGTGATGATAGTTGCAAGTGGTACACTTGGGATGAATCCCAGTGTATGGCTTTCGTATGTTCTCAGGCGTAGCAGGGTTTGGGTTAACAGCTGGTACAATCGGGTTGCAACCAGGGTTCTGATGCTTTTGCTTCTTCCCCTTGTTACCACTCGATTGTTGGGTGATTTGATTGGCTGGTTTTGAAGAAACAAGGGTTGCAGCTTGTTTATCGCGAATGCGATTGTTGTTTAGGCTAGCTGCGAGACGGTATACAGCTTCAATGTTGTCAAGTTTGGTTTCCTCGATGGTATCACGCATGGAAGAAGGTAAACCATTGATATACTTCCTGATCACGCGCTCGGTGGTCAATACTAGGTGTGGTACAATGAAACTGAGTTGCTTAAAACGGGTGGTGTAGGCTAAGTTGTCGTCGCCAATTTACTTGAGCTTCTAGAATTCTTCCTCGAGTTTTTGTTGCTCATGAGGAGGACAAAATTCTTCCATCATGAGTTGCTTAACTTCCTCCCAAGGTAGCGCATAAGCCACTTCGTTAGAGCGGATGTTTCGCTCGTTGGTCCACCATTCCAAGGCTCTAGCTTGGAAGACCCCAGTAGCACTACGAGTTTTGACATCTTCAGGACATTCACTATTGAAGAACGTGACTTCGATGCTGTCGAACCACTCTAGCATAGCAGTCACCCATCATTGCCAGTGAATGGCTTAGGGTTGCAAGACAAAAAGTGCTTGAAGTTAAACGACACAGGCTTACGCACATCAATCTTTGAATCGACGGAGGAGTTTGGGGTAGTGGTAGCTTGGATTTTGCAGACGATCTTGGGGATGATACGAGCAATCTGATTGGCCATGAATGCCATTATCTTCTTTTGAGTGCTGGTCTTAGACTTCTTGGTCGAGTTGGAGAGCTGACTTGAAGAAATCTAAGATTCAAAAGAGTGAATAGGTGAGACTTGATCATAATGTTTGTTTAAGTTTATTATTTTCATGAATGCCTCACATAGCATATAAAATGTTCAATTTGTTTCACATAGCAAAATCACGAATTCCACATAACATAACATAGATAATGAAAGCATCGTAAATTTAGTTTGTTCACGAGAGATTATTATTGTTTTTGATTGCGAGAAACGTATGAATTGCATAACGGTTTTGAAATGAACGAGGTAACAAGTATAAAATCACATATAAATTGAGATAACATAAAGGAGAGGCTCATAAACCATTGGATTGTTTCAGGTAGAGAAACGTCGACTATTCCAAAGTGGATCAAAAGTCCTTTCGAATTAGAGAAGCATGCTTTGGCCTATAGGTAAGATACTCTCGTCGAGAAGCGATTAATGGTATCTTACCCTTCTAGTTACTACACGTCTCTAATCGATTGAAATAATCGGGACTTTGGCGAGCTTGAAAATCGAGGAGTGGGACTTAATAGACAAGATGCGGGTTTCACCCCTAACTTGACAATTTCGTACCCTAATACGGTTGGTACTTGTCGTGTCAAAATTAAATTTCGACACCTTGACGAGGGTCCACTAGAGTTTGAATTGGTAATTACCATTAAGATGTGGATTTCACTCCTAACTTAATGGTGTAATTTCATGCAAAATAGAATTAAGTGGAATCAGAGTCGTTTACCAAATTGTGGGTTTCAGGCCTATTTTGGTAAACTTGTCTCGTTTGTATTACGAGTGTCTTCAAGTCTACAAAAGTGTATTGTGTTAGCCTTAGGAAAGGCATGTATGTTTAAAAGACCAAAGAAGATTAGATAAGAAGCAAATAAGGTTGAATGCAAGTAGTTTTAAAAAATAAATAAGAATCAAAGTTCCTAAACTATAGACTAGGCAAAAGCATTCCTACTTTTCCTAATTCCCTATAGTTATGGCTCTGATACCAATCTGTTGTAACAACCCGCACTTTCGTGCTTGTTACTCTCGTTACACTCGTAACGCCTAGCACCAGAGATTCGGATCATAATATAACTATACCGCTTACAACGCTTCTTCGCATATATTCGCATTATATCGCATACTTTCAACATGCTATAAAGCACATCACAATGCATACCACGCTAACGCTAATGATGATATTGCGTGAGTATTTAAACTACTCCCCTCGGTCGTCAAATTGCAACGCAAACTCGAAATGCAGTTACTTATGCTATAACCTATTATATATATTAATGATAATAGATAAATATAAATATCTGAGAATTAAACATGTTTAAACGCGCATTCGCTGGCATGCGCAACTCAATTTATCGCACTAAAATGCAACGTGGCACTAAACTACTTATCTCGCTATAACGCTTAAAGTGCCCAAAATGCTTAACGCAACAAAACTAGCAAACGCAATTCGGCCGTCCGAATGGACATCCGCTCGGATGACCATCCGGCCAGATGGCCATTCGACTGGCAGAAGCCATCCGACCCATTCGACCGCCTTAACTTTCACCCTCGCCTATAAATAGGACTATTGTGTCTCATTTCAACACTTTGGTTCTCTCATCCGATCACACGCACTCAAGTCGCTCTCAGTCACTTTTCTCTCGATTCAAGGCCATTTCATAAGTATTTCTCCCTAAATCTTGTACAATCATCATCACCACACACTTCTGCATCATCTTCTCCATCAAAATCACACGTTTTTTCCTTGAAATCACCTGATTTGGACTCCTTGAAGGTGGTTCTCACTCAGTTGCTTTGCAAAATGTTTTGTGACATCATCTCATCAAGATTGGTTCAGATCTAAAGGATTTCCACACATTTAAACACAAATCTCAACAAGATCCCAACACTTTTCATCTATTTTCAACTTTCTTCAACTTTTCTACTCAAAACCGATGGAACCGGAGCTCATTCGGACTCTCTACTCGTTTCCTAGTTGAGAGCCGGCTTGAAAACGGATTTCCACCGGAGAGATGACCAATTAACGGGTCAGACATGAAACTTCATCGAGAACAGTGAGTCTAATCGAATGGGCTGAGACCATTCGATCGAATGTGCTGGACTTGGTGTGTTTTCCGTTGTTTGACACGTCGTCACGCCGTCTCCATTAAACTCCAAACTTTTACTTAGAAAATTTTACGAAATTTCAAACTAACAGATCAGCCACTCGAATGGCCATCCGATCGAATAACCATTCGACCAGGTGGCCTGCCCTTTTATAACTTTCAACACTTGTACAATTTGGCCAAACTTCAGACTTCAAATTTCTCAATGGAATAGCCATCCGATCGAATGGCCATCCGTCCGGATGACTATCCGACCGGATGACCATCCGACCGGATGACTTGTTTAAATACTACAACGAAAACTTCAAAAGTTTCAAAACGATTTACAAACTCACACACTCATTCGAATGGACATCTATTCGAATGGTCATCCGTTTGGATGACCATCTGTCCGGATGACCATCCGATCGAATGGGTATTCATCCGTTCAACTCGTTATCCGACACACAGCACATCCAACACTCTATTACGCACTGTTCAACGCTTACGCTATTGTTCTATGCTCAGGCTAACTCCAACGCACTCCCTTCAATCCAATTCAAGGTTGTGTTTATTTGATAAACACATATTGTGAGTATACTTGAACCTTTTTTTAGCTTAACACACTTTTGGGTTTTACATACGTTCTATATCAAAATACAACAACACACAACGCTACTCTTTTATAAATGCTAACCGCTCTCACATGCTATATGTGATTCGATGAATGCTTGTATGTTATGTTTACACAATGACTATTTTGCCTGACACCTTAGCAACGATAGTACTATAGTTTGGACTCAGCACATGTTAATTCAGGGGTTGTTAAGGGCCTTACTTCACATGGTCATAGTGGTGATAATGTGTTGCGTATTATACACTCGCAGTCAGGTCGGTTGCATGCGTCATTGTCGATAGCTTACTTGATTCACCTTGCTACGTGTTACATGCTGGTTATGCGTAAACGCTTTCGCTATACTATATACTACTCAAACTTATGTACTCAACTTTACATTTTATGTATTGACTTTATTCTAATGTATGTGACAGGTTGATAGGATGCTATGATTACTGTGACGAATCAAGTATGAAGTCTAGAAACTCCACTAAATAAAATCTAAGTTGTCGGAATAGTTTATATGTTTTTGAGACTATATCTGTAATGACTGTTTTTACTTTATATGTTGATGGTATGGGACATTAATGTTAAATATATCATCATTAATAGTTGTTATGGATTCTCTTGGACAATCTGTTTCGCTCAGTGCCACGCCCCGATGTTTCCGCCATCGGTTGGGGTGTGACGGATTGGTATCAGAGCCATAACTATAGGGAATTAGGTCGAGTCGTGTTAAACAGACCTAGTCTATAGTCTAAGTACCAACAGACCTGTCGTACGAACCCACTTGGGGTTTTGCACGAACCTACATGTTGTTATACTCTTATTCGAACTCGCGAAAACTACATCTTCATACGGACCCGCATACTACAGCTTCGTACGAAGGAGCCTTTCCTAAGGCTGAAAACATACTATTTTGCCTTTCCTAAGGCTAACACAATACACACATTTTAAAAAACGCTCGCATATCACAACCGAGTGATTGTGTCGAGATTAGGTGTGAAAACCAAGAACTCTCGATAACATCACTCACTCAGCGCGTTATTCTTAGCACGAGAACCTTTCATTGAGTTAGGAGTGATATCCACATCTTGACGGAAATCTCCATTTCTATCTAGTGGAACTCCCGAATTGATTCGGTGAGCACAACCACAGCTAGGAGCGAAGTTGTTAAGTTAGGGGTGAAACCCGCATCTTAATAACTCGTTCCACTCCCTAAAATAGTTTTCAAAAGCTCTCACCGAAGTCTCAACTGTACCAACGACTTGAGCTGCATAGTAACTACAAGGACGAATGTCTTAGCCGCATCCTAGTGAGGGCATAGTCTATTAGGCCAGAATGTATGCTCGAACTTGTCGATAATAGTTGAACCACTTTGGGTGGTCAACGTCTAACACCCAAGGCACTCTATCTGTTTTCTAGCCTGTAATCACCGATTTTACGCAATTTATTGCATTTGCATGTTTTAGATTGAAAATTTTACTCTTTATCGATTTACCGATTTTCGTTTCCCCGCTTTACGAATGCATAACACGCACAGCCATCGAAATCTAAAACAAGAGCCAAAAGTCCGCAACAAAACTAACAAGTCTAACAACTCTCCCTCTTAAACGCGTCCTCGCGCAATCTATAAAGCATATAAATATATACGTATCTAATATACGATGTACGATCGCATACGCTTATGTGAATACGTGAAAATCTAGGAATTTCGTGTCTCCTATGTGGCTCCTATGTGAATACGTATTACTATATCAACTGCAACAAGTTTTAATGCGCTTAATCGCATCGCAGCTCTCAAAATCATTATGATCGAATCTCACTCCAAATCTCTCTCTTTGTCTAGATGTCCTCGAACGCTTCCAACTCGCGACGTCAAACTCGAAGAAACACCGACAAGAGGATCACCTCACTCGTGGCCAAGGAAATGGCTAAGGTTATTCCTCAATTCATCTCACGGATTCAATCCCTCAACGAAACTCAAACATCGGAAGACTCTAAAACCAACGCGCCGCTGTCTACCTTCTTTTACAAACACTTCAAAGCATGTGACCCAATGGTCTTCACATGTGAAGGAGGTGTATCTCAGCTACTCTAGTGGTTTGATGCCATCGAGGTGACCCTTCGTTAGAGTGGGTGCCCCGAGCATTTTCGTACTACATGCGCCACATGAGTATTTCAATCAAGAGCCCTCGACTGGTGGACAGTCGAGCGTATCAAACATGGGAACGATGCAGCTTACGCTCACTCCTGGAACGAGCTGAAGGAGCTCATGAAGGAAGAGTACTGCCCTCCTCACGAAGTTCAGAAACTAGAAAACGAATTTTGGGAAATCAAGCAAGTCGAAGGTGACCCAACGCCGGCCTCACAGCAAGGTTCAAACAGCTTAGCATCATCTGCCCAAGCCAAGTCGACACTCTCAAAAGGCTATCAAGAAGTACAGCCATGCTTTGCCTGAGTGTGCAAGTGATTTTGTTGAAGCTGCAAAACCTGCTACCATCAAAGAAACCTATCTCTTGGCCGTAGAAATCAATGACAAGCGAGTCTTGGCTGGATTCTTCTCCAAAGGGTCCACCAGGAAGGCTAACCAAGCAATCATCGTCGAATCTACTGATGACTCCTCCGATGACAACACACCACCACAAGATGCTCAGCCTAGCCACAAGAGAAAAAGCTCGAGCCTAAACGCCTCAACAACTGAACTGTCTCAACCAAAACCTCTTCGAGCAATTCCACTATTACCAAAGAGTGCCTACACTGGAACTCTTCCCCTGTGTCACAAGTGTACTTACCACCACCAGACAGGAGCTAACTCTCGCTATTGCGCAAACTGCAACTGTTTTGGTCACTTCACCCATCACTGCCGCACAGGGCCACGACACCAAGTCATGTTGGCACTCCCCGCACCGCCAACACAGCTCGCATCCCCAGCGCCAGACGCAACAACAACCGCAGCACAAGCAACAGAAGCTCCAGCAACAACCACAGCTCCAGCAAGAGTTTTCAACATCAACGCCAACCAGACACAGAACAACGCTGTTGATGGTACGATTCTCGACGTTAATTTTATACGTGTACTCGATCTATTGCCTGACGTCGCCATAATATGTGACGTTGACACACTCTTTCTCTCTCTCTTCCGCGTCCTTGCATTTAGTTTAAGTTCACACACTGATTATATTACCATTATCATATACTATATACTATATCACGATATAACGTGTTTTACCCCGACGATGCGTCCTTGAAATAAGTTACGATAAACGTGCAAGGAACAAATTAATCACGGATGCACACGGGATTATGTTGGTCAGTGCAGGGAGATCGCAGTAAGTTCCAATGATGCCCTAACGTTAAAAGCATGGTTAAGCATGGTGGATACGCCGCTGGTACTTCCTATATATAAGCGTCTTAACCTTGTCGACAAAGTGTGACACCTATTCACGGGACAGAGGTGTGTGGTTGAAGTATGGTGGATACGCTGCTGGTACTTCCTATATATAAGTGCTTTGCCATGCTAACCAATTTCTCGTGAAGAAAGTGCCATGCAGAGTTGAACGTTATTAGACCTCTTATAATATTGAGACTATTTTCAACATGCTAAACTCATTCGCGAGGCGTAACATCTCATTGCAACTCAAACGCGTCATCGCTAGACTTTTCGTAAGTCTACAAGCACGCAATCGCACCTTCGCTCGAATCTAACTCGCATTCGCTATTGCTTTACGCTTGAACGCTTAAACGCTTTATCGCACCTATCAATCTCATCGATACAACCATCGCTTTTGACGCTTATCGCATATCGCTATTCGCTCTTCGCTTATCGCTTAACGCTTTTTGCTTATCGCTGATCGGTTTTTGCTTATCGCTCACCGCCTATCGCCTAACGCTCGTCGCTTAACACTTGTCTCTTGCGTTTATCACTGATAGCTTATCGCTTTTCGCTTACCGCCCCTCGCTCTTCGCACTCGACAGTCACACTATTTCGACACACACTCTCATCGCTACCTGAGTTGCAAACAACTTCGCCCCTCAGTTTACTCAATCTTCCTCCTAAAACTAGGTCCAACCACTCAACGCTTGGACCGAGGAAACGAAAATCTATCCATACCATGACGACACACATGACACTGCTCCACGGGACGGAGGCAATATGGCTAAAACATGGTGGATACACCGCTGGTAATTCCTATATATAAGTGTTTTAGCCATATTATTGAACTCTCATGGAAAGGTGCCATGTGGGGCTCGACGCTAAATTTAAACTTTTTGCATTGTTAAAACTTATTTATAAACAAAATTTTACAGACTTTCAGAAATAAAGGGAGAACTTCCTAAATTTAACCAAAACATTTGGACAAAACAAAACTTTCTTGTAACGTTGGTTTAACAATCGACTCAAGTTAACACCATGTCATAAGAAAATTTTCGTAAAGCAAGTTTAATTTTTCTTGAAATCTTTTAATGACTCAACAAAAACTTTTCTTACAACGCCGGTGTGAACATCGACTTCGTTTAACACCACCCCGTGAGAAAATTTTCATAAACAAATTTTCTTTAAAATCTTTCATAACAATTTGACAAAACTTTTTGAGAACTCAAAACGCTTTTGGATTGCTAACTCGTGAGATACCATCCTTTAGTCAATGAAACGCTTCACTCATCGCTTCCTCCATGTCTTCGTAACACTCTCACTCGTCAATCACTTCGCTACCCCAAACACTTTTATCGCTACTCTTTCTCGTATCAATTCTTGCAGCCCTCCTTGTGGATTAATTTCGGGACGTAATTTCCTAAAGCAGGGGAGACTGTAACAACCCGCATTTTCATGCTTGTTACTCTCGTTACACTCGTTACGCCTAGCACCAAAGATTCGGATCATAATGTAACTATATTGCTTACAACGCTACTTCGCATATATTCACATTATATCGCATACTTTCAACACGCTATATCGCACATCACAACGCATACCACGCTAACGCTAATGATGACATCTCGTGAGTACTTAAACTACTCCCCTCGTTAGTCGAAGCGCAACACAAACTCGAAACGCAGTTACTAATGCTATAACCTATTATATATAATAATGATAATAGATAAATATAAATATCTGAGTATTAAACATGTTTAAATGCGCACTCACTGGCACACGCAACTCAATTAATCGCACTGAAACACGTGGCAGGAAACTACTTATCTCGCTGTAACGCTTAAAGTGCCCACAATTCTTAACGCAACAAAACATGACAAATGAATCAAAAGTTGGAAAACTGGCAAACGCAATTCGGCCGTCCGAATGGACATCCGCTCGGATGACCATCCGGCCGGATGGCCATTCGACCGGTGGAAGCCATCCGACCCATTCGACCACCATAACTTTCACCCTCGCCTATAAATAGGACCATTGTGTCTCATTTCAACACTTTGGTTCTCTCATCCGATCACACGCACTCAAGTCTCTCTCATTCACTTTTCTCTCGATTTAAGGCCATTTCGTAAGTATTTCTCCCTAAATCTTGTACAATCATCATCACCACACACTTCTACATAATGTTCTCCATCAAAATCACATGTTTTCTCCTTGAAATCACCTGATTTGGACTCCTTAAAGGTGGTTCTCACTCAATTGCTTATGCAAACTGTTGTGTGACATCATCTCATCAAGATTGTTTCAGATCTAAAGGATTTCCACACATTTAAACACAAATCTCAACAAGATCCCAACACTTTTCATCTATTTTCAACTTTCTTCAACTTTTCTACTCAAAACTGATGAAACTGGAGCTCATTCGGACTCTCTACTCGTTTCCTAGTTGAGAGCCGGCTTGAAAACGGATTTCCACCGGAGAGATGACCGACTAACGGGTCAGACATGAAACTTCATCGAGAACAGTGAGTCTAATTGAATGGGCTGAGACCATTCGATCGAATGAGCTGGACTTGGTGTGGTTTCCATTGTTTGACACGTCGTCACGCCGTCTTCGTTAAACTCCAAACTTTTACTTAGAAAATTTTACGAAATTTCAAACTAACAAATCAGCCACTCGAATGGCCATCCGATTGGATGACCATCTGATCGAATGACCATTCGACCAGGTGGCCTCCCCCTTTATAACTTTCAACACTTGTACAATTTGACGAAACTTCAAACTTCAAATTTCTCGATCGAATAGCCAACCGATCGAATGGCCATTCGTCCGGATGACCTTCCGACCGGATGACTTGTTTAAATACTACAACGAAAACTTCAAAAGTTTCAAAACAATTTACAAACTCACACACTCATTTGAATGGACATCCGTTCGAATGGTCATCCGTTCGGATGACCATCCGTCTGGATGACCATCCGATCGAATGGGTATTCATCCGTTCAACTCGTTATCCGACACACAACATGTCCAACACTCTGTTACGCACTGTTCAACGCTTACGCTATAGTTCTATGCTCAGGCTAACTCCAACGCGCTCCCTTCAATCTAATTCAAGGTTGTGTTTATTTGATAAACACATACTGTGAGTATACTCGAACCTTTTTTTCGCTTAACGCACTTTTGGGTGTTACATACCTTCTATATCAAAACACAACAACACACAATGCTACTCTTTTATTAATGCTAACCTCTCTCGCATGCTATACGTGATTCGATGAATGCTTGTATGTTTTGTTTACACAGTGACTGTTTTGCCTGACACCTTAGCAGCGATAGTACTATAGTTTGGACTCAGCACCTGTTTATTCAGGGGTTGTTAAGGGCCTTACTTCACATGGTCACAGTGGTGATAATGTGTTGCGCATTCTACACTCGCAGTTAGGTCGGTTGCATGCGTCATTGTCAATAGCTTACTTGATTCACATTTCTACGTGTTACATGCTGGTTATGCATAAACGCTTTCGTTATACTATATACTTCTCACCTTTACATTTTATGTATTGACTTTATTCTAACATATGTGACAGGTTGATAGGATGCTATGATTGTTGTGACGAATCAAATAGGAAGTCTAGAAACTCCACTAAATAAAATCTGAGTTGTCGGAACAGTTTATATGTTTTTGAGACTATATCTGTAATGACTATTTTTACTTTATATGTTGATGGTATGGAACATTAACGTTAAATATATCATCATTAATAGTTGTTATGGATTCTCTTGGACAATCTGTTTCGCTCGGTGCCACGCCCCGATGTTTCCGCCTGTCACACCCCAACCGATGGCGGAAACATCGGGATGAGACGAACAAATTGCTCAAAATGTCATAACACTAAAGTGACAATATAATTTAATTTAAATTTCATAGCAATGTTAAAAATGTCATACAAGAATCAAACAAAAACAACATTGTTTCAATACATAACATCAAATAAACGTTTATTCTAGGTGTGTTTCTAAGTCCACCTAAATCTCATTTCTTCACTTAGCATCATCTCATCTATCAACCTACAACATGTATTAAAATATGATCAAAAAAAAAGTTGGCGAGTATACAAGTTTCATACATAGCATAATATAGGATAAAAATGTTCAACGAACACATATCCAACATGAATAACAATATGCAAGTTACTAATATGCTGAAACGGTGTACTATATGTTCAAACCCAAGTATACAACGCAAAATTGCCTATCCCAAGAGATTTAGCAGGAGGTTAACATGTTTAACTTAACAATACCCCAAGACTAATGGGCGGTGCGTTAATCCTATAGTGCTATAATTGTTAAGGTATGCTAGCAAAGTTAATGAGCATATATCGACACAAAAGTTTACATAGCATACGAGATTAACAAGCATCATATAGTTTCATGTTTAAGCATGGATAGAGTGTGACTAAAATAAGTTTCAAGCGTTGTCTTTTGTATAAGATACATGTTGCACCCAAAGTGTTTAAAAGTAAAATGGGATCAAGTATACTCACGGTTTTGCAAGCTTCCCACTTGGTAATTCTGCGAGGGTTTGTTGGATGATTAGAATGGAGCACCAAGTCCTTCTACACGAAGAAACATAGGTGTGTGAGTATTAGATGTTAACGGAGGATTAAGGATTCGGAGTTTAAAAGTACATGAAAATAGACATATGAGAAAATAATCATCTAACACATAATACTTGTTTGACACTATGAAACCCAAAAGGTTTGAATGTTTTCATGGGTTAAAATACCCATTAGAATCATAACAAGTTATTAAGGTCTTTAGATGATGTAACTTAACATCTGACAAATGACCATTAGGTCATCATCAAAGGTTTGGTTACTTATATGTTATATAGTATACATTATAAGTTTCAAGTCCAATAATATAAAAAGAACATCATATAAGTCATGCATAAGGTAGGAAGATGAATCTTCCAGTTAGGAACCTCTTTTGTATTCACCAAGACACAAGTTGTCATAAGACAACAAGGATGGTCATGAACATACATTAAAGAAATGAAATACATACTAGCTAACTAAGAAAACATCAAGTGATGTGTGGATTTGAAGGTAGGATAGCCCAAGCTAACCATATAATCACAAAACTTCAAGTCTAAGACTTGTTAATCACTTGTGGTTTAAAACCCTATTAAAACAGAAAGTTTTTGAGGATTAAACCTCTGGAGTTACATGTCATAACCTTGTTTTTAAGATCACATAATCATGGTCTTGATTAGTGGCATAAGGACATAGGAATGTGTTGAGAAATCTCAAGTTCAAGTAAGTTTAATAAGTGTTTAATCAAAACAGAAAGTTTCCTTGCACTTTTCACCTTATTTGGTTGATGTTCCAGCCTTGGTTTTCCATGGAAAACCTGTGGAAACACACCTAAGGTTGTTCCAAGTGCAAAGAAGGAAGAATCAATGAAAAATATGAAGTAGAAGTAAACTTATGCTCACTTTTGTATCTTGAAACGAATCTGCCTTTGCTACTGATTTTCAGCTGAATTTGGAGTGATTAGAGAGTTTTTAAGTGAGTTTGCAAAGTGAAAATGCGTGGAGGAGGCTTGGGTTTTATAGGGAATGAATTAGGGTTGAGTTAGGTGTCCATTTAATATAAGAAACACAACTAAAACACTCAAAATCGCCCTATCCGTGAGCTGATTAGGGGAGTCTGCGGATCCGGCATTCTCACGGGCCACGAGCCAGATGGGTCACTGAGTCGCGGGCCACGAGCAAGAGGGTTGGCGATTCAAGTTTGTTATTTTTACAATTTTAGCCCTTGTACTTATGTTTCTTGATGTTTTAAGTTTTTATGAGGTGTTTTAAGTATAAAGAAGCATAATTAAGGGTATGTGATGTAATTGGATCATGAAACAAATATAAAACAAGTATAAACAAGTATGTTTGTCGAGATTAAGTAAAAGCTCCAAAGTGAGGTCCTTCCACTTCTAGCACCATACACCTTCTTAGATGGCCTCCATACACCTCTAGATCACCTTGGATTGTGAGGTTGAAGTTTGAAAAATGGTGGGTTGTGTGTGGGAGTAGTGAGTCGAGAGCAAGAGGAAGCACAAGGGAGAAGATGAAGTTTATTTTGTGTTAATGGACAAGTTTACTACCTTATGGACTTTATAAAAGAAATTCCAACATGTGATCACCTTTAAAGATTTTGTGCACCAATTTAGGGGACAAGATTAAATAACATAATACAAAGCCATGTGGGATCCCTTTGGGGCCATTTGCAACATGGGGGGGGGGGTAAAATGTAATATTTGGGAAGTTAAGGGTTTAAAGTGCAAACTAGAAGGTTTAGGTTAGTTTAAGTGTGTTTAGGAGTTTTTATGATGTTTAAGGTGTTTTAGCACCAAAACTAGTTTAATATCATAAAAAAAATTACTTCTAGTTAAATTTTGATGTCCCGTTTACTGCCCGGTTGTTCGGTTCGTTACGGTTCATTAAAGTGCTGAATTGCGTAGTTTCACTAAGTATGAAGCACCTTTTGTGGCAGTTTGAATTCCCGACACTTTGTAAGTTATTTTGGACAATGAAACATAAATTTTGCATGATATTATTGTGTTAAATAGCTGATTATAGCTGAATTAGTGTTTATTTATGCAGAATTCTGCATTTAAAGTGCGTTTCGGGTGCTTTTTAGTGCATAGTTTAGCTTCCAGAAAGTTTATATGTTAACCCTTGTATCCACACTTGAGTTTTAAAGTATTTTAGATGTTGGACCTATTCCTAGGCCCTAATTCTATTATTTGACTGCTTTCTGCAGAATTGCTGACACAGCGTGTCTTACCGGTGAGTTTACTAGTCTTTCTGACGCAACGCTAAAGTAATGCATAAAGCCATATTTGAAGTATAAAACATGCATGAATTCACATGTATAGCATGAAATCAGACAATGTTGACATTTAAGCACATAGTTGCAGATATTAAATAATAATTAGACTGTACGGAAATTACCGGTTTTGTGCCAATTGTCACAGGCTCCCCCAATTAAAAGAATTTCGTCCCGAAATTCAGGCTGAGTTATCTCCCGCAGGAGCTTTCTCGAACAGATGGGGGTACTTGGCTTTGAACCGGTCTTTATGTTCCCACGTGTACTCGGGTCTGTGCTTAGAGTTCCAACATACTTTGACAAGCTTAATGCGACTCCTCCTTGTTTTATGGATCTTCAATCCGTTACCTCAACAGGTTGTTCTGTAAATCGGAGTGTGTCGTCGATAGGCACCTCATCCGCAAGGATGATAACTGTTTCTTGGGTTGGCCCCTTTTTAAGGTTGGACACATGAAACGTATCATGTACTCCGTTAAGTTCTTCCGGTAACTCCAATTTGTACGCCACGGTACCAATTCTTTCCAAGATCTTGAATGGTCCAATGTATCGTGGATTCAACTTTCCACATTTTCCGAACCTTGCTACACCTTTCCAAGGTGAGACTTTTAGCAAAACTTTATCTCCTACCTTGAATTCTAAAGGTTTTCATCTTCGATCAGTGTAGCTCTTTTGTCGATCACGAGCCGCCTTAATGCGCTCTCAGATCTGCATGATCTTGTCGGTTGTCCCTTGAACAAGTTCAGGACCAATCAACTGTTTGTCTCCAGCGTCTGCTCAACACAACGGTGAGTGGCACTTGCGACCATATAGAGCTTTGAACGGTGCGGCTTTTATGCTTGTATGGTAGTTGTTATTATAGGAAAACTCAACTAAAGGTAGATGAGTATCCCAACTGCCGCCTAGGTCCATAACACATGAACGAAGCATATTTTCCAGTGTTTGTATGGTCTGTTCGCTCTAGCTGTCTGTTTGCGGATGGAAGGCCGTGCTTAGATCTAGCTAAGATCCAAAGGCCTCCTGGAAGGATTGCCAGATCCTTGAGACAAAACGTCCATCTCTGTCTGAAATAATCGAAATAGGCACTCCATGAAGTGCCACGATTTCTTTAAGATACAGCTCAGCAAGCTTTCCAGTGCTATCCTTCTCTCGGATCGGTAGGAAATGCGCAGACTTCGTTAACCGATCAACTATCACCCATATCATATCATGCCCTCTAGGGGTCCTGGGTAATTTCTTTATGAAGTCCATTGATATTTGCTCCCACTTCCACATGGGTATCTCTGGTTGTTGCAGTAGACCAGATGGTTTCTGATATTCGGCCTTAACCTTAGCACAGGTTAGGCACTTCCCAACTTAAACAGCAACATTGCTTTTAAGCTTTGGCCACCAATAGTATTCTTTCAAGTCTTGATACATCTTGTCCGATCCTGGGTGGATCGAGTATCTCGACTTGTGAGCTTCATCAAAGATAACTTCTCGAATACCGCCATAGAGCGGAACCCAAATACGCCCCATAAAGTATAAGGTTCCCTCTTCGTTTGGCACCAATTTCTTCTCCATATCTCAGAGATATTCAGCTCTATGATTCTCCCTCTTAAGGGCTTCTCGTTGTGAGTCATGTATGCGTGCAGTGAGGTTCGTTCGAATAGTCATTTCCAATGCTCGAACCCTTAAGGTCTTAACCTTTTCTTTTCGTCTTAACGCGTCTGCTACTACGTTTTCCTTTCCTGGGTGGTACTTAATCTCATAATCATAATCGTTTAGCAACTCAACCCATCATCGCTGTCGCATATTTAATTCCTTCTGATCAAATATGTGTTGTAGGCTCTTGTGATCTGTGAAGATTGTACATCGAGTACCATATAAATAATGTTGCCAGATCTTCAAGGCGAATACCACCACGCCTAGCTCCAGGTCGTGTGTGGTGTAATTCTTCTCATGAACTTTCAACCGTCTCGATGCATAAGCGATGACCCTTTGGCGTTGCATGAGCACGCAACCCAATCCTTGACGCGAAGCGTCACAGTATACCACGAAGTCTTCCGTGCCTTCGGGTAAAGATGGTGTTGGTGCATCGCATAGCTTGCTTTTGAGAAGTTGGAAGGCTTCTTCCTGCTTATCTCCCCATTCGTACTTCTTATCAAGTCAGTGGTTGAGCTATCTTGGAGAATTCTTGGTAAATCGGCGATAATAGCCCGCTAATCTCAAAAATTGTCGAACTTCAGTTGGGGTTTTGGGGGCTTCCCAATTCTTTATTGCTTCCATCTTGGCTGGGTCTACATGAATACCCTTCTCGTTCACAACATGACCAAGGAACTATACTTCACAAATCCAAAATTCGCACTTTGAGAACTTTGCATAAAGCTTCTCTTTCTTCAGTAGTTCCAAAATGGTCCTGAGGTGTTGTTCGTGCTCTTCTTTCGTTTGGAAATAAATCAGAATATCATCAATAAATACAATCACGAATTTATCGAGATATAGCTTGCAAACACGATTCATCAGATCCATAAATACTGCTGGCGCGTTCGTCAATCCAAACGGCATTACTAGGAACTCGTAATGCCCGTAACGCGTCCTGAAAGCAGTCTTCGATATACTCTCTTCTTGGATCCTTAGCTGATGATAGCCAGACCGAAGGTCGGTCTTGGAGTAGTAACTAGATCCTTGCAACTGGTCGAATAAGTCATCAATCCTCGGTAGTGGATACCGATTCTTGACAATGAGCTTATTCAATTCTCTATAATAGATACACATCCACAGGGTTCCATCCTTCTTCTTTACGAACAAAACTGGAGCTCCCCAAGGCGAGAAGCTCGGCCTTATAAATCCTTTATCCAACAACTCCTGGAGTTGCGTAGATAATTCTTGCATCTCAGATGGCGCAAGTCGATAGGGAGCCTTGGCTACAGGAGCGACGCCTGGAACCAAGTCTATCTGGAACTCGACTTGTCTTTGCGGAGGTAGTCCTGGAAAATCATCGGGAAAAATATCAGGGAATTCCTTTACCAAAGGAATGTCTTGGAGTTCCGGCTCCTCAGCCTTCTTATCTACTACGTGCGCCAGGAATGTCACACATCCTTTTCACAAGCACTTATGTGCCTTCATACAGTTGATGATTCGCGAGGGCGTGTCTCGTTTCTCTCCGTGTACGATGAGATTTTCATCATTCACGAGAGGGGTGCGAATAATTTTCTCGTGGCAAATAACTTCAGCCTTATTCTTGGATATCCAATCCGTGACGACTACCACATCAAAACTACCTAAACCAACTAGTAGAAGGTTGATAGAGAATTTTCGTTTCCCAAGTCCAGATATACAACCCTTAATAACTTTATCCATTTCGACTGATTTCTCATTTGCCAACTCTATAGCATGTGGGGAGTCTAGCTTACTTGTTCCTAAGCCAAGTATATCCTTAAGTTCCATAGACTTAATACCAAAGTCGGCGCTGGTATCAAATAGAACGGATGCAATGTGTCGGTTTATAAGGAACGTACTAGCAAATATGTTCGGGTCCTAGCGTGCCTTGCGTATTCCCTTCATGAAAATACTCCCAAGAGCTTGAACTTTTCTTCGGCAGTCCTTCCGATAGTGTCCCTTGTCGCCACATCCGTAGCAACTCTTGGCCTTTGCCATTGCTATTACTATCCTAAATTCGATTCACATGTCTCATACCAGACTAGCATGCCTCCTTGCTATGCCCGGTCTTGCCCCAATTTCACACCTACAAGTCCTGCATGGACCTGTGTGATAATAACCATATCTATCACACTTTGGTAGTTCTCCTTGGTAGTTTTTATCACCTATATTAGTCATGACAACGTATGCCTCGACTTTCCTAGTCGCAGCGGTTTCCTTGTGTTTGTTGTTTGCTTTGTATTAGACGATTGCTTCAGCAACTTGTTGGTTCCACAGAGCTTCAGGCTCAGCTCTTGTTGCAGGTAAAGGATCTGATTAGACTCGGCCAGTGTTTCCTTTGCTATGGTTCCATGTGCTTCTCATGTATAAAACACATTGACGAGATTAAACATTTACTTTGGAATAAATGTTGTTGTCTTTGTGTGAAAGCAAAGCTTATTCGTCGTGCACCACAAGTATAAAGGTAGGGTAATTCCTAATGATCTTATGCAAATCTTCCCACCGTAATCATCTCATCATTGTAGTGAGGTAAAATGAGTCACATCAAAATCTTGCTAAGGGTACATCGACTTTTACATACACCATATCAATTTGTTGCAATTAGTCTTGCGTAGCAAACCTCCTCGGAGTCACCTTACTCCGATTGATGCAAGTCATCCAGGGCTATACAAAATACGGTGAGGTCTTCCCTTCACCTTGTTCCTTGTTTATTCCTCAAGTCTCCGACTCTTCCATAGTCTTTAGCTTTACATAAACGGGTATGCTTCACAGGAGTTGGGGGTTGTGCACTACTACCACATATAAGGTAAAGTGATAGTGAAAATGAAGAGATAAGGTCGTGAGGCTACATGACTTCTTCCTCGGGACCAAATTGTGCCTTGTAGCAACCGTAAAGTGGTTTCCAGGGTGTGAATGCACTACCCAAACGATGGGGTGCACCACTGGATAGTGTTGGTGCATATTCGGTGACAACAGCTTAATAGTTTGATTATTAAGTCTTTGGATATTTTGTAATTGGGCTTAGCTTATTGGTTAGTGAGTTTATTATTGTAATGGGCTTGGAAAATGGCCTAGCCCAGTAGGAAGCCCAGTTCACAAACATGTGGTATATAAACATGTTTTGTGATTAGGGTTTGAGGGGGTTAGAGAGTTTTAAAGAGAGAAAACATAGAGAGAGAGAGAGAGAGAAACGTTTTTGAGAGAGGCAAGATCACAGAGAGTGGCTGTGAGGTTGTGAGGTCTTGAGTTGATTGTAAAACTGTTTGTTTGGATAATCAATAGAAGACCCGTTTAATTGGAATTTCTGTTTTTACTCGTTTCTGTAACAAATCTGATCTAGAGGATTCCGCACTCTAGGTTAGATAAACAATTTTGTGAAAGATCCATACATCAAGGGGACTTACAATTGGTATCAGAGCGTTAGGCTCTTGAAGAAGCTCGGTTCAGAATTGCAGACTGCAGATTCGAGTGGAAGATTGAGAAATTTCAAAAATTTTGTAACCTGAAAACTAGGGTTTCGAAATTTTGGTTGGGTTTGATATAATTTTCAAAAATTTTAGGGTTGTTTGATCTATTTGCATATTTAATTTTGCTGTTTAAAGTGTTTTTGGTTGCAGGTTTGGTTGATTTTTGAAGGATTTTGGCAAGAAAGTCTTGAAGATTCGAAGATTGTTCTTCGTGTTCTTCATAAATTTCAAAAATTTTTGCTGATTTTGGTGTTTCGATTTTGCAGGAAGCTGTTAAAAGAATCTGGAAAATCTTCAGAAATTTCAAACATATTGAGTTTCCAAAATTTGCCAGCAAAATTAACAATTCCGCTGACAAATCAGAGGAATTATCTGATCTAGCATAATTACCAGCGAAATTGTGACCCAGCAACTCGGTGACCGGTGAAATTAAATCCAAAGGCGACTTTGGTAACCGTGTAATTGTCCTCAGCGACATTATTACGGTGATCGGCGAAATTAAAGTCGTCGTAATAGTTACCTGATTAGCCAGCGAAATTAACTGACCGGTGACCCAGCGAAATTAAGTCAGCATAATTAACTAGCATAATTAACCGGCGAAATTATTTGATCAGCTAGCATATTTATTCCAGCGAATTTAAAAACCAGAATAATTATAATTCCTCTACCAGCATAATTATAACTACTCTGTCAGCATATTTAGCTTGGTTTGCCAGCATAATTAGCGTGACACAGCGAAATTAAGTTGGTTTGCCAGCAAAATTAAAAGGTGGAGTATTTATTTAGATACGTATAGAGGATTTAACGTTTTTGAAAATAGAAAGTGATCCGTAGCTCATCTCGACAAACCGTTTGTACGGTTGGACTCGGTTGATTTTTAGACTCTGGAAAATTTTGAATTTGGTTTTCGACATTTTATATCATTGGATTCGTTTTTTCAAGACGATTCTAATGGTATAATTTGGTAAAAACAGTTTTCGGAAAAATTTTGTACGGTTTTATCAGAACGGTTACGGTAAAACGTGTTTAAAGATGGTTAAAGTGGACAATGTTGGTGAGAAAGTTAAGAATTGGCCAAAGCTGAAAAATGTCGAAGAATATACTATCTGGAAAGAGGAGTTTGAGGGATGTGTGAAAAGTGAAGATATCAGAATGTGGTATTGTATGATTGATGGATACATTGCTCCTACACGTCGTGTTGAAGGAAGGGTTAAGGTGATTTCTTATGAGATGATGGATGAATCTGAGAAACTTATGGTTGATGCTGAGAAGAGAGTTTTGGCAGTGATCAAGAAGTCCTTGCCTGAGGGAATTAAACATACCATCAAGCACTATGGGAATTCTAGAGATCTGTGGGAAGGTTTAGAAAAACGTTATCAGAATTCATCAAGGAAGAGTGTAGGAGGTCGTGCTTTAGATGAAAAAGCAGATGTTGTGGTAGAAGAGAAGAAGAAAGATGATAAGAAGAATGGTGAGAAGAAGGATACAGAGTTTCAAAGGGCTTGACTGATGTGAACGGACTTACAACAGAGGTGAAGGTATCATCAGAATCTGTAAGTCATACATGTCATAATTGCACTGAACTACAGGGTAAAGTTAACAGACTATCGGAGCAGAACAAAATTCTGTTAGCTGAATTGGAAAAATTAAAAGAGTCAAATGTTCTTTTGATTAAAAGAGAGTCAAATTGCTTAAATGAACTCAAATCAAATGAACAAAAAATCAGCAGTTTAACAAGCAAAGTCAATGAACTGTTACAGGTCATTGATTTGGCTCGTGAAACTGTGAAAGATAAAACTAATGAATTTTCTGATAAGTGCAGAGAATTGGCCGTTGCACAAGACCAAATTGTTGAACTTAAAGGAAAGTTAGACAAATTTGGAAAATCTTCATTAGTTAGGACTCAAATTCAAAAAGGGTTAAAAAGGAGTAATGATAGAACGGGAGTGGGGTTTACTAAAGCTTCATCTTCTAAGGATCAAGACTACTCTTTTCTACCTGATGAGAATGAGTTAATTGATTTTGCGCCAACTACACCAGCTGTAGTGGATCCGATAGCTGTGGACTTGCCAAATAGTCCAGTTACTTTGAAAGAATCTGTTGAGTCTAGCAGTACACCTCATAAATCGGATGAGGATACTGAAGACGAAAAGAAGAAAACATTTAAAAAGAGATTTAACAAAAGGATAATTTATAAGACAAAATCTTGTTTTAGATGTCACAACAAAGGGCACGTGGCAAGTTGTTGTCCTTTGAAGAAAAATAAGCAAAAAGTTGATGAAGTTAAGGAAAGGAATAGGGTTGATTTAAACAATAATGTGCAACCACATTGTCAATATAATCAACCAAAATTTCAATCTAAAACTTCAACATCAAGACGATTTGATAGACCACGAAGTTTTTCTACACAATTTAGTCATTTCAATGGTAAATCAAATCAGTTTCAAAATCAAAATAGAAATTTTGGATATCAAAATCGATACCAGACTTCTGGTAATCGAAATTTTCAAAGAAGAAACGAACATAGGGGTTTTAGTAACTCAAATGTTCAACAACATCCAAAATTTTTCCAAAATTCATGGTATAATAATGGGAGAAAAAGGGATCAAGATAATAATTTTCAAAGGTTGGAAAATCCGAGATTTTATTGGAACTCTCGCGATCAAAGACCTAGTGGAAGTTATAAATCTTGTTCAACAACGAGTACAACATCCAAGACACCAGTAAGGTGTGATGGATATTGGTTAGAAGCATCATATACGGATTTACATGGTCGACCCAAAACCGGTCAGGTTTGGGTTGTTAAGTCTAACTAAGTTGTTGAGTGTGTGCAGGATGACCAAGAAGGACTGTTGATGTGTTCAACAGTGGTTGTTCCTGTAAAGGGTCTGAGGTGAATAGTAGGTTAACATGGGTAACGAACTATTTACTTTAGTGATGGTTATGATTTTTCTAAACTTCAAAAGTGAAAAACTTATTGTCAGATTGAAGTGGGAGTCTGTTTGTGTTTAAATTTCTGTTTTTGAAACTTGCTCCATATAAACAAAAATTTAGGGGGAGAAATTTCCCTAAGCCAAAAAGAGTTTAGTTAGTGCGTGTGTTTAGGGGGAGTAAGTTATAAATTTAAAAATCAAAAATACAAAAACATTGAAAAATCAAAAACATAAAAAAAATAGAAAATAAAAAATGAGTTATCACTGTGTGAAAAAGGAGAAATGATAGTACATTGACAAGTTAGACTGTCACACTGAAACTGAATTAAATTGCATAAGTGTGATAGCAGCTTCATCATATGATGTACCAGTAGGCAAAAAGCATGAAATAATCAACTTACCAATGTGATATAAACTTAAATGAACTGTGTATGAGTGGGGAACACATCAGTGGTGTATGGTTTAATGACCTTAAATCTTGCGTTGATAGATTGCCAAAATCTGAAGTTTTGGGTCTTTATACTGTTATTTCATCTGGGGATATCAGGGTTGTCCTTCTGCTGCATCCAGATACATGCTGACCTAGGCACAACCAGGATATCTTAAAAGAGCTAAAAATGCCAAAACCCTTAAATGAAGAAGCTCTCAAAGAGAGTTATTCAAATGTGCAAAATGCATAATTCGTACCAAAAAATGGTATTTGTCTTAGCCCTCGTTAGATATTTTGGTCTCTTTGCTGTACGGAAGTACTGACCTGTTCACCAATTATCTAAACGTTGAAAAATAAAACGGATGAATTCAGTATACTCACCTACTACGATGAATCTTTGTGCATACCTTGATCGCGGGGGTATATCCTGAAGTGGGACACACTAGTATATCAGAAATAAAATTACCTTAATGTATCATATGGTAATGGAACTTGAAATGTTCATGCATTTTGTTTAAGTGGACAAACATACTGGTAATCGTCTTGGACTGCTTTTCACGAAAAATTAAATAAAGAATTATCTAATAGTGTGAAACAATTTGATTTTGTTGATATGATCTTCTTACCGGTGATTCTCACAAAAATAGAGTGTTTATTGCTTTTGTAAATAGTTTACTGCTTTCTTAAAATATCAAAAATACCAAAAATATTTCTTTTTAAAAGGACTTCCATTTTGAACTGACAGGTAGTTGTTTTTGCAAACTAAGATAAAATATTGGTTTATCTTTAAATGTGAAAAAGACTAATGGTTTTTCGAGATACTTGCTTGTGTTGCTAAACAGATTGATGCAGTTATCAAAATGAAGTGCAGAATACAAGTAAAGTGCAGATTGAGAGAGAAGTGAAGAACGTGTGAAGGTGCATGGTAGGAACCTTCTACTACATTGCAGAGAGGAAGAGATATATGGAAGAGTTTGAGCTTACTTACTTAACCAAGGATTGCTAGCTAACTGATCTACAATGAATGAAAATTTTGGAGATTGGAAGCATCAGCTAAGGGGGAGTCTGTTAATGTCAGAAGCTGTGTAGCTGACGCTATCCAAAGACCAAAAGAACACAAGATGTTTGAAGGCAAAGTTACACTATGAAGCTATTGTCAAGGGGGAGTCTGTTGGTGCATATTCGGTGACAACAGCTTAATAGTTTGATTATTAAGTCTTTGGATATTTTGTAATTGGGCTTAGCTTATTGGTTAGTGAGTTTATTATTGTAATGGGCTTGGAAAATGGCCTAGCCCAGTAGGAAGCCCAGTTCACAAACATGTGGTATATAAACATGTTTTATGATTAGGGTTTGAGGGGGTTAGAGAGTTTTAGAGAGAGAAAACATAGAGAGAGAGAGAGAGAAAAACGTTTTTGAGAGAGGCAAGATCACAGAGAGTGGCTGTGAGGTTGTGAGGTCTTGAGTTGATTGTAAAACTGTTTGTTTGGATAATCAATAGAAGACCCGTTTAATTGGAATTTCTGTTTCTACTCGTTTCTGTAACATATCTGATCTAGAGGATTCCGCACTCTAGGTTAGATAAACAATTCTGTGAAAGATCCATACATCAAGGGGACTTACAGATAGAGAGGGTGGAAGTACTGATGGGTGCGTCGGTGTTGTAATATGGGTAGTGGGTGACGGGGTGCTTATGAGGTGAAGGACGGGAAGAAGCTTCATGCCTGTTTCATCCATGTGCCCATATGGAGTGGAAATCTGTTAAGAAGAGGAGAATCGAGCGGTTGCTTTTGTCCTTATAACATGCGTTCTATGCTTCATGGACCTTGACTGTCCGACTTAGGAAGGACCCCTTTGTCACACTGGACTGTGTGACTTTTACATCGATTTTGCTTGGGCTCCAAGAGTCCTAGTATAGTTGGTACGGTCTTCATGAATGACGAACAGAGTGCAGTAAATGGGTTACACTACAGTTCGCGCCATGTTACCTCCTTGGGGTAAAACGGATGTCAAATGTTGGGGTCTATCATCGCAACTATAATGGATAAGGTTGGGGTGTCGTAGGCTCTGTACAAATTTAAATACAAGAATCCTAAAGTGTCGAGGAAAATCTTTCCTGAGTGTTTACCATCTTCACATGCTTGGATACCGGTTCCCAATGATTCGTACTACAGGTAGGGATGTTAGGCACGAAGTAGGGAAAGACAGGCTTCCCACTTGTAGAGTGTTATAGTAACTATCTCAATTGGTGTTCTGCTAGACGGAGATTTGGAAAACTTAGGATTTTCGATTGTGCAATGATCATTAGCTTGACCCACAGAGTTCACCAGGATTTCCATGCACTACAAGTTGTTGTTACGTGGGCCCTCGTAACAATAAATTGTCTTGCATGGTCACCCTAATTTCCTCTCGTTCGAAGCAGCTGATTAGTCAGAGAGGGGAAAACTATTGTCTTCACACCTTCGACATGGAAGGACCTTTATGATGGTCTATGCGTCAACGTCCGTTGTCGTTATGCGCGAAATGGCACAATTCTTAGACGGAATAGGAACAAAGAGAGTTCCTAGCATTAGTAGTTGAAGGGGCACCTACAAGATGAGTACCTCATCTTCCTTGTCTGGATAAGAGAGTCGCCAATCACGATTCGTAAAAGCCATCGGGGTCTCGTCTCACTGATAAGGTCGCTGTCTAAGGTTACCTCCTTCGCCTCGCCGTCACTGCCGTAGTCAGGCACCTTCGCATTCAAAGGGGGAAGAACAGCCATTTTCTACAGAATTAAGCTTGGGGCCTCGTTTGGTAATCAACCATAAGCTACGCAGTGTACGTGAGGTCGATAGTCTCATTGCGCAAGTCAAGAACAATAATAGGATTCGAAGTCGAAGGTATCTCATTCCCGTCAATAATCATTCCGTATACATATATGTATATATACTAGGTTATCACCCGTGAATACTCACGGATTGGGCATTTAAATTTTATTAAACATAATTGTATGTATATTTTATAAAATGAAAAATGTGTGACGAATAAGGTACATTGATTAAACGTTAACAACGTCCAAAAAAATAATAAGTCAACCTTCTAGATCTTCTATTAGTCCATCTTAGGTCGCATAAATGAATTTCGTGCATCTGACCTAAATTATGACCCAACCCATTAACCAATTAAATACACCATACAAAAGCTCCAATATTGTACAAACCATCCCACAGCACATATATAATTGATGCATTCATGTATGTGTAGATATGTATCTACATATACATACAGAGAAAATTACTAAAAATTGGCTTGGACTAAAACAATCAATCAATCATATGAACATTTCTCATAATCATATATATAAATTTGATTTTAAAGATACTTATGTTTTTTTTTGTTTAATAAATGGAAAAAGAAAAGAACCGAATATACATGATATATTTTTTTCTAAAAAACAAATGCTAAAGTTACTATAGTTCCATTTTCTACCATTTGTTGCTAATCTTTGTAATAAGAAAAGAAAAGAGCTATAAGACTATAAAACTCAAAGTCTACCTCATGTTCTCACCTAAAAAAGTTAGTAGCATCTCTAATCTCTATTACTCGGGTCGGATTTAGTGCTTTAGTACTCCAAACATCTATGCTTGGGATCGATAGCTTCAATCCTGAATCAAAGTTATTTACCAACAATATTAGTCAAATAATACAATTTTGGAGATCATATTTGAAAAAAAAAATAGTATTTATATAAAGTTTACAAAATATAAACAAAAAGGGTTTTGGGTTAACTTAAAAATATTAGTTGCTACCCAACCTACTCAATTTACCACTTATAGAAAAACCATATACCTGAATAATGGTGTGGGTGTGGGGGGGGGGGGGGGGATAACCCAACCCCCAAACATTTGAAGCCCATTAATGTTATGTTGAGGCTCTAAAGCCTCATTAGCAAACTTTTCAATTTCTTGATTAATAAAAACAACGTCAGTTTTAAATACTATACTTCTGACCAGGTACCAAACCATATAGTGTTTTGTTAAGCATCATCCAACTCTATTAACAACATTGTTCTTAATAAAAACATATATATATATATATATATATATATATAGTTGACATTTCTCGAATTAAAACAAAGACCTAAACATGTGTGGTAAATAAAAAAAAAACATGATCGAATGGCTCAAATGGGTGAAGTCTATTTTTATGCATAAAACCGTTAAATAGTTTTTATTAGAATATATAGATTATTGTTTTAATAATATATATAAAGCATTGAATATTTATTTTACTGTTAAGAAGTGGACAAACTATAGTTCGTCCCTAAATCTCACATTGTTCAAGCACGTACTAAAACTGATATGGTTAAATCTAAACCCATATTCACTTGTTACACATTATGTTCTTCTTGAACCTCGTTTATGCTCAGGGAATGAAATAATCTAACATTCTTTTGGAACTCGCAAAGTCATTCGTGTCGCTAAGAAGGCGTGTGTTCATAGCTGTGGTTGAGAAACTTTATTCCGTTCCCGAAGGATGAATTTAGCTCGGGCAAATGGGCTTTTAGCACTTATCTCTCGGAATCAAAAAGCGAGCCCATACCTATATCATAAGACACGATTCGTGCAGAGTCTCGCCTGCAATACGATATTATATAGAATTTTTACCTTTTTACGCAAAAGCCATGTCCAATTTTAACAAAATATACAACCATCTAACCATTTAATGTCAATATAATGTGTTATAAATATTACCACAGATGTAATATGTTTTATTAGCAACAACAAACAAAATCTGACCTGCCATATGAAGTATGTACATGTTTGTTAACAAAGAAACCATTTTCTAGTCACTCTCACTTCGATTGGGTCAGCAGCACGCCAGTGTGTCTAACGCAACATTCAAATTCATCAAATAATGAAGTTCATGTACCTGATGTAGAGAAAACAGCTTTCCTCATTTGGCATACGAAGTACATGTACCATCTTCAGCCCCCCGCCACAAAAATTCTCACATTCATCGAATACATAAGCCAAGGAAATAAAAAATAATTGGGTGAAAGTAGGTTTACCTTTGATTTGGAGATAGACAGAAACTCATTGGCTCGTCCTCATCATCGCTGTCATCTTGATCTTGTGGAATTTGAATCCGAAAACAATGTAGTTGACTTTCTGTAGTCAAAATAAGAGAGTTTGCCTTTAACGAATCATTCAATAACAGAGTTGACTTTCTTTATCAATCTTTTTTATATTTTTCATACGTTCGTATCAACATGAACTTGACATTAATATATAAATAAGCTCTATGTACAATTTACTAAATTATCAACCATATGTATAGCTTGCTAATGCACAAAATATACCATGAACAAAAGGCGTGCCTTGGTTTTACCTGCACCTCCTGTATAACCATCACTTCAAAACAATTGTTCGGGCTTGCGCCTAAGTGCGCCCAAGTGATGCAAGCTTTTTATAACTAAGAGGTCAAGTGATGAAAAGTAACACTTCGAGTCTTATGTTCTATAAACTGAAGCTTTTTAAGAATCCCTATAATCCTAATGCCATATACCAGGATAAACTTTTTCGAATTTTACAACATAAAAAACAATTGCCAATCGATCATACCCTTTGGTTTCGTCTTCAACCTTATTCATATCACACGTAGTCAAGTATGACCATTCCAGACGCACTTTTTAAAACAAAAAGGTCGAAGTGATCAAAACACCTCAAGTCTAATATTCTTATAAACTTAAGCTTTTTAAGGATCGCTAAAGAACTTATATCCTATAACAGCATACGTGTTTAAAAAATTTAATCATGAAGAAAAACCACGAATCCATCATACATATTAATGATGAGAATAAAAACATTAACTTTTTGCGATTTTCTTCGTAATAAGTTACATCTAACCCTCCCTTTTATGAAACATGGCTACAGTAGAGGTATCAATTAAATAAAAATTAATCATGTTTTGGGTAATCCCAACCACATACCCGGTTATAAAAGTTTGTCTCATAACCGACCCAAACCCATCATCGTTCTATTAGGTAAATGTTTTTAGTGAAAATTATATCACAATAAATAGTTTTAGAAATGACTGTATTATTTACTAACCAGACCTCTAACTGCTAAAGTACCGACCTTGGATGGATTTAAGACGGTTAAGAACTGTTGTATCTCAAACAGGCCCTAGATTTGAAATAGTGAATGTACCAGCCTACAAAAAAGAACGTAATGATTCATTGGTGCATATATACAACCATATGTACAGCTTGCTGGCACAAAAAAAGTTACAAACATTAAATAAAATTATAATGATTTTTATACACATGCCCATGTATGGCCCCTTTCAAATTATCCATCGCCCATACATCTCTACCATTATTTAATTTTATTTGTTGCAACAAATTCATAAGGCTCCCTGTTTGAAGCCATTCAAAGCATTTTAAAAGGTGCTACTGCAATAGTTATATTTTAAATATGATTAAAAATTATAGTTGCAAAGTATGAATGATAATACCGATACAGCAACTCATGTTATCCGCTCATTTGTTCTCAGCATATACACCACTGCCAGTTCTCTCACCATGGTTGTTAATCAACCCGTCGGTTGGTGCATATGTCTGTCGACTTCGTCTTGTATCGAGTCTTGTATCTAGATAGGATAAACCAGAGCTCGATAGTCAAATAAATAGGGTTTTAGTGCTGATTGACCATTTCACACGAAATGGCAGTTTCACACGAAATGGCAGTTTCACACGAAATAGCATTTCGTGCGAAATGAAAAGTCCATTTCGTGCGAAATGAAAAATCCTATAAATAGGTGGCTTGAGATTTCATTTGTAACTTTTGGATTCCGGTAGCGAAGCTCTGCCGAAGTGTCTCCAGGTCGTGTAAAGCTTTCACATCAATACAAGAGACAGTTTAAGTGATTCTATGTGCATTACAAGCTGATTCAACATCAAAACGTCTGTTTCCGCCTCTCGTTTTGATCAAAAACTCTTCTGATCGACTCGTTAAGGTAGCACAACGATCCTACAAGTGGTATCAGAGCTCCGGAGGAAGAGTTCTTACCGATTCAGCTTGATTTCATCCAAAAAATCTCACTTCTACTCACTTTCTTCACATTTTTTCAAAATTAATCGAGATTTTCTGGTTAAAATGAACTGATTTTCATATATTACATGCGAAATATATTTTTAATCAATCCTTGAACATATCAGACCCTAATTCATCTTAAAAGTTGATCAATTTGTCAAAATTCTATCCAATTGTTCGAACATGTCGTCATTTCGCACGAAATAAAACTCCATTTCGTTTGAATGTTGTCATTTCGTGTGAAAATATTATCCATTTCGCACGAAATGGAATGATTTGACTTCATTTCGTACCAATACATCCATTTCGTGTGAAATTAGAATC
The DNA here is from genome assembly GCA_030545235.1 of Helianthus tuberosus. Classification (NCBI taxonomy): domain Eukaryota; kingdom Viridiplantae; phylum Streptophyta; class Magnoliopsida; order Asterales; family Asteraceae; genus Helianthus; species Helianthus tuberosus. The sequence goes on along the minus strand of CM060436.1, from coordinate 74,565,291 downwards.
CATTTCGCGCGGAATGGTCAGTTAGTGCTTTCATTTCGTTTGAAGTGCACCCAGGTCATCATTTCGTACGAATTGCACTGTCATGTCATTTGAGGAGTTTGTTTCAGTGTGTATCAGATCGGTTTGAAAATCAACAGTCTTCACGTGAATTATTGTCATCGGTCAAATTGAATCGTAATAGTTGTCGGCCACTTAATACATTTGTTGTTATCAAAGATTGCATGTGACGGGCATTTATCGTGAAGGTCCAATAGAATTCTTTGAGGAACATTGAATTTGTTGGCCATTGAAATAATGCATGTGTTGTTGTCAGCCCAATTAATCTCGGTCCAGTCAAATTGTATTGAAAGATAAAGTTATCGGCCAAGATCAAAAAGGATAATCAAATTACATGTGATCCATTTATAAGCGGCCCAATCAGATTTGTTTTGAACATTTGAAGTTGTCAGTTTTGCATGTGATTCAATTTACTAGAAACAAGAATTGAGTTAGTACAGGTGTTTTGTTGGCCCATGTGATTCAAAAAGGAGGTCCAATTCAAAACAAAACACCGATCCATTAAGTGTTAGAGTGTATCAGCTCAATGAGAATTGATTGGTGATGATGTTGTCAGCCACTAACTCTGATTGTCACGAGTATTGTTTCATCGACCCAATATAAGAGTGGATTGGTGATCCAATTCGTGTGATAAAGTGATAAAGTTTGTCGGCCCAGTAATATCAAGTTTGTCAGCCCAATCTAATTGAATTGATATCAAAGTCCAATTTTTTTATCGGTCCGATTGTTTGTCAAAAAGTCCATCAATATCAGTTTGCTTGTGAAACATATCACCGGCCCATTCATTCGGTGATTATACCCGAAACACATTGAACGAGTCCGCGAATCTTCAACACGAGTCCTAGATCGATTCAACCGTCATACATGTTCACATACTCAGTTCATTTAAACTGATCATTTGTTTTTGTCTCCAGGTGTTTCACAAGGTGAACCAGTTCATTTGAAAGCTTGTTTGAGAAATCTTTCGATACCGAAATCATGGAAAACAAATTCTACAATGCGTTTGCTACTGCCCTGGGTACTCCAGTTTAAGTTACTCAGAGCATGAACATGGAAAATGAAACGGGAACATTACAGAAACCTCCAAAGCTTATGGGTATTGAAGAATACTATGTTTGGAAAGACCGATTCGAAAATTGGGTTCAAGCTAATCATTTAAGGTCTTGGGAATGTGTTGAAACAAAGTATGTTAAACCTCGTACAGATGTGGGTGTTATCAAAACTATTTTTGAATTGTCGGATAAAGAGAGAGATATGTATAAAGCAGAGAAAATGATGATTAGTTTACTTCAGCAAGCTATGGAGGAAGACATTTTCATACTATTTCAACATGATGGTACTTCACGTTCGATTTGGGAAGCACTTCGAATTAAGTTTGAGGGAAGTACGGATATGATTAGGAGTAAGAAATCATTGTTAAAGAAAGAGTTTGACTTGTTTACTAGCTTACCGGGTGAAACTACAAAGAAATTGATTGAGAGATATTGTCATTTGGTTCGATTAATGTCCCTGTTGGATATCAACAAAGATCGAGAAGAATGGGTTGACAAATTAGCTGATGCTTTACCACAGAATGAGTGGGGTACATATCTGATGATCTTGAAGAACACTGGAGAATATAATAAATTGACAATTTCTCAGTTTATTGAAAAGCTTGAAGGATAAGATCTCGAACAACAAAAGATCGTGAGAATGAACAGTCCAAGTGGTCAACAAGACATCAAGATGTATTACAAAGGAAATGTTCAGAATGTTGAAGTAAGTCCAAAGATCCAAACTGCTTTCAGCGCAGAAAACTCATCAGGATCATCCAATCAAAGTCCAATCAGCAACAGTGGTTTTTCTTCATATTCAAGTGTTAATCCGAATGTTTTAACTCCAAATCATCAATTCCAAAGCTCAAACCACAGTAATGGTCATGTGTTACACTGCAATATAGCATTGCATCTTCAGAACGGTCAAAGTTTTTCTGAAGAAGTTGCTAAAGGTCATATGGCATTGCTAGCTACAGTGTTAGAATCATATGAGGGTTTGGTTGCAGGGAGAATTGGAAATCCTATGTTGACAAAAGAGGATTACGATCAGATTGATGCTGAGGAAATGGAGCTTATGGATATTAAGTGGTGTTTAGCGAGTGTGTTGAGGAGAGCTGAGAAATTTAAAAAGATTACAGGAATAGATGACTTTCGTGATGCTAATGTTTCTACTTTAGGTTTTGATAAATCTAAAGTTACTTGTTTTCGATGCAGGGAAAAAGGACATTTCAAGAGGGAATGTACCAATCGAGAAGCAGGAGGAGCTCAGAATCCGTTCGGAAATAATGATTATTATCGGAAAGCTATATATCAACAAGTTGCTCAACAACCGTATCAATAACAAGAACCACAAACTGCACATGCTAGGAAGGCGATCGAAGAAGAAAGCTTATTTTGGTATAATTGAACAAGATGATGAAAAAGTGGCAGAAGGTTTTAGCTGGGATAATTACATTCCGCCTGATTCAAAGCTAGTAGCATTCATTGCACAAATAGTCCAAGAACAAGATTTGATGAAAGAATGGATGAGTGTGTTTGATAACAGTGAGAAAAGCCAAGATGGAGAATCTGTTTCTTCAGACGATAGTTCAGAAAAGACCCAAGTGTTTGATCAATCGTCATCTGATAGCAGTGATGATGAAGAAGAAACACAAATAAACATTGGAAAAAATCTATTATCTCCTGAAAGTTTTAAATTTTATTTTGCAAATAGAGTGGAGAAACTAAAGGAGAAGAGAGCAGCAAAAGAACAGAAAAAGAAAAAATGCGAGAATGTTGCTTAGGAAGAGAAGTTTGAACAAAGTGAAGAAGTTAAAGTTGCTAAGAAGATGATTGAAGCTGATAAGATGGTTGAAGTTGAGAAGATAGTCGAAGTTGAAAAGATTATCGAAGTTGAAAAGATTGTTGAAGTCACAAAACCTTGTCTAAAATGTTTGGAACCGTGCAAACATTGTGAAGAAAAAGATGAGAAGTATAGTGAACTTGACAAGTTGAAAGAAAAGTTATTGTTCGATGTCAATTATGTGAAAGAGTCATATGATGTGTTGAATAGAACGGTGAATAGTCTGCAAAAGACAAATTCTGAAAGAGAAGATGCTTTAACCATGATGAATGCAGTGATGATGTCTAAGCAGAAGGCTATCAATCACTATATTGAAGAATGTGCAAAGTTGAAGCAGGAATTGGAGACTAAAAAGATAGAGAATGAAAGAATCAGACGATTGCTGCAAAGTTATTCAAGTTCTGATTATTTGATTGACAGAATTTATCCAACTGTTGCAGGTTTTGAAGCCTTTCAAGACAAGGAATTGGAAGAGAAGGATACTGGTAAGAAACAAAGTGCAAATTATAACAAGTGTCCACCTCCGATCTGGGAAGGTTATTCTCCCAGAAGACTAAATGAGGAGCAAGTAAAAAAGGCAGTCAATATAAAATTGAAGTCTGAAACAACTGATGAGTTACCAGAAAACATTGACGTCACGTTCACATCGTCTGACACTGATCATGAGTCTGAGTTAATAAAGAAAGTGGTCGATCACGTGTTGGATAAAGATGAGGAGTCAGAGTCAAAGTCCGAATCCAAGAGTTCGAGTTCATCAGTTGACAGTCCAAAGTCGTCGGTCAAAAGGGTTTATAATAAAGAATTTCTTTTATCAAAATCTAATTTGAATGACGAACCAATCAAAGTGGCATATACTTTGATTGATTCAGACAAATTATATTCTGTTGAGGAATTTCCAGTAAGAGGTGTTAAAACTGAAATGATTAACAAGGTTTTCAAATTAATAGAAATTAATATTTCTGAAATAAAAGGCGTAAATCTTGTTGAAAAACCTAAACCTTACACCTCAAGGGTTCAACAAAGGTTAAACAAGAAAAAGGGTTACAGTTCTGGTTCAGGTTATCGAAAGAAACCAAACCATAACGGTAATTTCAAAAAGAAGAGATTGGGTTTTATTCCACCCAAAAATCATAAAAATGAGAAAATTTCTAAACCAAAAACTGTATTTGTTTCAGGTGCAGGTTCTGAAGAAGAAGAAGAGAAGAACTCATTCTGGAAACAATCAAACAAAGAGTTCTTTGCAGAAAAACAAAAATTTGAGAAGAATGGAGCTTATCAGAGAAAGGAGACAAGAACCTGTTACCGATGTCAAGAAGTTGGTCACATTGCCTGGAATTGTCCAAAGGCAACCAACACAAAACAGGAAGTTGTTCCTAAACTGAAAGAAAAAGTTGTTGATAAAACCGAACCACCAACTGAAAAATTCAAAGTGTTTAAAAACTCAACATATGAAGTTGGTGAATGTTTGAAAAGGTTTTACAAAAGAAGGGTGAATCTTGACAATCAAATGTGGGATGTTAAGAAATCTGATGTGAAATCTGGCGATGAATCTGACTCGTCAAAGTCAGAGGAGCCACAAGTTGAGTCAAAAGGAGAAAATTCAGTTCCACCAATGGATGATGTCAACTTTCCACCATTGAGGACTGAAAATTTTAAACAAAAAGTTGGTAAAGTTGAGATCTCGAATCAATTCTATTCCGAAAAGAAAGAATTTGATGTCGAAAAAGTTTTTAATGGAAAAGTTAAACATATTTTTGGAAAAATGGTCGAGGGTAAGGCCAAAGGGGTAAAAGATTTCTATGAATCAAAAAGAAATGTTGAAACCCCGAGTGAAACTGAGAAGGTCACACCCAAAGATAGTCTGTCTTGGGTGTCTGTATTTCATATGTAAAAATCCTGACTTGCCAGAACTCCCAGGTGTGGAGTAGGAATCGGCATCTTTCTTGAGAAATTCATTTCTGTGATATTTCGATCTTCAAGTGGTAGTATTCTTGAAAATTGTCATATTTCAATTTGCAAATGGTATGGTTGGTAAGTGAACCTTCAAGTGGTTGGAGAAGGGTTTTCACCTACAAGTGGCTAATCAAGGTCATTAAGTTGAACTTGATTTACCTTTCATACAAAATGGCCGAAAGAACAATGTGATGAGTTTATCCCCGTTTTTACAAGTGAAATCAACAAAACTAATTTTCCGGAAAACCATTTTGATTAAAAACAAACTTAAGTGTTTTGAAATCTTAATGGGAAAATAGTTTGTTGTCAGGGGGAGTTCTGATTGTTTATGCCAAGTGAATGGCGAATTGAAACAATTCTCATCGTTTTGTCAAATTTTTTTAAATAATTTTGAATTTTAGGGGGGGTAAGAAATTTTCAGAAAATCCAAAAACATTAGAAAATTTGAAAAAGTTAAAAACATGATAAAAATTCAAAATGAGTTTTGTTGTAAAAAAAGAGGAAATGATAGTACATCAGTAGACAATCACAGCATGCTAAAGAATTGGAAAGTCAAATGTGATAAACGGTCTCACTGATGATATGCCAGTAGGTTTTTACACATTCAGTAGATTATTTTCGAGATATAAACCTAAATATCAAACTTGCTTATTTCGTGGGGAACATCTCTCGGATATATGGGTAACCCCCGGAAATCTTGTTTGAAAGACTTTCTATTTCTGACATACTAGGTCTTTGTGCGTGGTGATATCTGGGGTATTATACCAGGACTTCTGATTTTGCAGGAGCAATAGCCTAGTCCTCGTATAATACTTTGCATTGCTTTAATCTTAAAGCTCGCCCTCAGCATAAAAAATGATGAAACATTGAAAAATGCTAATCATGTGTTGTTGAAGAAAAGATTCTCTAAAGGGAACCCACCTAAAGTCGAACCATCATCTCTCTGATTTTGCGGAAGCAATAGCCTGAGCTCTCATGGTCTCGCATTTAACCCCTTACAGATATCATTAGTGTACATTCACCTGTAAGACTGAATATAGGAGTCTGGATACGGGAGTATATTCTGAGGTGGGACAGGCGAATAAGTTTAAGTCTCTAAAACATTAATCTCATATCTTGAAACAGTTGAAATTTGTGTGAAAATTTAAGTGGATCAGTATACTGACAATCTAAGTGAATCGTTTAGAACTTAAAGTGTTTAAAGGTCAACGGTGCTTGTGATTTGTCTCAAAAACTGATATGATCCTCTTACGCAAACTCACAAAAATATTGTCTGTAAATATTTCTTTACTACTTTTCATTAAGTTTGTTTTAGTATAAAATTTTGAAAAAGTCAAAAAGATTTTATATCATCTTATTTTCGACAACTGATGTTGAAAAGCTGATTTTCAAAGTTCTGAGTGCTAAACATGATGAACAACAGGATTGGGAAAGAAATGAGGTTTGATTTTGATATGATTAAATGGTTCATTCAGTTGAAACCAAATTTGAATGTTTCATATACAAGTGGTAAGCAGAAAATATAAATTTGTCAAATTTTTAAATTTGTGAAATTTATTTCGAGGAGGAGTTTGTGCAGATAGTAAATTCCAGACTGTGATCCCAGCTTATCGAAAGGGGGAGTCTGAGGACGTAAGAGCCAGATTCAGATTCTGGAACAAAGCTCGAGATAAAAGCTGCTGATTCTGGAGAATTTTTTAAATCAACATCTAAAGGGGATTTAGCTGCTGATGCTGAAAATAGAGAGAGAAGAAGAGAAAAGATTGAAGGATGCTTACAATGGAGAATACTTTGGAAAGAGCGAGAAGACTGATAAAGACTGAAGATGTGACATACCGAAGACTCGACACCGAAGACTTCATCAACATCCAAGGGGGAGTCTGTTGGTACATATGTCTGTCGACTTCGTCTTGTATCGAGTCTTGTATCTAGATAGGATAAACCAGAGCTCGATAGTCAAAGAAATAGGGTTTTAGTGCTGATTGACCATTTCACACGAAATGGCAGTTTCACACGAAATGGCAGTTCACACGAAATGGCATTTCGTGCGAAATGAAAAGTCCATTTCGTGCGAAATGAAAAGTCCATTTCGTGCGAAATGAAAAATCCTATAAATAGGTGGCTTGAGATTTCATTTCTAACTTTTGGATTCCGGTAGCGAAGCTCTGCCGAAGTGTCTCCAGGTCGTGTAAAGCTTTCCTATAAATACAAGAGACAGTTTAAGTGATTCTATGTGCATTACAAGCTGATTCAACATCAAAACGTCTGTTTCCGCCTCTTGTTTTGATCAAAAACTCTTCTGATCGACTCGTTAAGATCGCACAACGATCCTACACCGTCACAGTGAACCTTGCATTTTTGCATGCATTTATAATCTGGGCTCAGCCAGCCACTTATCTTGTAACTGTTCAGGTGGGATTTCCGGTAGCATCTTGCAGCCTTGTATTTGGAACGACAATTTTGCTTTTGCTTAAGTCAATCGTTGGCGACTCAACAGGAAGATGATGCTGTTCTAGACAAAAAAATAGAACCAAAAAATATAAATTTTATTTATTAAAAAGGCAAAACATTTCAAAGATATCAAACAGTTGAACTTCGTTAAACTAAAATAGTTGAATCTAATGATGTAACCAGGAAAAAAACTATAAAAAATAATATTTACCATATAGGGTATCCCATATAGGGTTATTATGAGGATTTTTACCCAATACCATTCTTCTACGAATTCTATAGTAAAGTGGTATGGCGAAATAAATAAATTATTGCTCTCTGGTGAACTAAAAAATCTTCAATTCTGCAACTATTTAATACTGTGTGTTGTCAGTTTCAGGTTAGGAAGAAGAAAAGCAAGAAAAAAAGAACATACCTTCTGAGTTTTAAGTTCACATCAATGCTTCGTGGGAGCAAACCATTGTTTGCTTGTTGCCTATTCTCATACAGTTCACTCAAGTTTGAATTTTTACTTTCATGAGGCACATAATAACACAGCGAGTTCAAAGACTAACAATACAGTTCACTCAAATTTGAATTTTTACTTTCATGAGTCATATAACTACATAGCGAGTTCAAAGGCTAATAATTTCATATGTGGATTCCAAAAAAAAAAACCAAAATATAACATCTAACTTTGTATGCCGATTAATGGCTGATGATTTAGGCTAAGGTCAAAATTTCATCAGCTAAGAACAAAGTTATATAAATTTTCATAAACAAAAACTTTTTCTTAAGACAAACTCAAATGGACGACTCAACTCAAAACCCTGCGACTTCATCTTCTTCTCCAAGAAATCCTTCTCCTCTTCCCTCAAAAGCGGCTTCGTCCCACCCCCAAAATATGTAACCAACTGCCTCAACTCTTTAAACATCCTGACCACATCTCTCTCTCATGTCCCCGTGTCCCCTAATGCACCACCTCCCTACCATCAGCAACTGCACCCACATTTGTGACATTCATCAATGACAAATTCTCATACACCTGCAAAAACACACTCAATTCCTCACTATGCCGAATAACTGGATGAGCAGCCAGCTATTTAAAATACTTCTCCAAAGCCACCCTCCTCTGCTCAACACACTCAAATACTCACGATGCCAAATAACGGTTTTTATTAATTTAAACACTTGGATGATGTATAATACCATATTTTTTTGTAACTATATCGATCGACCCAGCCAGCCCCATATGGAGTTTGAAACAAACATATGTCAACTCATTACCCAAGAATTTTCCCTTTACCACTTCTACCCGTTATTATCTAGCTGTTAACTTCATAACCAAAACACTTGTGGTTTTTTTACAACTTAAGTGTAGCAACTTCTTTGGCTAAAGCCATGTTCCTCTCCTACAACTTGGTGGGCTTCAGCTCTAATTTATTTCTGTGACATAGTTAATAGTAAAATATATGAAATTAAAGAGCAATCGACTTTTAAATATATATATATGTGTGTGTGTATGTATATGTCACAAGATTGAAACAGCGAGTATTCCGGCACCGTCTCTGATGCTCATCTCACATAATTGAAACATGAATCGCAAGTTCGCGACATATAATCGGAAAACATGAAGTTCTTACAAATCTGAAACACAAATAACGTTTTTAAAACCCTAAGCGATGAACAGATTTAAACAAATGAACCAAGAGATTTTTTTAAAACCCAAAAAGATGAATAAATGAATGGTAAATCAAGTTTTTAAAAATCATAAAAAACTTACATTGATAGTGCCAGCTACATGTAAATCATTGCTTTGAGAGACAAAAATACATAAAGGCTTTTATAGTCTCATATACATAAAGAATTTACTCTAGTATCAGAGGCATAAACACTTGCATATGTTTTCGATGTTTTCTGAAATGTAAGACAGCAAGTTCGAGCTAGAATGTGTTAATTACCTTTGTAAGATGGCTATAGGCCACTAATGATCCAGCAACGATGTAGATAGCTGCACACCTACATATATAACAAAATTAGATCTTGAAAAGTAAAATTTGTTTTAAAATGGAAGGCTGTAATAAATCTCAAAATCAAAAAAGTGAGATTCATCACTCATGTAGCCTATTCATGAGATAGCAAGGGAAAAGAAGAGTGATATTATATTGGCCTGGAACCAAAACACGTCTAAATCCCCGAAATTTGGTCTAACCAACTAAGCTATGCCAGCTTCTATTATGGTTTGTTTATTCTAAGTTTTTTGTTATATATTGTTTATTATTTTTTTTGTTACCTGATGTTTTGATTATGAGTTATTACACAAAAAAACTTGGTTTATTCAGAGGCCAAACTTTACATAGAAAACCATAACATTTGAAATTATTCATACAATTTTATTCTCGTACACACAAATAGCCAAAGGACGCCTTTATCTAGTTTATTGGCCTGCCATATCATTTAGAAACCCCCAATATATACAAATTGAAATATTAAGATTTAGATGAGCAAACTGATACATAAACCTACACTTGATCATGATGAATTAATCAAACACGCAATATAAAGCCCCAAATCATAAGATATACCCAAAATACCAAAACCATAAATGACCCACACAACAAATTAAACCACCAAATTAGATTAAAAAAAACAATAAACACTCAACCACCCCGAAAATCAAACACACAAATCAAAAGATATACCCAAAATACCAAAACCCTAAACGATTCATACAACAAATTAAACCCCCAAATCAAAACATCAGACAAAAATCAAGCTATCACATACCAGTGAAAATAAAATTGGCAAACGACAATAATGTTGATGAAGAAATCAAACCAAAAACGTCATACCTGCAAGGAAAACACATTTAACAATCAAACTTATTGAAACAGAACAACAGAAAATAATAGGATGCATTGGAACGATGGGAGGAAGTGGCAAAACTAAATCCACTGTACATAAATCTAGGGTTTAGAAAAAAAGAAACGTATTTGGTTATTCAGGTTATATCCACCACACAAAAAAGAAGTAAAAGGATTATGATACCTATGGATTGAATGATTAATTGCAAAGGATGATGGATTACGAAAGTTGAAGTAGAAGGAGAAGATGAACAACAGGAAAGAGTTCTGTGAGCGTGAAGGAGAAGAATGATGCGATTAAGAGATTTAGTGAAAACGTGAAGACAACACGAACAGCAAGTTTTTACAAATCTGAAACACAAATCATGTTTTTTTAAAACCCTAAAAGATGAACAAATGAACGAACGATTCTTTTAAAACCCTAAAGCATACCTTGGATGATCAAACATGAGTGGAAGAAGATGGATTGAAGCAGAATCACGTTTACAGATAGATTTATTGTCACGGCCCCCGCCCAGGTTTTACCCGGTCCAGGAGCTACGGGACAGAAACCCGTGGTATTTATTATTTGAGTTGACAGCGGAAGTTTAACAGGATCTTTGAGAACTTGAAAATGCCCGATTATTTTATTTCATAATTTGGGATGAACCCCGTAATTTACAATAGAGGAATTTCCCGAGAAAATTCACTAATTTACAAAACATGTTTATTTATTTATCTGAGCCACTACTTCAAGCTTGTTAGTGCTCCGTAGCACTTTTCCTTGATTCACAGTAGGTCACCTGAAACATGTTTTAAAAATAATTTATCAGCGGGGAAATACTGGCGAGTCACTCAAGTTTAATAAAACGACACATAGTTATAAATTACAGCATAAGAGCGATTACAATGGCTACTATCTTATTTTTATCTGGCGCCGTGTCACCTCCTGGTGACGATGGTCATACCACTATTGGGTCATTTCACCCAAGTAGTGATGATTATCACTGTTAGGTTGATGAACCTAACCGTGAGAAATTAGTAATGTGCACTAGCCAGTGATTCAAGATAACCACGACTTAATCCCTGTAATTATAACTTTTAAAAATGATTTGGAGTATTGTAAAATATTATTGATAAAAAGAGAATGACTCACATTGCAAGTTTAACGGGCAGAGTTTTAGCCTACTGATAAGCCTTGTAACCTAGATTAAATAACAATGCATACGAACTAGGTTAGTAACTTAATACAACATTTACGATAACTCACGAGATTAAAACCCTCACAATGAATGACAAAGTGCAATACTTAAACATCCATCGAATTCACGACGAATGACAAAGTATAGCCATAATGTGGGCAGTACTTAAACATCCATTGGATTGGTTTCAATCGATCGGACATTGAATCGTAGCAGCGATCGAGTTAATACCCTGTAGCATAGCAGCGTCTGCCTAACGGAATTTATGATTTTGAGCAGTAGAACTTCGTTTTTGATCAAAATTTTTGACACAGCTGAACTGCTCATGATCGGATCAATTTATAGCTAAAAAACGAGTTTTACGCGGCCCGCGTAAAACTTAACAAGAGTTTACGCGGCCCGCGAGGGCCATCTATTCGTAGACTAGGGCTAGCGTGTCACCCCTAGGCCTGCCACGTGGACGACACGTGGCCTGTTTGCTTGACCGGAGATTTGGTGAGTTGTCGCGGCCCGCATAAACTTACCTTAAGGTTTACGCAGCCCGCGTGAAACCAAAAAATCTGTTTTTCTTGACTTTTGTTATGGGTTAGGGTTTCAGGGGTCCGGGTTTTCACTTACGGTTCGTTTTGAGACATTTTTGAAGGTCCTTACATCCTCCCCACCTTATTTAAAATCTCGTCCTCGAGATTTACTGAAATAAGTGAGGATACTTTCGTTTCATCTCCGATTCTAGCTCCCAAGTGTACTCAGGTCCTCTCTTCGAATCCCATTTAACTTTGACCAGTACCAGCCTTTTGTGTTTAAGAAACTTAATCTTTCTGTCTTCTATTTGTAGTGGCTTCTCAACAAATTTTAACTTTTCATTTACCTCTACATCTTGAAGAGGTACTACCAAGGATTCGTTAGATAGACATTTCTTGGGGTTGGATACATGAAATACATCATGTACCCCTGCTAGCTCTTCTGGTAGTTGTAAGCGATAGGCAACTGGTCCTATGCGTTGGATTATTGGGAAGGGTCCTACGTATCTTGGACTTAGCTTTCCTTTCTTACCGAACCGAACCACTCCTTTCCAAGGAGAAACTTTCAATAGTACTTTGTCTCCAACTTGAAACTCTAGTGGCTTGCGTCGTTTGTCTGCATAACTCTTCTGACGATCTCGAGCCGTTTTCAGTCTTTCCTTGATTTGAATGATCTTATCGGTGGTCTCTTACACGATTTCAGGACCTGATAATTGACTTTCTCCTATTTCTGCCCAACAAACTGGAGTTCTACACTTTCGTCCATATAGTGCTTCAAACGGGGTAGCTTCGATACTTGAATAATAACTATTGTTATAGGAGAATTCGATTAAGGGTAGTTGATCATCCCAGTTTCCACCACAATCTATCACACATGCCCTAAGCATGTCCTCTAGGGTTTGGATCGTCCTTTCACTTTGTCCGTCTGTTTGAGGGTGGTACGCAGTACTTAAATTTAGTCGGGTTCCCATTGCTTCTTGGAAACTTGTCCAGAAATGGGAAGTGAAACGACTATCCCTATCCGATACAATGGAGAGTGGGACTCCATGTAAGGATACTATCTCGTCTACGTACAATTTTGCTAACCTTTCCATGCTAAAGGTTTCTTTCATGGGTAGGAAATGAGCTGATTTGGTTAATCGATCGACAATTACCCAAATTACGTCATTACCTTTTCGGGTTTTGGGCAACTTAGTAACAAAGTCCATTGTTATGAGTTCCCATTTCCATACAGGCATTTCTAATTGTTGTAGTAGACCTGAGGGTTTCTGGTGTTCTGCCTTAACTTGTGAACAAGTAAGACACTTAGATACATATCCAGCTATATCCTTTTTCATTCCCATCCACCAGAAGTTATTTCTTAAATCTTGGTACATTTTATTGTTACCAGGATGCATGGTATATTTAGATTTATGGGCTTCCTCTAAAATCTTATTTCTTAAATTTCCTTGCTTAGGTACCCAAATCCTTCTCTCATGGAATCTCCAAATTCCATCACTTCCTTGTTCTAATTCTTTTATTCTTCCTTTCATTCCTTCAGCATCATCCTTGATTGTTGTTTCCTGAACAGTCTTCAGTTGTTCCATTAAGTCTAATTGTAAACTTAATCTAAGAGCACGAACTCGTCGTTGTTTCTCATGATACTTACGACTTAAAGCATCAGCAACTACGTTTTCTTTTCCTTCGTGATATTGAATATCATAGTCGTAGTCACTTAAGATTTCCATCCATCTTCTTTGCCTCATGTTCAATTCTTTTTGCCCAAATATGTATCTTAAGCTCTTATGATCTGTATAGACAGTAAACTTACTTCCATACAAATAGTGTCTCCAAATCTTAAGGGCAAAAATTATTGACCCTAATTCTAAGTCATGCGTCGTATAGTTTTCCTCGTGCTTTTTCAATTGCCTTGAATCATACGCAATTACCTTCTTGCGTTGCATTAACACACATCCTAATCCTAGCTTAAAAGCATCACAGTAAACTTCAAAATCCTCTGTTCCTTCTGGTAAGGCTAGAATTGGAGCATCATTTGTTAATTTCTGCTTTAAGATCTTAAAAGCTTCCTCTTGTTTAGGTCCCCATTCAAACTTAACTGATTTACAGGTTAGCTTAGTTAATGGTACAGCTATCTTGGAAAAATCCTTAATAAACCGTCTATAGTATCCGGCTAACCCTATAAAACTTCTAATTTCCATAGCTGACTGTGGGACCTTCCATTTGGTGACCGCTTCTATCTTGGAGGGATCGACATGAATACCTTCGTGATTCACCATGTGTCCTAAAAATTGCACCTCCTGTAGCCAAAATTCACACTTCGAGAATTTGGCATAAAGCTTTTCCTTTCTTAACAAAGTTAAGAGTGCATGCAGGTGCTGACAATGCTCGTCCTGACTTTTGGAATAAATGAGTATGTCGTCGATGAAGACAATTACAAATTTATCCAAGTACGGTTTACAGATCCTATTCATCATGTCCATAAATGCTGCTGGAGCATTTGTTAGTACGAAGGGCATGACTATAAACTCGTAGTGACCATACCTAGTTCTGAAAGCAGTTTTAGGTATGTCTTCTTCTTGTACCTTCAACTGATGGTATCCTGAGCGTAAATCTATCTTAGAAAAATATCTAGCTCCCTGAAGTTGATCGAAAAGATCATCAATCCTAGGTAATGGGTATCGATTCTTAATTGTAACCTTATTTAATTCCCTATAATCGATACACATTCACATCGAACCATCTTTCTTTTTCACAAACAACACTGGAGCTCCCCACGGGGATGAACTAGGTTGTATGAATCCTTTGCTTAATAATTCATCTAACTGCTTTTTCAATTCTAGCATTTTGGTGGGTGCTAACCGATAAGGTGCCTTGGCTATCGGTGTAGTTCCAGGAATTAGATGAATTCTAAATTCTACTTCCCTATTGGGTGGTAATCCCGGTAGTTCTTCTGGGAATACATCCAAGTATTCTGAGACTACAGGAATTTCCTTAAGTTCCTTACCTTTAGTGTTAATGATTACCGAAATCATATACACTATTTCTTGTTTTCTTGAATAACTGGCCATTTTCATTACTGAAACGAATTTCAGTGGCTTACGTGGCTTATCTCCTGTAATCACCACTAATTCCCCAGTGGGTGTATGAATTTCTATGGAATTTTTAGCACAGAGAATTCGAGCATGGTTGGCTACTAACCAATCTATTCCTAACACAACATCAAATCCAGCTAAATTCATAGGTAACAGGTTTGTAGAAAATTTATGACCTAAGAGTTCTATATTTCCTTCTCGCAAAACCTTATCTATGTTAACAGAATTCCCATCTGCCGTTTCGACTGTAAAATTTTGTCTAAGGTTGGTTAAGGGTAGGTTAAGAGCTTGGCAGAATGAAGTATTTATAAAACTTTGGTTTGCACCAGAGTCAAATAATACTTTTGCATAAACGTTGTGAACTAGGAACGTACCAGCTATCACGTCAGGGATTAGCTCTGCTTCCTAAGTAGTCAACTGGAAGGCTCTTGCGTTCTTCTTGGTAGCTCCTTCTGCAGGTTTGGCTTTGTTGTCAGCTGGTTTGACCAATTTGGGATAGTCTGGCCTAAAATGTCCAGATTCTCCACAGTTGTAGCAGATTGTTGATTTCTTCCTCCTGCAATCTTCCTCTTGATGCTCCGGAATTTTACAGAAATTGCAATACCCTTTGCATCTTCCAAAATGCTTTCTTTTGCAGGTATTGCAAAATGGAACAGTGGAATATTGCCCGGTTCCCTTTTTCTTGAAGTTGCTACTATTACCCACACGGAATCCTTGGGTAATCTTTTGGGCCACTTCCTTTTTCCGGTTTTCTTCTCTTGTGCGTATCAGCCCGTCAGTTAGGGTGTTAGCTAATTCCACAGCATCGTCAATAGTGCGGGGTCTCGCAGCTTTAACGATAGCACGGATTTCGCCAATCAATCCCCAAATATAGCGGGAAATAAGTACCGGCTCTGGCGAAGCCAGAGTAGGCACAATTCGAGCATATTGTTCGCCATCTGCTCTTTTTCATATTCTGGGCAGAATTTTCTTTCCACCAGATGCTTAAACTCCTCCCAACTCATGGCATAGGCCACGTCACTTCCCTTGGCTTGTAATACCGTATTCCACCATTCTAATGCTTCTTCCTTAAAAAGGTGAGAAACATACATGACTTTATCCTCCTCGGCACATTTACTTATTTTGATTACTGCCTCGGTTTTTTCCAACCAACACAGCGCCGCAGTCGCCCTTTCATAGCCTGCGAGCTCAACAGGTTTACAGGCAAGGAATTCCTTGTAAGTGCAACCAGGCGTTGCAGTTTTCATTCTTTTTAGAATTGGGGCTTGCAGTACATCATTATCATTATTATTAATGTTACCACCTCCATTTACGCTATTACTGAAGTTGTCTTCATGAGTACGTTTGCTAGGAATAATTTGTTGAGGTTCAACTGGATTTCGAGCAGCAGCAAGGATTGCTGGAATAGCATTGGCTATTCCCTGAGCAACGATATTCTCGATATCTTGCCTATTCAGAAATTGATCTTCATGGTTTTGTTCAGATTGGTTAACTTCGTTAATGGGTTCATTACTAGCGTGTTCCATCTGGTAATTAATATATATATAAGTGATTAGCAGAAAATAATTAACAACCAAACATAACAAAACAATCGCTCATAATCACATCAACACGTATAGCCAAAATTGTCGATTTTTCGACGTTCGATATTTTATATATTATAATAGGCATCCGTACACACAAGTTATCTTACAAAAGTTTTATTTTTAAGTTATTTCACATAATTATATTTTTATTATTATATTATTATTAAACACACGTTCCCACAACCACATACGATCCCTGTTAGATGGCACTTCAGAAACGACATTCTCTCTCATCGTACTTCCAGGATATCCTTTCTCCCAAATCCCTAATTCGGTTCCCTGCATCAATCAGCTCCTCGCCATAATGGCGGAGTTCAGCCAAATTCTCGGAGCTCATGGGTGGGTGTAGTGGAGGCTCCGTATCAAATTGGGGGAAAAGGTATTAGGGTTATTCAGGAGATTTTGAAACTGCCAGTCAGTGGTCCACCATTCCTCCAGCTCTCCTAGAGGTCGGGGGTTAACAAGGGGATCGGGAATAGCAGGTTCCAGATTGACTGGAAGTTGGGCTTCAGCTGGGTAATTGAAAAGAGTCTCATCGGCAGGTCCGATGAGGTCGCTATTTGCTAGTTGGTGGTCCAGCTCTTCCCAGGGTGGCATTTCTTGAGCTTGCCCTGAACTCTCCCCAATCTCTATTCCTTTGCCCTTATCTTTGGGATCCTCAGTCTTTATAACTTTTTGTGTTGCTGGCCTCTTCCTACGCACACGCCTCCAGCCTACAAGTCTTCTTCTTTTCTTCGGTTTAGGTTTTTCCTGAGGTTGGGCTTGGAATACTATTGGCTCTTCAGTGTCAGCCTGGTAGCCAGTAAAGGTACTGGTGATATCCATATCTGAACTATGGATAGAAAAGTTTTGGAGTGCTTCTGATAATTCATTCATGCTGTTAACATACATGAAGAAACATACAAAATTCTAAGTTAAAATTTGGTAAATTAAATTCTCACAGAATCACAGAATGGCAATCAGAAAAATTAAGTATTAATTACAAATATCTAATACAATTATACAAACAGATTGATTAAAACGAAATATTGCGATTTTTATATATATATCTATTACAAATTACAACTAAAATTCGAAATATACTAGTGGTTATGCATCCGTAAATTATTTTAGTCTAGCTAGGTTATAGGAGTATTATGCTCAACATGCGTTTATGTAAAGTTTATTCTGTCTCTTTCTTCTACTAGGTTGTTATCTTATGGATGAAGTTCTTTTAAGTTTCTGGCTCGTAGGTGGCATAGGTGTTGGTACTGGTTTGGCGATTCAACTATAAGTTAACATTTACTGCTGTAGTGGCTAACATGTAGAGATTTTCCCATTGTTCGTCTAATTCATCTTCCCATGGTGGTTTATTACCTGTTTCCTGAGTCTCCTTATTAATTATCACTCCTTTTGGTTGTGACTTCCTTATTTTTTTCTCGGCTTTTTCTAATAATCCAACTTCTTTTCTTAGGGGTAAATGGTTTCTCAGACTGTGCCTTACGAATAAATATTCCTTCCTGGGTATCTGCTGAGTATCCTGATGAATTTGGTTGAAATGAGGTTCCCTTATCTTTTGGTGAACTACCTAATTGACGATAGATGTCCGAAATTCTTTGCTTACCCATACTGTAACATAAAGCACATACTCACATAAATTATTTCCTAACACAGAATTTAAAACTTAAGTGTCAGCAGAACACTTCTTTGGCTTGAATCAGTGGCATGGCTCTGATACCACCTTTTTCTGTCACGGCCCCCGCCCCAATTTTACCCGGTCCAGGAGCCGCGGGACAGAAACCCGTGGTATTTATTATTTGAGTTGACAGCGGAAGTTTAACAGGATCTTTGAGAACTTGAAAATGCCTGATTATTTTATTTCATAATTTGGGATGAACCCCGTAATTTACAATAGAGGAATTTCCCGAGAAAATTCCCTGATTTACAAAACATGTTTATTTATTTATCTGAGCCACTACTTTAAGCTTGTTAGTGCTCCGTAGCACTTTTCCTTGATTCACACTAGGTCACCTGAAACATGTTTTAAAAATAATTTATCAGTGGGGAAATACTGGCGAGTCACTCAAGTTTAATAAAACGACACATAGTTATAAATTACAGCATAAGAGCGATTACAATGGCTACTATCTTATTTTTATCTGGTGCCGTGTCACCTCCTGGTGACGATGGTCATACCACTATTTGGGTCCTTTCACCCAAGTAGTGATGATTATCACTGTTAGGTTGATGAACCTAACCGTGAGAAATTAGTAATGTGCACAATACCCCACTAGCCAGTGATTCAAGATAACCACGACTTAATCCCTGTAATTATAACTTTTAAAAATGATTTGGAGTATTGTAAAATATTATTGATAAAAAGAGAATTACTCACATTGCAAGTTTAAAGGGCAGAGTTTTAGCCTACTGATAAGCCTTGTAACCTAGATTAAATAACAATGCATACGAACTAGGTTAGTAACTTAATACAACATTTACGATAACTCACGAGATTAAAACCCTCACAACGAATGACAAAGTGCAATACTTAAACATCCATTGGATTGGTTTCAATCGATCGGACATTGAATCGTAGCAGCGATCGAGTTAATACCCTGTAGCGTAGCAGCGTCTCCCTAACGGAATTTATGATTTTGAGCAGTAGAACTTCGTTTTTTATCAAAATTTTCGACACAGCTGAACTGCTCATGATCGGATCAATTTATAGCTGAAAAACGAGTTTTACGCGGCCCGCGAGGGCTATCTATTCGTAGACTAGGGCTAGCGTGTCACCCCTAGGCCTGCCACGTGGACGACACGTGGCCTGTTTGCTTGACCGGAGATTTGGTGACTTGTCGCGGCCCGCGTAAACTTACTTTAAGGTTTACGCGGCCCGCGTGAAACCAAAAAATCAGTTTTTCTTTATTTTTGTTATGGATTAGGGTTTCAGGGGTCCGGGTTTTCACTTACGGTTCATTTTGGGACATTTTTGAAGGTCCTTACATTTATGGAGAGAATGATTTCCTCACAAATCACCTTGGATTGATGAAGGATTATTGAACCAAGATCAAGATAAACAGCTTTGGTTTTAGGGTTGTGGAGAATGTCGATGAATGTGAAAGAAGAATAAGAAAAAAGACATATAAAGGATCCGTCATGCTTGACCCGAACTCAGATTCCAATCCAAATACCAAACGGATCCCGCCTTCACAATGCGTAGAACTCATTCCCTCCCTAAAACACCCTCAACTCCACCATAACATGCCACATCAGCAAAAAAGCTCCACCATCACATGCCACATGGCCCAAATCATCTCATTTATTAATATATATAGATTAATATATAATAACGTTACTTAGTATATACAAGCAAATAAATGCTACATGTCACATATAACCCTCGTTTGTTCTTTCCTTTGAAAAATGTTGGATTCATGGATCTTGGCGCTTTTTGTAAATGCAATGAAAAACCTTTTGTAAAAATGTTTTTGTGAGAGAGTCCTAATGATTGTAGTCTAGACTCGAAAAGTAATCCTAGTTCACCACAATCGAAGCTCTGATACCAAACTGTCACACCCTGATTTTTGCGGAAGCGTATGATGTGTGACTTGCTCAATATCATTGCATTCAATTATAATAAACAACTATATGATTAAAACAAGATGTTCATCCATTCATAAGATTGAAATGTTATTAACACAAGTCATTTAAGTTTCGACCAAAACCCTCAAGTTATGATACAAAACAAAAGTGGATGACATCTAATCTTGAAATTTACGTCTTGAAAACAACTCCAGTGCCCAAGATCCAACTTGTTTCCTGAAATACATGTGAGTTTTGGAAAATCGTCAACATAATGTTGGTTTGAATTCATGCAGTTTGGTGTAAATATTTAAGCATTCGCTGTAGAAAACATGGTATGCAGTTTTATGGAAATAAGTATTTCTGTAAATGTAAGGAAATCGAGATCGCTAATGGTTTGCAAGGCCATTAACATGTGACACGACATAGGAAGCATCCAAACCATAGGCATTTTTACTTGTCGATTCATGACTAGAGACACAAAAGCACTGCTTGGTTAAAGAGTGGCCAAGAGTGTGGTTGCCTGAAACCCGTTAGATCTAACCTTTTGTTCCGCGGTCTTGGTATGTAACTGATTAATGGTGCTTATGGCACCCTATTCGTGACATGATCTAAAGTATCATTCCTTAGTTTTAGTATTCAACATACCATAACACATGTATTTTCCCCAAGTTTAAAAAACAAGTAAAAGTTTAAAAGTGGGGACATGAACTCACAACTCTACGTATCCTGCGACGTAAACTTCACCGGTTGGTTTCGTAGCGTCATGACCTATACGTGTTCTATTAATGTTAGTCACTAGACTTGTATCATGTTTTTCAAAAAAAAAAAAAACTAGACTTGTATCACACAAGTACAAGTCACCATCTTTTGTTTATGTATATGTTCTTTGTATGTTCATTCTTAGTGAGAGTCGTGCCCATGTTTGTCGGGTCTTGCCCGTTGAGTATGTACCGCTTATTTGTAAATATATACTTAACTCTTAAAATATATATTTGTTTATAAGTCTTTTTTTTTTTTTTTTGTCAAGGTAATAAGTTGTTAAAAATAATTTATATTTTTAACTTTTCAAGTATGTTACTTATATTATTTTCCCCAAAAATAAATATAAGTATTTTGTGAAATAATAATTTCAATATTATTTTTGTACAGGTATTCTTAGGAAAGTATACTTGTATTTTATGTAAATACTTGTGTATTTTGTATTTTTCACCAAAAATCAATACTTTGATTTTTATTACTTTCCGGAATTATATTTCTTAAAAATAATATATTTTTAAGACTTGTATGAAATATATATATGGTTATTCTTGTTATCCACCTGATTTTTGTATAAATTCCAATACTTGGTATAGGTTATATATTTGTCCAAAAATATACATTTAAGTCCATAATGTCCATAATTCAATAATGTGTTAAAGAATATATTTTCATAAATATTTTCTTGTATTGTCCATGTATTTCCTTGTGAGAAAATTTTTGTATGCTTATATACTTATGTATTCTCATGTATTTGTATGTGTATTTTTGTATTCATACTCCTTAGGAGCATTTAGTGTATTTTCAAGTCCCTGATACACTAATACATATAATACACATAATATACACTTAGCACAAAATTTGATGATCACTAAATATATATATTTTCACTAAAATATACATACTTAATATAAATTTTAACTTGAAGAAATCACCATTTCTTGACTTGTAATTTTACACAAAAATTAGGGAAACCTTGGTAAATATTTTTAGGTGAATTTTAGGGAATAAGTTTCACCAAAACTTATATTTTTCTAAGTGTCAAAATTCTATAAAAATTTTGATATAGTTTCCCCTAAAAATGGAGGTTTCCCATGTTTTCAAAACATGTGTTTATTTTCTTTTCAATCACCAAAACAATTTTCAACAATAATCATCAACAACATATACTAATTTCTTCATATGAAACATCATGGTGAACTTGATTCTTGTTAAAAATGTGTAGTCTTTTAGATCTACACTTAACATATTGTGATCTTTCCGAAAATAAGTGTTCTTGAGTATTTTTAAACAAATTTATGTGAAACTTTAATCCATTAACTCAATCATCCATGAGTTTTATGGTTTCAAAACTTTGTAAATCATGTTCTGAGACCACTTTTATGTTCATTAGAAAGATCATTATTTTTAACATCATGTTTAACCAGATCCATGCTTAATAACTTTAGATCTTTCAAAAATAAGCTTTATGATAAATTTTTAACAAACTTTCCATTAGTTTTAGTTTCAAAAATTAGTTCTACACACACTTTATTACTTCAAGATTACAAGATTATACATAAAAATTCATATTTCAAGTTCACATAATGCTTTATATGTTCTTCTTCAAGTTTAACCATGGATCCTTCAAGATCCATGTTTAAACTTGTTAGATCCAAGCTTTAACATACTTGATCTAAACATAAACACAAGATATAACACCAACAACTTCATTACATACACTAAAATTTCATGTAATCACTTGATTTCTTCATAAATATGTTAGATCTTCTCATTTTATTCTTTAAAAGTTAAGTTGTTTAGATGGTGAAACTTGTACATAACATAAACATGACTTATTTTTGTGATCAAGAAGCTTACTACTAGATCTAATGGCTAGGGAAGTGGCACAAGAATGAAGAAGATGAACAAGGAAGAAATCAAGTGGTTAAAAGCTCCAAAGTGAGGTCCTTCCACTTCTAGCACCATACACCTTCTTAGATGGCCTCCATACATCTCTAGATCACCTTGGATTGTGAGGTTGAAGCTTGAAAATGGTGGCTTGTGTGTGGGAGTAGTGAGTCGAGAGCAAGAGGAAGCACAAGGGAGAAGATGAAATTTATTTTGTGTTAATGGACAAGTTTACTACCTTATGGACTTTATAAAAGAAATTCCAACATGTGATCACCTTTAAAGATTTTGTGCACCAATTTAGGGGACAAGATTAAATAAAATAATACAAAGCCATGTGGGACCCCTTTGGGGCCGTTTGCAACATGGGGGGGGGGGGTAAAATGTAATATTTGGGAAGTTAAGGGTTTAACGTGCAAACTAGAAGGTTTAGGTTAGTTTAAGTGTGTTTAGGAGTTTTTATGATGTTTAAGGTGTTTTAGCACCAAAAATAGTTTAATATCATAAAAACATTACTTCTAGTTAAATTTTGATGTCCCGGTTATTGCTCGGTTGTTCGGTTCGTTACGGTTCGTTAAAGTGCTGAATTGCGCAGTTTCACTAAGTATGAAGCACCTTTTGTGGCAGTTTTAATTCCCGACACTTTGTAAGTTATTTTGGACAATAAAACATAAATTTTGCATGATATTATTGTGTTAAATAGCTGATTATAGCTGAATTAGTGCTGATTTATGCAGAATTCTGCATTTAAAGTGTGTTTCGGGTGCTTTTTAGTGCATAGTTTAGCTTCCGGAAAGTTTATATGTTAACCCTTGTATCCACACTTGAGTTTTAATGTATTTTAGATGTTGGACCTATTCCTTGGCCCTGATTCTATTATTTGACTGCTTTCTGCAGAATTGCTGACACAACGTGTCTAACCGGTGAGTTTACTAGTCTTTCTGACGCAACGCTAAAGTAATGCATAAAGCCATATTTGAAGTATAAAACGTGCATGAATTCACATGTATAGCATGAAATCAGACAATGTTGACATTTAAGCACATAATTACAAATATTAAATAATAATTAGACTGTACGGAAATTACCGGTTTTGTGCCAGCTGTCACACAAATATTGCCCTTGTTGGATGCACTTGATATAGCTCAGACAGAAATTAGTTCCTCTCAACCACATATCACTGAGAGTATGCCACCACAAGTGACTGAGTCTGAGTTCCCTATCATTGCTAACCCACCAACAACTGAGGAGGTTACACCCCTTGAGTTACATGTAACTCTTGGTGGTAGTTCAAGTGAAGCAGCTACTACACGTGTTGAACCCACTGGTTTACACTTGGACAGTAGTTTCATCAATAAGATTTCCTTGAAGGCAATTTCTTCTTTGGGAACCAGGGTGTTTCCAGTATTCACTGGTTCACTAAAACTGGTCACCCCTGCTGAAGGAAGAAGTCCCCAGTACCAAGACAAAGGGGCATCAGTGGATGATTTTTGGGATACTTTCCCTAAGTCAACCACTGATACAACCACTGCCAGTGGGAAATCAGATGATCCCATTAAGTTGGGTGATGGTTTAATGTACAGAGAATTGACGGAGAGGGTTGATAAACTTGATACATCTGTTGCAGAAATCAAATACATGCTGCAACAGTTGTTGAAAGCACAAAAGGCTACACCCACTGCTGCACCAACTCAAACAGCTGCTCCATCATCTGCTCCTACTCCCACTGAGTTCTGGAGTCTATTTCAACCTATGCTCATTCAACAAAGACAATATGCTGATCAGTAACATGAAATTCAAGTTCAAAAGATCAGAAATTTAATGGAAGCTAGGTTCAAGGATACACAGGCAGATATAAAGGCAATCAAGGACCATTTGCTGAACACCACCGGCACTGCTCCTCCCTCAATCATTTTTGTGGACAACCCACCACCTAATGATGCCAAAAAGGGGGAGAAAATGAAGCAGTTAAAGAAAAAGGGATATGAAGATGGGTTATACATTGCACCAGATAACTCTAGTATGCTTGCAGAAATCCCTAGGCCAGATGGTTCCAAAAAGGTTGATGTAACCTTAAATGCCTTTGCTGATGAAAAGACAAGGTTGAAAAAGGATATGGAGGCAAAGGGTAAATCAAGGTTTGAGCAGGAGAAGAAAGTTTTTATGGAGATGGAAGATCAGGGTACTTCTGAGCCCAAGGATGAAGAAAGTCCTAAGCCTAAAAGAAGACAGCCCACTAGAAAAGTGAGGCAACCCAAATCCACACCTTCCAGACTCACAAAACATGCTCCCCAAACTCCCAAAAACTCCTCACATCAAACCTCCAAACCAACAGATGTTAAAACACCTGTTGTATCAACAGCTGTTGGTACTTCAGTGGTTTCAACAGCTGTTACCCAAACAACTGCCACCAATACTACTACTTCAACCACTGCCCCACCAAAATCTCATCACCACCAAAACAGCCACCTGCCAAAAAGTAGAAGACAGCTGATGACACATCATCAGTTGTAATGATAACAGCGGTTGAAACACCAGTTGTTTCAACAACTGTTAGTCAGCCACCTTCCACTTCAATCACCACTTCTCAACCCACCAAAACACCACCAACCTCTCCTAAACCCAAAAGGAGAAGGATAATATTGGAAGATGATTCTCCACCACCTCCAACTTCTTCACAACCACTGACCCTTGCTACCATTCCAAACCCTGATCCACTCTCTTCAGTACAAGTTCAAAATCCAAACACTGCCATTGTTCCTGCAGCTGTCTAGTATCCATTAGATCTTCCAGCAGTTAGAGAGGAGATAAAATCCTTCTACTCTGAAGATGACCCTGCAAAAAGGAACTTGCCATCTGTTCAAGGATATCCTAGGCCTAACAACATTAAAGAATATTTGAAGATAAAGGCTCAACAAGCAGAGGATATCTCTAAAAGAAATACACAGGGAAAATCTGACAAAGAAATTCAAAGATACTACCAATATCTGCTAACTCAAGTCAGCACTTTGGAGAGGTTTTCAAAAGATCTTTGTCAGAAACTTTCAGAAAGAACAGATGAAAGCCTAAGAAAAGATTACATTGAACACATAAGGGCATTCAATAAATACAAGGCAGAAAAGGCTCAATATAAAGAATAGACCCTTGATGAGCTCAAAGAAGAGTTAGAGAGAATTGAAAAGATGAACAAAGAAAAAATAAAACATACTCCTCCTGTTTGGTCAAAGTACAAGAAAAATGTACCAGAAAGAACTTTAAAGCTGAAGAGGATGAAGGAAGAGCTGATAACAGCTGATTTTGGGTCAAGGAATCAGGTGACAAGGTGGTCAGAGGATAAAGTGATGGCCTCTTACAAAAAGCTGGAAGAATTGAGAAAGAAAAATCCTAATGTTCCTCAAAAGCCTGTTTACCCTGAAGCAGTGGTTCCAGCTAAACCACAAAAACTGCAAGTCAGGAAATCCACTGCTCCACCTGCTGCTATCCTTTATCAAATAAGGAAACAAAAGCAGATGGATGCAGAAACAGCAGAAGATGTAGCAGTAGGGGATTTCATTATAAAAATGGTCCTGAAGCAGATGATAACAGAAAATCCATAATTGGCACAAGCTTCAAACACTGCTCAACCAGTCATCACCAGGCCACCATCTCCAAACTCATCATCAACAAAGCCTCTCCCAAGAAACCCACTGAATTCAAAAATACTAAAGTGGAAATCTGATAAACAGACCCACGTATTGACTTTGCTCAAATCCAGTGGTGAAGTGAAGAACATATCAAGGGAACAAGCATTGGGCCTGGGTGTTGCAGATCTAGAAGATCTCCTTGATCTTACACTGTGCAGGGATGAGGATGACACAGATTCCTTGGACTTTGAATTACAATTCAAAGGGCAAGTCAGGGAATTATTAATCAGGCAATAATGATCCAAGAATAATGAAGGGTTTTGGCATCATTTATTCCAGGGGGAGATTGTTGGGATTGAACCCTATCAGAGGAACAGTTGATTAAAGCCAAAACTGGATCAGAGCAGTGGATCCAGAATAAGCAGATGTTTGTATTCAATTCTCTCCCCTTTGTCACACCCCAAAAACGTCGCAACGGAATATAAAACGTAATGGTTACGGAAGTTGGTGCCCATTTATATCTTGTCGATTGATGCATTTAATTGTTGGACATTTTAGTTTATTTTAAACTTAAGTTATTTAAACGTTAGGTTTTACGACATGACTACATAGTTAAGTTGTCTTTGATCCTCACGGATCTTATTACATGCGTCCTAGAAAGTTTAAAAGTTGTCCAGCATTTTCAAACAAACAACATGCATCATTCAAACACAAGATACGCCATGATTCCTGAAGCCGAACTTAAGTACCTGTAGAACACCTTAAAAATCAAGTGTCAACACAAAGGAAGGTGAGTTCACGCATTCACATAGAAACAATATTATTCCAAAGGAAAACTTTCTGATTCGGTGGTTATTTGAAAACATCCATATAATTTTAGAAAGTTCATTTTACATCCTTAATAAAATCCATGGGCCTTCCGTCGGTTCATCAATCCGACAACAATATTCTTGCCCAGGTTTTGTATATTAAATTATTGCATCAATTTTCAGACTTGTATGTTAGCTAGACGATACGAGCTATATATTAACCATGCAGGGATAATCAAAGCTAGACAATAAACAGAAATTAAATTCGTCGTTTGACTTGAATCGGGGCGACCGGTCATGACGGGGTTGTCAACCCAATAGATCTACCAACAATTCATCGCGTGTAATACTTAAATGATTAAACGACATCATGGGCGTAGGGTCCTCTTGAAGAACAAAATGATGTCTGCCTCACGTACAATATATATATATATCCTACTAATATGACAATTTAATACACATAATTGTACGAATCCCCTGAATCTCCATCATTCGAGACCCAGGTCGGCATTCGTCCCAACTTTACGGTCATGTTTCGCCTAGGAAATACCGTACCATCCAAATTTTCGACATTCATTCATCAAAAACGTTTTTACTTCGAAACGTATGACTTATCAAATTTTATATATTTTCAACGAAAATATATATTTTATATTAAAAGGTATGTTTTATTTCAAAAACATTAATAAACCTTTTTATTGGCATGTTCTACCCCCAAAATATATACAAAGCAGTAAAAAGAGGGGTTTAGTGACACTCACCTTTGGGTGCGTATTTTAATAGCACAATCCCAGAGATTGATTTTCTACACGTCCTAATATAGGAACGATTCTAAATCAATATACATAACACAAAAATCCTAAGTTTCTCCGTTTCTTAGAATTATCACATAACTTTGAGATTTTCTCGAAAAGTTATCATTTTTTATTATGTTGGCATGTTAATATATATATGAGTCCATATATATATATATATTTTTATGATTTTACGACTTGAACGATTTTATTGGTGACCATTATTGTGTAAATCCGTTAACTCTCCCGTTTATATGCAATATATATACGGTTTGCGCGTCGTAATATATATACATAAACGTTCATATAATTTAACACCGAGACACGCGAAACCTTGTTAACTTACATATTTGGTCATTTTTAAAGCAAATATACATAAAATATCTCATAAGTATCAAATTTTATGCTCGACAAACAAGTTACACATTTAACGCGATTTTCACCATTTCTACCGCACAAAACGTACAAGCATACATGCGTAAGCTAGATTTCTAACATCATGTTAAAAACTTAACATATTTTCATATTCTTATGTTTAAATCACTTAACACATTTTACCACATAAAGTTTACCCAAAATTTTACCCACACTAGTGTACATTGAAAAATGTGTATTTTAGCGATTCGGTAACGTTTTCGGGCGTCGGAAGTCACGTATGACCAACCAAACACCAAGTAAACTTAATATTAGTTAAAATACTTATTTTTAGACTAAAAACATCATTTTATTTACTGATCATAATCAGTTTTACAAAAATCACTCGAAAAGCCGATTTTTGACTGTTTTAACGCATAGTTTTGCGTTAAACGTTACTATAACCATCCCAACTCTAAACGACTTGATATTTTAAGATAATACATGTTATTTACTGATTAAAATAGTGGTTATAATCAGATTAGTGTAGTTTTTGTTTAAGTCACATAAATCATGCGATTTCACGTATTTTACAACCTCTAATGCACCAAGTACAACATGCAAAGCTAGCAAACATTATGACAAAATTATATGTCACTAAACACTTTAAAATAAATTTATTTTAGTGTTTATAATCTGTCCAAAACTGATTTTTATTAAATCATACTCAAATCACCTTTTTTATAAACATTTATCTTCATGCATGATCTAGTTAGTGCATCTAGTATAACCATATCATAACATATTCATCCAACATGACCTTAAATGCATCAAAGACCATATTTATGTCATGTTCTTCTAAATCAAAACATATTCATTTCATTATCATCAAATCATTTTCACATAAATGCAAATATTCCTTCTTTTATTTACATATGACAAAACTTTGTGTATGCATTTATATATATATATATACATACATATACAACACACACACATATACATACATGTATTAACTTCCAAAACTTTACTTTTTTACACATCCATTTCAAATCATGGAACCTTTTTTAGAACATTCTTTTATGACACCTTTACAACATATGCATGTAACCATCTTTCATAATCAAGTCAAGTAAGAATCATTTAACTAAATCAAAACACAACTAGATACACATACACTCATAAACTTTCGGCCATATATACATACATACATATACACACTCACTTTCTTTGATTTAGATCTCATTCTTTGTTAAATACAAGTTTTGTGATTTATTCCAAGTTCAAGAGAAACCATCGAACATCTCCATCATCACTAAAAATCAAGAACATGATTTGAAAACAAGTTTATACCTTCAAGATTTTTAGATGGGTTTTTGAGAATAGATGATGATATGGAGGTTGTTCTTGCTTGAAATCACTTCCAAACACCCTTTTTAGCTTGAAATCATCTTGGAAAGCTCTTGATTCTTCATGAAAAG
The DNA here is from genome assembly GCA_030545235.1 of Helianthus tuberosus. Lineage (NCBI taxonomy): Eukaryota > Viridiplantae > Streptophyta > Magnoliopsida > Asterales > Asteraceae > Helianthus > Helianthus tuberosus. The sequence continues at coordinate 74,535,459 of CM060436.1, read as the reverse complement.
ATTGAAAATTTTGAAAGTGTATGTGTGTATGGGGGTTTCGGCAGTTAGGTTCAAGAGGGAGGAGAGAGAGCTTGTTTTTGATCTTGTTTAAATGAAGTTTGAGTGTTATAAAAGCTCAAATCATTACTCACAATTCACAAGATCCACATGTCCATTTCTCATAATTCCAAGGTGGGTGGCACCCCCTCTAGCCGCCACCTATCTCTCTCTCTCTTATATACACACATAACACATATACATATAGAGATTAGTATTTAAAACAGGTATTTTACTGGATACCGGGTATTTTATCTAGCGTTTTAATCCCGTTTTAATGCGTTTTAAATTATTTTTATCATTCTATAAAAATAATCACTCAAAATTATTACTGAAATAATTACCAGTTGCCTTGACTGGCTACGTTGACAGTATTTTATCTAATTCGCGAAGTATCGTGCGGTACGCCCTCAAACTCGAAAAATAGAGTTTCTTAGCGTTTTAAATTATTTTTCCGCATGGATATGATTAAAGTTATTATTCTAATCATAACAGACTATTTTTAGGATTTTAACACTGATCGGGTGGTCACCGACGTTCGTTTCGCATTTTAGTCGTTATGCGATAAGCGTTTATCTTACCGTTGCCAACATAATTTTTATCAAAGTTTAATTTTACCAACACATTAAATTTCACATATAAACATCATAACCAGTCAATTACAGCCCTGTTACCTATTCACAACACGTGTTACAATTGTACGGTACGGCCTGAAAAGTCGGGTGTCACAGTCTCCCCCTGTTTAGGAAATTTCGTCCCCGAAATTTTTACTCTATAGGTTTCATTTTTGCACTACGCAAGAATAACAAAAACGGATATAATGAATATAGTCTTATAGTTTCTGCGAGAAACTGGGATTCTTACGAAGAATCTTCGTAGACTTATATTACACACATCCTCGATTCCTAAACTCACGTCTCAACGCTCCCTATCCTTTCCAGGGATCAACAGTTACAAGCACTTAATCAGGAAGATTAGGTCAAAGTTTCACCAGCTCAGGTATCCACCGGTAACACAACCTATAAATCACAGATATTACTAAAATGCTGAAATCGCCTCCCGGTTAGTAACATAACTCCTCTAGCTATACACACGGCTTCTGCGATGCTTCGATAAACCTCCGTTTATCTCCCAAATAAATCTCTACAAAGAGAAAAATCAGTGTATTATTCATTATACACTTCTTCAACTGCATCCAAATAGTACATTATGTACACCACTCAATTCTGATGGTAGCTTGAGCCTATAAGCGACTGATCCAACTCAAGATGGGCTCTCGAAAGGACCAAGTCAATGTGGCTCAGCTTTTCTTTCCTCTACTAAACCTAATAGCATCTCTCTCAATATAACTCCTTTAGCAGAACTAAATCTTCAATTGTCCATGTAATCCTCCTGTCGATTAATTGGCGACTTTTAACCTTCCCTCGATCTAGGCTAATCCTGTCGCTGGTTTCCTAGATAAACTAAGGTCTGGTTAATTGTCCTTTGTCACATTAGCTCCACGAAGTGACGATCAACGCTTCCATCCATGCAAAGCTTCAAACTGAGCAACCTAAATACTAGCGTGTTAATTATTGTTGTAAGATAACTCTGCCAAGGGCATGTGAGTATCTTAACTTCCTTCTAAATCCATCATACCAGCTTTCCAATCTCAAGCTGATCTATAAGCATACCTTCATCATCCTTTCCAATTTCCATAGTTAACTTCAAACGTTACTCATGATTCTCTTTGGTTTGTGTATAGACAAGCATGTCGTCGATGACTATTATCACGAATTTACCCGATTAGGGTTTCCATACCCTATTCATGAGATTTATGAATATAAATGGCGCATTAATTAAATCAAAGGGCATGACTAATATCTCGTAATGGCCATATCGCGTTTGAAAAGCAGTCCTCGAAATTTCTTTGTAGCAACCATCAACTGACAATATCCCAATCGTAGATCGATCTTCGTGTAGCAGCTTAGTCCCGGTAGCTTAATTGAACAATTTGCCGAATCCTCGGTATTAAGGTACCGATTCTTGATAGTCAACTTGTTCGGCTTTCTGAAATCCTCACATATCCTGAAGGATCCATCCTTCTTTTTCCCAACAAAGCAGATGCATCTTAAGGTGAAAAGCTTGATCAAAAGAAACTCTCGTCCAAAAGCTCTTAAAACTATCTCGACATTTCTATCATTTCAAGCGGTGCTTAATCCATAAGGAGATTGTGCAATTGGGTGCAGCATCGTGAGCTAGATCGATTCGAAATTCGATCCATTTCGCAGGGGAGATCCAGGTAAGTCTTTTTAGGAAGACTTCCGGATAGTTGTGATTGATAGAAATTTCTCCGACATTCCTACATTCGGTTTTCCGCATCCATTACATTCACTAGAAATGCAGGATAGCCCTTACACAACAACTCAAGCATCCTCACAACACTGACGACTTCTCGACTATCAACACTCAACACTCGACTCGGTCGATCTCCGCGAACAACTTCCGCCTTTCTACTGTCATCAGGATGAGACATTCCAGCTAGCTTCTTCGAGCGATAGTCCCTATTTCATCCTCAGAAAGTAAATCAATCCTTGCACTTTTGTCAAAGCCCCTCAGTGTTGGTGCATGCGTCTGTCGACTTCGTCTTGTATAGAGTCTTGTATTGTATTAGATAGATCAGGGCACGCAAAACGGGAAAAGTGTGTTTATAGGTAATTTCGCACGAAATTACATAGGTAATTCCGTAAGAAATTAAGTGGTAATTTCGCACGAAATTAAGTTTCGCTTGAAACTAATTCCGCTTGAGCTGGTCCATGCGAAATTAACTTGCCTATAAATACTAGGTGTGTCTGTGTCATTTGGTACGAAATAACTTTCCGGATTCAGTACCGAAGTGCTGCCGAAGTATCTACTCGCTGTAAATCTTTGTCAAATCAATCTAAAGACAGTTTAAAGTGTATATCTAGCTGAATTGAACTTGATACGTCTGTTTCCGCCTTTCGTATTGAGAAAAACTCTTCTGAACGACTCATTTGGCTTAGAAAACAATCCTACAAGTGGTGTCAGAGCTCAGGAGGAAGAGTTCTTACCAATTCAGCTGAAATTTCTGATTTCTACACCTTCTTTTCAAAATTAACTTGATTTCACGGTCAAAATGTCTTGAATTTCACACCTCATACGCGCAATAGTGTTTTAACAAATCCTAGAAAGTTTTAGATCTTAAAACGGCTTAAAACTTAATCAATTTTAACAAAAACAGCTCGAGATGATGACATCAGCAGTATTTCGCACGAAATAAGGTTCTTATTTCGCACCAGTTTATAATTTCGTTTGTGAGTTCCACACGAAATTAGCTATTTCACATCAAGTTGTAATTTCGTTTGAGTATTTCGTACGAAATTACCTATTTCGTTTGAAACCAGGTTATTTCGCTCAAAAGGGTATTTCGTTTGAAGGAGTAATTCCGTTTGAAAAGACTGTTTTTGTGAAAATTGTTTGCCTATAACATGGAAGAGGAATTTAATAACGCATTTGCTACCACCCCGACTACTCCAGCATCTGTTACTCAGAACTTGAACATGGAAAATGAAACGGGCACTATGCAAAAACCGCCTAAGCTTATGAATATCGAGGAGTATAAAGGATGGGAGGAACGATTTGAGAATTGGGTTCAAGCAAATTATTTGGATGCTTGGGAATGTGTTGAAACGAAATATATTAGACCATTGAATGATGAGGAAGAGGAGATTGCTATTAAAGATCTAAGTGTTGATGATAGAAAGAAATACAAAAATGAAAAGATGATGATCAGTCTATTGCATCAAGCGGTTAAAGAAGATATCTTGGTTTTATTGCAACACAATGGAAGTGCATACTCTATCTGGAAAGCATTAAAATCAAAGTTTGTTGGAAGTAAAGAAATGATCAAGAACAAAAAATCACTTTTGAAAAAGGAATTTGATCTATTTCGTGGTTTGAAAACTGAGAGCACCAAGCAGATTATCGAAAGATATTGCAATCTATTAGTCCAAATGAAGAGAGTGAGCATCACAAAAAATAATGAAGAATTGATAGAAAAGTTGGCTGATGCATTGCCATATGAAACTTGGGGCACATATCTCATGATGTTGAGAAATAAGAAAGATTTTAGTAATTTGTCACTGAATAAATTCATTGAAAAACTTGAAGCTCAGGAAATGGAACAAAGGAAGATTTCAAGAATGAAAGATTTTGATGGTGAACAAGATATCGGGCTTTATTACAAAGGAGGAGTCAGTGATAAGACCAATATGTCACCAAAGGTTGAAACTGCATTCAATGCTAAGAGTTCGTCTGGAGGGTCATCTCAAGGATCAAACAGCAAAATGGGATTTTCTTCATATACATCATTTGATCCAAATTTTTCAACGACCAAGAATGGCAAGAGATTACAATGCAACATTGTTTTGAATCTTGAAAATGGTGAAAATTTCTCAGAAGAGGTTGCAAAAGGTCACATGTCGTTGTTGGGAACTGTATTGGAATCATATGAAAGTTTAGTTGCAGGAAAGATCGGGAATCCAATGTTGACAAAAGAGGATTACGATCAGATTGATGCTGAGGAGATGGAATTAATGGATATAAAGTGGTGTCTTGCGAATGTTTTGAGAAGAGCCAAAAAGTTTAAACAAATTACGGGAAGAGATGATTTTCGTGATGCAAATGTTTCTACTCTAGGTTTTGATAAATCTAAAGTTACTTGTTTTCGTTGCAGGGAAAAAGGACACTTCAAGAAAGAGTGCACAAATCGCGAAGCAAGTGGAGCTCAAAATCCGTTCAACAACAATGATTACTATCGGAAAGCAATTTATCATCAAGTTGCTCAACAACAACAAGAACCACAAACTGCACATGCTAGGAAGATAATCGAAGATTCATCAAAGAGAGCTTGTATGGTGAATCAAGATGATAAAAAGTCAATCAAAGAATTCAGTTGGGACAAATATGTTTCAGCTGGTAGTAAAGCATGTCTGATAAACCAAGATGATGAAAAATTACCAGAAGGGTTTAGCTGGGCAAATTTTAGTTGGGATGATTATGATCCTAACAAAACTCCAAATCACAAAGCTTTTGTTACTCGAGTTGCTGAAGACAGTGATAATGATGATGATTATTATGTAAGGAGAATGAAAGAGCATTTAAAATTGATGGAAGAGAGTGACAGTGATGATGAAAAAGCTAAAAAGAAAAAGAAGAAAGTTAAAAAAACCTATCAGCAGTGATGATGAAGAAGTTCTTGTGATAAGGAAGAAAATAAAAGACATTCCAGTTTTCAAAGTTGATACAGAAGCTGATGCACAAAAGATTCAGGTGAAATGTGAGAATTGTGAAGCAGTGAAAAAGCAAAACAGTACTTTGATTCACAACATGAACAGATTGAAAGAATCTTATGATGTTCTTAACAAGTCAATGAATATGTACAATCAAACTAGCAGTGAACAAGCAACAGCTATGAAGACACTTCAAGGAGCTTTCATGACAAAGCAGAAAGTTGTCAACAATTATATTGAGAAATGTGCTGTTCTGGAACAAAAACTAGAAACTCAAAGAATTGAAACAGAGAGAGTTAATAGATTGTTAAAAAGTTACTCATGTACTTCTTATGTTATTGACAGGATTTATCCAACCGTTGAAGGCATGAAGGCATTTGATGAAGATGAAGTATCTGAAGACAAGAGTTCTGAAAAGAAGAAGGATACTGAAATGAAGATTTCTGGTAAGAAACAAGATGCCAGTTACGAAAAGTGTCCACCCCTGCTTGAAAATGGATATTCTCCACGAAATCCAAATTCAGAAAGAGTCAAAAAGGCAACCAACTTAGTGTGGGAATCTGAACCATCAGATAATTTGCCCGACAACATTGATGTCACTTTTACTTCGTCTGATACCGATCATGAGTCCGAGTTAATAAAGAAAGTGGTCGATCAGGTGTTGGATAAAGATGAAACCAAGGAGTCAAAGTCGGAGTCAAATTCAGAGTCAAAATCTGAAACGTCAACGTCAACAGTCAAAAAGGACAAACGGGTTTACAATAATGAGTTTTTGTTATCAAAATCTAATTTGAGTGATGAAATATTTAAAGTAGCATATACTTTGAATGATTCTGACAAATTATATTCTGATCAAGAATTTCCATTAAGAGGTGTTAAAACTGACATGATCAAAAAGGTTTTCAAACTAACAGAAATTAATATTTCTGAAATAAGAGATGTAAATCTTTCTGAAAAACCTAAAAAGTACACCTCAAGAGTTCAACAAAGAGAAAACAAGAAAAAGGGTTACAGTTCTGGTTCTGGTTTTCAAAAGAAACCAAACCATAACGGTAATTTCAAAAGAAAAGGTCTTGGTTTTATTCCACCGAAAAATCATAAAAATGAGAAAACTTATAAATCAAAAACTGTGTTTGTTACAGGAAAATCATCTGAAGAAGAAAAGGAGCAATTGTTCAGAAATCAAACAAACAAAGAATTCCTTGCAAAGAAGCAAGAAGAAATGAAGATGGAAGTTGCTCAAAGGAAGGAAACGAGAACCTGTTTTCAGTGCAAAACAATTGGCCATATTGCCAGGAATTGTCCAAAGGCAATTCAAACAAAACAGGGAGTTTCTATTAAACTGAAAGAAAAGATGGTTGAGAATGAACCACCAACTAAACAATTCAAAGTTTTCAAAAATTCAAAGTTTGAGGTTGGTGAATGTTCAAGAGGTTTTTACAAGAGAAAAGCAAATCTTGACAACCAAAAGTGGGTTGTTAAGAAATCTGATGATAGTTCTAGCAATGATTCTGATTCGTCAAAATCAGAGGAGCTATTTTCCGACGATGAATCTGATTCCATAAAGTCAGAGGAGCCACGTGTTGAGTTAAAGTTGGAAACATCAGTACCGCCAATGGATGATGTTAATTTTCCACCATTGAGGGCTGAGAATTTTAAACAGAAAGTTGGTAAAATTGAAATTTCAAATCAATTTTTCTCTGAAAAGAAAGAATTTGATATTGAAAAAGCCTTTAGCCCCACAGTTCAACATATTTTTGGTAAAATAGTTGATGGGAAGGTAAAAGGGGTGAAGGAATTTTATGAGAAAAATTTGAAGAAACCAGGTAAGGGTGAATCATCCCAGGTTTGTGACTGGGATGGAACCTATTATGATATGTAAAAGTATGACTTGCCGGAGCATCCAGGTTGGTAAGTGTGAAGCAGGTATCAGCATCTTTCTTGAGAAATTCACGAAAGTGATTACGACTTACAAGTGGTTATTGGTTTGTTTTTACAAGTGGTAAATCAGGGACATTAAGTTGTACTTGATTTTCTACAAGTGGTATTTGATGATTGTATTTAAAAAATTGTTATATTTTTCAAGTGGTTGACAGAACAAGATGATGAAATCCCTAACCTACAAGTGGTTTTATGAAAATCAACAAAACTAATTTTCCGGAAAAACCATTTGATTAAAACAAACTTAAGTGTTTTGAAATCACAATGGGAAAATAGTTTGTTGTCAGGGGGAGTTCTGATTGTTTATGCCAAGTGGATGGCGATTTGAAGCAATTCACAACAGTTGTCATTTTACTTGTACAGGTTGTTTTCAAATTTCTTTAAATGGTTTTGGATTTTAGGGGGAGTAAGAAAGAAATTTCAGAAAATCCAAAAACATTTGAAAATTTGAAAAAGGCTAAAAACATGATAAAATGAAAAATGAGTTTTGTTGTGTAAAAAAGGAAATGATAGTACATCAGTGGACATTCACAGCATGCTAAAGAAATGGATAGTCAAATGTGATAAACGGTCTCACTGATGATGTGCCAGTAGGTTTTTACACATTTAGTAGATTATGACGAGATATAAACCTAAATTTCAAACTTACTTATATCGTGGGGAACATCTCTCGGATATATGGGAAACCCCCGAAATCTTGTTTGAAAGGTACCTCTTTCTGAGATACTAGGTCTTTATACTCAGTGATATCTGGGGTATTATCCCGGGACTTCTGATTTTGCAGAAACAATGGCCTAGTCCCCGTATAATACTTTCTGCTTGCTTGAAATATAGCACTCCCCTCAGCATAAAAATTGATGAAACATTGAAAAATGCTAATCATGTGCTGTTGAAGAAAAGATTCTCTAAAGGGAACACACCAAAAGTCGAAGCCATCATCTCTCTGATTTTGCGGAAGCAATAGCCTGAGCTCTCATGGCCCTCGCATTTAACCCTTTACAGATATCATCTAGGTATACTCACCTGTAAGACTGAATATTGGGATCCGGATACGGGAGTATATTCTGAGGTGGGACACGCGAATAAGTTTAAGTGCTTAAAACACTAATCTCGTATCTCGAAACAGTTGAACTTTGTGTGAAAATTTAAGTGGATCAGTATACTGACAATATAAGTGAATCCTTTAGAACTAAAAATGTTTAAAGCTTAACGATGCTAAAGAAATGGATAGTCAAATGTGATAAACGGTCTCACTGATGATGTGCCAGTAGGTTTTTACACATTTAGTAGATTGTGTCGAGATATAAACCTAAATTTCAAACTTACTTATATCGTGGGGAACATCTCTCGGATATATGGGTAACCCCCGAAATCTTGTTTGAAAGGTCCCTCTTTCTGAGATACTAGGTCTTTATACTCAGTGATATCTAGGGTATTATCCCGGGACTTCTGATTTTGCGGAAGCAATGGCCTAGTCCCCGTATAATACTTTCTGCTTGCTTGAAATATAGCACTCCCCTCAGCATAAAAATTGATGAAACATTGAAAAATGCTAATCATGTGCTGTTGAAGAAAAGATTCTCTAAATGGAACACACAAAAAGTCGAAGCCATCATCTCTCTGATTTTGCGGAAGCAATAGCCTGAGCTCTCATGGCCCTCACATTTAACCCTTTACAGATATCATCTAGGTATACTTACCTGTAAGACTGAATATTGGGATCCGGATACGGGAGTATATTCTGAGGTGGGACACGCGAATAAGTTTAAGTGCTTAAAACACTAATCTCGTATCTCAAAACAGTTGAACTTTGTGTGAAAATTTAAGTGGATCAGTATACTGACAATATAAGTGAATCGTTTAGAACTAAAAATGTTTAAAGCTTAACGATGCTAAAGAAATGGATAGTCAAATGTGATAAACGGTCTCACTGATGATGTGCCAGTAGGTTTTTACACATTTAGTAGATTGTGACGAGATATAAACCTAAATTTCAAACTTACTTATATCGTGGGGAACATCTCTCGGATATATGGGTAACCCCCGAAATCTTGTTTGAAAGGTCCCTCTTTCTGAGATACTAGGTCTTTATACTCAGTGATATCTGGGGTATTATCCCGGGACTTCTGATTTTGCGGAAGCAATGGCCTAGTCCCCGTATAATACTTTCTGCTTGCTTGAAATATAGCACTCCCCTCAGCATAAAAATTGATGAAACATTGAAAAATGCTAATCATGTGCTATTGAAGAAAAGATTCTCTAAAGGGAACACACCAAAAGTCGAAGCCATCATCTCTCTGATTTTGCAGAAGCAATAGCCTGAGCTCTCATGGCCCTCGCATTTAACCCTTTACAGATATCATCTAGGTATACTCACCTGTAAGACTGAATATTGGGATCTGGATACGGGAGTATATTCTGAGGTGGGACACGTGAATAAGTTTAAGTGCTTAAAACACTAATCTCGTATCTCGAAACAGTTGAACTTTGTGTGAAAATTTAAATGGATCAGTATACTGACAATATAAGTGAATCGTTTAGAACTGAAAATGTTTAAAGCTTAACGATGCTAGTGATTGGTTTCAAAAACTGATATGATCCTCTTACACAAATTCACAAAAATATTGTTTGTAAATATTTCTGTATTGCATATTTTTACACATTGAAAATCTTAGAAAAACCCAAAAAGATTGTGTTTTAGCATAAATTTTGAAAAAATTCAAAAAGATTTTGACAACTGATGTTGGAGAGCTGATTTTCAAAATTCCAAGTGCTAAACATGATGATAATCAGTGAGGGGGAGTTTGTTTGAAATAATAAATTTGTTTAAAAAGAAAAATGTTTTTTCTTCAAGTGGTTTATCAGAGTTTAACATTGTAAAATCATTTCTTGATTTGTGTTTACAAGTGGTAAGCAGAAAATAAATTTGTAAAATTTTAAATTTGTGAAATTTATTTCTAGGTTAAGAATATGCAGGTTAGCCATGTTTTGATCCTGAACAGGAAGTAAGCCAGGTCACAATCTTGAACCTGTGAAAGCCAGACTGCGATTCCAAGCACAATTTAAGGGGGGGAGTCTGAAGTTGTATAGAGCCAAGTTCTGATTCTGGACCTGATGTTCATGCAAGCTGATGATGCTGATGAACTTAAGGAATCAAGAGATCTGATCGAGAGAGATTAGAGCCAGGTCAAGATCTTGGAAATGAAAAAGAAGAGAAGAGAAAGTTTGAGGATTCTTTACATTGTTAGATATTTCGGGAGAAGTCGGAAAGACTGATAAAGATTGAAGACTCGACACTGAAGACTTCGTCAACATTCGAGGGGGAGTCTGTTGGTGCATGCGTCTGTCGACTTCGTCTTGTATCGAGTCTTATATTGTATTAGATAGATCAGGGCACGCAAAATGGGAAAAGTGTGTTTATAGGTAATTTCGCACGAAATTACATAGGTAATTCCGTAAGAAATTAAGTAGTAATTTCGCACGAAATTAAGTTTCTCTTGAAACTAATTCCACTTGAGCTGGTCCGTGCGAAATTAACTTGCCTATAAGTACTAGGTGTGTCTGTGTCATTTGGTACGAAATAACTTTCCGGATTCAGTACCGAAGTGCTGCCGAAGTGTCTACTCGCTGTAAATCTTTGTCAAATCAATCTAAAGACAGTTTAAAGTGTATATCTAGCTGAATTGAACTTGATACATCTGTTTCCGCCTTTCGTATTGAGAAAAACTCTTCTGAACGACTCATTTGGGTTATTTAAAATAAACCAACTCTAGAACTATGATCTCCTAACTAAATACTATAACCGCGAACGACCTCGCTAGTTTCTATCAATTTACTAATTATTAGTTCTATCGGGCACTTTATACCTAGCTTACTTGTAGGTGAACACAAAAATGGTTCATAGTTTTTCGAACAAAACTCAAGTCGGCTTTGGTATTATAAGTATGAACATAGATTTGCTTTTGATTTGAAGCATACCGGTAACAGTAGCAGGACTCTCACTTGCCTCCCCGATACTTGCCCCAACGGAATTGCTCCTAACGTCCTGTCCTGTCCTTTCGATTTCGGGCATTCCCTTTTGTAGTGTCCTTGCTCACCACATGTGAAGCATCCCTCGAGCGCAACTCCATCCAACGTACTCTTAGAGTAACACTAGGAAATCACATGTCCAGTTCGGCCACATCTGGCGCACTTCTCTTGTCCATCACCGACTTTACCCTTTCCTGACTCTTTTGGGTTAGCTACACTTGCTTTCTCCAATTTACGTTTCTTCCTACTCTCAACTTCGGGAGTCTTCTTGGAGCTCTCCAGTTTGCGCTTCTTCAACTCTCCAATTCTAGGTTCAGATCGCTGAAAAACTCGGATAACCGACTCATTTTGACAGCCCGATATCACGCATATCGATGTCACATCATTGCTTAGGACATCAGTAAATGATCTTGGGCTACAACCCTGGATTGTTTTGTGTACGCTCTTGTGCACTGTTCATACGGTTAATGGAAATCAGGAGTATGTTCCAATGAGATCATAACAGATGAACAACCAAAACTTTCTGATCATTATTTTACCTGAAGGGTTTCCAATCTGTGTCCTACCAAGATCATGCCCGTGAGTACCGCATTCACGTTTCTGGCCATCATTTTGGTTACCATCACGTTGTTCCAAGGCAGTATTAACGTGTTGGGTTATGAGTCATGCCAACTCCTTTGGTGTGGTAGGTAGTCCAGTATCCTGTCTTGCTTTTGGCGGCATTTTTGTCGTTTCTATTATTTACAACAATAATAATCTATGAGACGATAACCAAAATAAAAATAATTCAATCATTAAATATTAGTGGACCAAACATTGCGTATGTATAATATCCACATATTAATGAGAACAATTTTAAACCAAAACTTAATCATCTGATATTATCATAGAAATTTATAACTTGTTTTCAGTACATCACAACTATCCTTGGCATGTCTACATCGACACCCATAACAAGTTTTCACAAAAATTTCTACCTAATATCACAAAAATATAATCGGCACGCAGACCCCCAAAACCAAAAGAGTATTTAATCACAACAACCAAAAACAAACAACCACAAACAGACAAAAACAACATCAAATGCTCCAGCATCTTCCTAACCAACTCTTCCAAATCCACTATCTTCCAATGCATCTGATCCATCGCGCTGTCATCCAATTCCTTCAACTCATTGTACCAGTCCATTTGCCCCTCGAGGTCCTTCAGTTTACCCTTAGTCGTTTCCAGTTCTTCACGCATGGTAGCAAACTGTCGGTCGCAATGGCAACATCGATCTACCCAAACCCCTTTCTGCTTCTTAGAAGCAGATGCAGTCTCAGCTTGTGATGTAGAAGCAATCTCTCCAGCAGGCCTAACCCTCTTTCCGTGGTGATAATACACTAATAGAGGCGTAGTAGACGCGCGTGACTCTAAGAAGGGTAAAGATGACTCTGACAGAATAGGTGGAGGGACCTCAGCGATAGGCTCGATCGCAGTAGCAGGTGGAGCAACAGACGGCTCTAATGGTCGAGCTGTGACAATAGTGGCATCCACTGCCAGTGCAATACTAAAAGGTCCTCCAATAACAGGGACACCTCTGATCACGTCATCGATAACTGGTACTGTGCCAGATGATTGTCCTGTCTCGTGAATCAAGAGAGGAGCGTCATCGTTGTCATCAATCCACCCGTTGCTAGTGAAAGCATATCGGGGGTCTACCTGGCTAGTGAAAGCAAAAGGGTCGACACGGAATGATGAAGCAAACTCAGCCATACCAACCATCTGTGGGGTCATGATAGGTGTCTCTGGTAGAATGGATCTGGGTGAAGTCTCAAAATCTGGCTCGCAACCTGAGTCGTTGATCTCGATGACCTCGTGCTCGTGCGACATCTATGACATATATGTAACCGTACAAGTAAGTGTGTGATCAACATGAATATTAACACATAGGGCTCAAAATAAACAAAAAATCACGTATGCACATAAACACATAAGGGTTTTCATACATGATAAAAATTTTCTATGCTTAATTAAAATTCTTGACTTCGAGAATTTTGGACTTCATATTTCAAAATTCTCCGGTTCAAGTCTAGTGTTTTCCTCCAAAAACATCTAGTTCGCTAACAACCAATGGCTCTGATACCAACTTCTGTCACACCCCAAAAATGTCGCAGCGGAATATAAAACGTAGTGGTAACGAAAGTTAGTGCCCATTTATATCTTGTCGATCGATGCATTTAATTGTTGGACATTTTAGTTTATTTTAAACTTAAGTTATTTAAACGTTACGTTTTACGACATGACTACATAGTTAAGTTGTCTTTGATCCTCACGGATCTTATTACATGCGTCCAGAAAGTTTAAAAGTTGTCCAACATTTTCAAAAAACAACATGCATCATTCAAACACAAGATACGCCATGATTCCCGAAGCCGAACTTAAGTACCTGTAGAACACGTTAAAAATCAAGTGTCAACACAAAGGAAGGTGAGTTCACGTATTCACATAGACACAATATTATTCCAAAGGAAAACTTTCTGATTCGGTGCTTATTTGAAAACATCCATATAATTTTAGAAAGTTCATTTTACATCCTTAATAAAATCCATGGGCCTTCTTTCGGTTCATCAATCCGACAACAGTATTCTTGCCCAGGTTTTGTATATTAAATTATTGCGTCAATTTTCAGACTTGTATGTTAGCTAGACGATATGAACTATATATTAACCATGCAGGGATAATCAAAGCTAGACAATAAACAGAATTTAAATTCATCGTTTGACTTGACTCGGTGCGACCGGTCACGACGGGGTTGTCAACCCGATAGATCTACCAACAATTCATCGCGTGCAATACTTAAATGATTAAACGACATCATGGGCGCAGGGTCCTCTTGAAGAACAATATGATGTCTGCGTCGCGTACAATATATATATCCTACTAATATGACAATTTAATACACGTAATTGTACGAATCCACAGAATCTCCATCATTCCAGACCCAGGTCGGCATTCGTCCCAACTTTACGGTCATGTTTCGCCTAGGAAATACCGTACCATCCCAATTTCCGGCATTCATTCATCAAAAACGTTTTTACTTCGAAACGTATGACTTATCAAATTTTATATATTTTCAACGAAAATATATATTTTATATTAAAAGGTATGTTTTATTTAAAAAAACATTAATAAACCCTTTTATTGGCGTGTTCTACCCCCAAAATATATACAAAGCAGTAAAAAAAGGGGTTTAGTGACACTCACCTTTGGGTGCGTATTTTAATAGCGCAATCCCAGAGATTGATTCTCTACACATCCTAATATAGGAACGATTCTAAATCAATATACATAACAAAAAAATCCTAAGTTTCTCCGTTTCTTAGAATTATCACATAACTTTGAGATTTTCTCGAAAAGTTATCATTTTTTATTATGTTGGCATGTTAATATATATATGAGTCTATATATATATATATTTATGATTTTGCGACTTGAACGATTTTATTGGTGACCATTATTGTGTAAATCCGTTAACTCTCCCGTTTATCCGCAATATATCTACGGTTTGTGCGTCGTAATATATATACATAAACGTTTATATAATTTAACACCGAGACACGTGAAACCTTGTTAACTAATCTATTTTGTCATTTATAAAGCAAATATGCATAAAACATCTCATAAGTATCAAATTTTATGCTCGACAAACAAGTTACACATTTACCGCGATTTTCACCGTTTCTACCGCACAAAACGCACAAGCATACATGCGTAAGCTAGATTTCTAACATCATGTTAAAAACTTAACATATTTTCATATTCTTATGTTTAAATCACTTAACACATTTTACCACATAAAGTTTACCCAAAATTTTACCCATACTAGTGTACATTGAAAAATGCGTATTTTAGCGATTCGGTAACGTTTTCGGGCGTCGGAAGTCACCTATGACCAACTAAACACCAAGTAAACATAATATTAGTTAAAATACTTATTTTTATACTAAAAACATCACTTTATTTACTGATCTAAATCAGTTTTACAAAAATCACTCGAAAAGCCGATTTTTTACTGTTTTAACGCATAGTTTTACGTTAAACGTTACTATAACCATCCCAACTCGAAAAGACTTGATATTTTAACATAATACATGTTATTTATTGATTAAAATAGTGGTTATAATCAGATTAGTTCAGTTTTTGTTTAAGTCACATAAATCATGTGATTTCATGTATTTTAGAACCTCTAATGCACCAAGTACAACATGCAAAGCTAGCAAACATTATAACAAAGTTATATGTCACTAAACACTTTAAAATAAATTTATTTTAGTGTTTATAATCTGTCCAAAACTGATTTTTATTAAATCATACTCAAATCACCTTTTTATAAACATTTATCTTCATGCATGATCTAGCTAGTGCATCTAGTATAAACATATCATAACATCTTTATCCAACATGACCTTAAATGCATCAAAGACCATATTTATGTCATGTTCTTCTAAATCAAAACATATTCATTTCATTATCATCAAATCATTTTCACATAAATGCAAACATTCCTTCTTTTATTTACATATGACAAAACTTTATGTATGCATTTATATATATATATATATACATATACAACACACACATATACATACATGTATAAACTTCCAAAACTTTACTTTTTAACACATCTATTTCAAATCATGGAACCTTTTTGAGAACATTCTTTTATGACACCTTTACAACATATGCATGTAACCATCTTTCATAATCAAGTCAAATGAGTATCATTTAACTAAATCAAAATACAACTAGATACACACACACTCATAAACTTTCGGCCACATATACATACATATACACACTCACTTTTCTTTGATTTAGATCTCATTCTTTGTTAAATACAAGTTTTGTGATTTATTCCAAGTTCAAGAGAAACCATCTAACATCTCCATCATCACTAAAAATCAAGAACATGATTTGAAAACAAGTTTATACCTTCAAGATTTTTAGATGGGTTTCTGAGAATAGATGATGATATGGAGGTTGTTCTTGCTTGAAATAACTTCCAAACACCCTATTTAGCTTGAAATCATCTTGGAAAGCTCTTGATTCTTCATGAAAAGATTGAAAATTTTGAAAGTGTATGTGTGTATGGGGGTTTCGGCCATAAGATTCAAGAGGGAGGAGAGAGAGCTTGTTTTTTATCTTGTTTAAATGAAGTTTGAGTGCTATAAAAGCTCAAATCATTACTCACACTTCACAGGATCCACATGTCCATTTCTCATAATTCCAAGGTGGGTGGCACCCCCTCTAGCCGCCACCTATCTCTCTCTATCTCTTATATACACACATAACACATATTAATATACATATACATATGGAGATTAGTGATTAAAACAGGTATTTTACTGGATAGCGGGTATTTTATCAAGCGTTTTAATCCCGTTTTAATGCGTTTTAAATTATTTTTATCATTATATAAAAATAATCACTCAAAATTATTACTGAAATAATTACCAGTTGCCTTGACTGGCTGCGTTGACAGTATTTTGTCTAATTCGCGAAGTATCGCGCGGTACGCGCTCAAACTCGAAAATTAGAGTTTCTTAGCGTTTTTAATTATTTTTCCACACGGATATGATTAAAATTATTATTCTAATCATAACAGACTATTTTTAGGATTTTAACACTGATCGGGTGGTCACCAACATTCCTTCCGCATTTTAATCGTTACGCGATAAGCGTTTATCTTACCGTTGCCAACATAATTTTTATCAAAGTTTAATTTTACCAACACATTAAATTTCACATATAAACATCATAACCAGTCAATTACAGCCCTGTTACCTATTCACAACACGTGTTACAATTGTACGGTACGGCCTGATAAGCCGGGTGTCACACCCTTGAAAGTGTTCTAACAACTGATGACCTCCATCCACTGTTTGTCTACAACTGCTGATCTTCAAACAACTGCTAAAGACTGTTGAAGACAAATACTGATGCTCAATCTACTGATATGGGTCAAGCACTGCTGAAGATATAAAGTACTACTGGAGTCACAATAGTGGAATGAGAAGCAGTAGTTTAGTTTACTTATATGTGTTGTAATGTAATCAGTGGTTAAGATAACAGTGCTTGTATAGAACAGTAGTTGTAGGTTTTTAGGAGGTTAGATGTCACTTTCATGGTGATGTCAACCAAGATGCTTCAGTGGTTTGCTCGTGTCTATAAATAGAACAGTACCCTGTACTGTTCTATTAGCTCTTTCATCACTTGTCATTCTGTACGAACAAACTATTGTGAGCTCAGGCTGAGGGGGAGTTTGTAATACATGCATGCATTTGTAATTGAAGATTGAAATAAATTTAATCATTCGATTCAAAGTTAAACATGTATGTTGAAAGCAATTCTCCTGTTTGATTGTGTGTGAAAGTTTTGTTTCCATTTTAATTCCGCTGCAAGTCTCATTCATCTTCATAATTATAAAACAAAAACACAATCTTAAGAAACTCAGATCCTAACAACCAGGCACGCCCCGTGGCCACATTCTGTAAGTTTCTGTTACTGGAACTCTGACCACGAGGCCGTGCTCAGCCAGCACGAGGTCGTGGCCAGGTGCCCAGTAACACCAAACCTTGTTTTTCACACCTTTTTACACATTCAATCAACCTAAAAACTTATTTTTGGGACACATTGAGGACAATGTGTAATTTAAGTGTGGGGGGGGGGGATGCTAAAACCTTGAATTTTGCAAGTCCTAATAACAAGCCTTACACAAAACTCTATTGGAACCGCTAATCACCCCAAATTTTTTTCAAAAAAAAAAATTCATTTTTTTTACTTATCTTGGTTTAATTTGGGAATAACAAGTTCTAAAAATGTTATATTTTTACAAATTTACAAATTTACAACCAATAGCGTCGTGATAAAAAGAACCAACATAAGACAATTATGAAAAGGCATGACAAATCTAATTAAAATTTGACTATATATACGTGATCACATTATAAACCCATTCCCACAACAAGTGAGTTTTGAGCCTTTATTGAGCATACAAGCATATATATCTTTAAACTAAATGCTAATTTTTCGTTTCTTGTGTGAATAGCCGATTGGTTCTTACGACTCTAGAACTTGCCATGATGATACATTCCCGGTCCTTACCAACTTAAACCCAAGTAAGTAAATGATGGAGGCATTAGGACTAACCCATTTTCCTTTCAACACCATTATTTTTCATTTTTTTATCACCTACCCAAAATCCCCCTAGTTAACCCCTTTGAGCCTAAACCTTTTCATTTCAAAACCCACAAAACAAACACCCTTTACCCACCAAAACCTTTTTCCTTTCAACCCCTTTATTTTAGTAGAAAGCTCGGTTATCTTGTGACGTTCCTTTATCAAAAAAAATGAAAGACTAGCAATAAACAAACAAGTTTCTCAAAGAAACTTTGTTTGAAATGTTTAGTTTGAATGAAAGTCACAAAAACAAAAAGTTTTACGACGACCGGCGCTTTTTACGCTTTTAGCCCTTTTTACTAACCAAAACCACCTACCCTTAGCCGAAGCCTAACCCTTTCCAAAGTCCTCTTGATATTTACGAGGGTTCATAGTTAAAAAGGAGGAGGTTTGATTGCTTGGCAAACATATGGTAGAAGTAAGTTCCATGCCGGTCTCGAGTGTTACACAAAAATACACCTTCGGCAGAGTGTTGAGTGATCTCCCGTGAGGTATGTGAACTTGTATATAAATGGAATTTTAAAGAGGCATGTTATGCCCAAATAAGTATTTTTTTTCTTATGAAATGTTCTAAATAAATCATAACGAATAGGTACAATAAAATAAAAATAAAACCCAATAAAGATCTTGGATTCCCGACACTCAAAGACAAGCCCAAAACTTCTCTCCTACCTATTCCATTTGGGTGTGTAAAGCCACATATTAAAGAGTTTTGCTTGAGGACAAGCAAAGATTCAAGTGTGGGTGTATTTGATGTGTGCAAAATGTAACATATAAATTATATCAAATGAGACATAAAACTAACCCTTTTTTAGTACTAATGTTGGAAAAAGCGTGTTTTGTCTTCCTTTTGAATTTACAGGACCAAATGAGCTTAAACGAGCAAAAGTAACAAATATACAGCAAAAACCAACATAAATACAAAGAAAATGAATAAGCGTGACATGCCCGACCCCTGGGCAGCATCCCCAAAAGCAAAAACAAGAAACATAAGACTGACCACGGGCCGTGCCCACTGGACACGGGGGCGTGGTCAGCCACCTGAAGAAAAGATAAAGTTGTGGAAGTTTCTACGCCTACCACGGGGGCGTGCCCAGCTTAGCACGGGTCGTGGTCAACGCTAAGATACGCAGAATCTTGCAAAATCTTGGTAGTACAGATACCCTTGTGCCCACGGGGCCGTGTCCGCTGAACACGGGCCGTGTGGAGCCCTATGCTGACAAAAGCAATTAATGAAGGAAGAGAAAAGGATAGCCACGGGGGCGTGTCCGCTGGACACGGGGCCGTGGCCAGTCTGCTGTTCAGGCTATAAATAGGGGTGTTTGGCTCACTTCAAAGGCATCCCTTGGCAAACCACTACTCTCCCACTTTGCCACCACTCCACCAACACCAACCACCATCATCCATCATCCACCTTTAGAGTGTGTAGTAGTCTCGGGATCCAAGATTTATAGTAAGAGTTCTTGTCAATCAAAGGCCATGTTTGGATAAGTCTCTTACATCACTTGGTGAAGACAAGTCTTTTATGTATTACTTTTGATTTTTAATCTTTCGGCACTTTTTATTTGGTTTTGTATTAATGACTTTAATAACTAGTTTCTTATGTTAAAGGTGAATTTTCTTTATCATTTGTCTGTGGTGTCTTGGCATTACTTTACTGTTTATATAAAGTAAAAGATTTACATCATTCATATCTCTACGGTCTATATAGAGGTATGTTGGCTACCTGGTCGGGGGTTAAGGGAATGGTTTCGTAAGGTTCTTGTCTTGTTCAGTGTATAGATCCTGCAAGGACCTGGGTCAAGCTTACTAGGACCTCCTTCAATACCCACCTGTATTTGATGGTGGGGGTGCGAATGGCTTGACCCCCTCATATGTAAACTACTATTAATAAATTAAACCAGCTACTTGGGATTGTATCCCTGCTGACTCAAACCACTTAGCCGAGGGTAACATCACCTTCAAAAGAGGGGCCTACCACTTTTCTCATTAATAACTTAATTAATTATCTTTCAATATTCTGACCCTTTGGGATTGTATCCTTGCTGACTCAAACCACTAGGTTGAGGGTAACGTCACCTTCAAAAGAGGGGCCTACTACTATAACTAAGATAATCTCTTAAAAAGTCCGAAAGTGCAAAAATCATCAAAGGATACTTAAAAGGCGAGTCGGATCTAAGTGATTCATCTTGTCTATCTGTTTTTACTTCATTTTTATTTCTGCATTTTTAGTTTTATTTTTCATGTTTAAAACCTTTTTCCCAAAAATTTTAGATTGATTAGACGTTGAGGATAAACCAGTACTAAAAGCTTTTATGTCCTTGGACGACCTCGGTATCTTACCAACGCTATACTACACTCACGATGGGTGCACTTGCCCAAGTGTGTGTTTAGTGTTAGTAGAATATCGTGTTTTATAAATTTAAAACTTGACTAATGTGTAAAATGGGCTTAAAATATCAATAAAACATATCACGCTTCGCACACACCAGTTTGGTTTCAAGGCTCAAAGGTTAACAAGATGTTGATGTCATCCTCTTTTTGAAGGGTTTGGTCTACATATTTCATCCATGAACGGAATATAGGATACAAATCCTTGTTGTGTAAAACTTTATTTTGTGTAAGTCAACTTTGTGAAACTAATTAACTCATGTTGTTTTTTGAGGTCAAACTACTCGTAACTTGTAATTATGGTTGTGGAAATGGATGAACATCATGCCTGATTTTAACCATATAGTTGTTTACTTATATCGTATGCGATGAAAACTAATCAAGTTCACACTACACGCTTCCGCTATCGAACGGGTGTGACAGTTAGCGCGAGATACGGTAACGTGAACCTTATTTTTTTATTTCTTTCTTTATTTCTGATCAGTTGCGTTTTTCCGGCCGGAACGGTTATGCCCGGTGACTTATCATTATATTTTCAGGTTTCCCGTGATAATAATTCTAGATGTGTACATAGTCACATTTTCGAAGAGAGTCCGGTCGGTGGCCGACGGCGGCGGATGCCGCCGGAGCTCCGGTCGGAGTCAACAGTGGTAGTGTCGAGTGGTTTTGGGTTTAGCTTATGAGAAAAACGAATGATTTTGGTTCGGGTTCAGTCAAACCCAGTAAAAAAATCAACAACTTCGGTTTGGCTCGGGTCCTGTTACGGGTCAGATTGGGTGCTTCGGTGCGGGTTGGTCAACTTTAGTCAACTCAGTCAACCATGGTCAAGCTGGTCAACGCATGATAAGGTTGGTCAACTTGGGTTAAAGGCAGTCAACATGGTCAAGCTCGGCCAACACGGTTGACGTGTGTGCGGGTGTATATAATTTTTTAGATATATTTTAAGCTCTTTTTACTCGTGAATCAAGTTTTAAATTTATAAAACACGATATAATACTATCACTCTACACACGTTAGGGCAAGTGCACCCATCGCGGACGTAGTATAGTGAAGGCAAGATACCGAGGTCGTCCAAGGACACAAGAGCTTTTAGTACCGGCTTATCGATAACGTCTAATCTAACCAAATTTTGATAAAAATTTTTGAAAGTTATAAAAAGATAAACTAGAAAATAAAAGTAAAATAAAAGAAAAACAAATAGACAAGAAGGATTCACTTGGTTCCAACTCCTCTTTTATGTATCCTTTAATGATTTCCGCACTTTGGGCATTTTAAGAGATTATCTTTAAGTTATAGTAGTACGCCCCCTTCCAGGCAGCGTTACACTCAACCTATTGGTCTGATTTAGCAGGGATGTAGTCCCGCAAGGTCGGATTATTGAAAGATAATTAAGTAAGTTATTAATGCGAAAAGTGGTAGGCCCCCTTCCAAGCAATATTACCCTCAACCTATTTATCTGAGTCAGCAAGTATACAGTCCCGCTAGGTAGGTTTAAAGTTTTAATAGTAGTTTATAGATAAGGGATTCAAGCGGTTCTTACTTCTCCCGAGGCAGATTGTACCGCCCATTCGTGAAGTCTTACTAGGCTTAAACCAGGTTCTCGCAGAATCTATACACTGAACGAGACATAGAATTACCCAACCACCCTTCTAGCCCCCTTCAAGCCAGTTAACATGCTTTATATAGACTGTAAAGACACGAATGAGTGAATCAACAAAACATGAAAAATGGTTAAATAAATTTGCCTTCAATATAGAAAATTAGTTATTAAAGTCATTAATACGTACCCAAATAAAAAGGAGCCAAAGGTTGGAAATCAAAAAGTAATACTAAAAAGATTTGTCTTCACCAAGTGATGTAAGATTTTAGCCAAGCATGGCCTTTGTTTGACAAGAACTCTTACGATCGATCTTGGATCTCGAGACTACTACACACTCTAAAAGATGGAAATGGATGATGGTGTTGGGTGTTGGTGTTGTAGTGGTGGTGGAGTGATGGCAAGTGTAAGAGAAGTGGTTTGCCAAGGGATGGATTGGAATGAAACCAATCACTCCTATTTATAGCTGAAGTCAGACAGTTCACACGGCCCCGTGCCTGCCTGGCATGGCCCCGTGGCCATCCTTCTCCCTCTTCCTCATTAATTGCAGTGTCAGATCTTGTACTAACACGGCCCCGTGTGTCAATGGCACGGCCCATGGCCATTGTACTTGCTATACTATCTCAGATTCTGCGAATCTTAGAGTTGACCACGCCCCATGTTTCCTTAGCATGGCCATGTGTTGGTGTGTCTGGTTTGTCTTTTGCTTTTCTCTTTTGCTGTTGTCTTTTCTTCTGCAGAGAATCTTAACTAGGCACTGCCAATGCCTGGTGGGCACGGCCCCGTGCTAGAGCTTATGTTCTTGTAATTTTGTTGGTTTGGATGTGGATGGGGGCTTGGCGAGTCGTGCCATTCCTCCATCTTTGTATTTATTTGGTTTCTGCTGTTAATTTGCTTCTTTTGCGCGTTTAAGCTCTTTTGACCCTGTAAATTAAAAGGAACAAAGAAACATGCTTTTTCCAACATTAGTACCGAAAAATGGTTGATTTTAAGCCGTATTTGATATAATTTATATGTTGTATTTTACGCACATCAACGGTCAAAGGCTGGACAACACGAGACGCGATAAAATTCATCGGAGACGTTAGAGCGTTTATATTTATATTAATGTTAGTTTTATCACGTAACCGAGCTCAAACCGAACCGAAAAGTAACGTTATAATATATATGAATATATATATTTTGAATTTTACAAGATAAGAAATAGGTGTTTCGAATACAATTGAAAGATATACGTATAGTATTGTTGAACTATTGTTGCGTTTTGAAAATATATCGATACTTTGATTGTCAGAGCATCCTAAAAACAGAGGAAACTCTGCCCGTTTTTCATAAAAATCCGTAATACGAAACACGTCGTATTTTTAAAAATGAAACCCGTCGAGGCTCAAGTATTTTTATAAAATAAATATAAACGTATAATTATTTTAGCGACGCTTTATAACTTACAAAACAAATTTATAACGTTTCGACAAACACAAGTTACTAGTTAACGAAACACGAGAACTTATATAAAATAAATATAATTTATATTTATTTCAAAACGTTTAGAACTCGAAAACTTTTATGAAATAAATATTATTTATATTTATTTCAAACAACTAACACTCGGAAATCTGTTACAAAATAAAAATAATTATTTTATAAAATAATTATTTTATAAAAACATAATTAGTCCTATTCATTTCCAACGACTACGACTCGACAAATTTTATAAAATAAATATAATCAGTCATATTTATTCCTAACGTCTAAACCAAAAACGACACGTTACCGTACGATTTTAACACCTTATTATCCGAGTCATTTCAATAACAAACAAACGAAGCCAATCTTAACAAGCATACAACTATATAATTATTTTTGATAATTATCCACGAGACACGACATCACTACTTTGGCTACGCGACGTTTATATACATATACGCTTACATTTACACACACACACTGTAACAACCCGACTTTCCGGGTCAAGTCAAAGTCAGGTCGTTACTTAAATCTGTTATTTCTCGCTTAATTGACTTGCACTCTCGAGATTCGAATAATAGTTAACCCCTTTTGCGGTAATCGATATATATTGGTGTTTAAACGATATTTTAAATTATGTTTTACAACGCATTCAGAAGGCTTATTCAAAACGCAGCCATTGCATTTAATGCTATTTGCAACGCATACTATTTTAACGTTCGTCGCTTCGGTGAATCACTTGAGCCCTGATACATTTCCGGTGCCATGGAACTAGATTTTATCGTATATTACATCGCATGTTATGCTAAACGCTATCACATCACTATCGCATCGCAATCTCATCGCAAACTCGAAATGCAGACTTACTTTTATGCATTTTATGTGTTATGTTATTTGTGTAACTACTTGTTTAATGCTATCGCAATGCTTACTCACAGCTCGCTTAAACACAACGCAACGATCAACGCACGATATGAAAAATTGGAAAACTAACTCGCACCAGTCATCTGATTGAATGACCATTCGATCGAATGATCATCCGACCGGATGACCATCCGATCAGATCTGACCCACTTAACCTGCACCGCCTCTCTCTCTCCCACACTATAAATACTCGCATGTCACATCACTGTTCACTGATGTGACAGCCCTATCCGACCAAGGCTATTTTCGTAAGTTTTCTTCCTAAACCTTGTACTTTCATCATCACTACACACTTTCTCATCATCTTCTCCATCAAAATCTTACGATTTCACCATGAAATCACCTGGTTTGGACTACTTGTGTCGCAACCGCCGACCCCTACCCCTGGAGCGGGCGGCCGCGAGCTACTCAGAGCTTGTGGTATCGGTGTTTACTAATTTGGCAGCGGAAATTACATCAGGACCGTAGTTAGGAAATAGTTTATCAGAGTTAAAATACCACACTTTTATAATAATAAATATATGGGAAAAACCCAAGTTTCCATTACAATCTGTTTATAGGGATGAACCCTAATTTATTGGAATAAAACTTCTTCTTTATTTAGGTAACTTTTATAACCACTTTTCCAAGCCTTCAGTGCTCTTCAGCTGGCTTCTATTTGGCTTTCACATTTTGTTACCTGAAACGTGTTTTAAAAAGGTTTATCAGCAAGAAATACTGGCGAGTGAATCCCAGTTTAATCAAAACAATTTGATCATTTTACAGCATTGAGGGCAAACCGCAATTACATTTGTTTACATCTACTTTAATTACCACACACGGTACTGTCAATCCTGACTTGTGGTCATGCTACTACTCACAGTGTAGTAACAAGTTATGTATACAAAACCCCAACATACTGACAGTAATTGTAGAATCACAAATACTCAATCACTATTAAATAAAATTTAAAACAATTGAGATTTTGTAAAAACAGTTTACAAAAAGAGGAATTACTCACTTTGTTATTTTAGATACTACTGCTTGCTGGTGACTTACTGGTTATAATCTATTTAACATAAATAATGCACACGCGTTAGTGTAATAACCCAATTTATATTAGCTATACCCTCCCCCCGAGACAGAACTCCAACGACTTAGTCAGGCAGAGCCTTGACATGCGTTACGGAGCTCTAGATCAATCGGGCAGCGTAACTAATACGTAACCGGGGGTTATAATACTTACAACAAGGCAGAGCTTCGCTAATTTAGTGGGTATTATGCCTGGATATTATTTCTACTATTCAAAGATTGCGAGAAAGAAATTGATTTTGAACGATTTGAAACTGAACGTCGAACTTTCTATATATAGGCTGGAAAACAGGGCGGCTCGTGCCCCGCGAGAGCTTAAGGTCAAGGCTTCGCGGCCCGTGAGGGCTTATAGGGTAGGCCCTAGCTTTGCTGATTCGACCACTAGCCTCGACACGCATCACGACACGTGGCACAACGTGGTCTGGCCTGGTGGCCAGCTGTCGCGCCCCGCGAAGCACACCACCAAGATGGTCGCGGCCCGCGAGCGGCCTTAGGATTTTGTTTTATTCGATTTTTAATGAAATAAAGGTATTTCGGGGCCGTTTTTCGTATACGGGGTGTATTTTAGTCCATATAGGGGTGTTTTAAAGATTTTGGGAGAGTTGTTACAACTTGAAGGTGACATCATCACGGTTTCCGATGAAAACTGTTGTGTGACCTCATCTCATCAAGATATGTTCAGATGTAAAGGATTTCTACACCGTTTTTCATAAATCTCAACAAGTTTTCAACAATTATCAACTGATTTCTACCTTTCTTCACTTTTTACTAAGAACTGATGGAATTTAGACTCATTCAGGCTCTCTACTCATATACAAGTTGAGAACCGGTCTGAGAACGGATTTCCACCAAAGAGATGACGGACTTACGGATTGAACATGAAATTCAATCAAGAACAGTTAATCTGATCGAATGTGGTTCGCATCCGATCGACTGAGCTAGGCTTGGGGTGGTTTCCCGTTGTTTGACACGTCGTCACGCCGTCTCCGTTAAAACTTCAACTTTTAAACTTAGAAAATTTTACAAAGTTCTCAAAACATCAGCTCGCCGATCGAATAGCCATCCGATTGGATGACCAATCTGATCGGATGGCCATCCGATCGAATGACTATTCGACCAGGTGACTTGTACTTCAACACTTAAACAATTTTATTAAAACTTAAAAGAATATCACACTTTCAGACGAATAGCCATCCGATCGAATGACTTGATTTATACTACAACCAAAACTTCAAAAGTTCAAAACGATTCACAAACACACTCAGTCATTCGAATGATCAGTCGTTCGAATGGTCATCCGTCCGGATGACCATCCGTCCGACTCACCATCCGACACTAATCTTATTCGACGTACTGTTTACACGCTGTTCAACGCTTACACTATCGTTCTATGCTCAGGCTAATCTCCACGCACTCCCTTCAATCCAAGACTGTGTTTATTTACTAAACATATACTGTGAGTATACTCGAACCCATTTTCTTTTAACGCACTTTTGGGTGTTACATACGTTTTCTAGATCAAATTACATTGAACACACAACGCAAACACTTTTAACGCTAACCGCTATCGCATGTATTCCTGGCATTTCCTCTTGCAGTTGTAGCTGGTAAGCTACTGGTCCTATTCTTCTAATAATTTCAAAAGGTCCAACATATCTGGGGCTTAGCTTTCCCCTCTTGATGAATCTAACCACTCCTTTCCATGGATAAACTTTTAATAATATTTTATCTCCTACTTGAAATTCTAACGGTTTGCGCCTGTTATTTGCATAACTCTTTTGGCGATCGCGTGCTGCTTTTAGTCTTTCCTTGACTTAAATAATCTTGTCCATTGTTTCTTGTACTATCTCTGGTCCAGACAGTTGCTTTTCTCCAATTTCTGCCCAACAGACTGGAGTTCGGCACTTTCGTCCGTAAAGTGCTTCAAATGGTGCAGCATTGATGCTGGTATGATAGTTGTTATTGTAGGAAAATTCTATTAATGGTAAATGATCGTCCCAATTTCCTCCGAAATCAATTACACAAGC
The DNA here is from genome assembly GCA_030545235.1 of Helianthus tuberosus. Taxonomy (NCBI): domain Eukaryota; kingdom Viridiplantae; phylum Streptophyta; class Magnoliopsida; order Asterales; family Asteraceae; genus Helianthus; species Helianthus tuberosus. The sequence continues at coordinate 74,507,464 of CM060436.1, read as the reverse complement.
TCTACGCATATCTTCCATTGTCTGAATTGTCCTTTCGCTTTGTCCATCCGTTTGAGGATGATAAGCTGTGCTTAGATTTAACTTGGTTCCCATTGCTTGTTGAAGCTAGTCCAAAAGTGAGAAGTAAAATGGCTATCTCTATCAGATATAATAGACAAAGGAATTCCATGTAATGAAACTATTTCATTTACATATAATTTGGCTAATTGTTCCATACTGAAAGTTTCCTTCATTGGTAAGAAATGAGCAGATTTGGTTAATCTATCTACAATCACCCAGATTGTATCATTACCTTTTCGCGTCTTGGGTAATTTAGTAACAAAGTACATTGTTATCAATTCCCACTTCCATATTGGCATTTAGTTGCTACAATAAACCTGAGGGTTTCTGATGTTCAGCTTTAACCTGTGAACATGTTAGACACTTAGCAACATAGGCTGCTATATCCTTTTTCATTCCTATCCACCAGAAATTCTTTCTTAAGTCTTGATACATCTTATCACTACCGGGATGTATCGTATACTTAGATTTATGGGCTTCTTCTAATATTCGGTGGCGTAGGTTTCCTTGTTTGGGTATCCAGATTCTTTTCTTATGGAATCTCCGATTTCCATCTGTTCCTTGTTCTAATTCCCTAATCATTCCTTTTAATTTTTCAGTATCGTCCTTGATTACTGATTCTTGTACTTCTCTAATTTGCTCATTTAAATCTATCTGCATATTTAGTTTGAGAGAACGTACTCGTCTTGGCTTTTTGTCACACCCCGACCGCGTAAAACATCAAACCGCGACGGAAACGTCGGGGAGTGTTGCAACAGAATTATTGTTTCATAACCACGGTAATTAAAGTTCTGTTTTATTTATTAACAAATGGGGATTACATTTGTCTTTAAACAAAAGAAACAAGAGTACATAACATTATTTAAACTAATCTTGCTTCTTTTATTGTCATTAAGGCCCGAGTCCACCCTAGTGTATCCTGATCGAACCTATGCATCAGCTCCTGAAACACATGTGAAAATAGGTACGTCAGCATAAAAATGCCTGTGAGATACATAGGTTTTGTTAAAATAGGATTCATGACTTAAGTCTAAAGAAATGTTTGATAAAAGTTAGTCATGAATCTTGTTAAGTGTTTTCTTTTATAAATCTTACGAAAATTTGATAAGAAGTCGGATTATATAAAAGAAAAGTGTATGGTTAATTAAATAACCAAGTAAAATGAGTTGTATAAAATAAATTGTTTGTAAAACAATGTCTTGTGAAAATATGTTATTTGTGTAAAATGTAATATGTCTAAACTGAAATGGTTTAAATAACGCCACGATATGTAATATCATAAAAGCACTTATATATAGGAAGTACCAGCGGCGTATCCACCATGCTTTTATCATATTACACACGCCTCATTACTTATATCATTTACCAAACAAACCATCAATGTAAAATGTTCATGTATAATCAATTGTCAAAATGTTTGTGTGTAAACCATGTCAAATGTCAAATGTAAACCATGTAATGTGTAAACCAATGTCATGTATGGCAAGTGAAATATGTCAACTAAAGCCATAGGTAAAATGCACAAAACAAGATATTGAAATAAATCAAAGTTATGTTTGGTAAAATAACTGCATGCTCTACTGATACAAACATCTATGCGGTATTGTTAAAATGCATACATTCAAGCCTTGGGACTATGGCGACAAACCCTTAAACAAATTAAAGGTTTATCTAAGTTATGTGTATTGGATTCAGTCATTCCTTCCACCCAAACAAACCTAGGATTTCAGGAACGGGAGTTGTCAATTCCTATGGTACCATTACTTACTACCAAGCGGCGTGATCAATGTTAATGAATGTATTTTTGTCCCATTTAAACAAACCAAATGTCATACCAAAATGTAAGCATGTGATGTAAAACAATGTACTAGGTATGCACTAAATGGACATACATAGCATGTGATGTGAAACAATGTACTAAGCATGCACTAAATGGACATACATAGCATGTGATGTAAAATAATGTATTAAGTATGCACTAAATGGACATACATAGCATGTGATGTAAAACAATGTACTAAGTATGCACTAAATGGATATACATAGCATGTTATGTAAAACAATGTACTAAGTATGCTCTAAATAGACATACATAGCAAAAACATGGACAAAAATCATGTACTATAAGTGTACTAATGAACATAGCAAGTATGATATAAAAACATGGAAAGCACGAAAGTAACAAGTAGGCACATGTGTTTCACCCCAAAATGTTTGAAAAACAGTAAAAGAGGGGTCTATGTACTCACTTGAGATTTGCTCAATAGTCTTTGGATAACCACCAAGCAATGCTAGAAAGATCACGGAATCAATCGGCACCTAATATAGGTAACTACGTTAATAATCCGGACTTAAATCGGAAGATCAGATAGGATGAGGTTTCGTAAAGCAAATAAGTATAGGAACTCATGTAATATGGTTTAACAAAGCCTACATTCTAAATCGGAACCTATCCTAAGTGCTTACGACCCATTACGACTCGTTTAGGTAGCTTACGCTACTTTAATGTGTCGTTCGCGTACAACGCGTTCAGAGCGCCTAAATAGTCCTATGACAAGTAATATATGCCTTAACATGTCTAATAATGTTGCCTAATCAGATTAGATGTCAAAATTTAGGTTACATATGCTTAAAATGAATTTATGCGCAAAAAGGGCATTTTGGTCATTTTCCTAAGGCATATAAACTACCTATCATACAACTAACTAAACGTAGTGACCATAAGGTATAACCTCGGAAGGTTATTTCCTATACAACTATGGTCACCTAATTTGTTTGGTCGGATCCTAATGATCGACCAAACGGGTCGGGTTCGAAAGTCTAAGCGGTTGTTTAGACCGCTTACCTTTACGACCCTATATAAGCACTAAACTAAAAGTGACGAGTTAAACATGTCAAAACATGTTTAACGAAGTTTGAAAACAAGTTTGATATCAAAACAAAGGGTTTTGATACCCAAGAATAGTTTGGTTGCAAAATACGCATAAACATGTATTTTGACCGAAACTATGACTCGTCACTACGCCTAATCAACGTGGTAATCAGTAGGTATAGTCGCAAAGGACTATGACTATCTTGATTACGCTCACGTTGCGAAGTTCAAATGAAGAATTCGTGTTGACCAAATCGAGGTCAAAGCAGAAAGTCAAATACTGTTTGACTTTTATGCTTGAAATATATGAACAAGCATGAAGGAAACTTACAAAAGGTCCAAACTATGAAGGTTTGAACTCATTAATACTCAGGTATGAAGCTTGAGAGCTTCAACTTAGAGTAAAATGAGAACAAAGGTTTGAAGAAGAAGTGAAAAACAAGTGGGTTTATATAGAGTTTGAAGAACAGTTAGGATCGTTCCTCGATAATTGAGCTTCGATCTGGACCGTACACATAGGGCACATGGTTTTGGAATACTAGGGGTGTCCCAAAACCATCAAACGGTATTGCAAATGTTACAAAATAGACCCTAAACTTCAAGTTACATGCTGAAAATGGACCTGCTGTTGCTGAACATGATATTTTGCCCAGATGAGGTCGTGTCGTCGTGCCACGGCTGAGCCCTATAGTGGTGGCGCAGCACCACCATGTGCCAGCTCCCAGAAAGTTTGCCAAAATGGCAGAAATGGTCCCTGCACATGTTTAAGGCCTTTTCAACACGTTTAAGGCCTGTTAAGCCATTTTCAAGGCCCTAAAATGATGCCTAAGCTTAGTGGACATGAAACATGCTCAAAAATATGTCAGATGTCGGTTCGTTTGGTCGTACGATCACGATATTCGGTTAATTACGATGAAACACGAACGGACGCGAAAAACGATCCAAATCACGCGACGAATGGAATTTTATCACGCCAGTCATTAAAACAAAATATTTTAATTATTACATAAATTTTTGGATATCCAGATGTATTCAGAACGTAAGTTATGCGCGAAAATGCAAACTTATGCACTTTTTGACGCTTTTAGTCCCTGAATGACCAAAAAGTTTATTTTAGCACACCGAACCCCTCAAAGCCAATTTCTAAGCTATGTAAAGGATATTTAGGGTATGTTTAACTTATGATCAAGTTCCAGAATGTTCGTTACAGTACGAATCGACATACTTTCGCAGTTTGTCAAAATTAGTCCCTGTAAGCGAATAAACTTAATTTTGCCATACCAAAGCCTTCAAAACTTACTTATAAGTTATATAAAGGTTATTTAAGGTATGTTAAGCATAAATTGGTGTTCCAGAGTGTTTGTCGCATTAAACCGATTATGTTTACGCATCAGTTTGCGTATAACTCTCCAGAAAATGATATAGAGTTTGAAATTGAACAAAAATCAAAACATGCAAAATGTCAAACATAAATAAATAAGTATTGGGATCAAATAACATTGTTTTATTGATAACTGAACTGATTAAGGTTTATACAATGATTACAAGCACAGATGTCACAGTCTCCCCTTCTTGTGGAAATTTCGTCCAGATATTTGTTTAGAGGAAACTAGTGAGAAAAGATGTGGATATTTCGCCTTCATTTGATCTTCACGTTCCCAAGTAAATTCTAGACCACGTTGAGATTCCCAGCGAACTTTGACAAGTGGAATGCCCTTGCGTTTGAGCCACTTGACTTCACGCTCCATGATTTCCACTGGTTTCTCAACAAAATGCATCGTGTTATCCACACGAATTTCAACAAGCGGTATGTGGAGGTTCTCATCAGCTAGACACTTCTTGAGATTGGACACGTGAAAGGTTGGATGAACATTTCCAAGTTCAAGAGGTAACTCAAGTCTGTAGGCTACCTTACCGATTCTTTCGACGATATTGAATGGTCCAACATATCTAGGTGCAAGTTTTCCTGTCTTTCCAAATCTGATCACACCTTTCCAAGGTGAGACCTTAAGTAATACATGATCACCGACTTGAAATTCCAAGGGCTTGTGTCGTCGGTCCGCGTAACTCTTTTGACGGCTTCGAGCTGTCTGTAGGTTATCGCGAACTTTCTTAACCTTATCTGTTGTCTCTAGAATGAGGTCAGGTCCAGTAAGCTGAGCCTCACCGATCTCATTCCAGCATACTGGTGAACTACATTTTCAACCATAGAGAGCCTCGAAAGGAGCCATGTTGATGCTGGAGTGATAACTATTGTTGTAGGAGAATTCAATCAACGGAAGATACGAATCCCAACTACCACCAAAATCGATCACACAAGCTCTAAGCATATCCTCCAAAGTCTGGATTGTTCTTTCAGTTTGACCATCTGATTGCAGATGATAAGCTGTGCTCAAATTAAGTTGGGTCCCCATAGCAGATTGCATGGTTCTCCAAAAACGAGATGAGAATCGAGCATCTCTGTCAGAAATAATGTTCGAAGGAACACCATGTCTAGATACAATTTCATCCACATAAATTTTAGCCAGCCTGTCAGCAGATAGATCCTCACGGATCGGCAAGAAATGTGCTGACTTTGTAAGACAATCAACAACTACCCAGATGGCGTCACGACCTCTCTTAGTGCGCGGAAGTTTGGTAATAAGATCCATAGCAATGTTTTCCCATTTCCAAACTGGAATCTCTGGTTGCTCCAATAAACCAGAAGGATGTTGATGTTCAGCCTTAACCTTAAGACAAGTAAGGCATTTGGATACGTATAAGGCAATGTCTTTCTTCATACCAGGCCACCAATACTGTGTACGAAGATCCTTATACATTTTATCTGCACCATGATGAATAGAATAACGAGACTTATGAGCTTCATCCATAAGCAAGGTGCGAAGATTTTCTTGACTTGGGACCCACAAACGGTCCATGAAATAATACAATCCATTGTCTTTAAGCTCGAGATCAGGCTTAATGTGATAGGGTAATTCCTTACCCATCAAGTCTTGCGAAAGACAAGTATGTTGAGCCTGAGAAATGCGGGTTTGAATATCAGATCAAACTTTGACACAATGAAGCTTGACACGTTCCTTACGACTCAATGCGTCAGCCACGGCATTCGCCTTACCAGGATGGTAGCGAATTTCGCAATCACAGTCGTTTAGAAGTTCAACCCAACGTCGTTGCCTCATGTTGAGTTCTTCCAGATTGAAGATATGCTGAAGACTTTTGTGGTCAGTAAAAACCACACATTTAGTACCATACAAATAGTGTCTCCAGATTTTGAGAGCGAAAACAACTGCACCTAACTCAAGATCATGAGTGGTGTAGTTTTTCTCGTGAACCTTTAACTGTCTCGATGAGTAAGCTATGACTTTGTTCCTTTGCATGAGAACACAGCCAAGACCCAATTTGGATGCATCACAGTATACGACAAAATCATCATTACCCTCAGGTAAAGATAGAATAGGTGCATCACAAAGCTTCTGCTTCAAGGTCTGAAACACTTCTTCCTGTTTAGAACCCCATTCAAAGGGTTTATTCTTCTGAGTTAGAGCAGTTAGAGGAACTGCAATCTTGGAGAAGTTTTCGATGAAGCGACGGTAATAACCCGCGAGACCAAGAAATGAACGAACTTCAGTAGGAGTAGTAGGCGTATCCCAATCCTTAATCGCACTGATCTTGGAGGGATCTACATGAATACCTTGTTCGCTAACGATATGCCCCAAAAATTGAACTTCCTTAAGCCAAAATTCACATTTGGAGAATTTGGCGAAAAGTTGTTCTTTCTTCAGGAGTTCCAGGGTAAGACGAAGATGTTGCTCATGATCAGCTTGCGTCTTTGAATAAATCAAGATGTCATCAATGAAAACGATGATGAACTTGTCCAAATAAGGCTTACAAACCCTATTCATCAAGTCCATGAAAACAGCAGGAGCATTAGTCAAACCGAATGGCATAACAGTGAACTCATAATGACCATATCTTGTGCGGAAAGCAGTCTTGGGAATATCTTCTTCATGCACACGAAGCTGATGATACCCAGAATGCAGATCAATCTTTGAAAAATGAGAAGCACCCTATAATTGATCAAAGAGATCAGCAATGCGAGGTAGGGGATATCGATTCTTGATGGTAAGCTTGTTAAGCTCACGGTAATCGATGCACATTCTGAAAGATCCATCTTTCTTTTTGACAAAAAGAATGGGAGCACCCCAAGGTGAAAAGCTAGGACGGATAAAACCTTTGTCAGAAAGCTCTTGAAGCTGCTTAGATAACTCTTGCATCTCGGACGGTGCAAGACGATAAGGAGATCGAGCGATAGGATTTGCACCAGGTACAAGATCAATACGGAACTCGACTTGGCGTGCTGGGGGTAAACCAGGTAATTCTTCAGGAAACACTTCAGGATAATCCCGAACAACAGGGATATCTTCAATCGACTTACCTTTGCCTTTATCTGCCACAACATGTGCCAAAAAGGCCACATAGTTCTTTCGAAGATACTTCCGAGCTTGAGTACAAGACATGAGTTTGAGGCTACTAGCAGGTTTCTCACCACGAACCTCTAGGATCTTACCAGACGAAAGCGGTACATGAACAATCTTCTCAAAACAAACTACCTCTGCATGATACTTGGCTAACCAATCCATTCCCACTATAATGTTGAAGCTTCCAAGTTGCATCGGTGTGAGGTCAATAGGAAAGAGATGGTTGTTAAGGTTCAACTGGCAGTTACGAAGAACAGAATCAAGAACAATGGGCTCACCACTAGCAACTTCTACTGTCAAAGGCTTTCCTAGTTTCGTTCTAGACATGCGAAGCAAAGGCTTGAAAGATAATGACATAAAACTCTTATCGGCACCCGAATCAAAAAGAACAGATGCAGGCTGATTATTAACAAAGAACGTACCGTTGACCACCTCATTATCTGCACGTGCTTCGTTAGCATTCATGTTGAAGACTCGTCCACGAGCCTGAGCTTGATTTGCATTTACCAACCTCGGACACTGGTTTCTGTAGTGGGTCAGATCCCCACAGTTGTAGCATGAACCAGGAGGATAATGAGGTCGTGCGGCCTGAGCCTGTTGTTGAGCAGGCGGTTGAGCAGCCTGCTGAGCTGGGTTACATGCGGCCTGATTGGGAGCAAAGTGACAAACATCGACAAGATGACCCGACTTCCCACAGTTAGTACAGAAACGACACTGAACCTGTGGTTGATGGTGGCTATTGCATCTGTTGCGCAATGGTGCATTCCCCGCATACCGTTTCTTTACTGGCGGTTGTGCCGGTTGGTTGGGAGCTGCCTGATTGACTTGGGCAGTGACAACGAAATTCTGGGAAGCCTTGCGCTTCCTAGACCTTTTCGAAGAACCAGATTTCTTTCCCTTCTTGTTTTCACCCTTACCAGACGATTGTTTCTTATCCTTGTCACCCTTCCTATGAAGCTTCCCCTTTCTGATCTGTAACTCAGTCAAAGTCGCAGCTAACTCGATTGCCTGACGAACTGTGGTAGGGTTACTACCAGTGACGATGTCTTGCACGAAGTCAGGCAAGCCATCAACATACCTCTCGATAGCTTTCTCGAGTGGGGTAACCATTGTTGGGCATAGCAAACTCAGCTCTTCATACCTATCAGTGTAAGCCCGATGCTCACCACTATCCTGCTTCAAATCATCAAACTCCCTTTCTAAAGCCCTTAGTTCATGACGAGGACAGAATTCCCTCATCATAAGAGCCCTAAGCTCTGCCCAGGTCTGTGCTAAAGCAACCTCAGCACCACGGTCTCTCATAACCCCGTTCCACCAAGTAAGAGCCCTCTTTTGAAACACGCTAGATGCAAACTCGACTTTGCGATTATCAGGACACTGAACATGACGAAACGTACTCTCAATGCTCTCGAACCACTGTAGGAGCCCAGTTGCTCCCTCAGAACCACTGAACTTGAGTGGGTTAGCCGAATTGAAACTTTTAAAGTTGCATGGAGCATTATTGTTGTTGTTGGCTTGGTTTACTTGAGTAATAATGTCTGGGAGTACAGCAGCCATTTGTTGTGCAATGATAGCTGCCATTTCGGCATTAGGTAGCGGATTTTCACGTCAAGGAGGCATTCTAAAAGAGGAAACATGAGAGAAAACGAGTGAGATGATTAGATGGAAAATGAGATGATACAAAAATCGATAAAAACGAAGATGGTGGTCATTCGTCCGTACCACAAAGCAAACAAACGACACACAATGACTAATCAAAGTAAATGGGTCAAAAATAATGTATCGCGAAGACATGCTTTAGCCTATAAGTGGACACTCACCCCAAGAGTTCCCAGGTAAGAGTGACTGGTCCGATTATATGGATTTGTACAAACACTCTAGCCTAGACAGAAAACCCGAGATACAGGCACCCACCCTTCCAGATTGCACGTGTTCACATTATTTAGACCCAAAACTTTGACGAGATTTTGAAAACTTAGAAGGCACAAGGCCAAAAGAATCATTCAAAAACGGATGATTAAATTTTAAAAATCATTTTGGAAAAAATTGAGTTCTTGTTTTGGAAATCACCTAAGGATAGGTGAAGTGCATGTTTTAAGATCTAAACACAAGATAACTTGTGTTAGGGTCCTAGAAAAGTTATAATCTAGGTCAAAGCATTACTAATAACCTAATTCCCTATAACCATTGGCTCTGATACCAACTCTTCTGTCACACCCCGACCGCCTAAAACATCAAACCGCAACGGAAACATCAGGGAGTGTTGCAACAGAATTATTGTTTCATAACCATGGTAATTAAAGTTCTGTTTTATTTATTAACAAAGGGGGATTACATTTGTCTTTAAACAAAAGAAACAAGAGTACATAACATTATTTAAACTAATCTTGCTTCTTTTATTGTCACTAAGGCACGAGTCCACCCTAGTGTATCCTGATCGAACCTATGCATCAGCTCCTGAAACACATGTGAAAATAGGTACGTCAGCATAAAAATGCCTGTGAGATACATAGGTTTTGTTAAAATAGGATTCATGACTTAAGTCTAAAGAAATGTTTGATAAAAGTTAGTCATGAATCTTGTTAAGTGTTTTCTTTTATAAATCATACGAAAATTTGATAAGAAATCGGATTATATAAAAGAAAAGTGTATGGTTAATTAAATAACCAAGTAAAATGAGTTGTATAAAATAAACTGTTTGTAAAACAATGTCTTGTGAAAATATGTTATTTGTGTAAAATGTAATATGTCTAAACTGAAATGGTTTAAATAATGCCACGATATGTAATATCATAAAAGCACTTATATATAGGAAGTACAGCGGCGTATCCACCATGCTTTTATCATATTACACACGCCTCGTTACTTAAATCATTTACCAAACAAACCATCAATGTAAAATGTTCATGTATAATTATTTGTCAAAATGTTTGTGTGTAAACCATGTCAAATGTCAAATGTCAAATGTAAACCATGTAATGTGTAAACCAATGTCATGTATGGCAAGTGAAATATGTCAACTAAAGCCATAGGTAAAATGCACAAAGCAAGATATTGAAATAGATCAAAGTTATGTTTTGTAAAATAACGGCATGCTCTACTGATACAAACATCTATGCGGTATTGTTAAAATGCATACATTCAAGCCTTGCGACTGTGGCGACAAACCCTTAAACAAATTAAAGGTTTATCTAAGTTATGCATATTGGATTCAGTTATTCCTTCCACCCAAACAAACCTAGGATTTCAGGAACGGGAGTTGTCAATTCCTATGGTACCATTACTTACTACCAAACAGCGTGATCAATGTTAATGAATGTATTTTTGTCCCATTTAAACAAACCAAATGTCATACCAAAATGTAAGCATGTGATGTAAAACAATGTACTAGGTATGCACTAAATGGACATACATAGCATGTGATGTGAAACAATGTACTAAGCATGCACTAAATGGACATACATAGCATGTGATGTAAAATAATGTACTAAGTATGCACTAAATGGACATACATAGCATATGATGTAAAACAATGTACTAAGAATGCACTAAATGGACATACATAGCATGTGATGTAAAACAATGTACTAATTATGCACTAAATGGACATACATAGCAAAAACATGGACAAAAATCATGTACTATAAGTGTACTAATGAACATAGCAAGTATGATATAAAAACATGGAAAGCACGAAAGTAACAAGTAGGCACATGTGTTTCACCCCAAAATGTTTGAAAAACAATAAAAGAGAGGTCTATGTACTCACTTGATATTTGCTCAATAGTCTTTGGATAACCACCAAGCAATGCTAGAAAGATCACGGAATCAATCGGAACCTAATATAGGTAACTACGTTAATAATCAGGACTTAAATCGGAAGATCGGATAGGATGAGGTTTCGTAAACCAAATGAGTATAGGAACTCATGTAATATGGTTTAACAAATCCTACATTCTAAATCAAAACCTATCCTAAGTGCTTGCGACCCATTACGACTCGTTTAGGTAGCTTACGCTACTTTAACGCGTTGTTCGCGTAAAACGCGTTGGGACCGCCTAACTAGTCCTATGACAAGTAATATATGCCTTAACATGTCTAATAATGTTGCCTAATCAGATTAGATGTCAAAATTTAGGTTACATATGCTTAAAATGAATTTATGCACAAAAAGCGCATTTTGGTCATTTTCCTAAGGCATATAAACTACCTATCATACAACTAACTAAATGTAGTGACCATAAGGTATAACCTCGGAAGGTTATTCCCTATACAAATATGGTCACCTAATGTGTTTGGTCGGATCCTAATGATCGACCAAACGGGTCAGGTTCGAAAGTCTATGCGGTTGTTTAGACCGCTTACCTTTACGACCCTATATAAGCACTAAACTAAAAGTGACGAGTTAAACATGTCAAAACATGTTTAACGAAGTTTGAAAACATGTTTGATATCAAAACAAAGGATTTTGATACCCAATAATAGTTTGGTTGCAAAATACGCATAAACGCATATTTTGACCGAAACTCTGACTCGTCACTACGCCTAATCAACATCGTAATCTGTAGGTATAGTCACAAAGGACTATGACTATCGTGATTACGCTCACGTTGCGAAGTTCAAACGAACTTCGTGTTGACCAAATCGAGGTCAAAGCAGAAAGTCAAACACTGTTTGACTTTTATGCTTGAAATATATGAACAAGCATGAAGGAAACTTACAAAAGGTCCAAACTATGAAGGTTTGAACTCAATAATACTCAGGTATGAAGCTTGAGAGCTTCAACTTAGAGTACAATGAGAACAAAGGTGTGAAGAAGAAGTGAAAAACTAGTGGGTTTATACAGAGTTTGAAGAACCGTTAGGATCGTTCCTCGATAATTAAGCTTCGATCTAGACCGTACACATAGGGCACATGGTTTTGGAATACTAGGGGTGTCCCAAAACCATCAAACGGTATTGCAAATGTTACAAAATAGACCCTAAACTTCAAGTTACATGCTGAAAATGGACCTGCTGTTGCTGAACATGATATTCTGCCCAGATGAGGCCATGGCGTCGCGCCACGGCAGAGCCCTATAGTGGTGGCGCAGCGCCACCATGTGCCAGCTCCCAGAAAGTTTCCCAAAATGGCAGAAATGGTCCCTTCACATGTTTAAGGCCTTTTTCGACACGTTTAAGGCCCGTTAAGCCATTTTCAAGGCCCTACAATGACGCCTAAGCATAGTGGACATGAAACATGCTCAAAAATATGTCGGATGTCGGTTCGTTTGGTCGTACGATCACGATATTCGATTAATTACGACGAAACACGAACGGACGTGAAAAACGATCCAAATCACGCGACGAATGGAATTTTATCATGCCACTCATTAAAACAAAATATTTTAATGATTACATAAATTTTTGGATGTCCAGATGTATTCAGAATGTAAGTGATGCGCGAAAATGCAAACTTATGCACTTTTTTACGCTTTTAGTCCCTAAATGACCAAAAAGTTTATTTTAGCACACCGAACCCCTCAAAGCCAATTTCTAAGCTATGTAAAGGATATTTAGGGTATGTTTAACTTATGATCAAGTAGAATATTCGTTACAGTACGAATCGGCATACTTTCACAGTTTGTCGAAATTAGTCCCTGTAAGCGAATAAACTTAATTTTGCCATACCAAAACCTTCAAAACTTACTTCTAAGTTATATACAGGTTATTTAAGGTATGTTAAGCATAAATTGGTGTTCCGGAGTGTTTGTCGCGTTAAACCGATTATGTTTACGCATCAGTTTGCGTATAACTCTCCAGAAAATGATATAGAGTTTGAAATTGAACAAAAATCAAAACATGCAAAATGTCAAACATAAATAAACAAGTATTGGGATCAAATAACATTGTTTTATTGATAACTGAACTGATTAAGGTTTATACAATGATTACAAGCATAGATGTCACACTTTTCATGATACTTTCGACTTAAAGCATCAGCTACTACATTAGCTTTTCCTGCATGATACTGGATATTACAATCATAATCACTAAGAATATCCATCCAGCGTCTCTGTCTCATATTTAACTCTTTTTGCCCGAAAACATATCTTAAACTCTTATGATCAGTGAAGATAGTAAACTTGCTACCATACAGGTAGTGTCTCCAAATCTTAAGGGCAAAAATTATGACTCCTAATTCTAGATCGTGGGTTGTATAATTCTCTTCATGGTTCTTAAGTTTTCTAGAGGCATAGGCTATAACCTTTTGATATTGCATTAACACACATCCATAACCTAACTTTGAAGTGTCACAATAGACTATAAAGTCTTCAGTTCCTTCTAGTAACGCTAGTATGGGTGCGTTGGTTAACCTTCGCTTAAGAATCCTAAAGGCTTCTTCCTGTTTTGGTCCCCATTCAAATTTAACTGATTTGCAGGTCAGTTTTGTTAAGGGAATGGCTATTCTAGAAAAATCTCGAATAAACCGTCTATAATACCATGCTAATCCAAGAAAACTTCTTACCTCCGTCGGTGATTCAGGGACTTTCCATTTAGTAATTGCCTCGATCTTTGTGTGATCCACATTCATGATTGACCAGGTGTCCAAGGAATTGTACTTCTTGTAACCAGAATTCACATTTTGAGAATTTAGCATAAAGCTTTTCTTTTCTCAGCAAATTCAGAAGTGTAAACAAATACTCAGCATGCTCTTCTTTACTATTAGAGTAAATGAGAATATTATCTATAAAGACAATTATGAAATTATCCAGATATGGTTTACATATTCTGTTCATCATGTCCATAAATACGGCTGGGGCATTGGTTAAACCAAATGGCATGACAGTAAATTCATAATAACCATAACTTGTCCTGAAAGCAGTTTTAGGAATGTCCTCTTCCTGTACTTTCAGTTGATGATATCCTGAGCGTAAATCGGTCTTAGAAAAGAATCGATCTCCTTGTAGTTGATCAAACAGATCATCGATTCTCGGTAATGGGTACCAATTTTTTATCGTGGCCTTATTTAATTCTCGGTAATCAATGCACATACGCATTAATCCGTCCTTCTTCTTGACAAACAAGATTGGTGCTCCCCATGGCGATGAACTAGGTTGTATGAAACCTTTCTCCAGAAGTTCGTCCAATTGTTTCTTCAGTTCTTGCATCTCTGTTGGTGCTAAACGATAAGGTGATTTAGCAATCGGTGTTGTCCCTGGTAGTAGGTGAATCCTGAATTCAACCTCTCTATCTGGCGGTAATCCAGGTAGCTCTTCGGGAAAAACATCAGAGAATTGAGATACTACGAGAATATCTTTCAATTCTTTTCCTTTAGTGTTAATGATTATGGAAATCATACACACTAGTGATCCCTTCCTTGCATAACTTGTCGTTTTCATCACAGAGATGAATTTTGTGGACCTGGTTAGCTTATCTCCCTTAATTGTGATCTTTTCACCCTTTGGTGAATTTACTTGTATTGACTTTTGATCACATAGAATACTGGCATAGTTGGATACTAACCAATCCATTCCTAATACAATATCAAATCCAGCCAGATTCATTGGGTAAAGGTTAGCAATAAATTTATGGTTTAAAATTTCTATTCTTGCTCCCTGCAAGATTTCAATAATCTTAATGGATTCTCCATTTGTTGTTTCTACCAGACATTCTAGTTGAAGTTTAGTTAATGGTTGATTAAGAAGTTTGCAGAACGAAGTATTAATAAAAATTTGGTTTGCACCAAAGTCAAATAATACTTTAGCAAAAATATCGTTAACTAAAAACGTACCGGCAATCACGTCCGGAATTATCTTGGCTTCTTCTGCTGTCAGAACAAATGCTCTAGCATTCTTGGTAGTTTTGCTATTCAAGGTTGCAGCTAGTTTCGGACAGTTTGGCTTGATATGCCCCTTTTCTCCACAATTGAAGCATATCTCATTACTGGGTTTTTTCCTGCAGTCTTCTTCCTTGTGTCCAGGTATTTTGCAAAAGTTGCAGTATACGGAACATTTTCCAGAATGCTTCTTCTTACAGTGCTTACAGTAGGGTGCAGAAGTAGAACCTGTACCTTTCTCACGGTTGGAATTGTCGTAGCGAAATTCCTGGGTAAGCTTTTGGACTAGGTTCTTCCTCTGGTTTTCTTCTTGGGTACGTACTAATTCATCAGTCAAGGTATTGGCTAGTTCTACTGCTTCTTCTATGGGTTGTGGTCTAGCTGCCTTGACTACGTGTCTTATCTCACTGATTAATCCCCAGATGTAACGGGAGATTAACACTGGTTCTGGTGAAGCTAGGGTTGGCACTATTCTAGCATATTCGAAGAATATGGTAGTGTAACCCTTGAAGTCTACTCCAGTCATTCTAAGGTTTAAAAACTTATTAGCTATTTGTTACTTTTCATTGGGAGGACAGAATTTTCTTTCAATCATGTTCTTAAAGTCAGTCCATTCCATATTATAAACTCTGTTACTTCCCCTAGACTGGAGAATAGTATTCCACCATTCTAAGGCTGCATTCTTAAAAAGATTAGAAGCAAACATAATCTTATCTTCTTCTACACATTTGTTTATTTTTAAGACTGCCTCTGTCTTTTCTATCCAACGTAGAGCTGCAATGGCTCCTTCATTGCCAGAGAATTCTATTGGTTTGCAAGACCAGAATTCTTTGTAAGCACAACCATATGACATGGTTCTTCTTTTTGGAATAGGAAATTGAAGTAATGGTCCATTATTCACGCTGTGACTGGGTTCAGTAGGTGGTCGTTTACTTCCATTATCAGTTTTATTATTTTCTGCTTCTTTAACAGTCTTGATGATATATAGCATAGCATCTATAATTCCTTGTGCTACTATGTGTTGGATGGCACTGTTATCTATTTGGTTCCCATTATTATCGTTATTCTGGTTTTCCTGATTTATTTCGTTCTCCATCTGAATTATAAACATTTATCAAGTATTAATATCCCAGAATAAGATTTAATGTAAACAATCACACAAACACATTGATCAAAATCGTCAAGCATTGCGACATTCTACTCTTTATATATATATACATATATATATATATATTATATATATATATATATATGTATATATCTGTTACAGTCTACAACGGAAATTGAAATACACTACTAGTTATGCATCAATAGGTATGAAGTTATCTATTTTAGTTGATTTTTTTTCAAACTACACATGTTTATATATAGAGTTAAATGCTTGGTTGGTCCCTGTGGTTTGCAAAAATTGCAGACTTGGTCCCAGTGGTTTACTAATTACATGCGTGGTCCCTGTGGTTTTCAAAAATGCACTCGGTTGGTCCCTAGCCCTAACATCAGTTAAATTTCTCAGTTAACTCTGTGTGAAATGACTATATTACCCTTGAACAATTAAAAGAAATAAAAAAGATGCCTTCTTCATCTCCCTCTGAAACTCACCACCAAGCATATAAAGATGTCTTCTTCATCTCCCTCTGAAACTCACCACCACCACTTCCACCTTTAACCCACCACCTACACCTTCGACCCACCACCACCCCCACTTTCAATCCACCACCTCCACCGTCACTATTGTCACCGGAGAACGGGTGGAAACCCCTCTTGGTGGCGGTGGAGATCAACAAATCACAATCAACAGTAACATCCCAACAATTCACAACCAACGGTGTCTTTGCCGTCGCCTTCTAAGGAGAAATTCGAACAGGTGGTTCCTTCTCCGTCGCAGATCCGATGAGTAACTGAGGCTCCGTTGAAGCTGGACTGACGATGCGGTGTTGGCGTTGAAAGCGACGGTCCGTACGCCAGCGAAGATTGTGGAACAAATTAGAATCTGGGGTAGTTTGATTCTCTTTAGATTTACTGTTTTAGATCATTTTTGAGCTACTGTGATCTTAATTTGGGGCTTAAAAGATAATTTGAAGAAACAGAGCAGGTATATTATGGTGTAATGTCTGTTCTTGTTTGTATTCTTTTTGCTGGCTCCATGTGTTGTAATTGTTTTCAAGGACACTTGTACAAATTTATGGATCTGAATCTAAATACGGATGATCACTGCAGGTTGTGGTGGGTTGTGAAGGTGGAGGAGGGGGTGGTGGTAGTTGCAGGTTCTTTATATATTAATTTTTTAATTCTTTGTTTTAGGTTTTTAATTGTTCAAGGGTAATATAGTCATTTCACACATAGTTAACTGAAAAATTTAACAGAGGTTAGGGCTAGGGACCAACCGAGTGCATTTTTGAAAACCACAGGGACCACGCGTGTAATTAGTAAACCACTGGGACCAAGTCTGCAATTTTTGCAAACCACAGGGACCAACCAAGCATTTAACTCTTATATATATATATATATATATATATAGGACAAAGATCCGTTAGTAACCACCCTTTATTGCGAGAACCGCGAGAACCAATGTGAACACAACAAAAAATGCCTAAAAATAGCTAAAAAACACACAAAAAAAAATTTTCATATTTTTTATAAAAAAATCGCTACTTTTAGTAGCAAAAAAAAATTTTAAATTTTTTTTTTTTTAAAAAAAAAAAAATTTTAATTTTTTTTTTTTTTTGCTACTAAAAGTAGCGATTTTAACATAAAAAATATTAAAAAAAAAATTTAGATTTTTTTTAGGTTTTTTTGGGGTTTAGTTTTTAGCATTTTAGCTTGGGGAGGTGGGGGGTTAGGTTTTTTTTAGGTTTTTTGGGGGTTTTAGTTTTTAGCATTTAGCTTGGGGGGGGTTAGGTTTTTTTTTTTTTTTTGGTGGGGGGTGGGGTTTAGGGTTTTTTTTTTTGGGGGGGGGGGGGGGGGATTAGTTTTTTTTAGCTATTTTAGGTTGTGTTCACATTGGTTCTCGCGGTTCTCGCAATAAAGGTGGTTCCGGAAATGCATTTCCCGCTCGTCGTATTTCCACACGAGCTTTTCTCCTATTTGTTTGATTCTCTCTCCTTCCTCAACTAATTCCTCACCAAAGTTACGGAGTTCCTGCACATTCTCCTCACTCATGGTTGGCAGTGGTGCGGGTATTGGGTCAGGGTACCGAGGTATAGGTTCTCCGTATGGGTGTGGGTATGGGTTGTCTAGTATCTCCTGAACATACTGATCAGCATTCCAATATGGATCTAGATGATTTAGGTTGGTATATTGGGCTATGGGGTTTGGTATTGTGTCTCCCTGTGGATAGAGTTCCTGGTAATCCCAATGGTCATCTTCACATGGGTCATACATTAGAGGATTAGGTGCTGAGATTCTAGGTATCTCGTTTGGGTCAAATGCTGGTATGGAAATCTGGTCTCCTTGGTTGGGTTCTATTTCCATTGGTTGGGATGGGAATAGTGGTAGTGGTTGTGGTGCAATTATCTGGTCTAGGTTTAGATCTGCTACAGTGGTGGCTAGTATGTGAAAGTTGGCCAATCGCCTATTAACTATGTCTTGGGTCTGGGCGTTCATCTCCCTATTGGTTTCTGCTAAAGCCCTTTCCTGCTGTAACTTTATCATTCGCTTCCTTCGCTCATGTGCTCCCCGACTGAACCATCCTCTCTTTTTCGTAGGGAATGGTTCTTCGGATTGCGCTTTAAATATGAAGATTCCCTCTTCTGTATCAGCAGAATACCCCGAAGGAGTAGGCTGTGAGTAAGTTCCTTCACTTTTGGGAGAACTAAACAGGTGATGATAGGCGTCAGACGGACCTTGATCACTCATACTGTAAACTAACAAATTGTCAAATAACACAAAACAGTGATATACACATATGCACGTAATCACATAGATTATTTCCTAACATATGGATAAAATCTTGGTATTAGCATAACAATTCTATGGCTGAAATTAGTGGCTGTAGCTCTGATACCACCTTCTGTCGAAACCCCCGACCCCTACCCCGGAAGCGGGCGGCCGCGAGCTACTCAGAGCTAGTGGTATCGGTGTTTATTAATTTGGCAGTGGAAATTACATCAGGACCGTAGTTAGGAAATAGTTTATCAGAGTTAAAATACCACACTTTTATAATAATAAATATATAGGAAAAACCCAAGTTTCCATTACAATTTGTTTATAGGGATAAACCCTAATTTATTGGAATAAAACTTCTTCTTTATTTAGGTAACTTTTATAGCCACTTTTCCAAGCCTTCAATGCTCTTCAGCTGGCTTCTATTTGGCTTTCACATTTTGTTACCTGAAACGCGTTTTAAAAAGGTTTATCAGCAAGAAATACTAGCGAGTGAATCCCAGTTTAATCAAAACAATTTGATCATTTTACAACATTGAGGGCAACCCGCAATTACATTTGTTTACATCTACTTTAATTACCACACACGGTACTGTCAATCCTGACTTGTGGTCATACTACTACTCACAGTGTAGTAACAAGTTATGTATACAAAACTCCAACATACCGACAGTAATTGTAGAATCACAAATACTCAATCATTATTAAATATGATTTAAAACAATTGAGGTTTTGTAAAAATAGTTTATAAAAAGAGGAATTACTCACTTTGTTATTTTAGATACTACTACTTGCAGGTGACTTACTGGTTATAATCTATTTAAAATAAACAATGCACACGCATTAGTATAATAACCCAATTTATATTAGCTATACCCTCCCCCCGAGACAGAACTCCAATGACTTAGTCAGGCAGAGCCTTGACATGCGTTACGGAGCTCTAGATCAATTGGGCAGTGTAACTAATACGTAACCGGGGGTTATAATACTTACAACGAGGCAGAGCTTCGCTAATTTAGTGGGTATTATGCTCGGATATTATTTCTACTATTCAGAGATTGAGAGAAAGAAATTGATTTTGAACGATTTGAAACTGAACGTCGAACTCTCTCTATATAGGCTGGAAAAAAGGGCAGCTCGTGCCACGCGAGAGCTTAAGGGCAAGGCTTCACGGCCCGCGAGGGCTTATAGGGTAGGCGCTAGCTTTGCTGATTCGACCACTAGCCTCGACACGCATCACGACATGTGGCACAACGTGGTCTGGCTTGGTGGCCAGCTGTCGCGCCCCGCGAAGCACACAACCAACATGGTCGCGGCCCGCGAGCGGCCTTAGGATTTTGTTTTATTTGATTTTTAATGAAATAAAGGTATTCCAGGGCCGTTTTTCATATACGGGGTGTATTTTAGGATATATAGGGGTGTTTTAAAGATTTTGGGAGAGTTGTTATAACTTGAAGGTGACATCATCACGCTTTCCGATGAAAACTGTTGTGTGACCTCATCTCATCAAGATATGTTCAGATCTAAAGGATTTCTACACTATTATTCATAAATCTCAACAAGTTTTCAACAATTATCAACTGATTTCTACTTTTCTTAAATTTTTCTTCACTTTTTACTAAGAACTGATGGAATTTAGACTCATTCAGGCTCTTTACTCATATACAAGTTGAGAACCGGTCTGAGAACGGATTTCCACCAAAGAGATGACCGACTTACGGGTTGAACATGAAATTCCGTCAAGAACAGTTAGTCTGATCAAATGGGGTGGTTCCCATCCGATCGACTGAGCTGGGCTTGGGGTGGTTTCCCGTTGTTTGACACGTCGTGACGCCGTCTCCGTTAAAACTTCAACTTTTAAACTTGGAAAATTTTACAAAGTTCTCAAAACATCAGCTCGCCGATCGAATAGCCATCCGATCGGATAGCCATCCGATCGCATGACTATTCGACCAGGTGACATGTACTTCAACACTTAAACAATTTGATCAAAACTTCAAAGAATATCACACTTTCAATCGAATAGCCATCCGTCCGGATGACCATCCGATCGAATGACTTGAAAATTCAAAATGATTCACAAACACACTCAGTCATTCGAATGATCAGCCGTTCGAATGGTCATCCATCCAGATGACCATACGTCCGACTCACTATCCGACACTAATCTCATTCGACGCACTATTTACACGCTGTTCAACGCTTACGCTATTGTTTTATGATCAGGTTAATCTCCACGCGCTCCCTTCAATCCAAGACTGTGTTTATTTACTAAACACATATTGTGAGTATACTCGAACCCATTTTCTTTTAACGCACTTTTGGGTGTTACATACATTTTCTATATCAAATCACATCGAACACACAACGCAAACACTTTTAACGCTAACCGCTCTCGCATGTTATACGTGACTCGATGAATTCTTGTATGTTATGTTTACACATTGTTGCCTGACACCTTAGCAACGATAGTACTATAGTTTGGACTCAGCACATGTCGTGGAAAGGGGTTGTTAAGGGTTTTACTTCACATGGTCACAGTGGTGATAATGTGTTGCGCATTCTACAACTCGCAGTCATGTTGGTTACATATGTCATTGTCGATAGCTTACTTGCTTCACATTTCTACGTGTTACATGCTGGTTATGCGGAAATGCTTTCGCTATACTATATGTTATTAAACTTGTGTACTCACCTTTACACTCTGTGTATTGACTTTATTTTAACGTATGTGACAGGTGTTTAGGATGCTATGTTTGCTGTAATGAATCAAGCTAGGGAGTCTAGAAACAAACTAAAGAAATTTGAGTTGTCGGAACAGATTACTTATTTTTGAGAAACTCTGTCTTTAATTACTGTTTTTACCTTATATGTTATTGGTATGGGACTTTAACGTTAAATATATCATAACTAATAGTTGTTATGGATTCTCTTGAACAATTTGTTTCGCTCAGTGCGACGCCCCGATGTTTCCGCCATCAGTTGGGGTGTGACATATTGGTATCAGAGCCATAACTATAGGGAATTAGGAAAGACTCGACCTAGTCCGGGTTCTGAGTCTTAGAATTGACCTAGTCTATAGTCTAAGCACCAATAGACCACCTTGTGTGAACCTAGTAGGGGTATTGCACGAGCCACTATTGATACTCCCTCTCGTACTCGCTGAAACTAGAACTTTGCGCGAACACCGCATACTACAGCTTCGCGCAAGGTAGCCTTTCCTAAGGTCGGAAACTACATAGCCTTTCCTAAGGCTGACACGATACACACACTTTTTCGAAAACACTCGCATAACACAAAAGAGCGATTTTGTCGAGATTAGGTGAGACAACCAAGAACTCTTGATAAATTGCTCACTCTACGCGCATTTTTACTATTAACACGAGAATTTTCGTTGAGTCAGAAGTAAAATCCATATCTCGACAAAATTCTCCACCCCTATCTTGTGTATTTGCTGCACAAATAGGAACAAAGTTGTTAAGTTAGGGGTGAAACCCGCATCTTAATGACTTGTTCCGCTCTCTACTTGGTTTTTACAAAAACTCTCACCAAAGTCTCGATGGATTCCAATTACTCGATTCACGTGGTAGCTAAAAGGATGCGTGTCGTTCACCAGGTCGCGGTGAGAGAGCACAGTCTATTAGGCCAAAGCGTGTACTCAAGGTCGTTGTGGATAGTCGAATCACTTTGGGTAGTCGATGTCTACACCTAGGACGCTCTATTTTCAATTCAAGCCCGCAATAGCTGATCTATGAGTTATCGATTTTATGTTCTTTTATCTGTTTAAATGTTTATATGTTTCGATTTTGGAGGTTTTATACGCTTTAGCCGCTCTACGCTTTATTAAACGCGCACAACTCGCACAGTATTCTTAGCTCAAAACGCTAACAAATCGCAGACAAACTATGAATTCTCGTTACGCTATCACTGCTCGCTTACGCTACTCGCTATCGCTACTCGCACTATCAACTCTCAAACGCGAATCGCGCACTTGAAAGATAGGTGAATATGTGCAAAAATATGTGGGTAAATACCTGCAAAATATAGGTGAATATGTGCAAAATATGTGCTTACGTGGACTACGTGCTTCTGTGATTCTGTGCTTACGTGCTTATGTGGATTATGTGCCTACGTGACTATGTGCTTACTTGCCGACGTGTTCCTGATGCTTTATAATAATAATAATAATAAGGATGTTTTACGAATGCTAAACTATATAATCGAATCTTGTTTAAGCCACGTGATGATGTCTATTGCAGACAATGTCGTCATTTGGTTCTCATACCTCACGCGCTACTCGACGCAACCATGCTGATAAGCGTATCGCTTCACTTGTCGCTAAGGAAATGGCCAAAGTCATACCTCAGATCGTCAGTGAGATCAACGAGGTGAAGAGCAACTCCTCTGTTGAATCAAAGCGTGTGGTCCTAAAGACTTCACTGGTGAAGATGGGCCCAGTGCCATGTTTCAATGGTTCGACTCGATTGAAGTCACCCTTCTTGCGGATGCCCAGAAAACCTCCGCACTGTTAATGCTACTAGAGTTTTTCAGTCCAGGGCTCTGGACTGGTGGACTGCGGAGCGAAACATGCATGGTAATGATGCAGCCTATGGACTCTCCTAGGAGGAACTGAAGGAAGTCATGATGAAAGAATTATGTCCCCCCACATGAACTCCAGAAGCTGGAAAACGAGTTTTGGGGTATCAAGCAAGAAGGAGATGATAATGCTGGTCTCACCGCTCGCTTTAAACAGCTCCCCTGGTCAAGTGTCAACACCCGACATCACAATCAAGAAATACATCCGCGCTTTACGCGATTGTGTTACCGATTTTGTTCAAGCAACTAAACCTGCTACAATTGAGGAAACCTTCCAACTCGCCGCTGAAATCAATGACAAGCGAGTTTTGGCTGGTTATTTCAAGACTTCAACCAAGAATCTCCACCAGGTCACTGCTACTCCCGCTACTGAAACCGCAGTATCTCAAGTCTCGAAGTCTTCATGTCAAGGACGCAAGCGCAAGAGTAACAACAACAAGAACTGTGATGCAACCGCTGCTCCCCTCAACGCTGTTCCCGTCCAACCCAGTCAGAATCTAAACCGCCAAGTTGCCACACTTGTGACCAACGCACCGCCTGCTAAGCGTGCGTACCCTGGTCCTCATCCTCTGTGCCCTACTTGCACCTATCATCACCCAGCTGGGATAGCTTACCGTTTCTGTGTCCACTGCAATCTCTACGGACACTTCACAGCGAACTGTCATACATGTCCTCGTCAGCAAGCTCAAGCGAAAGTCCCTCCAGCACTGCCAGCTCCACTCCCCGCTCCTCAGGGTAACCAAGCAGATCCTGCTCCCGTTGCTCATGCACGAGCCTGCTACTCATATGGTGACCCTAACCACCTTGCTAATGTATGCCGGAATCGCGTGGTGAAACAAGAGCCGCAGCAACAACCACTACAGCAACAACATCAACAGCAGCAGCAACAGCCACAGCAACAAGCAGCCCACGGAAGAGCCTGTAACATCAATGTCCGCCAGGCTCAAACTGACAACAACGTTGTCAATGGTACGTTTCTCGTTAACGGTATTTATGCTTCGTGTTTATTTGATACTGGAGCCGATAACTGTTTTGTGTCGTTCTAATTCGAAAAGCTCCTAAACCGTAGACGCGCTAACCTCCCAACGACGTTCGACGTAGAAATTGCCCCCGGAAGAACCGTCACCGTTAGTTCTGTACTCCGTGATTGTACTCTCGAACTTAACAATCATGTTTTCCCAATCGATCTCATTCTGATGCAACTTGGTAGTTTTGATATCATAGTAGGCATGGATTTTCTTTGCAAAAATCGTGCTGAAGTCGTTCGTTTCGAAAATATGATCCGTTTCTCTCTTGCTAATGGAGATCAACTCAGTGTCTATGGCGAAGTATCATCGAAGGAACTCAAACTCATGTCGTGCATTCAAGCAAGCAAGTATCTCCGAAAGGAATACAAGGCTTTCTTGGCACACATCGTAGGAGAAGAGAAGGAAAAGAAGCTGATGGAAAAGGTACTTGTGGTTCGTGATTTTCCTGTTGTCTTTCCTGACGATTTACCTGGTCTACCCCCGTCTCGTGATATTGATTTTCGTATCGACCTCATTCCTGGAGCTAACCCTATTGCTGAAGCCCCTTATCGCCTCGCTCCATCCGAAATGCATGAACTTTCTAGTCAAATCCAGGAATTACTTGATAAAGGCTTCATACGCCCTAGCACATCTCCATGGGGTGCACCTGTCCTTTTCGTGAAAAAGAAGGATGGATCGTTCCGAATGTGCATCGATTATAGGGAACTCAATAAGCTTACTATCAAGAATTGCTATCCCTTACCCCGAATTGACGATTTATTTGATCAATTGCAAGACACTACGTGTTTTTCTAAAATCGATCTACGCTCTGGTTATCATCAGTTACGAATTCAGGAGGAAGATATCCCTAAAACCGCTTTCCGAACCCGCTACGGCCATTATGAATTTGTCGTTATGCCCTTTGGTCTTACAAACACACCCGCGGTTTTCATGGATTTGATGAATCGCGTGTGTAAACCCTTTCTCGAACGCTTCGTCATAGTGTTTTTCGATGATATCCTTATCTATTCGAGGTCGAAAGCTGAACACGCGCAGCATCTACGTTTAGTTCTCGAACTCCTCCAAGGGAATCGCCTCTACGCCAAGTTCTCCAAGTGTGAATTTTGGCTTGAAGAGGTTCAATTCCTCGGTTACATTATCAACAGTCAAGGTATTCACGTCGATCCCGCGAAGATTGAAGCAGTTAAGAGTTGGATTACACCGAAAACCCCGTCCGAAGTTCGTTCTTTTCTTGGATTGGCGGGTTATTACCGTCGATTTATCGCTGGTTTTTCTAAAATCACCATTTCTCTTACCTCTCTTATGCATAAAGACAAGACTTTTGTTTGGGGAACCGAATTAGAGACTGCCTTTCAAACTCTCAAACGTATGCTTTGCGACGCTCTCGTACTCGCGCTACCCGATGGAAACGACGACTTTGTAGTCTATTGCGATGCCTCTAACCTAGGTCTTGGTTGTGTTCTTATACAACAGGGTAGGGTTATCGCGTACGCCTCTCGTCTGCTCAAAGTTCACGAGAAGAACTACACAACCCATGATCTCGAACTCGGTGCAGTTGTTTTTGTATTAAAGATTTGGCGACACTACCTTTATTGTACTAAGTGTACGATCTTCACCGACCATAAGAGCCTACAACACAATTTGAACAAGAAAGAGCTGAATATGCGCCAACGCAGATGGGTTGAGCTTCTCAACGACTACGACTGTGAGATACGCTACCACCCAGGCAAAGCAAATGTCGTTGCCGACGCTCTTAGACTACGAAGCTATTTACATAGTGTTCGTGATGTTCAAGCCCAACACAACCTCGAAGCCCTCATTCGCGACGCACAGCACGCATGATTCATTGAGAATACCTTGAAAGAGGAAATGAAGGGTGGAGCTGAAACTCAACTTGTCACCAAATCGAATGGTATCTATTAATATCTCGATCACACTTGGATACCAAGTCGCAATAATCTCCATGAGATTTTTCTGACTGAAGCCCACAAATCCCGATATTCCATTCATCCAGGTGCCGACAAGATGTACCAGGACCTCTGTGCCAGGTATTGGTGACCAGGAATGAAGAAGGATATCGCTCTCTACGTTTTGAAATGCCTGACTTGTTCCAAAGTCAAGGCTGAACATCAACGACCCTCTGGCCTACTCGTACAACCCGAGATCCTTATGTGGAAATGAGAGAGTATAGCTATGGACTTCATTATGAAACTCCCGCGCACGCCATCAGGTCACGATAGCATTTGGGTTATCGTTGATCGTCTTACGAAATCTGCTCACTTTCTACCGATATGAGAAGACTATAAGGTTGAACGATTAGCACGAATCTATACCGACGAAGTCATTTGTCGACATGGGTCACCTCGTGATATCATCTCTGACCGCGATGGTCGATTTACCCCGCGCCTTTGGGAAACTTTTCAATCTGCTCTCGGTACTACTCTTAACCTCAGTACCGCATTCCATCCCCAGACCGACGGTCAGACTGAATGCACGATTCGCACCCTTGAAGACATGCTTCGTTCGTGCATTACAGATTTTGGTAGTAATTGGGATTCGCATTTACCTTTAGTCGAATTTTCGTACAACAACAGTTATCACTCTAGCATTCAGATGGCACCCTTTGAGACATTATATGGAAGAAAATGTCAATCGCCGATTGTATGGCACGAGATCGGAGATGCGCACATTACCGGTCCTGAGTTATTACAAGAAACGACTGGCAAGATCCTCCAGATACGAGACAATCTCTTGAAAGCTCAGAGTCGTCAGAAGAGTTACGTCGATAAACACCGCAAGCCCCTTGAGTTCGAAGTTGGTAATCACGTACTCCTGAAGGTTTCACCTTGGAAGGGGGTGATCCGATTTGGCAAGAAAGGAAAGCTAGCGCCTTGATACGTTGGACCCTTTAAGATTCTGGAAAGAATTGGCAAAGTGGCCTACCGACTCGAATTACCTGAGGAACTCAGCAACGTACATCCGACTTTCCACGTTTCGAACCTCAAAAAGTATCTAGCCGAAGAGAATTTGCATGTCCCTCGTGAGGATTTGCAAGTGAATGAAACATTACACTTCGTGGAAAAGCCAGTAGAAATCATGGACCGAGAGACCAAGAAACTTCGATGCTCTTGCATTCCTATAGTGAAGGTTCGCTGGGAGGCAAACGCGGTGTCGAGTTCACTTGGGAACTCGAGAGTGATATGAAAGCTAAATATCCACATCTCTTCGTTATGCATGCGCCTTAATTTCGGGACGAAATTCCCTAAAATAGGGGAGGCTGTGACAACCCGACTTTTCGGGTCAAGTCAAAGTCAAACTCAGGTCGTTACTTAGATCTGTTATTTCTAGCTTAATTGACTTGCACTCTCGAGATTCGAATAATAGTTAACCCCTTTTGCGGTAATCGATATATATTGGTGTTTAAACGATATTTTAAATTATGTTTTACAACGCATTCACAACGCTTATTCAAAACGCAATCATCGCATTTAATGCTATTTGCAACGCATACTATTTTAACGCATTTTATCATATATTACATCGCATGTTATGCTAAACGCTATCACATCGCTATCGCTATCGCAAACTCGAAACGCAGACTTACTTTTATGCATTTTATGTGTTATGTTATTTGTGTAACTACTTATTTAATGCTATCGCAACGCTTACTCGCAACTCGCTTAAACACAACGCAACGCTCAACGTATGAAACGAAAAATCGGAAAACTAACTCGCATCAGTCGTCTGATCGAATGACCATTCGATCGAATGATCATCCGACCGGATGACCATCCGACTGGATGACCATCCGACCGGATGGCCATCCGACCGACTGACCATCCGACCCACTTAACCTGCACCGCCTCTCTCTCTCCCACACTATAAATACTCGCCTGTCACATCACTGTTCACTGATGTGACAGCCCTATCCGACCAACTCGCCCTCAGCTCATTCTCAAGCACTTTTCACTCGATTCAAGGCTATTTTCGTAAGTTTTCTTCCTAAACCTTGTACTTTCATCATCACTACACACTTTCTCATCATCTTCTCCATCAAAATCTTACGATTTCACCATGAAATCACCTGGTTTGGACTACTTGAAGGTGACATCATCACGGTTTCCGATGAAAACTGTTGTGTGACTTCATCTCATCAAGATATGTTCAGATTTTAAAGGATTTCTACACTATTTTTCATAAATCTCAACAAGTTTTCAACAATTATTAACTGATTTCTACTTTTCTTCAATTTTTCTTCACTTTTTACTAAGAACTGATGGAATTTAGACTCATTCAGGCTCTCTACTCATATACAAGTTGAGAACCGGTCTGAGAACGGATTTCCACCAAAGAGATGACTGACTTACGGGTTGAACATGAAATTCCGTCAAGAACAGTTAGTCTGATCCAATGGGGTGGTTCCCATCCGATCGATTGAGCTGGGCTTGGGGTGGTTTCCCGTTGTTTGACACGTCGTCTCCGTTAAAACTTCAACTTTTAAACTTAGAAAATTTTACAAAGTTCTCAAAACATCAGCTCGCCGATCGAATAGCCATCCGATCGAATGACTATTCGACCAGGTGACTTGTACTTCAACACTTAAACAATTTGATCAAACTTCAAAGAATATCACACTTTCAATCGAAGAGCCATTCGATCAGATGGCCATCCGTCCGGATGACTATCTGATCGAATGACTTGATTTATACTACAACGAAAACTTCAAAAGTTCAAAATGATTCACAAACACACTCAGTCATTCGAATGATCAGCCGTTCGAATGGTCATCCGTCCGGACATCCGTCCGGGTGACCATCCGTCCGACTCACCATCCGACAGTAATCTCATTCGACGCACTTTGTACACGTTGTTCAACGCTTACGCTATCGTTTTATGCTCAGGCTAATCTCCACGCGTTCCCTTCAATCAAGACTGTGTTTATTTACTAAACACATACTGTGAGTATACTCGAACCCGTTTTCTTTTAACGCACTTTTGGGTGTTACATACGTTTTCTATATCAAATCACACCAAACACACAACGCAAACACTTTTAACGCTAACCGCTCTCGCATGTTATACGTGACTCGATGAATGCTTGTATGTTATGTTTACACAGTGATTGTTGCCTGACACCTTAGCAACGATAGTACTATAGTTTGGACTCGGCACCTGTCGTGGACAGGGGTTGTTAAGGGTTTTACTTCACATGGTCACAGTGGTGATAATGTGTTGTGCATTCTACAACTCGCAATCATGTCGGTTGCATATGTCATTGTCGATAGCTTACTTGCTTCACATTTCTACGAGTTACATGCTGGTTATGCGTAAACGCTTTCGCTGTACTATATGCTATTAAACTTGTGTACTCACCTTTACACTCTGTGTATTGACTTTATTTTAACGTATGTGAAAGGTGTTTAGGATGCTATGTTTGTTGTGACGAATCAAGCTAGGGAGTCTAGAAACAAACTAAAGAAATCTGAGTTGTCGGAACAGTTTACTTGTTTTTGAGAAACTCTGTCTGTAATAACTGTTTTTACCTTATATGTTATTGGTATGGGACTTTAACGTTAAATATATCGTAACTAATAGTTGTTATGGATTATCTTGTACAATCTGTTTCGCT
Organism: Helianthus tuberosus; assembly: GCA_030545235.1. Classification (NCBI taxonomy): domain Eukaryota; kingdom Viridiplantae; phylum Streptophyta; class Magnoliopsida; order Asterales; family Asteraceae; genus Helianthus; species Helianthus tuberosus. The sequence goes on along the minus strand of CM060436.1, from coordinate 74,477,101 downwards.
CAGGCCACGCCCCGATGTTTCCGCCATCGGTTGGGGTGTGACACACACACACACACACACATATATATATGTCTACATCCTACGAAACACTACGACGAGTCATATTATTATCCGTCAACGTATATGACGACTATTTGGAAAAATGCGTAAATCCATTATATGAATTTACAACATATTGTTTTCATCTAAATACTTGTTACGTATACGTATTTCTATTCACGACAAGTAACATGACTTCGTAAATATATTTATATTTTTATATAAATATATATTATAAATCACTTAGAAACTAAGTCATTTCTAAGACTTGGTATTTATCCCGATTATAAATGGAATCAAACAACCATAGAATGGTTACTTTAAATCAAGATATTAACACTTTTATAGAATCGTATGGTCAACGATTCGGTAGAGTTCGGTGACACGTAGTTTAGCTACGTCATATTTAGAAACTTATAAGTGATTCCCTGATAGGAATGCTATAGTTGCATGCGAGCGAGTTTACGTTCTTGGAACGACATCGTGGTATCATACTAAGCTAGCTTTACACAAGGATATCAAGGTGAGTTCATAACCCCCACTTTTTTACAGTTTTACGTCTTTATAAATGTTTTCGGGGGTGGAAAGACATGCAAGTTTTGCAAAGGTACACAATATTTCGTTGAATGAAAATTCATATTTCTAAACCATGTTGCAAATGAATTCCAACAAACTCAAATGGTTTACGAAAGGTTTATACTAAACATACTGGTTTTACAAAACACACGTATTTTTGAAACATGCATGAGTTTCATGACCATTGATGGGAATGTCCTAGTTACTACGGGACTAGTTTGTCCTGCATACAAGTAAGGGGACTGGTTGGTCCTGCTTACAGCCTCTGGGACTGGGTTGTCCTGCATACAAATAAGGGGACTGGTTGGTCCTGTTTATAGACACAAATGGGCTAGGCCCATTCTCACTTGTGCAAGGCACAAGGACTCTAGTGGGCTATATGCTCACACTTACTCGTGCGAGGCACGAAGACTCAAGGACTGGATTGTCCACTACTCAACTGGAAGAACCGTAGGGTTCTTAAACTGTACAGTGAAGCCCTCGCTACATATCGAAACTATAACCGCCTTTAGTCTACCGTCTTCAGTAAACGGTTTGGCGAGGCACTCTCTAGCACGGGGTGGGTTATAGGCTCATGCGGGCATGTTGCCTTTGTCGTACGCGGACATCGGCGGTTAAACAAGTTTTATAAATACAGAGTTTTCATATGACATGCCAAGGAAAATGATTTTATTACGTTTTCTCAGTACTATTTAAACCGATTATCAAAAAGGTTTATTTCAAATCTTTTTCAAACAAACTATGAACTCGCCAACTTTATGTTGATTTTTCGCATGTGTTTTTTTTCAAGTTGCATTTTCAAACTATGGAACGGTTGGAATAGAAGAACCCATGGGGATTCGAGTGTTTAGCAGGCGTTCATTTTCTAGAAGTCTTAGAACATCATACTTCAGCTGTGCAATGAAGATACCAGTTAGATCACACTGACTCTAATTTTAGCGGGTGTGACAACAACGACGTCGACAACACATGTATTCCACATCGCCAACGCGATGACAAGAGTCAACAAGCGCAAGTTAGGTCAATAGCAACAAAATTTAGAATTTTTGATTGATTTTGGACTTAATACGGGGGTTGGGGTTTACACATGATGCATTCATTGTTCCATAACAACATTACAACATTCCTATCATCCTTAATCATCATCATCGACTTTCATCATTCTTAATAACAAGAATCATCAAGAACATCAATATTTCAAGAATCACATGACTAGTTCTTCACAATCAAGATCCGGTTTCCAAGCTTCGCCTACCATGAGTGGCTAATGTCCTAGGGTTTCACTGGTGTATATTTTGTAAGATTTCTAGGGTTTAAACATTGTTTTTTTAGTTTGTGATCCTTACTGATTATGTCTGAACGGTTGAATATTATATCAGTTGTATTGTTTTTGTTATGAATTCACGGATTGCCAAAATATTCTCGCACCTTTGACTTCGTGAAATGAATTTATACAAATGTGCTTTGATATTGAGCAAGGTTGCATGTTCTCGTGTAACGAAGCATATTTTGTTCGCCTTGTGACGTTAATAGCTATCGGTGCTTAAGCCTCGAAACACTAAACTCGGTAACAACCAATTTGTGAATAGGATTAATGCTAAAATGTGTAGGAACCCTAGGCAAGTGTCAGTCTTGTTTCAAAATCATTGTTTACAACCAATTGTTCAAGTTTTTACAAACATAGTTAAAGATAATTTTTGTAACAAGTGACAAATCGTCAATTCATTCCAATATCTTTTCGATCAACATACAAACAAGCAATCAAAATAACATGCTTCATAAGTAAAATCAAGGAATATTGGATTTTAATAATCCCAACTATTCGCCGTTGGCCGCCAACAGTCCCAACTTCAAAAATAACCACTAGCAGTCCCAACTATTAACATATTGGCCTCCAATGGACCCTGACTAACAAACTTTTAACGTCGTTAGCCACCGGTCGCCAGAAAAACATTTTTGGCCAGGAAAAGGTTCCTAAAGGTCCGATCTAAGGTTACAAAGAGGTCTGGTACGAAAATGTTGAGTTTTCCGGTCAAAAAGTGAAATTTTTCGGGCAAAAAGAAGTTTTCCGGCGAAAAAGGAGTTTTCGGCGACCTCAATAATTGGGGCTTTTACTAGAAAAAGGTTCTAAAGGTCTGTAGTAAGGTTACAAAAAGGTTTGGGACGAAAGGTTGAGTTTTCCAGCCAAAAAGGAGTTTTCCGGCCAAAAACGTTTTTCCGGCTATCGGAGACTAACGACGTTAGGGTTCTGTTAGTCAGGGTCCATTGGTGGCCAATATGTTAATAGTTGGGACTGCCAGTGGTTGTTTTTTAAGTTGAGACAGTTGACGGCCAACGGCGATTAATTGGGATTATTAAAATCCAATATTCCAAAAATCAATAATCAATCAAGTCTTTGTAAGGACCATAAACTCTTTGTGGTTCAACACCCTAACTGCCACTGCCTAGTTATTTGAGGTAATTAGGACGCTATAAAATTATGTTTAACCGGACCGCGACGCTCCGATCACATATCTAACATTTAGAAAATCGAAGCAGAACATACCATTTCCAAACTATAAATAAGCAACATTTTGATGTGTTCATGGAGTTGTACTTCAAGCACGGGGGAGTTTCTTTTAAAAAAAAAAGTTGATTTTTCATTTCTAACCCAAAGACTTTCATCCTTTGCATTTTAACCCTTTATATTTTTACTTTTAACCCATAGTTTTTCATATTTTGCAATTTAACCCCAACACTTTTTTATTTTCAACTTTGATCACAAATACTTTTCATCTTTTGCAAATTTTTCGTTTTACGTTTCATACTAAATTTTGCAAGTTAACACGCCGCAATGTGCGTGTGAGGTTCAACGTTTTTTCGTCTATTTTTTCTCGTTTGACAGACTCGTCGCTACGCGTCTATTTTTCTTGTTTTTCAGGTTCGTCGCAACATGCAAGTCCTTTTTTTCTATGTTTTACGTTTCAGTATAATTGCTTCGCATTAACATGCCATAACGGACGTGTGGTTCAACGGTTTACGTCTACTTTTCGTTCGATGTTATTTTTACCTTTTTTATTTATTTTATTTTTACAAGTTTTTCAATGTTAACTAGTATTAACCATCCCCGCGTTGCGGCGGGGACGAACATCAATGCCACACTACTATCAGCGACCACCAACAATGAAGTTGCAGCGTGTTAATACGAATAAATTAAACCGAAACGTAAAACATACAAAAAAATAACCAAGTCGATCTAGGACCCGAGCGTTACGATTAACCTGTCAAACGGAAAAAAAATAGACGACGTAAAATCGTTTAACCACACACGTACAATCCTTATGGTAGAACTCATCAAACTTATGGTACAATCCTTTATGCCAACATATTTTTTTATGGTTAAAGTAAAACAAATTGAATATAAAAGAACAAAAATATGAGTACAACTCATCAAACTTATGGCACAATCATTCATGCCAACATATGTTACAAATTGATATTATATAAATGGTCACTAACAGTGGTGTAGTATTGGTGCTACTTGACACGGTTTACACCCCACCCCGCAACGTGGGATAACTTAATACTAGCTAAAATTAAGTTGCCGATAAACTCATAGATTAGGGACCCTTCATATCAACTCTTATAAAAAGAAAATAGATATTATGAACAATCCAGAACCCCCTAAACCCTCCCAGTCTACATTTCATCGGCAGCGTGTATAATCGATCCAGTTAATTCATATCAGAAACAAGCATGTCTCTTCGAGTATTGAACCCTAATGCCGAAGTGTTGAACAAATCGGCTGCACTTCATATGAATATTAATGCTGCCAAGGGTTTACAAGATGTCTTGAAGAGTAATCTCGGCCCTAAAGGCACTATTAAGATGTTAGTTTGTGTTACAACTATTTTCTTTTATAAATCTTTTATGATTTGTTGTTTTTTTCTTCTTTTATGATTTATTGTATATTTGCAGGCTTGTTGGTGGAGCTGGAGATATTAAGTTGACTAAGGATGGTAACACTTTGTTGAAAGAGATGGTTAGTTGTTGGTGTTTTTGTTTCTAAAGTGTGTTAATTATGTGTGTAAAAAGTTATAAATGAACAATACCAGTTATATACAACTTTTCTTTCAGTGGAATAAATATAGTTAGGTTTGCATATTGTCATTAACATTAATTTTTGGCAAATTGGATTTAAATAATCCCCACTTTCTCATTTGGCCGATAATAATCCGAACTGGTCCACTTTTGGCTGATAATAGTCTGAGTTAAGTTATTTTCCGAATTACAAACCGATGTTTTAGGGCTTTTGATTAGAACGAGAATACAAGTTGATTGATGTAAAATTTACCCAAAAAACGAAAACGATGCTTCAATTCGGGTGTTTAAACTTCCAATTAACAAAAATCAAGCCGTTTGGAGCACCGTTTCGAGGTAAGTTTTACATAAATCGACTCGTATCCTCGTTCTGATCAAAATCCCTAAAGCATCGGTTTATAATTCGGAAAAAAAACTTAACTCCGTTAAGCTATTTTTAATGGCGGACTATTATCGGCCAAAAGTGGACCAGTTCGGATTATGATCGGCAAATAACTGAGTTGAGATTATTATCGGTCAAATTGAGAAAGTTCGGATTGTTTAAATCTAATTTGCCTTAATTTTTAGGTTAAAAGATCATATCTAAGCATTCCTTTAGTTTGACAAAGATGTGAAGGTAGAAAGTGGGAAAAATAAAAGATTTAACATTTGGTACAAATCATTTTAATTATCTATATATTAAAAAAGCAACCCAATGAATAGTAGGGGAAGGTTCAAATGAAAACCACTAGTTATTGTGAAAACTCGAAAACTAATTAAAAACCACTAAAAAGGAGGGGGTGAGACTTTTAATGAAGGAGGGGTAAAATTGGAAAAAAAAATATATAACTTTTCAAACATTTCCCATTTCTCCATACGTTATCATTTTAAAACAAAAATGGCACCATAAGATCACAAATTTTTGTATCTTTCATTCAAGTATATTCGAGCATATTTTTTATGACATAAAAAAAGATTTATGGTGTCGTCTTGTTTTCAATACTATTATTATAGTAGTGCACATGTGCAATATAACATGTACTACAATTGCATTACATGCTTAAAATTAGCTTTTTGAGTCTAGTTTAGCTTTTAGGGTTAGTTTTTTTGGAGGTTTAGGATTAGGATTAGGTTTTTGGGTGTGGGGGGGGGGGGGGGGGAGGGGGGGTAGGGGGGGTTTAGGTTTTTGGGGGGTGGGGGTGGGGGGGTTTAGGTTTTTTTCGGGTTTATGTTTAGGGTTTAGTTTTAGGTTTTCGGGAGGGTGGGGGGTGGGGGGGTTTAGGTTTTTGGGGGGTGGGGGGTTAGGCTTTTGGTGGGAGGGTGAATTTAGGTTTTTGGGGGGTGGGGGTGGGGGGTTTAGGTTTTTGGGGGGTGTCGGTGGGGGGTGGGTTAAGTGGTTTAGGCTTTCCGTATTAGTGTACTACACATGTGCAGTACAACCAAAAAAAAAAAATTTTTTTTTTTTTTTTTTTTTTTGAAATTTTTTTTTTTCATATATAAAAACCAGCGAAATTTATAAAAAAAAATTGAAAAAAAAAAAAAAAATTTGTGTGTTTTTTAGGCTTTTTTTAGTTAGTTTTCGAGTTTTCACAATAAAAGTGGTTTTCATTTGAACCATCCCCATGAATAGTAACTAGTGTAAATTATTAAATAAATAAACCAAACTATTTTATCTTTAACTAACTTGAATTATCTTTTAACCCGTTTAAACTCTATAGATAATCCACCAATTCAGAATTATCTCTTCAGTTGTGTTCGTTTGCTAAGAAACTAAATGTGTTTGTGTTCGTTCATTAGTATTCTAAACAAACAACTATTAATAAAACATGCAAAGCATTTGAGGTAACTTAACTGAGTTTTTGAACGACGTTAGTTGTAAAGGTTATAGAATGTAACAAAACATTAACATAAAGGTTGGATTTTTGCCGATTTCATATTTTTTTAATATTGTAACGAAATTCATATTAGTGCTGCATTTGAATTGCAATGGGTGTAAGTTTAAAGTTAAAGGGTGGTCCTTTTTTGCAATGGATCTGGTATAAAGAAAGACATGCATATGAATACTTAACTTAGTGTTAAATCCCAAGTCCTAGAGATGTGAACCGAGTCAAGTCAAGTAACCACTCTTGTATGCTGCCTTCATTGTCAATCTGAATTTAGCATACAACCTTCTAAATGGCCAGTTTTTCATTTCTAGTTATACCCCTTGTTATTTTATTAAACGGACCATGTATCTATCTTCTTATTCTTTCATTTTGGGCACAAGATGCATATTCGAATGGATGCAATCAAGCGTAACATGATGGTTAACTTATTTAAGATTTATTTATCTTTAAATAATGAAATGGTGAATATTTTGTTTTTTGACAAATTTCCTATGTCACTTTTTTGGTACTTTGAACTTGTCATGATCATATGTTACAATATTCTGATTTGCTTGTATCGGCCTTAAGGCAGGAAGCATTAATAACAATCATCATTACACTATAGGCTGTTAACATCTTCTTATGACATTCCAAAAGTGGGTAAATGGAGTCTTATCTTGATGCAGCTCTATGTTTTTGGGGGTGACTGAGGTTGTAGTAACATGCAGTCATGCACATCTTTACCTAATACCAATGCAATTCATCACTTTGAAGTGATGAATTGCTGATTGATGCTTACTTTTGTGTGTACTCTTGTAGTTCTAAATGATCTACTCAGTGTGTGTGTATGTGTGTGTACTGTTGCTTATTGAAGCCTTCCATTGTAATGATCAGATCTACTATATATTTACTGTGGCCTAATTCCTTTGCATGAATTATTTTTTTCTTTCTTAAGACTAGACTATTGCCATGTTTACAACAATCATCTGTTTTATTTATCTATGATTTCAGCAAATTCAAAATCCAACTGCAATTATGATTGCAAGGACAGCTGTTGCACAAGATGATATAAGTGGAGATGGGACAACATCTACAGTCATCTTCATTGGTGAGCTTATGAAACAGTCTGAACGCTATATTGATGAAGGTATGTAACCCTTCTGGTATTGGTTCTCTACTTGTTATTCAGTAAAGGACCTTAACTTGTGAATATTATGATCATGTTTATTATAAGCTAAGACCTTGCGCCTTGATGACAAGTTCACCCTTTGCATCTTCGAGGCTTTGACTACTATGCGAATCAGTGAACTGTATATTTTTTTATTTACTTATAAAATATTGTTCATATCTTTCAAGCTCGTTAGTATCTACAGTAGTTTAAAACCTGATCATCTAGGTAACTAATGTATCTATGGGTTTGACTTATGTTAATGAAAGGGATGCATCCACGCGTTCTGGTCGACGGTTTTGAAATTGCCAAAAGAGCAACGTTGCAATTTCTTGAAAAATTCAAAACTCCAGTTGTGATGGGTGAAGAGCCAGACAAAGAGATACTTAAGATGGTTGCAAGGACAACACTGAGAACAAAAGTACTTATACCATACCTGTTCTTTTTCTCTTGATTAAGTTCTTCATTGTTATAGCACCGTGTGGATTTTCTTTATAATGGATACACTAACGATCACATATGCATGATTGTGTAGTTGTATGAAGCGTTGGCAGATCAATTAACTGACATAGTTGTAAATGCGGTACTTTGTGTCCGCAAGCCAGAAGAAGCTATTGATCTTTTTATGGTTGAGATTATGCACATGCGTCATAAGTTCGATGTAGACACACGTCTGGTATGTTAGAATCTTAAATGCAGTCATTAACAAGTATTGAAACTTTTGATTGGTAGGTTGCTTGTTTCCACTTTAATTCTCGAGTCTTGGTGATATCGTATGTTTTACAGGTTGAAGGTCTTGTTCTTGACCATGGGTCCCGGCATCCGGATATGAAGAGACACGCAGAAAATTGCTACATTTTAACCTGTAATGTTTCATTGGAGTATGAAAAAAGGTAAGATATGCTGTATGCGTTTGTTTGTCTCTTTCGGCTACAAATTAAGAAAAACGACAATACTAAGTTAGTATGTTCTTTCAGTGAAATAAATGCTGGATTTTTCTATTCAAATGCGGAGCAACGAGAAGCGATGGTGGCTGCAGAGAGGCGTTCAGTTGACGAAAGAGTGAAAAAGATAATCGAACTAAAAAATAAGGTATTAAAGAATGTTTGAATTTTCAATTTTTCATAATATTGCTTATTAAGTTAAATTATTGCTGGTGGTCTACTGTCTACAGGTTTGCAATGGAACTGGAAATAACTTTGTGGTTATAAATCAGAAAGGAATCGATCCTCCATCGTTGGATCTTCTTGCTAGGGCAGGGGTAAGTTGCTCTTAGATCATGCTAAGATTGGATAATTCATTACAAAATTTTTTTAACGTATTGCGTTTTCAGATAGTGGCTCTGCGAAGAGCCAAACGGAGAAATATGGAGCGATTGGTGTTGGCGTGTGGCGGGGAGGCGGTCAACTCTGTGGATGACTTGACTCCTGATTGCCTTGGATGGGCGGGACTTGTTTACGAGCATGTTCTTGGTGAAGAAAAGTATACTTTTGTTGAAAAAGTAAAGCATCCTCACTCTTGTACGATTCTAATTAAAGGTATATCACATTTTTTATGGTTTTGTTGTTTTAAAATGTTTATGCCTTAAGGGTTTGCTTTTGGGCTCGTTCTGTTCACGATTTTTGTTCGATTTATGATGGTGGTTAAGCATTACTGCTTATGATATTGTAGGACCAAATGACCACACGATTGCGCAAATTAAGGATGCCGTTAGAGACGGCTTGCGATCTGTGAAAAACACTATTGAGGATGAAGCAGTTGTGTTGGTAAGTTTTCTTTTATCATATCATGACCTGTAACACTTTCGTGTTCATATTTTTTAATAATTAATGTGTTAAAAGTAATGTTACAAAAAACAGGTTATTGCAATATTTATATTACTTTAAAATCAAAGGTCGGTGACAATACCCTTTAACATTCTAAATGTCACTTTGACTCCCCTCAAGTTTCTAAAGTTTTGAGTTTACCCAAAAACTAATTTCTTAGGTTTTTGTTTTTATGTACGTGTCGGTATAAATTCAAGTTTATCTAGGCTTTAACGTAATTTTTGTTTGGGAACGAGCCGGGTCAATAATAAAATGTTTAATTTTTATGTACGTTTTGATGTAAATTTTGTTTGGAAACAAATCAGGTTAAATATGATACGTTTTCATTCGACAATATAAATTTGAGTTACTATATGTTTCAACATAAATTTAGTTTGGAAACGAATCGGGTCAATTGTAACCTATACTTTATCACGCCGCGTACGACGCCACCGCACGTGTTTATTTTATGTACGTTGAATTGGTCTACGTTTCGACATAAAGTTTGTTTGAAAACGAGTCGGGTCAAATACAGTAGAAACTCGATAAATTAATACTCGATTATTTAATAAACTCTCTAAGATAATATTTTTTGCCGGTCCCGACTCGGGGATAGGGTGCTAAATTAATAATTCGCTAAATTATAAGATAATACATTTTTTATAATTTCTTTAGACCCCATATAAAATATAAATTAATAATTCCTTATATATAGCATATTACATGAATGATTTATGAAGGTTTCTTGAAAAATGACTCGATTGTCTTTTGTTTTTTGTTGAAATCAATTTCCCCTTAAATCTCGTCTCTAATTTTCCTTAGCATGGTAAGAACTTCTGGTGTTGTTTTCTCATAGCTCAACAAGAAATTGTTCAATGTGATTGCCGCTTTAATAGCTTCGTTTCGCGAAGGGGGCTCCATTGTAGAACTTTCATCATCTTCTTCATCGATATCATCTTTATTAATTCCAATAACGCTTTCAATAATTTCTTCATCAGTCAACAACTCTGCAACTACATTTTCTTCTGGGTGAGTCAGAACATCTTCGACATCCATTGCATTGCGATAACCCAACTCTTTGATCAAATTCTGGAGTTCTTGAGTGCTTTCACCACCTTCATCTGAGTTCTCAAAAGTCATGTTATCTTTTGAGTGAGACTTGGATTATCCTTGTTGTGCTTGCATAATGCTCTTCGAATCTTGTCTGTCATTGTTATTTTTTTCACACCTTTAAGATGGGAAGCCATGTTGTGTGTATGATTTGTTTGTGTTAACCTATTTTGATCTTGTATTTATATAGAAAAGAGTTAATAGCCAAAATGGTCCCTGAGGTTTGCTCACTTTTGCCACTTTAGTCCAAAATCCAAAATTTTAACATCTGGGTCCCTGAGGTTTGCATTTTATTGCCATTTTAGTCCAAATTTCAAAAACCCCCTTTTTGAGTGTTGAAACCTGATTGTTTTGTCTTTTTGTGCAGGGGCAATTTGGTCATTCTGATTTACTCTTTTAATAAATTAAAACAAAATTAATTATATATTATATATATATATATATATATATATATATATAACTCTATCTCTCACTAAAACACAGTTCTCTCTCTCTCTCTCTCTCTCAGTTCTCTCTCTCTCTCAGTTCTCTCTCTCTCTACACAGATCCCCCATCCACAGATCACCACCGTTCACCACCGCCATCCGCCGGTCTGCCGCTCACTCAAATCCATCTTATGTTCTTCAACTGTGCAGACATCAACTGTTCTTCAACTTCCCAACATCAACTGTTCTTGCCCTAATCCAGATGTGCGACCCCAATTTGTGCAGACATCAACTGTTCTTCAACTTCCCAACATATCCCTAAACCTAAAGCAGGTTCCCCTAAGAACTTATCAAAATCGAGCAGAGGCAAAGGGGCTAAACCTAAAGCGGGTTCCCCAGGTTCTGCACCCAATTTCATCACCACCACCATTAATCCACCACCACCACCATCTGTGTCTCCCTCCTTCACCCACCACCTCCAACAACACACCACCACAACCACCTTCAAACCTGCAACAACCCTAATCACCAACCACCTGCAAACCGTCTTCGACTAACCCTCCCACCGCCACCGTCTCCACCGGAACCCTAACCCCAAACCTGCAACAACCCAAATCAGCAACCAACACGATTCAACCCACCACCCCTACTGAAAACCCTAATCCCAAGAACCTGCAAACCACCACTATTAAACCCACCACCCCATCCACCATCACAACCCCCCACCGTCTCCACCATCACCACCCTCACTGAAACCCTAATCCCAAACAACCTGCAAACAACCCTAATCACCAACCACCTGCAAACAACCTAGATCCATCCGGAAGAGAGAGAGGGAGAAGAGAGAGAGACAGAGGCGGTTTTGTTGTTGTTCGTCGATTTACACCTGTAAACGCTGCTACTGCCGTTAGCTTGATGAGTAGCAGCTAATAAAGGATTTACACAGAGGTTAGTGTCGCCGGCGTGAGGAGGTGGCGGTGGTGGCGGTGGTGGCGGCAGAGAGGAGTAGAGGGAGAGAGAGAGAGAGAGGTGGTGGTGGTGCTTGTGAAGAGAGAGAGAGGATGTGTGTGTGTTTATATAAACAGAGAGAGAAGGTTTTTTAAAATGACTATTTTGCCCCTGAGGAAAAGGACAAAAACCAGGTTTTTTTTTTAAGAAATCTGACCTGATTTCATTTTTGGACTAAAATGGCAATAAAATGCAAACCTCAGGGACCCAGATGTTAAAATTTTGGATTTTGGACTAAAGTGGCAAAAGTGAGCAAACCTCAGGGACCATTTTGGCTATTAACTCTATAGAAAATATTTTTAATGTCCATAAAGTGATACATTGAACACAAGAAGCATAATAAGGTGGGAGATTGAAGGTTTCTTTCAAATTGGGCCGTTCATTTGATATACATGCATTGTATACAATAATTAAGTGGAAGCTTGAAAGGTGTTTGTAAACTAAGTATTCTACTATAAATTAATAAAATATTAATTAATATATAAATTAACAATTATTAATTTATCGATTAATTAATAACTCTTTTAATTAATAAATTTTGGTGGTCCCAAGTGTATTATTTTATAGAGTTTCTACTGTATTATACATTTTCATTCAACGGTGTGAGTTCGGATTACTCTACATTTCAACGTAAAATTAGTTCGGAAGCTAGTCGGGTTAATTGTAGTCTATAATTATCACGTCGCATACGGCGCCGCCGCAACGCACGGCAGGTAAAAAAACTAGTTAGTAATGGTTTGAGAAATTATCATTTAACGCATTTGACCCGTTGGTGATAAAACGCACGTAACCAAAGCAACCCGTCAAAATTGCCACGCGGCCTAGAAGATAAAACTCAATTATCCTATTTAAATTGATTTCTGGTATCAAGGGCATGATTTAAATATGTATATCAGGGTGCTGGGGCGTTTGAGGTAGCTGCTCGCCAGCACTTGGTCAACGAAGTCAAGAAATCGGTTAAAGGGGTAAGTCGTCATTTCCTCACAATAGTCATGGTCCAATACTTTAAGTGGGTGGGGGGGGGGGGGGATATTCCACGGTCCTCCCAACCGCCGAGGTGATACCACCTCGCAGACCGCCACCCTGCAAGCTTGAGTCTGGGGGTAAATCCGCTACCGTAGGGGCATTGGGAGCGAGTCATAGGACTCGAACCCGCCACCTCCGGGTTAGAATGCGGGCAGGTGGCCATTGGGCTGACACCCAATGGTTAACTTTAAGTGTGTTTCCTAATTTGTATCTTTTTGGTATGAACAGCGTGCTCAGCTCGGTATTCAAGCCTTTGCTGATGCTCTTCTTATCGTGCCCAAGACACTTGCTGAAAACTCTGGACTCGACACGCAAGACGTCATAATTTCATTAACCGTAATATGATATTTACCATTTTACCCTCGAGTTGCTCACTTCTGTTTTACATACACCTTTGCGTTAACAAGAATAACTTTTCAGGGAGAGCATGACAATGGTAACGTTGTGGGGCTAAATCAGCACACAGGGGAGCCAATTGACCCGCAAATGGAGGGTATTTTTGACAATTATGCAGTCAAGCGCCAAATTATAAACTCTGGGTACGCAGCTAAAGGCTACAGATTGTGTATGGAATTTTTATAGTGTGAATTAAATTTGTGATCTTGTTACAGGCCGGTGATTGCGTCCCAGCTGCTACTTGTGGATGAAGTGATTCGTGCTGGTCGGAACATGAGAAAACCAACATAAGCTACTTGTTTATGTTGTTCAGCCTACACTTTAATTGAATGTTTTTTTTTTTTTTTTTTTATTTCAGATGTTGACACGTTGAAGTGTTACCATTTGAACTTTTGTTACACTGAAACCTTAAAATACTTGAATGAGATAATTGTCTTGGTACATTTTATATTTCAAGAAGTAAAACCCTAAGGGCCTGTTTGGTTTGTAGATTCTAATGGAATTGGAATTTAAATTTCAATCCTTTATCATGCTTGGTTAGCCAAGTAAAGGAATTAGAATTGAAATTTATTCCAATGAAATCCCTAATTTAGTGGAATCCCTAATTTATTCTGAAGAGATCACCAATTTAGTAGAATTGAGAATCCTTTCATATATCAAAGGATCTCATAGGAATGTGTTCAAGACCACAAATAACCCCAACCTCTACGACCCGTCATCTGTGTGACCTACCTCGATCACCACCGGCTACTGACTGCTGCTGTATCCAGCCGAACCGCTCGCCGACCCGCGACCATCATTACCCGCCACGACCGCTGCCTCCGCCACGAGTTAAGGTTCAATGGGAAACAAGTCAAGGTCAAAGATATTTTTAGCAAAGTGAGATCGTTGGGGGTTTTGTGGTTTAAAAATAGATCTAAGTTTAAGTTGACGCAATGGTCGGTTGGTGTAAATTTGTAATTATGTAGTCTCTTGGTTTGTAATCAAGTTTGTATAATCAATATTGTAGAATATCATGATCCATGAGTAGATGTAGTAGATGTGTTTGATAGACGTTATATTCTTTAGATATATTTGATAGACATTATATTCTTGTAACTAATATTATGTTTAACTAAAATGTGAATTTTAAGTTCTTCGTTTATATACACTAGTAGGGTGCCCGCGCGATGCAGCAGTGGAGACAACTTGCATTGCGGTACTCGTCCGTTAGTTTTCTTATTCGTAGCATCGGTATAGTCTATCTATGACCCATCTATTTATATGTTGACAAAAAAATTATTAGAAAAAAGTGAAAACTAAGAATGTGGAGATGGTCTAATAGTTTCTTAGGATTTTTCATCTCTATCATACATATTTTTAGGGTGGCCGGAACAGGAAAAGAAATCTACAATTCCTGCAAGGAAGGGGTGGTGTTCTCATACTCTTTTTTTCTTGCTTCGTTTCCCACTCTCTCATAGAGGATTGGCTAAGTTGGTGAGTAATTTTCGATTCTTCGACCGGCCCTCTTTCCCAAACTCATGTCTATGTGAATTTGTTTGGTGCAAGGTGCCCCTCTTTTTCGATGGTGCTTTATGGGCAGATATCAAGCCTTAATACTAATCTATTTTGAAAAGCTTAGTTTAAAAAAATATGAATTTTAATATATAGTATGCTATCGTTCTATATAATCATTTTTCTTTGATTGTATTAGGAGTTATGTTAGTAATTTATTATAAATTGCATGAAATATCTAATTATCTAGAGATGGTAAGTCCTTTCTTATATTATGGCTAATTTGACACACATTCTATTAGGTGGTTTGTTATGTAAATATATTTTACAGGGTATTATTGTTATTTTAAGTACCTTTAGATCTTAAAATCATATCCATCTCAAAAAGAAACTCTTCATAACCACACATGCGAGAAATTTACTTATCTTTGTACAAGCTGAAAAGACCTTTAGCATGAAATAGTCATATATGTCCTAGGGTATGTAGAGAAGTTTTCACAATTCGCACATGAACTTTTTTTTAAATAAAATAATTTCATCTCTAAACTGGCAAACACAAACCATGCAACTTTCAGTCGGGAAAAGGTAACTATTCCCTGTGTTGTGCTCGCTTTTTGAGGATCTTGAAGAAACCGTTGACCATTTCTTCATATCATATATCGCCTCTATCAATTAGCAAAGGTCTCATATTTGGTGTAAATTTCCCATCTAGAACGTGTTGCCCTGAACAAACACAATAAATCATCTCAGATTGTATATTTCCAAAATATATACGTGACAATGTTAATAAATAGAGAAAATAAAATAAAGATCTTAAGCGCCACACTTCTCAATGACAATAGTTACAATTCAACAAAACATTCCCCGTTCTTATAATCTGACCCATTTAGCAAAACATAATAATACTGACTTGTTTAATAAAAAAGATGTTTTTGACTCGTTTATTCTTAACCTACTTGCAGCAGTGGTAATAACAAAGAACCCTTTCCTTTAGGTATATTTATAATGTCAATACCATCATCATCTATACCCATAAGCCAAATTAAACACTCGATCTAATTCCGTGAAAGCTTATTGGCTGAAAACATCATCAGAAAGCCAAACATTACGGTCCAGGTTTAAAAAATTATATATCTTAAAAAAAACATCAAAAATGACTTTCCTGACTAATTTCTTAATTAGCAAAAAATTAAACAAAATGTGATCAACTTGTATATGTATTTACTAACCAGAGGATTAAAAGAGGAAGACGTGAGCCAAAGATTAAAAGAATGGAGACCAGAGAAGAATAAAGGAACGAACCAGAGATTGAATGAGTGGAGATTGGAGAAGAAGAAATTTATGAAACAAAGGAAGAATGGAAGACGTCGAACTCCAGAGGAAGACACATGTGAATGAAAAAACCTAAAAACCCTGTCGCACGCTCATCAAATTGAAGAAAGTACAATTAGTTAAAAAAAAAAGAAAGCATACCAGATCTGGGCTTCGTTGAACCTTTGGCAAGCTCATCAAGCATCATCTAGTGAGGAAGCTACTGCCATATCAACACCTAGAGAAATGACTATCACCACATCAATTATTAGTTCCAAAAACACCTCCAAACCATCTCTCCATCAAAGAATCGAAGTTAACCCTAGAGATGTAAAACATAAAGGACCCGTGGAAAACTAAAGATAAAGCGACACGATTTTGGTACCTGAGGAGGAAGATGAAGGTTGTGTTTAGTTCCGTCCGTACACCATCTTCTACTTTCACTTTTGGTTCAGAATCACGATTGTTACCGCCTGTAGCATCACTGCAAACCCTAGACTTCATCTCTATTGCCGTCATCTTACCTTCGTCTTACCTGAACAGAGGCCGCCATTTTCACAAATATGTGGTTACACCAGCCATCATTTTCTGAATTTTGAAATGGGAGTAGGGATTTTGAGAGAGAGAGAGAGAGAGAAGGAAAGAAGCGTTTAAATTTTGAAATAGCATTAGGTTATCTGCCTTTTCTGATGTATATATGCTGTGATGGAGGAATAGTGCCTGTAGGATCTCATAAATGGAGTGTACATAAAGCTTTTCAATTGATTGTACTATAATTTAGAGTTTAAATTTAAACTAGTTGTTTACATTTTAAAAATCTTAGAGCATTCACATCCATACCACTATATTTTTACCCTAAATTACACTAAAAACACTACATTTTCTCTCTCATTTTCAATTAAATAATATTTTTATACCTTTACTATTACCTCTTCTCTCTCCTCCACTCACAACCACTTTCAAAATATATTAAAAAATTATAGGGGGGGAACAGTGTCCCCCCCAAATATACAGATGAACAGTAACATTTTCTCTCTCCTCCACTCACAACCATTTTTTTATACTCATCATATTTTAAAAACACCACACACATAATATGATTCCTTGGATGTGAATGCTCTTACATATCTCATTCTTCATATCTACCTTTATCTTACTACAAAATATTTATTTTATTATTTTTTCTATTTTTTTATATACTCACAATACGTTATAGAGGCTTGGATTTGATCCTCTAAATCTAGAGGTTTACTTTTAATTTCTTTAAATCCTTCTCTATTAGATCATTCACATTGGAAGCCATATTCTATATACTATAGAGAAAATAAAAGAGAAAATAATAAAAACATCATCACATTGGAATCTTAATAATAGAGAAAAATATATAGAAAGTAAAGTACACCTCTATATTTAGAGGTTTATATTCAAACCTTAATATTTCTATTGTGGGTGTGTAGGAAAGAGAAAAAATAATAAAATAATTGCTTGTGAGTAAAAAATAGATAGAGATAAAAAGTTGGATGTGAAATGTTTTTAAAAAATTAACAAAATTTAGAGAAATGTGTGTTTTTATATAGATTAAAATAAAAGCTCCAATGTGAATGCTCTTAAAGAGTGGGATATAGTGACAGTTTTTATGCTTTCTTTATTTCTGTAAATAATTCAGTAAACTTTAAAGAAAAAGAGTATATAGAGAGTGGGATGTGAATGCTCCTATTTTTTATAATGAATTTAAATGATATGCTAAAAATTAAAATAGGTCATTCTATTTCCCTTTTAACTTTAAAAGAAAAAGGGTCGGTACTTTTGTTTTAATTTTGTTTCATTATTACTAGTGAACTTCCCGCGCGCGTTGCGACGGAAAGTTAGTTGGTAGCGGATCGATTCAATAAAGTACCAGTACCATAATCGAATTTTGTATATCAACCGAAAGATAAACCCCAAACAATAAAGTCATGATATAACCAAAAACAAATAGACACATGTTTTACATCGATGAAAAAATATAAAAATAAATATCGATAAAGGTTCTAAAAGTATAATTATTGGTACTGATGTTCATTTAAAATTGACGTGGTACCAATGTTGTTCGAATGGTATCAGTTTTGTTCGTCACCGACACTCGTTACAGCCTATGATATAAAAGGTACTCTATACTACCACCAAAGGTGTTGAGATAGTTTCAATTCGATTTGTCACGGTGATAAACAAAAGAATCAATTATAATTGACTTGATCAATATTGAACAAAACTTTTATCAAAACACAGATAAAATAAGCATCTTGCAACGGTATATTCATGGAATTATAAAGCATCATACTATATTATTATAATAACGAAAGAAGGTAAACGACATCATTAATCTATTAATATATATAAATATAAATATATATATATATATATATATATATATATATATATATATATAGGGAGAAGATCATGCGAGAACCACCTCTTATTGCGAGAACCGCGAGAACCAATGTGAACACAACCAAAAATGCCTAAAAATAGCTAAAAATCACAAAAAAAAAATTTTTTGAATTTTTTAATATTTTTTATAAAAAAATCGCTACTTTTCGAAGCAAAAAAAAAAAAAAAAATTTAAATTTTTTTTTTTTTGCTTCGAAAAGTAGCGATTTTAACATAAAAAATATTAAAAAATTCAAAAAAAAATTTTTAGATTTTTTGAGGGTTTAGTTTTTAGTATTTTAGCTTGGGGGGGGGGGGGGGGGTTAGGTTTTTTTTTGGGGGGGGGGGTGGGGGTTAGGTTTTTTTTAGCTATTTTAGGTTGTGTTCACATTGGTTCTCGCGGTTCTCACAATAAAGGTGGTTCTCGCATGAGCTCCTCCCTATATATATATATATATATATATTTATATAATCAGTTGGTAGGAGCTCGGTTCGTTTTGGTACCGGCAATCCCTATAGTAGCTGAAAGAGAAAACTAAAAAAAATAAAATTGTGATATGCATAAAAGGATATATATATTAATATCAATAAAAAACTATAAAAAGAATACCGGTTCCGATACTACCGATGTTGGTACCAAGGTTGTTCAACTAAAATTAGTTCGCTAGTCACGTATCAATACTCAAATACAAAAATATACGTTTTTTTTTATTTTTATCAGCACATGTATAGTTTACAATAATAAAAATAAATTACTATTTATTTTCAATATAAATCAAATCAAAATATAATACATAATTAGCTATAATAAATATAATTAAATTAAATTAAATATAATATAATATTAAAATTTAGATTTACTGTTCATCAACAGTTTGTATTAATATATACTAGTGAGTTTTCACCCGTGCTTCGCGACGGGAATTCAGTGTTATCTGTTTGAATCGTTACGGTACCGGTATTGGCTATAGTAATAGAAAGAGAAAACCTTACATCATTCAAAAACGATAAAAACAAACGTGATGTTGTTTACTTGATCGATTCAGTCTGTTTGTTTACGTTCGATGTTTATTTTTTACAACATTGGGCATTAAATCTTATTGCAAACGAATATTGTGCCAGTGTCGTACCAAACCTAACTGAAATCGTTTGAACAACATCTGTATCGTTTTCGGCATTTGTATTTATTGTTTTTGTTTTCGATAAACTTACACCGTATAAGTGAGACTCCCGGCGGGTGCTGCTATTGTATCAAACCGAACTGAAAACGACTAAACAACGTATGTGTCGGTGTGTACTTAAAATTATTGTTTTTGCTATTGATAAACAGACATCGTATTGCTACCTTACCGTACCGAACAACATCAGTACTGGAATGTATTCATTGTTATGGTTTTCTATTTGATAACGGATACAGTGCCGCTACCATAGTGAACTGAACGAACAACATCATTTTTGGTAATACTATTTTTTATTGTTTTCTTTTGATAAACTGACACCGTATCCTACGGAACAACATCGGAAACGGTACTTGTATTTATTTTTATGGTTATCGATCTAAAGAAATTTCGTTTATACAACTTTGTTTACAACAATAAATGAATATCGGAGACAATATCATGACAATCTGAACCGGTCAATACAGTTCGAACATCGGTGTCGGTGCCAGTGTTCGATTTTCGTTTTTGGTCAATATAAATCACGTGTTGATTTCTATACCGAGTGCATGTATTGTATCGGTATTGTAACTAACCGAATCTATACCGATCTAATGCCCGACGTAACGTACCGTCACAAAGTGCGACCATATAACTTAGAATGTTAAAAAATGTTAAGGATTTAGATTTTTAAAAAGTTAACAAATGCAAGTTATTACTAAAAATAAAATATAATAATAAATAATAAAAGTTAAAAAAACAAATACTTAAATATAATCATTTATTATTAAAAATCTGATAGGATGATAAATAAGCATTAATAAAAAATAAAAAACAAATCTTTAAAAGTGATGAATACTATTAATCAAGACTTTAAATTGATATGTATACTAGTGATATTCTCTCGCGCTTCGCGGCGGGAATTTAGTCAGTATTAATTTGGTTCATTACGGTACTGGCACTCGCTATAGTAATTGAAAGAGAAAACATTTCATCGATCGAAAACAAAAAAAACACATATGGATACAATACCTATGTTGTTCAGTCGATATCGATTTGGTTCGTTTGCATTTTATGTTTATTTTATTTCAACATTACCGATTTGGTTCGTTTGCATTTTATGTTTATTTTGTTTCAACATTACGATATATTTTTCTTTGAAAACGGATATTGTGCCGCTATCGTACCAACCCCAATCGAAACTGATTGAACAACATCTATATCGGTACCAATATTTCTTTTTATTGTTTTTGCTTTCTATAAACTGATACCGTATCACTACCATACCATACCGAACAACATCGGTACCGATATGCATTCATGATTATGGTTTCATGTTTGATAACAGATATTTTGATCGTATCTCAAATATTATATGAGAAAAATTTATGTGTAAATCATTTAAAGCAATAAACCAATAAAATAATAAAAACTTAGAAAAAAACAATATTGAAAAAAAAATCAAAAATCACTATTCATCACCTCTTTTTGTTTCGATGTTACCATATTTTTTTTTTTTGAAAACGGATATTGTGTCGTTGTCGTCCAAACCCAATTGAAATCGATTAAACATATGTATCGATACCAACATTTATTTTATTGTATTTGTGATCTAATACGGTATCGCTACCATATCATACCAAACAACATGGTACCAGTATACATTAATTTTTATGATTCATGTGGTACTTTAATTGTATCTTAAAAGTTGGAAAAAGATATATCTAAATCAATTGAAGTAATAATGAATAAAATTATAAAACTCAGAAAAGAAAAATATTAAAATAAAAAATTAAAAAAACAATATTAAAAAATATGAAACACTATTCATGGCATCTTTCTTTTCATATGTACTAGGGTAATAGTCCGCGCGTTGCGGCGGTACATACCGTGAGCATTAGATCGGTATCGGTTTGGGTCGGGTCGTTACAGTACTTGAACGATACATGCACTCGGTATAGAAATCAACACCTATTTTACATCGATGGAAAATGATTAAAGCGAACATTGACACCAACACTCATGTTCGATATAGAAAGCAACACTTGTTTTACATCCACATAGAACGATAAAAACGAACATCAGACTAAACATCGAGTTCGATAGAGAAATCAACACGTGTTTTACATTGACATAAAACAATAAAAAACAAATATCGGTACCAGCGTCGATGTTATTCGAACGATATCAAATGGTTAGATCGTGAAGATACCGGTACCCAATTCAATTATCGTCACAGAAATGAGTAATGTATTATTAAAATATAAATGAATGCTTAAAATTAGAATAAAAATAAATAGATAAATACTTAAGAAACCTTTATAATATAAATAAATATTTAAAAAATCTAAAACACTATTCATCAAGAGTTTTGTTAAATATGTATAATATGTATAAATCAATTGAAGTAATAAATGAATAAAATTATAAAACTTAGAAAAGAACAATATTAAAATAAAAAAATTAAAAAAACAATATTAAAAAATGTGAAACACTATTCATGGCATCTTTCTTTTCATATGTATAATTTTAAAAAAGTTTTTCCTGGTTAAAATTTGTTACCTTTAAAGTAGGACGTTTTTTTGATATTTGACTAAAGTTTAAAGAAAAGTTTAATCGATTATTCAACTAAGTTTTACTTTTAAAAATGTTTGTGCTTTAATCACTTGTACACTAATGCATCATCTACTTGTATATTTTAATCGGCACGTCAATATTGACCAAGACAACCATCGAAACATCGACAAAAATGAGCAGGTCATCACGATACTTTAGAATGTTTTTATAATGTCATAGTTTAAAAGATATCACAAGAATACATAAAAGAATTATAGTGGATGGGTGAATTGTAACTAATTATCTATAATTTTGTTAAAACTTTAGGGATTTAAGTGTAATAAATTTAGGGGCTAAAAAATAAATAGTGTTTAAAAGACCAAACTACCATCATTTTAGGGGTCTTTCTATAAAGAGTAAACTGCCATTTTGGTCCCTGTGGTTTGGCCAGTTTTGCCACTTTAGTCCAAATCTCAAACTTATTACATCTGGGTCCCTGTAGTTTGCATTTTGTTGCCATTTTAGTCCAAAATCCAAAAACCCTAGTTTTTTTACTGTTGCAACCTCCTATTTTGTCCTGTAGTGCAGGGGCATTTTGGTCCATGTTAATTTATTATAACATTTCAATAATTAATAACATCATCTTCAAGAACATCATCAAACTTCATCATCAAAACCCAGAAAATCAAGAACATCTTCAAGAAACCAGAACAAAACCCAGAATAAAAATATAATTTCATTAAAATTAAATCAAAACAAAAACCGATTTGTAAAAAGAAACGAGGCTCAGATCTGTATCTTCAAGAACATCATCAAACATCATCATCAAAACCCAGAAAATCCAGCAAATCAAGAACATCATCTTCAAGAAAATAAAAAACCGATTTGTAAAAAGAAACGAGGCTCAGATCTGTATCTTCAAGAACATCATCAAACATCATCATCAAAACCCAGAAAATCCAGAACATCATCTTCAAGAAAATCAAAAACAAAAAACAAAAAATCCAGAAAATCAAGAACAGCCTGCACATATGTATAATTGATTATACGAAATTCAGATCTGAAGTTACAAAACAAAAAACCGACTCAAAACACAACATCAGAACCGATCAAAATTCAAATCGAACACTCATCACCTTCAACATCAAAAGTATACAAAATGTACCATTGATTATATATGAGATCCAGATCTGGAGGACTCAAAAACTCAACATCAAAACTGATCAAAATTCAAATCGAACACTCATCCGATCTACAAATGTCAAACAAACAATAACAAAATCAAATCAAATGAATTTGCAGTGACCAATATGAAAACACAAAGATCCAGATCTGGAGGACTCACGAACCGAAAGAAATAAGTATAAATAAATCAAGGACTCTGAATCAAGTATAAATACCAACCACCACCATTTCTATTTTCAGATAACCTCCACCTCCATTCTCCGGCCACCACCACCAACATAACCTGAAACCTCTGAAATCTTTTCCGACGACCACCACAACACCCCCACTACCTCTGATTCACTTCAACAGTGAAAATCCCACCAAATGCAGCCACCATCGCCACCCTTTTCAACAGTGAAAATGGCACGAAGACAGCGGTGGTGTGATCTGGTGCTTCTTCGGTGCCGGATTTTTGGGGATTTAGGGTTTGAGGGGTGAGGTCGAGGAGAGTGAGGGTGGAGTAGTGGAAGCCGTAGTGGGGGTGGGGTCGAGGTGGAGGACGGATTTTCTGGCAGACCGATGCCGATGATGATGAAGCCGATGACGATGATTTAGGGTTTAAGGGGTGAGGAAGGAGGTGAGGTCTGGTAGGGTTTGAGGGGTGAGGAAGGAGGTGGCGGTTGTGGTGCTATAGAGAGAGAGAGAGAGGAGAGAGAGAGAAGAGAGAGAGAGAGTAAACTGCCATTTTGATCATCATCATCCCCAATATCATCATCATCATCCTCCTCATATATTTTTTCTAAAAAAAAAACTAAAACAAATGAAATTTAAAAAATGACCAAAATGCCCCTGCACTAGGGTTTTTGGATTTTGGACTAAAATGGCAACAAAATGCAAACCACAGGGACCCAGATGTAATAAGTTTGAGATTTGGACTAAAGTGGCAAAACTGGCCAAACCACAGGGACCAAAATGGCAGTTTACTCTTCTATAAATAAAGGGGGGGAAAAAGTTCTTATTTTTTGGGTATCTTAAAATGCCCTTGCCTCATGCATTATAATATAGTATAGATATACATAAACATGATTAAGCACACATGTATATAGATTTAATCTTGTGTTTGTACTGGGCTTTGATTTCTAGCACTAGTTTTGTGCTTGAATTATTGGAATGATTTCTACTTTCGACACGCAATTTGGAGATATGGTTGGATTTCGCAAACTGTGTTGTGTGGCATTGCGGGCCAGAAGCTTGGGAACTCGGGTTCGAGTCGTATATGGCTTGGCACTCAAAGGTGCATATACAACATTAAGCTCAATTGTGATATTATGACTTATGAATATAGAAATACAATATAAGATATGCTACTTTCAATCTTATACTAACTAGAAAAACTCCCATTTATTCCATAACAATATCTTGGATTTGCATAGCTAAACTAGAAAAAAAAAACCCAAATATAAACCTTTTCATGGTTTATAGTAAATGATTTCAGAATTTAAAAAAAAGCATGCTAACATGTTTAAAATAAAAAACGGAATCATCTATAAACCTTTTCATGGTTTAGAACCAAACATATACATACTTACTAGTGCTCATGATGTAAATGTAATTAATAACAAACAGTTGCCACATTTTTCATTATATAAACTTTCACTAAAATTGCATATCTTTTTTTTAATCTGTATAATTAGGACCGGTGGCTCCAGATTCAGCAGCTTTGGCAGCCGGTGAAGGCTCCACAGCGGGTGAGGGAGGAACCGCGGTTACAAGCAACTCAGCAGGCAGATCAGCAGCTAAACCTTGCAAGTAAAAAGTGTAAAACAACTTGAAAGGAAAAACTAGTTGCTGCAACTTCACTTGACCGTATGCTCCGGTGAATATGCCCGTCCCGCCTGTAATAGACAGGTAGGTATCCTCGGTTGTGATGTAGGCGCCTTGCACGGATATCTGGCCGTAGTCGCCCAAGTGGAAACTATAAATGGCTTCGTACCTATCTCCTTTCTTCTCCGGCATGTTCTTGATCAGAATGCATATTCCGGCGGTGATGCCTAATCTCTTCTCAAGGTCTGCACTGTACACCTGAAAAACCGGTATTTATGAATAACGTTTATTTTCTTGTATTGAATAACTGAAAACCAAATCCTTGTATATAGACATATTTCGATAAAAAAATACAATAATGATAAAGCAAACCAAACAACAACAACAATAAAGAAGAAATGAAAGAAGTTACTTTGTTGGTGAAAGGAACGAGATCTCCAAGGGAATTGACTGGTTTTTGTCCCAACCGGAGATACGCGGGACTTCCACGGTCTCTTTCGTTAATTTCGTATACACAAAACTCATGCACTTTTGCTGCAAAAAATATCAACAATTTTATCAAGTGTTTGACTTTGAATATGTAATTACTAGATTATAACCCCGTGTATTACACGGGTTGAATAAATATAATTTTATATATTATGAGGTAACTTTGTAGAATAGTAACCAAGTTTTAAAAGTGTTCCAGTTAGGTCACTCAAGTTTCCAAAGTGTTCCAATCAGATTACTTAACATTCATTTTTCATTAAAATTAAGGATTTTTTCATCTATTTCATAGGTAACCGTGGTGATGTGGATTTTTATTTCTTTTTTCCCTTTTATTTGATGCTAACTCGAGTGACATGGATTGTAACTGTTTTTTTTTTATTTTTAATGTAATTAAAGTGTTTTTAATTTTTAATAAATATAATTTCATATATTAAAATAATCCGAGCCCAACATCCTATGCTCCATTTTTTTTCTTGACACATGGAAAAAATGACATGGCTCGATTTGAATGTTACGTTAGGACAAAAACGATACGAATGACCTAATTAGAACACTTTTAAAACTTGGTTACTATTCCGTGACATTTTCCCTATTATAGATAATAAAAAAGTTACATCTTTAAAAACGTGTATTGCATGAGTTGAATAAACATGTGTATTACACGAGTTGATTAAATATAATATAATCGGTTAACACATATGGTCGTCAATATATGCTTTTGAAAAAAATGAACTTTGATGTATTATAACATTTTACTTTGTTTTTTATTTATTTATTATTAGGTTAGAAACTTGTGTATTACACAAGTTAACATTTTACTTTATTTTTTATTTATTTATTAATAGGTTAGAAACTTAAGTATTACACATGGTTAAATCGATGAAATTTTAAATTAAATAATTATTAATAAGCGGAAAAAGTAAAAGAAAACGTTAAAAGAAAAAAATGTTATTTTTTTAATTTTCATTACCCTTTGGTTATTAGATAGTAAATAAAGATTATAAACTTTTATATAAACAATTAAAACTATCTTTATCTTTATAAATAATAAAAACGTTAATATATAGTTTTTTATTTTATTAATTAATATATGGTTATCACTTATCTTTATCTTTATTATCAAATCTCTTCTACAAATTTTGATTGAAACCACCTCATAAAGCGACATGTGTCCTCAAAGTGGTTTCTTTCATTATATAGATAGATTATATATATATATAATTGAAATTTTATAATTAAAAAAAGCAAATTAAAATAAAAAAAATAAAATTAATCTTTATGAAGTCATGTGAGTTTAGTATTTGTGTCGTGTGTATATTTACTAGAAGTCTATAACTAACTGAAAAATTCGATTTAAAACAGTTCATGACATCCAACTACGATTAACAAATACAAAATTGTGGTGAGATGTATGTTCAACCGTATTAATACACCATGAGATCCGACTACAATTAATTTCTTAAAACTTTGAAAGTATCAAAGGGTTGGAAATGTAATCGCTCATTATTTTCTCTTTGAAGGCAGTTGTGAAAAAAAAAATACGTACGCTTAAATTACATTAAAAAAAATTGGCCCCGCAACGCGGAGTTTAGAAACGGGTTCTCAGTTTTTGGTCAATGAAATAAACAATAGGGTATAAGATGACGCTTCGCTTCACATATTGAATTAGTTTAAGTTTTAGGTAGGCTAAAAATGCGTAAATTCAAGTTTGAGCTTGTATAATCTTGAGCTCGACTTATTTCAATTTAAAACAATCGAGTTTTGTGTCTAAAACTCGAGTTCAGAACTTCAGATATCGTGACTAAGATTTGGCTTGGCCTCGAATCCTATTATTTATTAGTTACTTATATGCATATGTAAAATTTTATAATATAACAATGAAATTTGAGAAAGGTCCCAAATTTTAAAGTAAAAAGGTTGAGGAGTTTACGAACCGGATCTCAGTGTGCCAGAAGCAGCGGGACTAGTTGTTGTAAGAGAAGCTAAAGCAGCTGCCATTGAAGAATTATGCCGATGCAACTAAGTGTGTGTGTGTGTGTGTGTGTTTGAGGGTGGGTATAGATGATTTAAGGAATGTGTATGTATGTATGTATGTATGTATGTATGTATGTATGTATGTATGTATGTATGTATGTATGTATGTATGTATGTATGTATGTATGTATGTATAGGTGGAGGAGATATATAAGAGCACGAGGAGAGTGTGCCAATAAACGTGGTCGGAATGAGTGGACGGTGATGGTCGGAATGTTTGGTGCAAGTCAAAATTTGACTTTTAGTGTACCGTGTACGCATGGACTGCACACGTGCGTTTTGGCTCCCGGCCAACTATTCAAAAATATAATTGATTAAAAGAAAACTGTTTATATTTCAAGTTTATATGTTAAGGGAGGCGGGGTGGTCCGTGATGGCCACCCCATCACGCGTGGAAGAACAACGAACACCGCTGCCGCCATTTTTGTAACGCGTTGAAATTGGAACGAATTTGAACGTTGGACATATTCGACCGTTGAATAACGGTAAGTTTATTAAAAAAAAAAAAAAAACCTTTAAACCTTTATATATATCTCCATTTAAACCATTCTACACACACAAAAAACTTAAACATATTTCACACAATTTTTATATCTTTCTCAAATGGATTTCCCTACGGATTCGATGTTTCCGATGTCTAGCGATAGCGATACCGAGTCGTCTTCCGACAACGAGACGCTAAAATATTTTGTGTCGGTGTATAACGAACTTGATGCCGAGTCGTCCCGCCCAAAGAAGAAGATGGTCGACCGTGATCGTATACGTGCCAACGAAGTTTTGATGAACGATTATTTTGTGTGAAAAATCCGCTCTACAATGCCGAAACGTTTAGGGATCGGTTTCGTTTACCCAAAGAATTATTTTTAAAGATTGTTGGAGACATCGAAGCAAGCGAGGAATGGTTTCAAGAAGGTTACGATGCGAGGGGCAAACCAAGTTTCACGCCGATACAAAAATGCACGTCCGTCATTCGCCAACTAGCGACAGGTAACCCTCCCGATCAATATGATGAATACCTAGCTATGTCGGCCAGAACTTCACGTGAATGTTTGCAATTTTTTTGCAACGCGGTCATTAAGTTGTATGCTAAAGAGTTTTTACGTAAACCGACGAGCCACGACATCTCACGTATTTACGCCGCACACGAGGCTAGATGGCATTTTCCCGGGATGCTCGATAGCATCGATTGTACACATATCGAGTGGAAAAATTGTCCAAGAGAGTTGCGAGGGGCGTATGTTAGGGGAGACATCAAAAGACCAACCATCATACTAGAAGCGGTGGCGTCGAATGATTTATGGATTTGGCATTCGTATTTCGGTGTTCCAGGTTCAAACAACGACATCAATGTGTTGCACACGTCGCCGTTGTTTCAAACCGTAACGGATGGTACCGCACCTTCCTCTCCTTTCTATGTTAACGGTCGACATTACAGACGAGGCTTTTTTCTTGTGGATGGTATCTACCCATCTTGGTCTGTTTTTGTGA
The DNA here is from genome assembly GCA_030545235.1 of Helianthus tuberosus. Lineage (NCBI taxonomy): Eukaryota > Viridiplantae > Streptophyta > Magnoliopsida > Asterales > Asteraceae > Helianthus > Helianthus tuberosus. The sequence goes on along the minus strand of CM060436.1, from coordinate 74,447,695 downwards.
AAGCTCCCTCATTTCCTGTCGAGCCTAAAGAAATCGTGTTCAAAAAATTGCAAGAATCGGCAAGAAAAGATGTTGAGAGGGCATTTGGTGTTTTAAAGGGTAGATGGGGTATACTACACCGACCGGTTCGTGCGACGAATAAGAAATCAATACATAGCATAGTGTATGCATGTATCATATTGCACAATATGATGATCAAAGAAGACGGACGTGCAATATCCCCGGATTGGGTGCCGGATCCTCATACACAAGTTCAAGTTCCACAAAATATCCATCTAGAATTGCGTAATGAAGAAACTCACTTTCGGTTAAGATACGATTTAATCAAACTAGTAGGTTCTCTAGGTTTGGAGTTTCATGATTCGGACGAGGAGTAGGTTTTTTTTTTTTTTTTTAATTGTATGTTTCATGATTTCTAGTATGTTAAATTGAAGTAGTATGTTTTAAATTTAATGAAATTTATAATTTTAGTGTTTTATTGTTAATTTCTAATTTAAAATAAAAAATTAAAAAAAATTAGTGAAATTTATAATTTAGTGTTTAATTTCTAAAATTTTAAAATAAAAATTAAAAAAATTTGGGAGTGATGGAATTGTATCACTAGTGACCACCCCCACTACATTTCTATCACTAGTGATAGAATATTGGGTGATGACACGGCATGAGTTGATTGGTGCTTGTGAGTGATAGAATTGTATCACTAGTGACCACCCCCTCCCCCCTAACTAGGTTTGCTATTGGTGGGATTTACTGATGATGATGATGATGATGACAACTAGGTTAGTTTCCCGTGTGTTACACGGGTTGAACAATTTAAACTTTATAACAAATATTTTTTTTGTAAAAGCAAATCAAAGACGTTGACATTTATAAAACAAATTGACATAAATGAGTTAATATAAAGATGATGTTTGATAGTATTATAAAATTTATCAAAAAAACATGTAATCAAACTATCGTTGAAAATAATACAAAAATAAATATTATATAATACTTATTATTGTATTTACGTATTACATTACATTTATGGTTACAATTATAACTCGCACATTACCGAAAGTAATTTGAATAAAAAAATATTCACATAATTCATAAATATCTATATATTTATTTGTACACAACATTACATCTTTTATTCATAGGGTTATTGGATTTTAATAATCCCAAGTTTTGCTGGTTGGCAGATAATAATCCCAACTTCAAAAATTGCCTACAACAGTCCCAGCTTGTAAGATTTTGGCCACCAATGATCCTTGTCTAACTAGGTTAGTTAAATGTGATATGGCAGGTGACATGTTTAAAAACTAAAATGTGGATGCTGACATGTATCATATCTGTCAGTGTTTAAAAACCCTACGCTGACCAGACACTGATAAGCTTTCTTATTTTAAAAACCCTACACTTAACAAACCAGCCGCACACCTTCCCCTCCTTCCCTCTCGGTCACTGTTTTCGGTGACCGGAGCCGTGGAATCCGGCGCCCCTTCTTCTTCCAGCGAGCACCCACAAAAACCCTTCCCCCTCATGTCTCGTTCCTACTCGCACCCACCTTGCCTGAAGATGAAAAGAAAGCAGACGAAAGAGAGAGAGAGAGTTATCGGAGAAAAAGAGAGTAGAGATGGAGGTCTCGTCAGCGGTCATCGTCGACAACCGCATACAGCGGTGCCCGGAGTTCAGTGGCTGTAGTGGTTGTGTGGTTCAGGTTGGTTATGACGGCAGCGGAGGAAGTGGTGGTGGTTGTCAGTGGTGGTGGTCGGTGACGTGATTCAAATGGTGTCGTGGCTCGGCTCCGACGAGGTGACGTCAGCTGGAGTGTCGATACGGCAGTGGCGGCTGTGGTCTTATGGTTCGAAGAACACGACAACAGTAATTATGGGGTGTTTATAAATAGGGGTGAGTGTATATGTGTTGTAGTCTTTAAACACATCAGCATCCACATAAGCATCCCACATTTTAGTTTTTAAACACGTCACATTTAACTAACCCAGTTAGACAAAGATCATTGGTGGCCAAAATCTTACAAGTTGGGACTGTTGTAGGCAATTTTTGAAGTTGGGATTATTATCGGCTAACCAGTGAAACTTGGGATTATTAAAATCCAATAACCCTTATTCATAACTTTGTCATCTCTATCTAGAATTATTAATTTTACCTCGTCTCTAATTTTTTTTCTTTTGAATTTAGGATTAACTAATGAAAATAAAAGAATTATGTTTAAGGCGAGAAAATAGAATTCTAGATAGCCTCAATGATTGTCATATGTTTCAAATTGGTTTAATTTATTATATGTATAGATAATATTTTCTTATATGTTAATACACGTTAACTTGATAATAATGATTGAATTCTCAAGTATTATGAATATTTTGTTTAACCTTTAAACTTTTCTAATGTTTTTATTGTTTTTACCAATTTCCAATACCAACACTCTTAGACCCTGCACTGTAAGAAACATCAGAAACATCTAAAAACGTGTCCGTTCACGCCAAATCATAAAAACATCCATTCTTCAAAAACACTTAGACTATCTCCAATGCTAAATGCGCCCTTAGGCGTCCTTAGCTGCCACAACATCTGCCACATATCCTTACAAATCTTTAAAAACCTCAATTTCATCTTCAACCCTACAAATATCCTTACCCTTCTTAATTTCCACCACATCACCTATTCATTACACATAATATTTAAATAAAACATTTCTTTTTCTTACTTTGGGCCCACCTTATCGCTTGAGCCGAGGCAAACACATGCTATTGTGGAAGGACATCTCACCTAAGGGCATGCAATGATAGATGAACTCCAATGGTAAGGATCTCTAAGGGCATCCAAGGGCCCATTGAAGATAGTCTTAAAAATCCATCCAATAAAAAAACTTAAAAACAGCTATATGTAATGTTACATCATCACCATTTTTAAATAAAAATAATTGTTTTTTTCTATTATTACTACCCCACCCTCCACCCGGAACCACACTAACCATCCCCACCTTTTATCATTTTTTTTAGTTTGTCTACAAAAATGAAAAGAAAAAATAGTCCCCCAATAGCTAAAAACATGATGTTACATTACCTATATATTAATTTTTGAATAGAATACCTATATATTAATTTTTGAATAGAATGAACAGTAGCATATATATTAAAATTAGAAATGGAAACTAACAGATGAGCAAATGATATTAGGTACTCGTACCGGTACCAAATTTATCAAAACAGTGGCAAATGGTATTAGGTACTCGTACCGGTATCAAATTTATCAAACCGGTGTATTTTCGGTACCGGTTCGGCACCGGTTTTTACCCTCAAATACCGGTGCTGTACCAATACCAACCTGTACTGAACCGTACCGTATCAGGTATATTCGGTACATGTATCCACTTTTGGGGATTTCGGTAATGGTATTTTCGGTACCGGTTGGTACCAAGCTCATCAAATTCTGTAGCAACGCAGCAATGCAAGTAATTGCACCGTTTAGATTACTTTTCATACACACAGTAAGTAAACTGTATTTCGTTTAAATAAGGTTTTATATACCAACAACTTATTTTGCTTTATTTTTTGTCTTTTTCTGTAATGAATGAATTGTAGCATGCAAAATTAACTTGGATATTTAGAATATTGTTGAGCAAATCGTATCAAATCCTGCAATCAAACCGGTATCGTATCGGTACCAAATTTACTATACCAAATCATTTTCGGTACCAATTTGGTACCCACCTTTTGGCGTTTTCAGAATCGTTACTTTCGGTTCGACACCGGTCTAGCACCATACCTGTATTTATTGATTTTTACCTTCAAATACCATATCGTATTGTACCGAGCATTTTCGGTGCCGGTACCTAATTTCAATGTTTTTCCGGATTGGTACTTTCGGTGGCGTTACCGGTATCGAGCTCATCCATATTTTAACGTGTTAGCACCGTAATAACTGAACTGAAAACAACCGAATTTCCAACGTGTGGGTCCTATTATTATATATTAGGTTATTTAAAATCGTTTTTTAGGACGAAATGGCTATCCTTACCACGTCATTTTTATTTATGTTTTGATATTCGGTATCTGTTTGCCGTTGTTGACACGCCTTTTGTAGTCATTGGGTCCCCGCCGCAACACGCGGGCGGAAATTCAACTAGTTATCATCAAAAATGAGAAAAAAAAATGATTTATTGGTCATGCTCTTAGTTTAGTTTTTCTACACTAATGTTTTTATACTAATTTCCAATATCAACACTTTTAGTTTAGTTTTTTTACACGTGCAACATTTATAGTTTTATACATTTTGTTTTGTATAAAACTAGTAAATTTCTACGCGTGTTGTCGCGACGTTCAGTAAAATTTTTATGTTGGGACATAGAACAACCGAAAACGTACTTAAAAATAAGCACGAAAACGTATTATATATGACCAACTCATTTCCGGAAAAAATCAGGTCAAAACGTGAATCAACTTGAATTTATACCATGCGTACATAAAAATAAACATGTAAAACTCGATTATAAAAGCTTTAGAAAGTTACGGGGTTGTAAGTGTCAATATTGAAATTTGAGAGGTAAATGTATACGAACATACAAAAAGATAAAAAAAGTAAACCACTATTCACAATAGTTGGTAATGGTATCATATATAATATAATATAATATAATGTTATATGTGAAATAACTAGTAAAATTTTCCTCTGTTTCGCGACGGAAATTCAGTAATTATCGGTTTGTTTCGTTGCAAAATCAATACCGGATATAACAATCCAATGAGAAAATCCAGATTATTGACTAGAAATATAAAACATTTGTAAATTGCAAGTGACTTCACAAATATGTTAGAAGTTTATATTAGAGTTAATTGCCAAAATTGTTGGAACCTGAAGGTTTATGCATAGAGGATTACATAGTTAAGGGGTTGATTTTGTAATTTAGTTTATATTTTGGGTCGACATGTATGGGTTGGGCTAGTTTGGCCGGTTTCGAGTGGGCCTAAGTTAAGAGTTCATATGTTTAGTATTTAAGCAAACCTCAACCATTTGGTTGAGGTTGATCAGCTTGTTGCGACTAGTAGGCCAGCCGAAACATCAAGGAGTCTTGTATTAGTCATTGTTCAACTTTGAATGCAAGATATTCTGGTTTGTGTTTGATCATTATTGTTTCTTTTATATTTTTATTCTTGAATCGGCTTGTGACTGTTTTCCGCACTCTCACAAGCTATTGTTTGATATCATTGAGGGATCCTAACGGGTTTTTACAATTGGTATCAGAGCCAAGAAACCAATTCTTGGTTCGGTTTTGATATCATTCTGATTCAAGGATATCTTATGTTACTGATCCAGTTTTTGTAGTGTTTGTTTTGCAGTGATAACAGTTTTGGTTGCATGTTCTGTCTACGGATCATTCAATCTTCAAACTGTTCTTAGAAATTATCGAAAGAATTTACTGATTTTGGTTTGTGTAATTTCAGAGAGTTGTTTGCTGATTTCTCGGAATTTTGGTGATCAAAGAAAATTCAAAGATTACGATATCTTTGAATTTTTGAAAAGTGCTGAAAACCAGGGATTACAAGTCAACAGTTTTATCTCACATTTGTTTTGCAGGTCTCGACTCGCAACCAGCTGTCTCGACTTGTCAACATTTGGTCTCGACTCGCAACCAACTAAGGTCTCGAGTTGTCTGCTGGGGTCTCGACTCGCAACCATCTGTGGTCTCGAGTTGTCTGCTTTTGGTCTCGACTCGCAAACAACTAAGGTCTCGAGTTGTCTGCTTTTGGTCTCGACTCGCAACCATCTGTGGTCTCGAGTTGTCTGCTTTTGGTCTCGACTCGCAACCGTGGTCTCGACTCGCAACGACATCTTGCAACGTGATTTGGACTTCGGACTTTGAACTGTGAACAAATTTTTGGACTTAAAATAATTAATTGATTAATTAATTAAGTCGGCAAATAATGTTGACTTGGCTGCCCTTAACAAACAACAAGAACTAGATTCAAAGGTTGGAACCACTACACGCATTCCAAGGTTGACTGATGCAAATGATTTTCCTGAGTGGAAATGGCGTTTTGAACAACATGTGAAGGTAAAGGACTCTAAAATTTGGAGATGTATTCTGAGAGGTCCAAGGGAGATCATGACAGATAGTCCTACTGAACCAGGAGTAAAAGTAAAGAAACTCAAAAGTGATTATACTGAAGATGATTTCAATATAGTTGAAGAAGATGAAAGAGCACTGTCCTATTTGACCATGGGATTGGGTCCAGATATTGCTATTGGTTTTCGTACCTGCAAATCTGCTAAGGAACTGTGGGAATCTCTGATCGATGTTTATGAAGGAAATGAGGACATGAAGGAGAGTCGAAGAAACTTGCTGAGACAAAATTTCAACAATTTCAACCATATCTATGGAGAAACTGTTGATAACCAACTTCAGAGGTTTGTCAAACTAGTCACTCAAATGCAGATGGAAGAAATTCATACATCAAATGCTTCGAAAAATAGACAACTGTTGAATGCGTTACCAAAGAGCTGGGATCATCATGTTGCAATGATAAAGAAAACAAAAGATCTTGCTAGGTGCAGTTTGTCAGAGATGATTTCTCATATCAAAGCATGTGAACTAGATGATAAACAAAGAGAAACCAATCATAAGAACAACATGTTAGCTGCAGGATTCTCTGTTGCTCCTACTTCGTCTAACAATAACAACGCGGCTCTCTTGTCTCAAGGAGGATTTCAAATGTTTAGCAACGCAGCATCTGCTAAGACTGCTCCTACTTCAGCAAATGTCTATTACTCTGGGTCTTCTACACAAGCTGCTCCATCACTTTCTTCTGCTGCTGCTTCTTCTGCTTCCGCTGTGAATGCATCCTCTGCTGCTCCTACTTCCTCTGTGAAAAATGAGATGATTGCTTTCTTTACACAACAGTCTAAAGAAAATCTGGATATCGCAGCCTCTGTTATAAACTGTTTGAATCAATTTGTTGCAGGAAAAATTGACCCTCCTAAATGGTGTGGCGATGACTTACATCAGATTCATCCTGATGATGTTGAAGAAATGGATATCACTTGGCAGATGGCTATGGCTGCATTCAGGGCGATAAGGTTTATGAAAAGAACTGGTAAAAACAGATGGGGTGCTTCATTTACAGGAGCGTCTACAGTGCCTTTTAAACTACGTTGTTACAACTGTCATGAGGAAGGACACTATGCTCGAAACTACACAAAGCCTCCGATTAATAGAGAACAGACTCCTGCCCAGCCAGTAACACCTAATCGAGAAAGAGCTCTTGTGACCACATCAAGTATAACGGATGATGCTGCTACTGGAAGTCCTCAACCACTGGGATTAGCTCAAGCCTTGGTGGTTCAGCCCGACATCAATTTTGATTGGAATTCGGAAATTGAGCGACTGAACATTTCAGCTCCAGAAAATCAAGCTGCTCCAAACAACATTGCTTTCATGACCTCAAATGATCAAGTTTCTGTACCAGAGGAGGAGGCATCAGCTGAAAACTTGGCTCTCATGACCCAGATTCTTTCAGCTCCAGTCAAAGGTCTCACCAAAGAAGAGGTACTTTCTGCTTTCTGTACTCCTGAATGTAGACAAAGAGTTGAAGTTTATAGAATACACAACGCTGAGCTAATTCAAGATTATCAAGATATCAAAAATAAAAACTTTACTTTATCAAAAAATGAAAAACTTTATAAAGAAAAGATTGAAGCTCAGCGAAAAGACATCGTCAAACTCAAGGATGATGTAAGTGTGAAATCAACTCAACTCTTCTATGTTAAGGAGAAACTGTGCGCAGTGACTAAGGAACTGGAAGATATCAAAGATAGATATAAAATAAATGAGCTTAATATTAAGAAATTTGATTCTTCCAGCAAATTAGTCAAAAACTTGTGTGATCAACAGCTCGAATACAAGGAAAAGAAAGGGCGTGGTTTGGGTTTTAATCAGGCTCCTCCTCCCTATAATGATAATTATACTTATTTACCCATGACCGAGGAGGAGATGATTAATGAAAGTAAAATGACTTATGGTCCCAAAAACAATAAGTCATCTTTTAATGACAGACAAATTGAGAAACAGAAGTCTGCTCCAATAAATTTTGTTTCTAGAGGCTCAATTGATCCTAACATTTCGTCTTCATGTGCAGAAAAAGTATCTGAAGTAAAATGTGAAGATGTTCTTGGGAGTGAACCAGTTGTTCATACTAACGTTTCTGAAAATTATTTTGAACAAACTGAATCTGATATTGCTTTTGGTCGGTCTTTGTTTGCGTCATTTTCTGCTTATGTTTCGTCTTGTGAGCCTGATGTTTTGGGCAAAACTGATAATGTTTGTGTTGAACCTTTGAACAATATGTCTGATGATGAATTTTCTTCAGTTAATGATTGTGAATGTGATGTTTCTAACCCTTTGGTTGATGACAGTGTTACAGGTGAGGTCCCTCAGGACACATTCAGTGAAACCACTGAAACTTCTTCACAAGAAAATCAGGAGTATCATGATTCTTCTTCTGAATCTGTCTCAGTGGGAATCCCTAATGTTGAATCTAGTGGGATCCCATTGGAAACTGTAGTGGAAATTGAACCTGAATTGATTTCACATGATAAATGTGTTGATGAAACGCATATTGATGTGACCTCTGCATGTTCAAATACTGAAACTGATTTTGATAAAGAAGAAAAGGGATTTGAGTTAAATAAAGAGTCATTAGAAAATGTTTTTGAAAGTAAAACATCAATTTCAAATGATGATCTCAGTAAAGAAAGAGTGTCAAGTTGTTCATCAACATCACATGAATGTGTAACTTCTAATCAGCAGACATCAAAATGCTCAGAACAGCCACAAGCAAAGCATATTAGGAAAACCAAAATGTTCAATCATTCAAAACCAAACAAAGATTCTTTATTAAAGTATCAAAATTTTCAAAAGACTCACACAATGAAACGGCAAACATGTTTTAATTGTGGAATTGTTGGACACATTGCCAGAAACTGTGTTCAACTCCCAAGTGCCAAGTCCAAGGAGAAGTTTGTACAAAATCAGAAGGTCAAGTCTAACCGATATCGTTGTTTAGAGTCAATGACGACTGAAAAGACTAAGACAATGAAAAACAATTATCGCAAGACTAAACCTTCTGATCAAGATTGGAATGCAGCCAAACGTACAAAACAAAATCAACAAAATGATTTTCGAAGAAATCAATATAACGCTTTTGGTAACTACAATTCTAAATGGTCAAACAAACAATGGAAACCTAAAGCTAAGGCCACGCAATCCAATCCGTCTCATACATGTTATCGAAATTCTGCCATTAGAAATACTTCGAAGTTTTTAAATAAAGACAATTTAGTGTGGCAGAGAGTGACTTACATTGATGCACAAGGAAAACCCAGATCCACTATGGGCTGGGTTCCTAAATCTAACTAATCCCGCTAATCGTGCAGGAACAGCTGTGGAGGACTACCGTGCGCCTCTGGTACATGGATAGTGGCTGTTCCAGGCACATGACAGGAGACTTATCCCAACTGGTAAATGTCAAAGAATTTAATGGTGGATATGTCTCATTTGCGGGAGGAGAATCAGGAAGGATCACATTGAAAGGAACAGTAAGAAACGGCGTATTAAGCTTCGAGAATGTTAACTATGTTCCAGAACTGAAACACAATCTGTTGAGCATCTCTCAGATTTGTGATCGAGGAAATTCAGTTCACTTTACTAAGAAAGGATGTTATGTACTTAAACCTGGAATTGTCATTCCAGAAGACTGGTTCTTAATGTCAGCAGAGAGACGATGAAACGCTTATGTGATTGATATGAACAAGAAACCGTGTGAAGAAGTTACTTGCCTATTCTCGAAGATTTCAGAACATGATGGTCTATTGTGGCATCGTCGCCTTGGGCATGTGAACATGAAGAATCTGAACCGGCTGGCTAAAGGTCAACTAGTACGTGATCTTCCAATAAAATATTTCATGTTAGTTGAAAAGTGTGTTGCTTGTGCGAAAGGAAAAGCTCATTGAAAATCTCATAAGTCTAAACCTGCACCCTCAACGAAAGCTGTGCTCGAATTACTTCACATGGATCTGTTTGGTCCAGTGAACGTGTTGAGTATTGGCAAGAAAGCTTATTGTCTCGTAATCGTTGATGATTATTCACGTTACACCTGGGTGTATTTTCTCAGCCACAAGAATGAAACTACAGTCTTAGTGAAACAATTCATCACTCTGGCTGAAAATCAAGCGAGTACCAAGGTGAAGGTTATTCGATCTGACAATGGGACAGAATTCAAGAACGTTACTTTGGACACATTCTGCACTGAAAAGGGAATTGATCGTCAGTATAGTGCACCACGAACTCCTCAACAGAATGGAGTAGCTGAAAGAAGAAATCGTACTCTTATCGAGGCTGCACGAACTATGCTGGCTGACTCGAAGCTTCCTAGTTTCTTTTGGGCTGAAGCTGTTAGCACGACTTGTTACGTCCAAAATCATGCTTTAGTAAATAAACGTCATATGAAAACTCCTTATGAGATTCTGGAAGGACGTAAACCTTCGGTTTCACACTTTCGTATTTTTGGATGTCCATGTGTATTATTACTTATGGACTCTAATGGAAAGTTTGAGGTCAAAGGGGACGAATGTTTCTTTGTTGGATATGCAAAAGGCTCTGCCTATAGAGTATACAACAAAGTAACTAAAAAGGTCGTCGAGTCGTGCAACATTGAATGGCTCGAAGAAAATGCTACGGATGCTAGCGTTGGACCAGATTGGTTATATGATTATGCTAATTTGTTTAAATCATTTAACATTTTGTCAAGTGTTTCTTCAGATGCAGACATATTTACTCCAAAGCAACCGTTGTCTTTTGAAGATACTGAAGAAAAAGAAGAACAGACAGAAGGAAGCTTTAGACATCACACCATTGATCCACCGGGAATGGTTTTTACACAGCATCCCCTGTCTCAGCAAATATCTCATCAATCTCCTGAAGGTGCACAATCGAGTGGAATTTCACATAATACAGCTGAATCAGAACTGTTTGCTGACCCTATTCCTGAAGAGTGTATTGTGACCACTCATATGAGTCACAGTCCGGTAGCACCTAATGAGGGGGAGTCAAGTAACACACACACATCTCCAGAAGAGACGATACCTGAATTTGCCATTCCAACTAGTGTTCAAAGAAATCATCCTATTGAGAATGTGATAGGTCCTGTGAATGCAGGAGTTCAGACCAGAAGCCAATCAGGAACCATTAATTTGTGCTTATATTCTAGCTACATTTCTCAAATTGAACCTAAAACCATTGATGTAGCGTTGCAGGAACCAGGCTGGGTTGATGCTATGCACGAAGAGCTAAACCAGTTTGAGAAGCTAGGAGTATGGAAACTTGTGGAGTTGCCAAAAGGAAAACGTAAGCTTGGAACTCGCTGGGTTTTCAGAAACAAGCAAGATTCTGAAGGAGTTATTGTTCGAAATAAAGCATGATTAGTGGTCCAAGGATTCAGACAGATAGAGGGACTGGATTATGATGAAGTCTATGCCCCTGTTGCTCGACTTGAAGCAATCCGGATTTTCTTAGCATACGCATCCTTCATGGGATTCACTGTTTACCAGATGGATGTCAAAACAGCATTTTTGTACGGAGAAGTGAAGGAAGAAATTTTTGTTGAGCAACCGCCGGGTTTTATTCATCCAGACCATCCAGAATATGCCTACAAGCTTGACAAGGCATTATATGGGTTGCATCAAGCACCTAGGGCTTGGTATGCTACTCTGACAGAACATCTTCTGGCTTATGGATACACACGAGGCACAATAGATCAGACTCTGTTTATCAAAAGAGTGGGCAAGGATCAAATCTTGGTTCAAATTTATGTTGATGATATTATTTTCGGGTCTACAAGTGAGGAGCTTTGCAAAGATTTTGAGAGAGTTATGCAAAAGAAGTTCGAGATGAGTGCACTTGGTGAAATGACATTGTTTTTGGGTTTACAGGTTAAACAAGATTCACAGGGCATTCTAATTCATCAAGGGAAATACGTGGACGATGTGCTGAAGAAATTCAAGTTCACTGACGCTAAACCGGCAGAAACTCCAATGGCAGAAAGACCGTTGTTAACTGAAGATGCTGAAGGATCCCCTGTTGATCAACGACTTTATAGGTCTATGATTGGATCGTTGATGTATCTGACAGCTAGTCGTCCTGACATCATGTTTGCTGTCTGCAATTGCGCACGATATCAGGCTAATCCTAAAACTTCTCATCTTACTGCTGTTAAACGAATCTTTCGGTATCTTAAAGGCCGACCCAGGTTTGGTCTGTGGTATCCGAGGGATTCGAATTTTGATCTGTTTGCGTTTTCTGGCAGTAATTTTGGAGGCACTGATAAGGACAGGAAATCCACCTCTGCTGGATGTCAATTTTTGGGAGATCGACTCATTTCTTGGCAATGCAAGAAGCAACAAACGGTAGCTATTTCTACAGCTGAAGCAGAGTATGTTGCAGCTTCGGCATCTTGCTCACAAGTGGTGTGGATGCAACATCAATTGCAGGACTACGGTTTGACTTATCTTAAGACTACCATATACTGTGATAATGATGCTGCCATACAAATTGTGAAAAATCCTGTTTTCCACTCAAAAACCAAGCACATTGATATTAAAGTTCATTTTATACGAGACTGTTTTGATAGAGGTCTTATCAAACTTGAGCAAATCGACACAGATGCAAATGCTGCCGATTTGTTCACCAAACCTGTCAGCAGTTCGAAATTTCAAGTGTTTGTGGATTTTCTGAAAATGATCCGTTTTACTGACTGAGCATGTTTTTTGTTTTATTTCGTAGGTAAATTTGTTCATAAAGTTTTCTATTCTTAGGTAGTTTTTATTTATGCTCAAATTTAGGGGGAGAAAATTATGAAAAATACAAAAACATTAAAAAATTGAAAAAATACAAAAAGTGGCGTTGCATGACTGGGAAATGAAATGAATTTTCACATTAAGGTCAAGGGCTGACTCATGTAAGACCAGTATCGAAATAGTTTGACTCTAGTATTGATGTGTTGGTAGGCTCTATCCTTAAGACTGGAAACATTGGCTGTTTCTGTTCAGAACTAAAATAGTACATGACCTCAGGAAAGAAAATCACTTGGAATTAGCTCATGTCTATTTGAATGTCTGTATGTTGTCCCGATACACACAATTTTAGTCTGACTCTGAAATCTTCTCTGAAAAAGTCGTGTATCTCCTCTGCTGCATCCAGATATATGCTGACCTGGAGGTGCTAGGCAACGTCAGCTTCTGCTGCATCCAGATACATGCTGACCTAGCTGTACGTTGTCGCTCTGTAGATCAATTAAACATCCGAAAGAGGCCCTCAAGTGCCCAAAAGAAACCCGAGAAACCTATATCAAATTGAGAAAAACTCATTTGATCTGTATATTATACCATCTCTGCTTAAGATCTATTCTGTTCTCTTCTCAATCTATTCCCAGTTAAGATTTCAGAGATTTGGATTGGACTTGTGAAATATGTGGTAGGGAAGCTACTTGCATGATAGAGTGTGCTGTTTATATTTCCGGGATTTGATTAGTATTTGTTTGGGTGTTCATTGTTAAGTAATCAAAACATGATAAAATTTGTTACAGGCAGTTATATGGAAAAGGTCTAGGGAGGTGAGTTTAGATGGACAAATATACTGACAATCGTCTAGTTCATTCGGTAGTAGATCAGTGTTGATAAGTGAAGTCAAGCCCGAAACCTCGTGATTTGATCCCTGAGCAATTTTGTTAATTTCCTATTTTATTTTGTAAATAATAATTTCTATTATTTATTTTTGTTTTAGGTTTTGTATTCGTAATTTATGCTCAGAAAGTTTAATGGATTGTTGAAATTATAACTGATTTTTAAAGGGATTTTTATTATAAAGTAATTTATCAAAAGAAATCCTTCAAGGCCGTTTAAGCCCAACTGTTTGGTTTCGGCCCAAAGTCAAAGGCCCAGTTCACTTAGGGTTGGGGTATAAAACACAGGTCTCGAGTCGAGACCTCATTTCTCACTCGAGACCAAGTGCTATTCTCTCTCAAAAATTCCGGCAAGCATTTAACGTTTCCGACGCGTTCTTCCAGTCTCGATTCATCAAACTGGTTTTCCGGTCTCAATTCATCGGTTTTTAAAGGTATTTTGATGTTTTGTTTGAAGTTTTGCAGGAAGTTTGAAGATTTGATGGTGTTTATATGAAGATTTGAAGATGACCTAGAACCCTAGTTTTGAATATATATTGGTCTTCAAATAAATCATAGGGTGTTATGGATTTTTGATCCAAAAAAGCTGAGAAGATGAAGTTGTTTATGGGGTCTCGACTCAGATAACACATAAGGACTCGAGACCAGTAGTTACGAGTCGCAATCTCATGGTCTCGACTTGAGAACTCAAGAATATGGACTTGAAGTTTATCTCAACACATAATCAAGCAGGATACTTAGCACCACCTCCGGAGAAACATAAGAAGGTGTATACTTCATTGATGAAAGGTCTCAACAGCTGCCGTATTGTTCACGCACTACGAGAAAATCCAGTTATCTACGAAAATCTTATTCAAGAATTTTGGAAAAGTGCAAGAATTGAAGTTATTGAAGGAAAGGGAGTTATTGTTGCTGACATTCAAAAGAAGGTTGTCACTGTGACAGAGCAGATGATTCGAGAAGTATTATAGTTCAATGACCAAGAAACAGACTCCATTGAACTTCCCACTGGCACAGTCGAAGCAATATTGCCTAGATTGAGTTATGAAGGGAAGTATCCACCTCTGGTTAAGAAGTTTGTACATCCTTATTGGCGTCTTTTGTTGCACATGTTTATTTTGTGTATGACAGAGAACAGAGGAGGCACAGATCAGTTGAACATTACTCAGTCTGCTGCTCTTATCTGTGTGATAACAAACGAGCCTTTCAATTATTCAAAGTATATTTTGGAAGCGATGAAGAGAAATGTGTTTGGAGTCAGAAAGGACAAGTTTCTTATGTATCCAAGGTTCTTGCAAATGATTTTTAATGCTCGCTATCCAGAGTTGGAGAGATCTGGAAACACATTGGAGTTGAAGCCCATGGGTCCAGCTTGTTTTGGTGCTCTCACTCCAAAGAAGGGTACTGAAAAGAAATTTGAAGGATTAATTCCGTTAGAGAAATTTGGTCAATTTGCAGAGACTGAAGATGTAGCTGCTAATCCAGTAATAGTGCAACCTGTTCCAGTGAATGATGCGCCGGCAAATGCTATAGTTGCTGAAGAACATGATATTCAAAGGGGTATTGAAGATGAGCCTGAGACAGAGATTTTAACAATCGATTCTGATGATGAAGGCATTGAGATTATGTGTGATTCTGGGGAAGATGAAGAGCTTCCTCCTGAAGCTGAAGCTGATACTGCTGTTTCTGATGTTCCACCTGTGATTTCTGCTGAAAGTTTGGCTTTGCTGTTAAAGTCTGTAACTGATAAGATGGGAAATCCTCCTTCTGATCTTTCAGTTTCAAGTGAAGAGCCTAGTAAGAACCCAAAGGATTCTGATTCCCTGCCATTGAAGCGGAAAAGGAGGGATCCTCGACTCGGAATGTATGTTGAGCAAAACAAAGATCAATCCATGAATATTGCTGAGGATGATGATGGTCTGTATGACTTCGATTTTGAGAAAAGTGTCACTGATACCACCACCACTGCTGAAGATATCTTTGAGTTTGATGCTGACTCTCAAAGAAATGATATGGATACCACCACTGTTGATGTTCAAGTTACAACTGTTGATACTGATTCTGTTGTTGATATTATGCCACTTGGCATTTCTGAATCTGCAGGTCCTTCTAGAGTTGTTCATGACTTACCTAGCAGTTCAAGTGGTAAGAGACCTGAAGAACCGTTGAGAATGCCATTTGATGATGATTCAAGTGATGATGACGAGTTTATTAGCATGAGAGAGATGAAGAAACGACTGGTTGTGCTTGAGCAAGATTCAATTCATAAAGATGTGAAGATTATCCAACTTGAAGACACTATAGTGAAGAAAGATCAACAGATTGAACAGCTTCAAGGAGATGTTAGTTTGTTGTTCAGTACAGTTTATGATTTACGAGGAAAGTTGGAAAAGAAGTTTGGACAAGAGTTTTCTGATCCAACTGATGTTGAAAACAGAAGAAAAGCTTTTGCTAAGGATGATGCTGAGAGAAGTGCTGCTATGGAACAATATTTCAAAAGAGTTACTAATCCAGTGGCAGACAAAGAGAAGGCTGAAAGAATTAAAAAGAAAAGGGAGTTTGTAATTTTGAAGAACAAGAATCTAAATCCAGATGATGATGATGCTCATGCAACTCACCATTTAATGGATGTTGGTGAAACTCTCTATGATAAGGTTGGAAATCGTTCTGGTGTAGTTAGCTGGGGATTTGATCATGATCGCAAAAGATGGTGGATAAAGAGAAAAGTTGGTCCTGTCGAGTGGTACAAACATCCAGGCCAGTTTCAGTCTTTCACTAAAGTTGATTTGACAAATTTGTCTAAAGCACCTTATGTAGATGATAAGCCTGGAGGTCCTGGATATATGTTTTTCGAGAGATTGAAGAGGGAGGTTCTTCGTAACTTTCCTTCGATGCACACGGCAGAGTCCTTTGTTAAACCAGTTAAAGGCGTTAGAGATCCATATACAAACAAGCGTATGAAGATTGTGCACTGGCCTGTAACTGACAAAGAAAAGACAATTCCGTTGGTGAAAAAGATTCCAAAAGGTGCTTTGAGGTCCTTACATTTCTGGACTTATGATGAGCGTCTAGGACTGGCAGTGATTGTTTGTGATGATGAAGTGAATTTTCGCTTGGTGGATCAAATTGATTTGTTGAATCTTGCTTATGAAGACTTGGAAGTATTAGCTCGTAATCAGATTAGAGCTACTGAAAAATATGAAGAAATAGCAAAGGGTTGGACTGCTGCTGTCGCTTCTGTTCTGCATATCAATCGAAAGGGTTTTGGTGGTTACAAAGATAGTGCGAGTGGTGATCGTGACAGTCGGAGTTAGAAGAACCTCCATGCATAAACCTAGGGGGAGATTGTTAGAACCTGAAGGTTTATGCATAGAGGATTACATAGTTAAGGGGTTGATTTTGTAATTGTTTAGTTTATATTTTGGGTCGACATGTATGGGTTGGGCTAGTTTGGCCGGTTTCGAGTGGGCCTAAGTTAAGAGTTCATATGTTTAGTATTTAAGCAAACCTCAACCATTTGGTTGAGGTTGATCAGCTTGTTGCGACTAGTAGGCCAGCCGAAACATCAAGGAGTCTTGTATTAGTCATTGTTCAACTTTGAATGCAAGATATTCTGGTTTGTGTTTGATCATTATTGTTTCTTTTATATTTTTATTCTTGAATCGGCTTGTGACTGTTTTCCGCACTCTCACAAGCTATTGTTTGATATCATTGAGGGATCCTAACGGGTTTTTACAAAAATCGTCCCTGAGGTTTGGGCATGTTTGCCATTTTCGTCCAAAATGACACTTTTGTACCAAATTGCCCCCAACGTTTGTAACTTTTTGCCATTTTCATCCAAACCACTAACTTAGTTTATTTTTTCTGTTAAGTTGAGGATATTTAGATGAAACAAGTAAATATAAAACCACAGGAACGATTTTGACAATTTACTCAAACTCTTTTAAATTTCTTTCATTTAATTAATTTTGTTACATATGTAATAAAAAAGAATATACATGCAAGTTTTTATATGAAAAAAATAATAGCTTTGTCACATAATTTTTATAAATTTTCATCCAACCACTAACTAAGTTAATTTTTCTATTAAGGCGAAGGATGTTTATAAACAAAGACATAAATTAATTTCTAATTTTTTATATAAATCAGTTTTATAAAAATAAAATCTACTTAAGCCTCTAAATGTTATAAAATTAAAATGCTGGTGACCTTATTGAAAAATGTCAAATAAAAAAATCTTATCATATGTACCAAGTTTGTAATTTATCTTCTACTCTTTTAAATTCGCTCCTAAGGAAAAACAGAAGCCAGTGCCCCCCCCCCCCCCCCCCAATCAAACAACGTATCGTTACCAAATCTTAAAATTACCCACCAAATTTTAATTATAATGCTAAGAACCAAAAGTTTCTTTACTCAAGCCACTCAGAATAAGTATTAGTTAGTTACTCTCATAATCTTAATTAAATAAATATTTTATTTCTACCAACATATTTCCTAGGTGCTCAACATATTTAAAAAATTATGTAACGTTTTACAATTTTTTTCCTATCTCTACAACTGATAAATACTAAAAGCTGTAATCGATTGTTATGTGTTGCACACCAATGACGTTTTCTCTTTATAAAACTGATTTATATAAAGAAGCTGTAAATTAATTTCTGTCTTAGTTTGTAAAATTTAGAACATTCTTCACCTTAACAGAAAAAATAAACCGAGTTAGTGATTTGAATGAAAATTTATAAAAATTATGTGACAAAACTATTAAATTTTTTTCTAAAAACTTCATGTATATTCTTTTTTATTATAGAGTACATTTCCGTTTTGCTCCTTGTGGTTTGGTCACTTTAACGGTTTTGACCCAAACCTTTAAAAATAACCATTTTCCTCCAATAGTTTGTTATGGTTTTTCCATTTTGCTCCCCACATCTAGCTCCATCCAAATTGCCTGTTTTTCCATTTTGCGCAAGGAGCAAAATGGAAAAACCATAGCAAACTATTAGAGGAAAATGGATATTTTTAAAGGTTTGGGGCAAAATCGTTAAAGTGACCAAATCACAGAGAAAAACAGAAGTTTACTCTTTATTATATATGTAACAAAAATAATTAAATAAAAGAAATTAAAAAGGGTTTGAGTAAATTGCCAAAATCGTCCCTGTGGTTTTATATTTGTCAGTTTCATCCAAATATCCTCAACTTAACAGAAAAAATAAACTAAGTTATTTGTTTGGATGAAAATGGCAAAAAGTTACAAACGTTGGGGGCAATTTGGTACAAAAGTGTCATTTTGGACGAAAATGGCAAACATACCTAAACCTCAGGGACGATTTTGGCAATTAACTCTTTATATTATTTAAAGAAAAGAGTGTTGACAAAAAAAACGTATAACTTGAATGGTTTATGTGGATGAGACTTGTTAGAATGAAATATAAAATTAATGTTTCTTTCCCATCAAATGACGAAAGATTAGGGTGTACCTATTGGCACACCAATGTGCCTATATGGACACCAAAAAGTGTTTTTTTATCCTATATGCACACCCTGCAGTGTCGAGCTGTGGCCAAAGCGCGGCGTTTTGGTCCGGTCAACCAGACAAAGTCTGACGGGTGTCTGACGGGTCTGTTGACCGGACCAAAACGCCGAGCTTTGGCCGCGTTTTGGTCCGGTTAACAGACCCGTCAGACACCCGTCAGACTTTGTCTGATTGACCGGACCAAAACGCCACGCTTTGGCCACAGCTTGACATTGCATGGTGTGCATATAGGACAAAAAAAAAACACTTTTTTAGGTGGGCTATCTACACACCAAGTGTGTAGATAGTTTGAGCCAAAGATTATTATCTACAGGGGAGGACCTATCCTAAGTCGTGGGTGGGCGCACCCATTTGAAAAAAAAAAATTAGTATATATTTTAAGCAAAAAAACTGGACCACACCCCTTTAAAATAGGCAAATTGAATTTAAATAATCTCAACTTTCTCAATTTGGCTGATAATAATCCCAACTCAGTTATCTGCCGATAAAATCCGAACTGATCCACTTTTGGCCGATAATAGTCTTGCATTAAAAATAGCTTAACGGAATTAAGTTTTTTTTTTCCGAATTACAAACCGATGTTTTAGGGCTTTTGATTAGAACGAGCATACGAGTTGATTGATGTAAAATTTACTTCGAAATACTACCCCAAACGACGAAAACGGTGCTTCAATTCGTGTAACGCCTTGCTTTTTAGAACTTTCCTTATTTAGAAACTTTGGTTGTATTTCTATTTTTAGAAACTTGAATTCTCTTGGTATTCGTCTTTCATACCCAATCATTGTAATTCGAGACTTGTTTACAGTGTTTGTGATTAAATTAAATGTTGGTGTCAATGTAATTAGTTCAAGTGAAAGCTAACAATTCAGTAATGAGAAATTGGGAATTGATGGAGTTGGGCATTCTGCACAAGATGTATATATATCAAATGCTTCTTCCTCGTAATATTGGATTAATTCCAAAAGAGTTTGGTGTAAGTTTCAGTTATATTCTATCACATTTTTTCCATCTATTGTGTGTCTTTTTTCTAATTTTTTTCTCGACTTTGGTGATGAACGATTGGCTTATGAATCAATCATCCACAAGAATTGATAAACATTATTAAAGTATCAAAAGATTTTTGAATGACAATGTTTTTTTCACTATTATGCAAGTATCTAAAATAAGTTTTTATCACATTTAAAGGTTTAAAATTAAAATAAAATATTATTTGTTTTGTTTTTAATCATTATCTATATAGGTTTTATACCGATACTTGATTCATAAACCAATTTGGGTGTTGGTGTAAGGTTGAGGATGGCTTTATCTACAATGCACACCACACATGAAAAAAAAAAAAAAAAAAAAAAGCAATGAATGAGATGACAAATGTAAGAAATTTGCTTTTGAATATTAATTTTTCTTTACTATTTACTCTTATCATTTAAGATTTTGTTTGAATTATGTTTAGGTTTGTTGATCTAAGTGTATGTTCAAGCTCACAATGCAAGGTTATGAGATTCCTCAAGAATGGTTAGACTAATACGGTTGGCATAAAATGGAATTGGTTTTAATCTTATGTGCAAATGAAACTAATAACTCATAATCTACACAATCAATGATAAGGTGTTCTTTATAGAACCCATATAAATAAATTTAAGGGTTTTTATGAATCATTTATAGGTTTGGGAATTGTAATTGTAATTTTTGTTATTTGTTACCTAAATTAATATCTAGTTTCATTTATATAGACCGTTTATTTATATACCTATTACTTATATATTTTTCATTTTTCAACCCATGTAATACAAGGGTTACTAACCTAGTAAATAAATATATCCTTAACGGTAACGGACCTAACGGTCCAAACAACAACTCAGAGTTGGCAGGCAGCGTGAAACGATGAAAGGGCTTAAGAGGCTTGCTTGGGCGCAGTTCACGGGCTTGCACATTCTGATGTGATCTAGCTATTGAGTGGTAATAAAATGAATTGGAGTATCTCTTCAAAGAATCAAAGTTTACAACAATAACATTGTAAACAAATACAATCAAAGTTTACAACAATAACATTGTAAACAAATACAATCAAAGTTTACAACAATAACATTGTAAACAAATGAATTGAATTTCTGACAATATGAATCTTTTAGCTAGCAAAAAGATCAATGTGATCCGTGACCATCACCCACTCTATACCATCCACCTGCTCATCAGGACTGTTTGAGTCATTTATCGAGTCACAACATCGGTAACACATGAACAGTGGTGGAACCACCTCGCTATCTCCGATCCCACTGCACCGAGTATGCTGCCAAACCTCACAAAGATCACACGCCACCATCCTCTCACCATCGTCATCCCGAGCGCCACATTGACAGTTCACAACCCAATTATCCGCGCCACCTTCATACTTCAGGTCACTAGCACTCTCCAAGTCAACCTCGAACCCACTCACCCTGATCTCGGACCCTGACTCGAGTGCCCCGAATATCACCTCCTCCTCATCTAATCCTTCTACTTCCACAATCTCTCTCACCTTTAGTTTCTCCATGACACAGTAAGTGTCCCGCATAGCCTCCTCGCAGGCTTCTTTTAACTCCCGAATAGTGGCGTGAAGCGGCACCACCACCAGCTCCCCGCTCGAGCTTTTCCTCGACTCGGCGGTCGTTAACGGAATAACTCGACAAACAAACCGCAAAAACTCATCATCGTCGTTAAAAGGCCACTCTTTCGTAAAGTTTTTGCTGTCCAAAACCGTCCTCACAGCAAACTCAACCGTTTCAGAATCCGAATCTAGCAAAACATGCTGATACAAGTACGCAACATCTTTGTATACATCACTCTCCGAAACCACAGAGTCTACTCGGTCAGTCGATTCCTCATCTTGTTTGCACTCTTTAAGTGAATACTCAAGCACGCCTGTCGTAGAATTGACCGCCCGACGAACCACATACCCTCCTACAATCACATTATTCATCGATTTCAGCACGAAATCGATCAAACCCGTGTCACCAATGTGTAACCGCGCTGTGTCCCTGACCTCTTGCCTGATCATAGTTTTCTTTTCTTTTAGAGCATTCACCACCACATTAGCAACATCCTCAAGCCTTCTCACATGCCATCTGCTGTCCAATTTAGCAGCCATATTCGGAAACTTTCTACACCTCACAACATATTTCTCCTTCTTATTCGATCTTGTTTTCGAATGGGAAACAACATCGTTCTTCGTTTGCAGGGACTGAAACTTGAGATTAAGCATGAATCTAAACAGATCTCGGATTGTAACCAAGTGGGTATCACTCAATTCTCTATATCTACCGATCATTTTCTTGATGGAACGATTATTCATATTGCGAATGATCATGTCGAGTTCTAGCGAGCTTAGGGTCTTAAGTGCTTGCTCGTATTGTTTCTTCGTGACACCGAAGCTCCCATGGCAAAACTTGTAATCCCATCTTCCAAACCACGTGTGCCCGTATGATACCCCGTATAAAAGCCGAAGATCCATCTGTCTCTTCTTTGAGGTATCCACAATGCTTATTTCCCTGCTGTGAAGAGTTGTGCAGATTCGGTCCCAAAGATCCATAACTTCTCTGCCATAAACGAAACTTGATCCGCCCTCGATTCCATTGATACAGAGAAGGTGACCGAACCCGTTGGAGTGGATCAGACCGTGTAAAATGTGCGTTTGAAGATCAAGAACGCCAGTGTCGATCGGCTTGTTCCATTCGTTGTCTATAGGGATGATGAAATGGTACTTCCTTTTTGATACAAAATGGTGACTCCATCCTGTAACATATTCAATATCAACATTAGAAAACCTTTATTTCTGGTAAGATCAAGATATTAAAAACACTGCTAATAAACTCAACTTTGCCACTAGAACACCATAATTGTGTATATAAAGATTTTCAAAGGAAGACACTATACACACACTAATTACACACCACTATGGATTTAATGTTATCGAGCCGTTTAAAAGGCGAAACCAAGAGTTAAATGCCCGTTTACATGACTATACCGCCGTTTAACTACCCTTTACATATCCATATGTACATTTAACTAAAACCTCATTTAAAAGTTGAAACGGCTGATTGACGTGACAGTGGTGTACACTGCAGTACTATAACGCAATCGATCAAAACACCCTTTCAAAAAACGGTTTCAATAACTGTTCACATTGATCAAAACACCAAAATCCCCAAATTATTAAAACCCTAATTAACTAACTAATAAAAAAAAACCCTGATCGAATCTTCGAAAACCCAGTTAACAAATCGCAATTCGATAATTCGATACCATAACCCCCAATTCTCACTAAAATTCAACACAAGAACAATCAAAATACCATAACCCCCAAATTAGGGTTTCATAAACCCCATTCCAAAACAATAATTCAATCCGTAAACAACCACATATAATCAACTACAAGAGTAACTAAAATCAAAAACCCATCACAAACCCCAATTTCAAACCATTAATTCAATCCAAGAAAACCCTAAAATCACCTACAACAGTTGACGAAAACAGAGTCACCCCAAATCCGAAATTAAACCCACTAATTAAACCAATTAACCCAGCCATTAACAACAACTAATTACCAGAACATCTGCAATGATCACAAAGCGGCTGAACCGAGTTCTGAACACACTCTTCAATCGTATACAACGGAAGCACAAATCCCCTGTTTTCATGAAACAAAAACGTGCACCAAATCGCCATTCCTTCCACATTATAATCCTCCATCTGACAACACTCTTCAAGAAACACCCGAACACTGTCCCGAAACGGACCCAATGGAGCGATCGGGCAACCCGGCTGCAGAAAACTCTGTAACCCGTAATACTTCGCTGACGTCACCACCACCTTCCGTTTCTTGCTGTTACTTCTACCTCCGATCATATTCGATGGTTAAGATCGAGGGTTGTGGTTAAAATCAGATTTGAATGGTGGGTTTGTGGTAATAATTCTAAATTGTTAGAAACAGGGGAGGGTTTTTTTATGGGTTTTTGGGGGAAATTGAGAGGAATTTGTTGCGAATTTTGGTTCTGATCATGTTGGTTATGTGTGATCGAGGGTTGTGATTGAATTTGGGTTTGAATTTTGTGGATCTGAAGGTGAATTGAAGGAAACAGAGGAGGGTTTTCTTGGGGTTTTTATGAAGATGATGATGAAAACAGAGGGTTTGTTATTGCAAGTAGGAGGATATTTGAATGTTTGTTGTACGGGTAATTTGCCGCTTGTGATCGGACGGTTGAGGGGGAGTGTGTGTTGATGGGGTTCATGATAGCCGTTGGATGTTGAACGGTTATTAGTTGATGCGGCGATTTGACGACGCGAGGACAAGTGAGTTCTGTTTTGATCTTGTTGTGTGTCAAATGGGGAGTTGAAGATTTTTGACTTTTTTTCTTCCGTATAATTTTGAATTTATAAAGTATAAAGAATTGATTAAACAAATTTATATCGTATTAAATAAATTGTTTTGAAAAGAATCAATTAGTAGTCAGGACCCATGTTTTACGGCGAGTCCGTTAAACCGAATCGAAAGTCAACGTAAGAATGTTCAACTATGCACGTGTGTTGCAGTATGTTAACTTGAAAAGAATAAATAAATCGACTTAGGACCCGCATATTTTGACAGAGTTGCTAAACCGCAAAACAATGTAAAAACTTTGAACCACACACGTTGTAGGGTGTTTATTCGCAAAATTTAGAACAAAACGTAAAACGACAAATTTGTAAAAGATTAAAAAAAGTATATTAGAACAAAGTTAAAGTGAAAAAACGTTGAGGTAAAAAATGAAAAATGTTTTGTGAAAGAGTTACAAATACAAAAGCTTTTAGGAGTGAAAAGTGTAAAGAAAAAATAAATGTAACTCTTAACCAAAAGTTAACAAATTAACCAAAAATTGTGTTTTATTTATTTATTTATTTATTTTTATTTTTTTGAAAGGCAAATTCTTTAGAACAAACCAACAGGAAAACCAAAACTATTGTGAATAATAAAAAGTTGAATAGTACAAAGTTGAATAGTAGAATTGTCTCATAAAACCTTTTTGTTTCTTTTTTTTTTTTTTTTTGTCAATTAATAGTAAGAAAATATTATGGGGAGTAAAATGTCAAAATCATTTATAAGATTTAATCATATTTGTTTGTTTTATCCAAAGTAATATTTATTTTGCATATAGGTCTCTGAGATTTGCGTTTTATTTAGATTTGTGTTTTATTGCCATTTACATTCAATTCGTTAACGTTGTTTAAATCTAACGTTAACTCAGGGGCAATTTGGACATTTTACCGATTTTTTTCTATTTTTTTAACTTTAAATAAAAACAAAAAATAATAATTATTATAAACCTACCTCACCCCCCATCTCTCCCTCTTTAACTTTTCTTCTCCAATCTCTATCTCTCTGATGTGGTGCGGCGGTGTCATGGGGTGGAGGTGGTGCGATGTTTGTTGTTATGGGGTGGAGGTGTGCGGTGGTGGTCGATGCTATGGGGTGGAGTTGGTGCAGCGATAGTTGTTGGGGTGGCAAGTGGTGGTTTGGTAGTAGTGGTGATGGTACTATGGTGGTGGTGGTGGTGGTAGGGTGATGATGTTGTGGTGGTGTTTCTTAGGTTCACTGACAATATAGGGGTGGCAAGTGGTGGTTTAGTTGGTGGTGGGGCGGTGATGGTGTCATGGTAGTGATAGGGTGGTGGTCGTGCAGTATTCCAGAAAAAGTGTCTGTGTGTGTGAGAGAGAGGTGTGTGTAACGCTTCGCACATTTGTAATTTAGCAAGTATTGCTGTACATTCTATTTTTAGAAACTTGTATTCATGTCGTTTCTATCTCGTTTCATTTTGTAATCCGAGACAATTGATCATAATGAAAACGCAAGTATTTTATTCATATTTATGTTATTTATGTTAGCCTTGTTTGCATATTTATACTCACAATTGACATTTTAAACACTATTATACATGTTTCATAATTGCACGATACACATTTTTGTTTGTTACACGTAAAACCAGTTAAAACACATAACATAATCGAACTTGAACATCGAGAGAAAGGGAAAAACCCCTCCAGTGCGAATGGGCCTGTCGCCCATACTCCCCCTCATCCCAACTCGCCCTGAAGCCTATAAATAGGCACACTACCCCACTCATTTCTCTTCCTCAGTTTCACAAACACTCTCCAAATGATCTGAAAACCTCCTCTACGATCAGAAGCATTTATGTATGATTTTCTTTCATCTCTTTCATTTCTTTAACATATTTCTTGCATTTTGATTTAATCCTTAAACATTTCTTGCAAAACCTCTTGATTTAACACATCTCATGGATGGATTCCACCAGTTTGCTTGGGCAAACTGTTGTTGGAGCATCACCATATATGAAATTTAAATCAAGATTTACAAACTTTATCATTTTTACAACATGTCCATACATTTCATTTTGAATTTTCTACCATCTTGATGGAATCTGAAACCCATCAAACCCTCAACTCATTTCATAGTTAAGGGTTTGCATTAGGGTTAATTTCCACCAAAAATTGATCTGTTTCAGACAGATCTAACATACATTTTCGTCATAACAGTCACCAGTCATCCGAAAGGAGATCCCTTTCGCGCGACATGGTGTTCCCTTTCGCACGAAAGGGACTGTTTTCATAAGTTTTGTTTTCAATTTCGTTTCTGTTTTATATCAGTTCATCAGTGATGAACCCCAAACAGTTTGCTAGTCACAAAGTGAGTTAACCTCATCCAGCCTCTGACACTTAGTTCACTCTTTCCATGTCGTGTTGGCGCGCCTGGGTTGTCCTTACTTGACTGTTTGGTCATTTTTACTTTCTGTTTTCGACTTGTTTAACACCTACTGTTACTGTAAGGTTTAAAATCAATTTACGATTAAGTTTTATGCATGATTTGATGTTTAGAACAGACCAGTCGCACGAAAGGGAAGTCCCTTTCGCACGGAGGGCCCTTTCGTCCGAAAGGTTCTGTTACTCGTTTTGCTCCGTACTTTTCTCGTATTTAACAATCCGACCCGAACCTTTTCACATCAGAATACTTACACCTCTTTTTACCCATTTCAGGGTGACTTCG
This sequence comes from Helianthus tuberosus, assembly GCA_030545235.1. Taxonomy (NCBI): domain Eukaryota; kingdom Viridiplantae; phylum Streptophyta; class Magnoliopsida; order Asterales; family Asteraceae; genus Helianthus; species Helianthus tuberosus. Next base: position 74,420,358 of record CM060436.1, on the reverse strand, counting down.
GTGTTACAACCTTCAATAATCCGCTCTCGGTTTTCGTGGAACTCTACGCAAAACTGTGAGTATACGCGATCCCTTTTTCATTTTAATCACTTTGGGTGCAACATGTACACTTATACAAAAACACGCGACACTATTAAACATGTTTATCGATCACACTCTATCCACAATTAAACATGAAACTTGTTATGCCTGTTAATCTCATATGCTATGTTTACATTGTGTCTATATGCTCATTAACTTTGCAAGCCTACCTTAACAATTATAGCGCTATAGGATTAACGCCCCGCCCGTATTCTTGTGGTATTGTTAAGGTAAACACTATTACACCTTCTTCGTTTTGACAATGTTGGGTAATCACAATTGCGTTAAACTCTGGTTTGACATATAGCTTACACTAGTACACCATGTTAGTAACTTGTATACATTTATCATGTGGGATATGAGCACGATTAAAACATATTTCATATTATTCTATGTATTCAAACTTGTATACTCGCCAACATATTTGTTGATCATTATTTTAATACATGTTGCATGTTGATAGACGATGAGATGAAGAAACACAATTAGAGTGGACTTAGATACACCCCTAATAAATAAACAATTATTTATGATTCATGTATTTCATGCTACAAATTGATCATGTTTTATTTTGTTGGACAATGTATTCATGTTAGCAATTTATGAAATTTTGATTAATCATAGATTGTCACAATTTAGTGTTATGATGCTATGAACAATCATGTTTTCATCTCACTTCGATGTTTCCGCCATCGGTTGGGGTGTGACAGATTGGTATCAGAGCCATAACTATAGGGAATTAGGAAAAGTAGGAATGCTTTTGACCTAGTCTATAGTTTAGGAACATTATTCTTATTTGTTCTTTAAAACTATTTGCATTCTATCTTATTTGTTTCTATCTATTCTCTTTGGTCTTTAATAAACACGTTTTTCCTAAGGCTAACACAATACACATTTGGAGACTTGGTGAAGACATTCTTGTACCACAATCGAAATGACTCACCAAAATAGGGGTGATTCCCACATTGGTGATGACTTTCAATCCGCTATACTTGTTATTTTGCACGAAATTTACCATCAAGTCAGGAGTGATATCCATATCTTGGTGGAAATTTCCATTTCATATTCTAGTGGATCCTTATCGTTCGATAAGTACCAACCACACTAGGGTATAATGTTACCAAGCTATGGGTGAAACCTGCATCTTGATAACTAGTCTCTCTCTTCGATTTTCAATCTCGCCAAAGTTTTGATTTTCCCAATCGACTAGGGACGTGTAGTAACTGGAAGGACGAATACCGTTAATCACTTCTCGACGAGAGTATTTGTCTATTAGGCCAAAGCACGTTTCCCTAAACCGAAAGCACTTCGATTTACTTTGGAATAGTCTTAGTTACATTTCGTGGCAATCCAATTTTTACGTTAACTTTCTTTTATGTTATCTCAATTTTAATGTGTTTTACATTGGATACGTTATTTCATTTCAACGTTGTAGACACGAATCACACTATCCTCGCAATCTAAAACAATAATAATCTCTTGTGAACAAATTAAATTTACACTGCTTTCGTCATTATTTGTTACACTATGTGAATTCTTGTTATGCTATGTGAAACTATTTGAAACATATATATGCTATGTGACGCATTTCATGAAATAAACAAATATTAACAAAACATTATGTTAAAGTCTCATACATTCCTCTGTTTTGAATCTCCAGATGTCTTCCAGTCGCCTTTCAAACTCAACCAAGAGGTCCAAGACAGGTTCCCAGAAGAAAATGCTAGCCTTCATGGCAACTCAGATGGCACGAGTGATTCCTGAGATCGTAAGCAAAGTTACAGCCAACACCACACCCAACTCCTCAGTCGACTCTAAGATTGAGCAACCTAAGCATGTTTCCTTCAACTTCAAACACTTCTCAGCTTGCAACCCAAAACCCTTCACTAGAAACGATGGTGTGACTGTGATGCTTAGTGGTTCTATAGCATTGAAGTTACATTCATTAACAGTGAATACCCTGAAAACCTTAAGACCCGCAGTGCTGTCACACCCCGACTTTCCACGTTTGACCGGTGGGCCCAGTGGGGAGTATCGTGACGTGGTTGGCAACATAATAGTCAAACAACACAATATTTAAATGCACAGCGGAAGCAAATGAAAGATATATTTCAACTGAATATAATTGTAATATCGTGTATCACAAACAGTCGAAAGAATCCACAGAAGGATCAAAAATAAATAGGAAACAGTAGTTCAACAGACGGTAGGCATCTTAAGCTTGCGAGACTCTTTATTGATGCTAAGGAGAAAATCCAGCCTATTACGCTTAGTACTTGCATTTAATCTTTTTGGGAAAATACGTCAGTTTACACTGGTAAATACAATTAACCGACTCATTTTAAAAATGATTAAAAATTGATTTGGATGCACGTGGCATAAACATTTTATAACTTGGGATAATTATTTAAATATATAAACTTGTAAAAGAATTACATGTTCCTTATGCGTTCAGTAGCCCGGGTCGTGCCGGGTTAAAGATCAATAGACACACCACATTATCTATTTATGCACTGACGGGTGTACGCCTACAACCCGCGCTTAGGTCGTGGCCATTTCGTAAAATGATGCCAAGGATATCCGGGACATGGTCATTAACCTCCCAAAGGATTTAAGCAAACAAAACAATGTAAACGGGCCGATTAATTATCAATTAACCACCATATGATGGAAGATTTAATGCCCGACCAAGCGGTATTTTATATACCGTACCCCAAGCCCGTATAGGGAAAATAAGTTAAAAGTATTTACCTTTGCAAGTATAATTCACAATTAGCAAATGCAGATAGCTTTTACCGGTCTCCTAATCTGGAACAAAGGTTTATAATAACCTATTAGAATCCTAACGGCCTTTAGTTAAGCTTAAGCTTAGACCGGTTAGTTTTAAAGATAGATACGGTTCGTACGCACGATTAACTGAAGACCGGAATAGAATGTGATTTAGACCCGACAAGTTTGAAGACTTGCTTAATATGGGTATATTATACACATTCTGGATTATGAGATAAAACCGATAAGGTTTGACCAGTTTCGGCTAATTTATGTAAGCTAGTCACATAAACCGAACCGAACGCGTGAGAGGCGTAATGGGTAATCATGAGAGCCATATATAGGTTTCCTAAGTTAATATGCCTCAAATATGTTGTGACATCAGTAAGATATCTTTTATTATGCCCGAAACGAATTTAAACACAAACTATGCCCCGTAGGGGTAGTTTGGTCATTTATAAAGTTATAAAAGAGTTTAAGTATTAACCTGCGTTACAGGTCTGATATAATCAGAAAAAATACTTAATTTACTAAGTTATAACAGTAGGGTAAAGTATATATGTGAAATTTATCAATTATAACCAAACTATGCACCGTAGGGGCATTTTGGTAATTTCACATAAGTCGAAAAGCTCAAAACTGAAGTCTGAGTTAAACAACTTTTGCTTACTGTTAAAATATTATAATTTACCTAAAATATCAGTAGGTATCAACCCTTGTATGTTTAAAATAGTTTTAGTACATACTATGCGTTAAAAACGCTTAAAAAGGCGATTAGAAGCCATTTCCGGGTTCTATACATAAAGCTGATATTTTTATTATTCCAGAAGGTTTAAAATAACTTATTTATCATATTAAATCAGTAGAAAAAGGTTTTGGGGTCAAAAGACATGTGAAACTCATTTTATAGCCCAAAAGGGCAAAACCGACAATTACCGAATTAAGCCTACGACTCTAAGTTATGCTCAGCCAAAAATTAATTAAAAATCTTCAAAAATCCCAAAATAATATATTACATTAGTGGGTAATAAGTTTGATATCAAAAAGTAGGCTTAAGTAGGCCATACGCTAATTATGTCGTTAAATCGCTAAAGAAGCTTTCTAATTACGCTAATGAGCATAACTCTCAATCTACACCTCAAACTGATGTCAAATTTTGGGTGCAAGTTTATAATTTAGTAACTAAGGTTTCTACTCTTTTACATTTGCAAAAATCACGTTTTATGGTGAAAAGGGCATAATGGTCAACATATGAGCAATTAACGGAATCATGCATATTAATTGGATAACTAATGAACCAAGGTGTATAATCACAGAGGGTTATACTAGCATGTAACCTAGTCCAATTAAATCTCTAAGTCATTTCTAAAACATACCAAAACGGGTCAGAACTGAAGTCAAAGCGAAAGTCAAAGCTTTGCGACTTTCGGTTCCGAACCGGGTCTAAACAGAAAATTGTCGGGTTGAACATGTTTAGACATGTTCTTACATTAATTACCAAGTTATATTAATGATCAAACAGGTTGTATAGGTCCTACATTGCTAATTATGCATAAATTGGAAATTAAGCATTCTGTTGACTTTTTAATCACAAGTTTGACCCGACATTAGACCTAGTTAGAGTGGGAATCAGAGGGTGCCCTTTTAAGGGTTTAATGCCCACATAATTACCAACTTATAACTACTTTCAATTCGACTAATCACTGGACCGTTAGTGATTAATCGCTAAGTCAACCGTTAATTACGACGGTTTGACTTTTAAGCTAAAACTAAGCAAAAACTTAACTAAGAAAGGTTAAGCATACTTACTAAAGTCCTATGCACGATTAGCGATTACTTGAGCCTGCTTTGGAGCTCCAGAAATGATCAGAAAGGCAGATGGATGGTGTGGTTGCAATGGTTGCACAAGAGGCCTTTATATAGTGTTCAAAATCTCATAGATTGTTGACACACAAGCCTAACAATGGCCATGGATCATCCTCACATGTCCCTAAGTGTCTAGGGGTTGCTTAGGGGTCGCCCATGAAGTGAAACAACTGATTAAAGTCGGTTATAGCGCATATACAGGCTGCTGTCTGAACTTTCTGCATCTGGGCGTCTGACGCGGCCCGCGTAAGACATCTTAACATCTTACGCGGCCCGCCTGAGCCTCGTATTCAGAATTTCACATTTTTAAGTTTTTGCATATTGTCCCTTGGCCTTTCGAAGGGTCACCCAAGCTTAATTCTTGCAATTTGACCCCTTTACATTTACTTACAAGGGCTTCAAGGTTTATACCCGCTTTATTAAGTCCTTGGTCACTTCATGTTTACCCGAAAAGTCATGATTTTCAACATTGACGCTTTAACCCCTTGTATACGAATTTGATCATAACTTTCTCATACGATAACGAAACCTTATGAAATTTATATCATGTATTCTAGTGAGTGTAATTAACCGTTACAAAGCTTCGGGTTTGCTAAAAGGTCACTCAGAGGTATAACTTAAACTTGTTGACACATTTAACCCCTGTAGTTTGTAATCTCTCACTTTCTTTCATTTTTAGCTTCGTATGATCCATGATTTATTCGTTTGAAGGTATGAGCATCATGTAGGGTTAATTTAAAGTATATTTATTCACTGTTGACATTTAGAACCCGTATAATCACATACCTCCCATGTTTGTCAACTTTAATCCTTCTATAACATTCTTTCACACGTTCATACTTATGACACGTGTCAACACATTATAGGACGTGAATTTTCGAGGTGTTACATCCTCACCCCCTTAAAAGAAATCTCGACCTCGAGATTTATTGAAACAAATGAGGGTACTTTTCTTTCATTGTGGATTCAACCTCCCACGTGTATTCGGGACCTCTACGGGCATCCCATTTTACCTTTACAATAGGCACATGCTTCCTTCGAAGCTTCTTTACCTGTCGATCCTTGATCGACACAGGTTTTTCAACAAACTTCAAGCTCTCTTCAATATGCACATCTGTATGTGGTATGACCAGTGATTCATCAGCGAAACACTTTTTCAGATTGTAGATGTGGAACACATTGTGAATACCACTGAGCTCTTCTGGTAATTTAACTTATAGGCAACTGATCCGACACGTTCGATGACTTCGAACGGTCCTATGTATCTCGGGCTTAACTTGCCTTTCTTACCAAATCGCATCACTCCCTTCCAGGGTGATACTTTAAGCAACACCTTATCACCTACCTCGAAGTGAAAAGGTTTACGTTTCAAATCTGCGTAGCTTTTCTGCCTATCCCGGGCAGCTTTGAGACGGTCACAAATCTGGACAATCTTGTCCGTCGTTTCAAAGACTATCTCCAGTCCTGATAATTGGACATCTCCAACTTCCGCCCAACAAACGGGCGTTCTACACTTTCTACCGTATAGGGCCTCGAAAGGCGCAGCCTTAATGCTGGTATGGTAGCTATTGTTGTAGGAGAATTCGATTAACGGCAGGTGGTTATCCCAACTACCACCTAAATCGATCACACATGCACGAAGCATGTCTTCCAACATTTGGATTGTACGCTCACTCTGTCCGTCTGTCTGAGGATGATAAGCCGTACTAAAATTCAAACACGTGCCCAGAGATTGTTGGAAACTTTTCCAAAAATGTGACGTGTATCTAGTATCTCTGTCAGAGATAATAGACACAGGTACGCCATGTAGAGCTACAATCTTATCTACGTACAGTTGGGCTAACATATCGGAGCTATAGGTCTCCTTGATGGGTAGGAAGTGTGCTGACTTAGTCAGTCTATCAACTATCACCCATATTGTGTCATTTCCCTTCCTGGTCTTGGGCAACTTGGTGATGAAATCCATCGTCACCATTTCCCACTTCCATGTGGGAAGTTCAGGCTGCTGTAGCAAACCTGACGGCTTTTGATGTTCGGCTTTTACTTGCGCACATGTCAAGCATTTAGCTACATAGGTGGCTATAGACTTCTTCAAGCCTATCCACCAAAAATTTGCCTTCAGATCCTGGTACATCTTATCAGCTCCAGGATGAACGGAATGTTTAGAACTATGGGCTTCCTGGAGGATAACATCTCGAAGTCCCCCATAAATTGGAACCCATATTCGTCCATTTAATCTCAGGATTCCGTCCTTGCCAAGAGATAACTGCTCCTCAGTTACTCCTAGTTTCTCGTTAGGATAGTTAGCTTCCAACACAGCTTCCTTCTGTGCAGCTAACAACCTTTCATTCAAACTGTTCTTTATTTCAATGCTCTTGGCATTGATTCGAATGGGTTTCACCCTTTCCTTTCGACTCAAGGCATCGGCGACTACATTCGCCTTGCCGGGATGGTATCTGATTTCACAATCATAATCATTCAAAGTCTCCATCCAACGGCGCTGCCTCATGTTTAAATCCTTCTGATTAAACAGGTGCTGGAGGCTCTTGTGATCAGAATAGATCACACATTTGATACCATATAAATAATGCCTCCATAGCTTCAGTGCAAATACTACGGCACCCAACTCCAAGTCATGGGTGGTGTAATTCTTTTCATGCACCTTTAACTGTCTTGAAGCATAGGCAATAACCTTGCCTTTCTGCATAAGCACACACCCCATGCCAGTGTGCGATGCATCGCAGTAAACTACGAATTCTTCGGTACCTTCAGGCAATGTCAGAACAGGAGCGTTGCTCAACTTTTGCTTCAGAATATCAAAAGATTCTTGCTGCTTAGGGCCCCAATCAAACTTTATTTTCTTCCTAGTCAAGGAAGTTAGGGGTGCAGCAATCCTTGAAAAATTTTCAATGAAACGCCTGTAGTATCCTGCCAAACCCAAGAAACTGCGAATTTCTGTGGGCGTCTTTGGCTCTTGCCAGTTCATAACTGCTTACACCTTAGATGGATCCACTTGGATACCACGCTCACTAACCACATGTCCAAGGAATTGGACTTCTCGAAGCCAAAATTCACACTTTGAAAATTTGGCGTAGAGTTTCTCATGTTGCAGAAGTTTAAGAATACAGCGAAGGTGTTTCTCATGGTCAGCTTGGTTCTTCGAGTAAATGAGAATGTCGTCGATGAAAACGATGACGAATTTATCTAAGTACGGCTTGCAAACGCGATTCATGAGATCCATGAACGCGGCCGGTGCATTAGTGAGCCCAAAAGGCATCACTAGGAACTCGTAATGACCATAACGAGTCCTAAATGCAGTTTTGTGTACGTCTTCATCTCTAACCTTCAGTTGGTGGTAGCCTGACCTCAAGTCAATATTCGAGAAATAACTTGCCCCTTGCAATTGATCGAACAGATCGTCGATCCTGGGCAAAGGATACCTATTCTTTATAGTGACCTTATTAAGCTCACGGTAATCGATGCACAGACGCATCGATCCATCATTCTTTTTGACAAACAAGACTGGTGCTCCCCAAGGAGACGAACTAGGTTTAATGAAACCTTTAGCTAGCAATTCATCTAGTTGTGCTATTAATTCCTTCATCTCTGTTGGTGCCAATCTGTAAGGCGCTCTAGCAACAGGTGCTGCTCCAGGGATGATGTCAATTCTGAATTCCACTTGCCTATCTGGTGGTAAACCAGGTAGTTCTTCAGGAAAAACTTCGGGGTATTCAGAAATGACGGGAATGTCCTCCATCTTAGGTTTCGGCTCATCAATAGTCACTTGTGCCATGTAGATGACACAACCCTTCTTCAAACACTTAGAGGCCTTGAGCATATTCACTTGCTCAGGCAATCCATACCGGGTATCTCCCTGAATGGTAAGTGATTCGCCAGACGGAGTCTTGATCACCACTTGCTTTCTATTGCAGACAATCTGGGCCTGGTTATGAGATAACCAGTCCATGCCTAAAACGATGTCAAAACCGGCTAACTTCAAAGGAAGTAGGGACAAAGGAAAAGAGTGGTTCTTAATGGATATGAAACATCCATCTAATATGGTTGAGGCGGTTTCTATGGTGCCATCTGCTAACTCCACCTCATAATTCACACTTAAGGTTTTAACAGGTAAATTCAGCAATTTGCAAAACTTATTATCTACAAATGATTTATCTACGCCTGAATCAAAAAGTACTCTTGCATAGACATCATTTATGAGGAAAGTACCTGTTATCACATTGTCATCCAGTACTGCTTCCTTTGCATCCATTCTGAAGACCCTAGCATTGGTCTTCTTTCCTTCATCCGCTTTCTTTGCGAATTTTGGGCAATTGGTCTTGATATGCCCCTTCTCATTGCAACTGTAGCAGGTTGCATCCTTCAACTTTTTGCAATCCAAGGTCTTGTGCTCCTTGGACTTGCATATCCCACAAGCAAAAGTTCTTGACTGAGTCTGTGAGTTTGATTCCAACCTGCACTTCCCAAAGTGCTGTTTCTTGCAGACTTTGCACTTGGGCTTATCACCTGATTGATGCCCATCTTTCTTAGATTCTGACCCCTTCTTTTCGTCACTGTTTCCTCGGTGTTTCTTGTTCGACCTTCGTGCATTGTCATCTTCACGTTTCCTTTTCTCAGCATCCTTGTTCCTCAGCGATCTTTGTCTGACCGCGTCCAGTGTGAGGGACAAAGATATATCAGCTACAGATCTGAAAGTAGCTGGCCGAGAGGCCTTCACGCTTGCCTTTATCTCCGGGGCTAAACCCCCGATGAAACGAGCTATTCGTTTGGGTTCCGGGGTCACCAGATACGGAACCAATCTGGACATTGTGTTGAAGCTCGTGAGGTAAGCTTGGCAGTCAAGGTTCTGCATAACCAACGATAGAAAATCAGACTCTATCTTCTCAACCTCATGTTATGGAAACAGACCTTCAAAGGGACTTAAGCTTATGTCATGCACACAAGCGAACAAGTACTTACATAAATAGTACTTTACCTTTTTAGCCCATGTTGTGGAAGAAAAGGGCAAGGGAAAGAGCATAAGTGATGTTCCAGTGGTGTGTGATTTTTGTAATGCTTCGTGTATTTGTACTTTCCCGATTTAGCAAGTATTGTTTTACATTCTATTTTTAGACACTTGTACTCCTTTTGTATTCTATCTCGTTTCATTTTGTAATCCGAGACAATTGATCATAATGAAAAAGCAAGTATTTTATTCGTATTGTTGTTATTCACGTTGAACTTATGTGCATATTTATACTCATAATCAACATTTTAAACACTATATTATACATGATTCTTGATTTCACGATACACATTTATTCTCGTTACATGTAAAAACCGGTTAAAACATATAAAATAATCAAACTTGAACCTCGAAAGAAAAGGGAAGCCACATTCGTAAGGATGTGCCCATCCATCCCAAACGCACATCCGTCCCAAACGCACATCCATCCGAAATTGTCGGAAACCCTAATTTCACCCTACACCTATAAATAGGTGTGCTACTCCACTCCATTTCCTTGCCCACTTCTTCACAAGCGCTCTCAACATCCCCTCCACAATCAGAAGCATGTTGTAAGAGTTTCTTTCGTATTCTATGTCATTTCATTACATTTCTTACCTTTCAATCATAATTCTTAAACTTTTTACAAAACTTTCTTGACTCAACACATCTCAAAGATGGTTTCCACTAGTTGCTTGGGCAAACTGCTGTTGGAGCTTCACAAACACGAGATTCGAATCAAAATTCATAAACTGTAAACATTTTTACAACTTGTTCTTAACTTTCATCTTAATTTTTGTACAATCTTGATGGAGTCTGGAACCCATCTGGCTCTCAACTCATCTCATAGTTAAGGGTTTGCATTAGGGTTAATTTCCATCAAGAAATGATATGTTTTGGGTGGATCAAACATACGTTTTTCGACAAACAGTCACATTCATACGAACGGGCATGTCCCATTCACACGAACAGGGCAGTTTACGCACATTCTGTTTTTTATTTCATTTCTGTTTTACATCAGTTCATCATGTTTGACCATTTTACTTTCTGTTTTTCGATTCAATTAACAACTACTTTACTATTTGCGTTTAAGGATGTGCCCATTCATAAGGATGTGCCCATTCGTGCGAATGTGCACATCCGTACGAACAAGGTATGTTAATCATTCTATTCCGTAATTTCTTATGTTTTACAATCTGATCCGAACCTCTTCTACAACAAGATGCTTACACTACTGTTTACCCATTTCAGGGTGACCCCTGTGTTCCAAACTTCATTAACTCAACTCTCGGTTTTCGTGGAACCCTACGCAAAACTGTGAGTATACTCGATCTCATTTTCATTTTTATCACTTTGGGTGCAACATGTACATTATACAAAAACACGCAACACTATGATACTTGTTTATTCAAATCACACTCTATCCACAATTAAACATGAAAACATGTTATACTTGTTAGAATCTTATGCTTTGTATACATTGTGTCTATATGCTCATTAACTTTGCAAGCCTACCTTAAAAATTATAGCGATATAGGATTAACGCCCCACCCGTATTCTTGAGGTATTGTTAACTAAAACACATTACACCCACTTCGTCTCGACGATGTTGGGTAATCACGATTGCGTTGGAATCTTTGGTTTGACATATAGTTTACACCCGGGTTCAGCATATTAGTAACTTGTACACATTTATCATGTTGGATATGAGCAGTTAAAACATTTTCATATTATGCTATGTTTTCAAACTTGTATACTCGCCAACATATTTGTTGATCATTATTTTAATATATGTTGCAGGTTGATAGATGACGAGGCGAAGAAACAAAGTTAGGGTGGACTTAGATACACACCAAAATAAATAAACTATTTGATGATTCATGTTATGTTTTGTCTATGTTTGGTTGTTGAATAATGTATTTCTTGATTTAGTATTTTTGAAATTTTGATTAATCATATATTGTCAGATTTAGTGTTATGAAGCTATGAGCAATCTTGTTTTCGTCTCACTCCGATGTTTCCGCCATTTGTTTGGGTGTGACAATTTTCCGACGTCTTTCCTGAAGATCTACCGGGTCCTCCTCCCTCGCGTACCGTTGACTTTCGTATTGACCTCATTCCTGGTGTAACTCCCTTTGCTAAAGCTCCTTATCGTCATGCACCCTCTGAAATGCAAGAATTGTCAAGCCAACTCCAAGAGTTGATTGATAAAGGTTTCATACGCCCAAGTACTTCTCCTTGGGGCGCTCCTGTGCTTTTCGTCAAGAAGAAGGATGGTTTGTTTCGAAGGTGTATCGATTATCGTGAGCTTAACAAGCACGTAAAGAACCGAATACTACTAACCCATAATCTATTCGGAGACGATTCACGGGATAGTTGAAGCATGATCATGCATGGCAAAGCTTTCGGGTTTAAAAGCTTCAATTTGTAAAATGTAGATCAAGTGTAATAAATCGTTTTGTCAGTTCATCTGGGTTATCGGTTAACCCAGGTGAGTAAGTTATTGTTTAAAAAAATATGGGAACAAATGATTCTTTTATTAAAATATTCTTTAAAAAGGGTTAGAGTGTTACATTAAAATTTTCAATTGTCGCGCTATTATTCGAGTCATCATCGAACGATATTGAAATTAATATGTTATTATTGTATTGTGAGAGAGGCTCCTGTACAAGAGAGCCCTCTTGTAAAAAGAATAGGGGAGAAGATTAGCCATTGATCTTCCAAGATCAATGGCTCAAAACTAAGCGGTGACATTTTTTTTTAATTCTTATAGTAAAACAATTGAAGTAACAAATAGAGAAAGAGTATTCTGGTCCTTTCTTATTTGAACTCCCCCCCCCCCCCCCCCTTGATTTTCAAATGTCTATAATTTTTTTATACGTTAACATTAATTTAAAAAAAAAATACACCGTATTAACGAGCATTTCGTTCTCATTAATTCGAGCAGCCTATTGCTATAGTTTTCTTAAAAAGTTACATGACTTTGAATACCCATTACGTGATTTTGGATACCCAGCACATGACTACGTGATTACGTGATTTCATTGTAGTATGTGAAACCACACTAATTGATTAGGTAATTACGTAACAATAATTGACCATGTATTATTACGTGAATACGTGATTTTGAATACACATTTCGTGATTACGCGACTTCATTATAGTATTTTATGTGAAACACAGTGAGTGATTACGTATTAAACATAATTGTAAGTACATCAGTTATAACAAATCATATTGAATGTGTAATCAAAGTAATGGATTTATATTGAAAGTGTAATCACGTAATGGTTTATGTTGAATGTGTAATCACGTAATGGGTATTCAAAATCACATAGTTATGTGATGGGTATTCAAAATCACGTAATTACGTAATGGACTAATGTGTATTCAAAATCATGCAATTAAATTTAAAGAAAACTATAGCAATAGGATGCTCGAATTAAAGAGAATAAAATGCTCGTTAATATGGTGTAATTTAAAAAAAAAAATATTAACGTATGAAAAAGTTATAGTGGTTTGAAAATCAATGGGGGAAGTTGTTTCAAGTGAGAAAGAACTAAATTACCCTTCAAGTCAATGCCACTTGTCTTCCCCTCATGTCTCGTAGGCTTCGTACAAATTTTTTGTCTTCTACGTGATCCAACATTGTTGTATTGTTTATAATTTTAAATAAGTTATTTGTGGTATATGGAGACCGAAAACTATCAAACGCAATCGTGCATTTCATCATTTGCCACGAATGAGGACCTACCCAATGGGAGGTGACACAAATGTACGATTCTGGTAAATCATGTGACGCCGACCAAACATCACTAGTTAGGTTCACACCGGTTTCTAAATTTTTAAAAAATACAATTAAATCCTTCATTTTTTTTATTCCACAATTTTAAACAATGGCGTCTAAGTTTGTTACGACTTACATGAGTGTAGCGAGGTTGAAGCATATCTCGAATCATGGATGTCAACCGAGGGTTGTCGAAGTGGTTGAAAGGCAAAGCTTCTTAAATCGCCAATTTTGCCATTCTACATGAACCACATCCGAATTGTAAAGAAATATTTTGCCATCGTTACTCAATTCGGCTTGTCTACCTTCCGGTATTTCTTTCAAGGGTGGGAGTTGGCTACAAAATCTATTTTTCCTACAAAGTGTAAAAAGTCATAAAACACCATAATCTCAACCAAAAAACACACTCAAAACCCACAAATAACAAGGTGAATATTACTAAAACGTCATATTTGTAGGTTTTGTGTTGTGTTTTGGATTATAAGGCTTTGATTATCGAATGACTAACATTAGTGTGTTTTATGTTGATTATTATGTTGTGTTTTATATTCATAGTTTTACGATGGTGTGTTTGAAGTTTTTATGGACTGATAGGGTTTGGATATTGTGTTTTAGTGATCTTTACTCTATTATTTGTGAGTTTTGAGTGTGTTTTATGACTAAAATTGTGGTGTTTTATGACTTTGTAGAAAAAATGGACTTTGTAACCAAACTCCACCCTTCTTTCAATGCCTAGCAAAATTTATTATTAATATGTTTTTTTTCAAAGTAAAGTTTGAGTCACTATTTTAAGAAAGTGCTACAAAACTTAAAACGCGTCTTGGTAGAACCGTTACTGATCTCCACAATGTTCCAATTGCACCAAGTTTTCTTGCTTCGATTTTGTGGAAGAACCCCAACAACGAATGAGGCGGCTGAAGAACCGATCCCAGCAGATTGTGATTTGCTTGCCATTTCGAGTGTATTTGGTAAGAAGAAAGTGTGAAACGAGAGAACGCAAGAGTATTTTGTCTTTTGAATGCGTTTAAGCATTTTTGAGTTGGGTAGTCAATCTATACAACCCACCAACCCACCACTATTTATAGTTGATTTTTAGGGCTAAAAACTAATTATTACCGTTTAAAATAGGTCACCACGGTTAAATAGCCATTTGGAACGGCTAGAATCCATCTTTTTCTGCCTTTTGCAACGGAAGGAATCGGCTAGAAACCGACTTCTGAAAAGGTATGTAGAACCAGGTAGGAACTTTGGGTATAAATGGGTAAGTATCAAGACTGGTTTTTAGTATACCGGGAAGGAACCGGACCCGAGTCTAGCACGCCAGGTAGGGTATGGAACTAAGTATTTTGTGCATCTCTAATTTCACTCATTGTCTAAACAAACATGTTATATTTGAAGTACGGTTTACAATATTATCGTCTACTTCGCCAAGTTTGTCCACAATGCCACGTTTCATCTCTTCAATCAGTGCTTTAACTTTCAAACAGCATTTATATCTCACTTGTGGAGCTCAAGTGTTTGGTCCAAAAACTTTAATCTGCAAATAGATAGATAAAAACAGTCTCGTTTAGAATCTATGCAAAAGAGTACATACACACCACTACTGCAGAAGTGGCAGTTTCAACCCGTTTACTAATGAATGGGTTTGATACTGGTTATGTATTAGTTCTAACATACCAAACACGTATAATTTATAGAAATATATATCCCTTAAAAGGAAACAAGTGAAACGGGTCAACGGGTCGATGCATTTTTTATCCATACATCATCCTGAATCACCTTATAGATTGGAAAGAGAAGGCTACCGTTACCGCCAAGTGAATTACGTCTACAAATGTTTAGCTCTCCAGTCAACAGCATCATCACTATCGTCATCGCTCGATGACTCGTCACTGCTACTTTCCTTCTCCACCACTTTGGGATCTTTAACGCGCTTGGCTGACCTGGCGGCCTTTAGCTCCATTTTTTTCCTCTTGAACATTTCCACTCTCTCCCTGCAAGACCTGCAATAAGTTGCATGTATTTTCAGTCACTCTTGATTTACCATAAATTTCATGTTTATGATATTACCCCTTACTGTAAATTACTTACTTCTGCTCCACAGTTTCTGCTTCTTCAATCATCTCAGCTGCATCATACTACATGATTATCGTTACAAAAGTTAAACATTAGAATTGGTCCGCATATATATAAATGGGTCAAAATCGCCACCTATAGGACTGACAACACTTGGATCCGGACCATGTTTATAAGTTTATGTGCGTAAACGGGTCCATTCTACCCTGTGTTTAGTAGAACAAACCGAAAAGTGAAATAAGAGATTTTTTATAAATATTATGAAAATATTAATCCAAACCTCTTCTTCTTCGAGCCTGTTGTCCACCTCCTTCAAGTCTTCTTGTATCAGCTTCTCAAACTCCTTGTATTCATCTCTGATCAAATTTTTCAAAAGTTAAATTATGTTTTCTAGAGCAGTAGTCATAAATGGACCCTTGTTTTGATAAGCCAATTACTTGTGTTGGAAATGAACTATCTGAAATATAAATAATAGTTAAATTATGTTTTCTAGAGCAGTAGTCATAAATGGACCCTTGTTTTGATAAGCCAATTACTTGTGTTGGAAATGAACTATCTGAAATATAAATAATCATGAGACCAACACATTTGAAAACTTACTTGATATCTAGCTTAACAGGAGTAATTCCACGTGCACGTAGATCAGCATCTTTGTCATCAAAGAAGCCTGCAGGAAGAGCCCCTGTTTGAGAAGCCTGAGCCTCATCACCGACTGTCTCTGCCTCTGCAACCGTGCCACTAGAGACTTCAACTCTTCTGTTATCCCCATCAAACGGATACACAACTTGAGCTTTGACAGAACCCACCTTTTTCTTGTTATCGTTTTCCACTAGCTTTGCATTACTAGTTTCTAGCCAAGGAAAGAAACTCAGTCTCAGTATAGAATATACGTGTCAGGTGTATCATCATCTACATAGTAATAAGAATCAGCATTTGATTGAAATGCTATATGCCACTAGCTTAGAAATTACATAAAGAGCCCACAAATGCAGTCAATAATATATCTTGATCCACACGTTTATCCAAAATAGAGAATGTTTTGGGATCACATTTATCCAATAGATGCTTACTTTATATCCTATTGTATGGCAACCGCCTATAAGGGAACAAAGATGACTATAAGCCATTATATATTCAACTAGTATTTTGACCTGCCGTGCGTTGCGGCAACGTCGAAACTTAAAGTAACTCAAACTTATACCGTCAAATACTTGACCCGACTCGTTTTCAAACAAAATTTACGCCAAAACGTAGACAAACTAAAAACAGCACGAAAACGTATTATATTTGACCCGACTCATTACCGAGAAAATTTACGTAGAAACGTAAACCAACTTGGATTTATAACAAAACGTACTTAAAAATAAGCGCGTAAGAAATTAGTGTTCTTTTACGTTAAAGAACGGTCCCACGCGTTGCGGCGGAGTAGAAACGTTAAATAACTCGAATTTGTACCGCCTAGTGAGTAGTGAAAACATATTATATTTGACCCGACTCGTTTCTGAACAAAGTGTAGACCAACCAAAAACGTACCTAAAAAATAAGCACGAAAACGCATTATATTACTCGAGGGAGTCAAAAATGACATTTTACAAAGTTTTTAGAAAGCTGAGGGGGTGTAAGTGGCAATGGTAAAAGTTGAAGGGTTAAATACACAAAAGAAAAAAACATGGGTTGGATGGCATTGTTGTAAATTTGGCAAAGAAAAGCAATAAAAAACAGAGGGTGTGTCTTAGGTACTATTCCTAAGACACACTCTTTTATAATATTAATAATAATAATAATGGCTACTTGCAAAAAGAAAGAATTTATTTTGCTCAAAATAATGATATTGACTCTAACCCTTGGGTATGTTGAAGAGAGGACATAACAAAAATTCTTGAAGTTGGTACCAAGTTCAACCACACCTTACTAGTATACTTAAACATTCAGAATGATAGTTAGGTAGAAAAGGCTTGGAAAATTATGATAATCAAGTAATGTGATGTGCTCTAACCGTTTTGTTTTGTCTTTGTCGCAGGATTATCAAAGAAGTTAGGAGGAAGTGTAGATTTGGACTGAGCTTGAGGTGGTATACTTTGGCTTTTATATGACTCAGCAGGACGCTCGGGTTTCGCTTTATTAAGTTCTGTAGAATCCACGGCCTTCACATTGTTAGGTCGACTAGCTGCAGCAGCATTTGCTTTTACGTTTTTAATTGCCTGTTAGAATAAAAACAGCACAAAAAAGTAAATGTGTGCTTTAAACACCACAATACATATTAACATCGCATATGTGTTATTCTTCTCATCATGAAGCAGCAAGCTGAAGGTACAGGAACATCAAAATATGTATCGCACATGTTAAACAAAGGAGACAAATAATACATCCAACACGATCAACTACTACACGGATATACTTCATCTTTATGTTAGACACAATCAGCATAAATAATAATGGAATGAAATAAAGCAAGCATCTATAGAATACACAAACACGCACAGATATATACATATATACACACCGATATACATACTTATAGCATACATATATAATTGTGTGGGTGTCCAATCTCCAATGAAAACAAGAATCTCTATTTGGTTTTAAGAATTAACATGGTCAACATAGAGAACAAAAACATTCTCACATTTATAACAGATGAAGTAATTTATCATCTATTAATGAAGGATCAATACCAATTAAGCATCACCACCACCATTTGTTTATTTGGTGCATACACACACACACACACACACACATTCCACTGCCATGTGCACATTAAATCATATTACCTCACGATGCTTTGCAGATATTTGGTGTGCACTCCAAGCAGACTCGGATTTTAGAACAATATCGCAAACTTTACAGACGGGCTGGTCAGATTCATTGTACCTAGAAGCAGAATAGAGAATACAGTAAGAAGTTATAGGATGTATAACAGCATTTTTCAGATTTAATTTGTGCATAGTTAATCGAAACTGTAAATGATCTAACAATGCAAGCAGAACTAAAAGTCATACAAAACTCACACTGTCAACGCTAAGGGCTAAGGCACTTGAACATAAGAGATACAGTCATCCTGATTATTAACTAAGAACCTTGTATCGAAGTGCAGATATATGTGAAAATTAATATTATGTAATGAGAAGTCTAAGCCAAAATGAATCCACAAGCCTGTGAAAGCTGAATCGAACGCTACACAGGGCCAAGACTACTTTCCTCTACTGCTTTAATTTTTCAATGAGTAGGTCTGCCTAACTAACAGTCTTAACAATACATCTGATATCATAAAATATAGCAGAAGCAGCTTTTTATTAACAAATTCACTGGTAAATTCACAAAAAAATCGACTTCAGAGCTCCTTGTGTCCAGTCCACATAGGTATGCCAATTAGGTCAAAACACTTTCAAGATGGCCATACAAAGTTACAAACCTGAAACTCTAATAAGCTGAAAGTGATACCCTGACTCATCAATATCATGATCCTTCACAACATGCATAACAACAAACTAACATTGTAAGAGTGCACAAAAAAGGTTAAAGAGGTGTAACAAATGTCACATCTAAACCAAAACAAGATGTTAACAGACATCAAACTTTTTCTTGTTAAGCATGTTAACAATGGCCATAGTAGTCAAAGGCACACAAAACACTCGCCTAGGCGCCCAGGCGCAGCCCAGTGCATCCATACCACCTTGCGTCCATCAAGGCGCTCGGCCAGATTCTATAAATTCCAGCCAAATTCCAGTCTCAACAGGCCTAACCAGCTAAAACTTGTCTCAGAACATCCAAAAAGACCTTGGAACCAGCCTAAAACATGTCTAAACCCCCTAAAAATGGTATGTTTATACTATGTGCCTTGCTTAAAAAAGCACTCGCTTTTCAAGCGCCTTGAGTGCGCCTAGCACCTTTCACTACCTAGATAACTGCTAATAGTTAACCTATCAAATTCATGAAAAACAATGATTAACCGGCTTATACCATGCCCTATTTATAATTTTCTTAAAAAATAATGAAAATATTTATAAAAAAAAAAAAACATTATTTCCGGTTCCAGATCATTTAATTTGAAAATAATGAAAATATGTATACCTTACAAGAGGAGAATCAATACGTTTATCCTGCTTTTGTGCTTTCAATTTAGCACGATACAGCGCCTTCTTCTTTGCTTGAGCATCCATTAATCTGCAACAACAATTCAAACATCAGTCGGATGTATAATCTCACAAATCCAGTCTAGTTTAAATAACAAAAACACAAATTATACGAAGTAGTTATAGATTAGGGTTAGGTTAGAGATTACAGTAAGTAGAATTCGCTTCGTATGTTGCAATTTAGCACAAATTGATGAAACTAAGATTGAAAAATAGAGAGTTAGAAATGTTTACCCTTACACCGGCGACGGTTGTAGAGCTACGGTGTTCCGTCGTCGCCGCTGCTGCTCAGATTTGGTTATGTCCTACAAAAATTTAGTAACTTGACCATAAAGTGTGGTTTGGTTAGTCCAAAAGACTACTCGTCATAAAACAAAGTAAATAAAAAATAAAAAAAATTACATTTAAATAAAATCCTAAAACTACACTAAAAAAAAACCTAAAGTCACATTAAAAAAAACTTAAAGTTGTTATAAATATATTATAATGTTATGGTTATCAACTCTTAAAATAGACTGGCTTCTTCTCCAAGTTTTCTTCTTCTATATATACTACATTGTATCTCTTGTATTAGACACACCTATCAATGAAATATCAGTCTTTTTCTCCCTACATCTCTTTCTCTTATTGTTTGCTATTAGGCTAGTAGGTCGTTGTTTCACAACACGTTATCAGCACGAATTGCTTTGAGAGTTGGATCATCTTCCATGAGGTAAATGTATTTCATTATATGTTATTCTCTCACACATAAACCATATAGTAATTCATACGATATTGGGTTATCTCGAAATGTATATTTATTATTTCAATTTAATAATAATGAATTAGGCATATTTTAACAACCTGAATTGTTTAAATTGATTATTTAAGTATGAATTGTTTTTTTTTTTCTTTTTTGAACGGCAACTATGAATTGTAATATTGTAATTTTGTCGATCACCAAGTAATGTAAAAGTGAATCGGAAATAGAGATCCGGGAATTTTTTTTATTCAGTTCACAAAGTTTTTACTTTAGTGGTTTTATTAGGTCCTAATATTAAACTATTAATTTTATTTAAGTTACTGAATTTATGGAAAAATATTTGTTTCTTTTAGTATATTTTTCTTTATTTTTAAATTAAACACTTTTACATGGTTAGTTGACTTTAGATCCGTTTGTGTATTCTAGATATAATACAAATTCTATATGGCATATTTTTGCATTACTTTTAGATATAGATCTAAACCAGTAAATTAATATCTTTAATTTTGGGTTGAATTTAAGAGTGATATTTGTATACATGTTCAAATCTTTAAGAACGTTTTTCCTTATTGTTTTTTTTTTCTATTTTGGTTCCAACCACCCTGTTGTGCAATAAACGCTCAATGATCAAACCTGTATGTCTCCGGTGAGGCAACTACATCTATGTTTTACCTTATGTATTTGATATGGTTAACGATCTATTTACCACCGTATTTCTCCAATGGAATGAAGTATAAAATGTATAATTTGTGTACTTAATTAATTTAAATGGAGCTGATTTTAGGAGGTTATATATATGTTTAGCTTTGTTGTTTGAGTGAGGTTGCTAGTAAAATTAGAATAAAGTGGTTGGTTAAATACAGATGAATAGTAACTGTAAAAATGGTTTCTTTGGAGTTAAAACACCATTGCTTTTAATTTTCGTATAAATCATATTTGAATTTCTTATAAGATATTATTATTAGTTTTTCATATGTACATACGCTTGTATATGCATAGATACACATTTTATTTGGAGATTGACATTTTTCAGTTTGTTGTCGAGGCATACTAGTTTATTGGTGACAAATGTTTAATTTAATTAAAAGAAACTGAGTGATTTATAGTAAAGTTAACATTTTAATATCCACGATGTATGTTTTGCCTTTATTTGGTTGAGTATAACAATTAAATCTCTTTGGTTCTAAAGTTAAAAGCTTTTGGTTTAACTGAAAAAAAATCATGTATCCTTTTGTTAGATGAAAAGTCAAAAATTTATGTCATTTGATTACATTTGCATTAATATGATTAGTGCATATATAACTATAATATATATAATTTCATGGTATCTTTATCATATATCAATATGTAAAGTTCTATTATATGGTAATATGATATAATGCTATATATTGTATAATTTGATTTTATAGTATGCTCTTATATTTGGTATGATATAATTTATTTATAAAGATGATACATAGAGAACACTAAACCAAAGTTATGATATATTATTACTATCATGAAAGGATACAACTATTCTTAGATATGACACGAAGTGTCATATTCACGTATCTCATTATCAAGTTATGAAAGACCTTAAGATGTTAGATCGATAAGATTATATAATTCGGACATACGATTACTTCTCAGTTGATGTTATGTGAAGAGAAGTTTATTTATAAGAGAAATCAGATAAAACAAATTTTGTTTGTCCCTCAAATATGCTTCTGAGGTAGCAATATCATTAAAAGGGTATGAAAGGTTTGAAGTAACAGTATATCCGTATGTCCGAGAAAATAACGAAACTTGTTTGGTTCTACTTTGATTCATGAAATGAATATATATTGATCATTGTGATCATTGATAAAAATACAATGATGGTTATGTTGATAATGAGATCAACCATTAGAAATTATAATGAGATCGACTACAATAATTGTAATGATAGTCATGATGAGATCGACTGTTAGAATTGTAACAATAATCATAATGAGATTGACCACCAAAAGTGGTAAACTAAGGAATGACCATATAACATGATGGTCTAAACTTTGAAGTTATAATACATTTTATTGTATCTTACATTTTGTATTACATACGTGCAAGTAATAGATATATGATCATAAACCAAAAGTTTATGGATCATAATTATTTAATTAGTTGGCATGACCGGTTAGACCACACCGAGTCAATGATGATGTGAAACGTAATGAAGAACTAGAAGATTCTTCAAGCTGATAATTAGCATGTAATGTTTGAGCTCAAGGGAAATTTTATATTTGCCAAATAAAATAGGGTGTGAATCCCTAAATAAAGTTTGGAAATGATAAAAAGATATGAATATCCTATCATTATACCATTTAGTGTTTTAAATCGATGCATCGTCTAAATGGTTATCACGTATGCAACTTGAAGTTTGCATGATATGTGTTAGCTACAAAGATAGCAAGCATGTTATTTCACATTGGCATATTTGTTTTGGTAAATTTAATTCCCATTGTTTTGGTAAATTTAATTCCCAAGTGATAAATGATTATTGGAATAAGTGTTGAACTTTCTATATATTTATACACGAATTGCTTTTGTTGAAGACGTAACCAAACGTCTACGATTGATTGCAAAGCCAATAATCATGAGAGTAAAAGTTTATGTTTAAATTTGAGTACATGTGATTTTACATATGTGATAAAATTAACTCACATCAAGCCAACATGTTGTAATAGTTTCTCCCCATTATAGTTGGTTTTTGGTCAGGAACCAAAGATGTCCCTTCTAAGATTTTGGTTGTGCGGTATATATGATCCACCATTACGCACAAATGGGACCTTAAAAGGTGGTTGGGAATATATGATAACGAATAGGGCTTTTCACGAGATATTTATTTATGGCTCAATTAATTGATATCCATCTAAATGGATTAACATTCCCAACATCAGGGGGAGATAAAAAGCTGTTGGAAAAGAAATGAGTTGGTATGAATTATCATTGATCCTCAAAACTAAAAGTGTGAACCAGAAGTTCAAAGAATAACTCATTTACAAAGATTAGCGAATCTAGTACCAGACGCATTCACTGACCTTAAAAAGGTGACTATGTCACATATACCAACTGCTAATGCTCCAATTAAGATGAGTGTCCTAGAAGGACAATCACCACATGTTTGTAATGAGTCTACTGCACGTCTGAAGCGTGGTAGACCAGTCGGTTCCAATAATAAAATTCCTCGAAAGTTGGAGCAACTAATTAATATGGTCAAGTCGAGGTTATATTAAAATGGTCTCCTGAAGAGACAATAGACATGATGGTTCAAGAAGAACCTCAGGTACCTGAAAATAAAGAGATCTCGATAAGTTATATCATGTCTAACATATCTATGGAATCGAAATAAAAATCGACGTCGTTATACTTTTGTATATAATCTAGCGCTTGAAATGATTAAATGATGAGGATCAAGATTTGAGATTTACCTATGAACGTAAACATAGAAATGATTGGCCAAAATGGAAAGACGCAAATAAGGCAATGAATTCTCTAATGACATGGAAAGTATCTGGACCAGCAGTCCATACAACTGAAGTTTTAAAATATGTTGGATATAAACGGGTCTTTTATGTGAATTATGTGAAAATCAAATTGAGCGATTTTCGCAAATACCTATGATTGGTGGCACAAGAATTTTCGCGATATAAGGAAAAAATTGGTGGCACAAGAATTTTTGAAAATACCTATGATTGATTATGAGGAGATGAATTCTCCAGTGGTGGATGCATTGACTTTCCAATATTTTATTAGTCTGGTAATATAAAGAGAGAATTGATATGCGTCTTATGAATGTTATGTATCACTTGATACTGAAAGTTTACATGAAAGTCCTGAAGGATTAAATTATATAAGTCATGTAAAGTAAGTTTTCGAGAACAATGTGATCATTGTATACATATTCGGATTTGAATAGTTATAATTTTTTACATGTTGGATATAATTGGAACTCCTGATGAGTTTCTAAAGCTATTGAGTGTCTTAAAAAGTTAATTGAAACATCTTAACGATGTAATACTTGTGCACCAAGAAACATACATAGAAAACGTGTACCCGATGATTGTGATATCTCAATAAATAGTGTACACGCATGGTACAATAGGGATTTTGGAGATAAAAGCAAGTGTTTATGACATTTGTGCATATGATACAGATCTATATGTGTTATATGGGTAAGTTTATGTAACACAACTCATGAAGAGTGAATGCACATGCATATTTGGATAAGATGGGAATAATTCCCTCATGGATTGATAATGCTAGAAGCATTGATATAAAAACCTTAAGGACATACTATATGAAGTTGACAAAATATGTATGGACTAAAATAGTCGGGTCGAGTTTTGTACAACTTGAGATATTCCCATAAAGAGGGATATAAGTTTGATTAAATTAGCCATGTTTTATCAATATTCTGCTTTTAAAAGCTCACTACAATCGCAGTTTACAGTGATTATGTGTAGGCATTATCGAGAGAAACTGTCGAGCTTTTAGATGGAGAATTTTTGAATGACCTTGGCACAGTCTAATTATTACTCGAACTCCAGTTCGAATATATATGTAATTATATTTTATCAATCCCTCAAGTACATCTAAAAGATGATGTTGGGATATTTTAATATGGGCATAGTTGAACCTTAAAGGATGTTAAAGGTTCTTAAGTCACTTGTTATAAGAAATGCTTATTATCATCTCCTACCAAAGTAGAGATTCTCATTCTAGAAGTACCATCGTGAAATGCATATGTGCATTAATATGTTTTGCTAGCTATGTATGGTTATAATATCTTTCACTTGAGCTAATTGTCATGATATAGCCTTTGTCATACGAAGAGATATTGAAATGAGTTCAAAGAAATATTTCAGGTATAAACGATATTTGATTATGTTTTACTAACTCATCAAAACAAGCTTGGTTAGTCTTATAGATGCAGGAATGTAACAAAACACAGTCATGAACATATGATATTTTTGGAGACACCTAAAGTCTCGGTTAGAAGATTGTACAACATTGCTCAACATAAATGCTTGCACATTAAAGGATGGAGCGGCAAATAATCTGCTACAAAAGCTTTGATCAACTTTCAAGGAGGATGGACACATGTCACTTAAAGGATACATGTTAAAATGAGGGGGAGACTTATTCAAGTTGCACTCTTTTTTCCTCACTAAGTTTTGTCCCATTTGGGTTTTCTTAGTAAGGTTTTTAATGAGGCAACGTACATGATCCAGAAGTATCATGAGAAGAAAATACGCGCTGCACTCTTTTTCCCTTAGCTGAGGTTTTGTCCCACTGGGTTTTCCTAGCAAGGTTTTTAACGAGGCAGCATTTCAAAGCGTATTAAGTTGATAACCAAGGGGGAGTGTTATAAATATATTATAATGTTATGGTTATCAACTCTTAAAATAGACTGGCTTCTTCTCCAAGTTTTCTTCTTCTATATATACTACATTGTATCTCTTGTATTAGACACACCTATCAATGAAATATCAGTCTTTTTCTCCCTATATCTCTTTCTCTTATTGTTTGCTATTAGGCTAGTAGGTCGTTGTTTCACAACAAAAGTTACATTTAAAAAAAAAACCTAAAGTTACATTTAAAAAAAAAACTAAAGTTACAAATAAATAAAAAAACTATTCGTTTTCTTCAAGATTCAAAATGTGTTCGATCAAGTCTGATTGAAGATTGGCATGTGTGAAATCGTTATGTAACGAGAACCTGTTTAAATCTTGTTGTTCTTCGCTAACCGGAACATTATTATGCTCCACCGCATTCTCGTCATACTCACAAATTGCATGCCCTTCTAAACCTCCTCCTCTTCTTCGAGAACTAGTTGTGTCGCGGCTACCACATTTTACGGCTTCTAAGGTGTCCGTCGAACCCGACGAGCCTATCGGCGATGAGATGTGAAAGTGATTGAGAGTTTTAAAGACTCTTTTTATGATGGGTTATTGGATTTTATCACCCCTAACTATTGGCTATTGGCCGCTGTCACCCCCAACTATCACTTTGACGCCCGCCACCCCCAACTTAACACTTAATGTGTTCTGTCACCACGTCGTTAACTGATTACTAACTTTTGATCATGTTACTATACATTTGGGGTGTCCTAAGATCCTAAAACCTTCGTAAGATCCCTATGACACCCCCAACGGTATAGTAACATGATCAAAAGTTAGTGATCCGTTAACGATGTGGTGATAGAACACGCTAAGTGTTAAGTTGGGGTGACGAGCGTCAAAATGATAGTTGGGGGTGGCAGCGGCCAATAGCCAATAGTTAGAGGTGATAAAATCCAATAACCCATTTATGATATATGCAATGAATTTGACTTTATATTTTACTCTAAAATGATGTAATGATTTAGGCATTTATAGAATAAAGTTTATATGGTTAGGGTTCCCGTAAAAAAAAAAGGCATATTTCATACAAAGTTTAGAAGTCTATGTAGGCATGGTGTTTTAAATTTTCGGTTTGATGTTTTATATTCTTTTGATAGCATGATATTATATAGAAAAACACCAAAAGTAACAATTTAAAACACAATTAAATGTATTACATGCATAAAATCTAAAAACACCATGCAAAAGAATTAATCAGTGTGTTTTAAATTAAATGCCTAGAATAATTATGACTGTGTTATAATTTGTTGTGTTTGATGTTTTTCTATGTTATACCATATAAAAAAGAATATAAATCATTATACATAAAATTTAAAACATCATGCCTACATAGACTTCTTACACTTTGTAGGAAAAATGTCTTTTTTATACTAAACTTACCCAAGTTTCTATTATGATTTTTGTAATAATGAAACGCCAAATCTATCGATGACAATGTGCTGTATTATTCTGATACCAAATGCACATTCCCTTGTTGGTGACTTTGGCCAAAGAGGTAAATCCCATCTCTATATTGTGGGTAAATTTTTGTATAAAAATGGTTAAATGTGTGGGTATTTATAGGTTTTAAATTAATTAAAAAAACTTAAAAAAAAAAATTAGCCGTTGTCAACGGCAATAAATGAAGGGGGGCCCACTAATTTGCCTCGTCTCCAACGTTTTGGAGATGCCGTGAGTGCGACGCAGCCCAAGGGCGGTGTGCAACGCCGGGGACGGACTAGGACAGGGGGGGAACGACCCCATACCCCTTGGTCTTATATTCTTATGAGATTAAAATAAAACCGAATTAAATATATTAAAATAAAACTGAATTAAATAATTAAATATTAGTTTAAAATATATAACGTTTCTCAATACGAAAAATTCCAAGGAACACGAAAACATCATTTTTAATATTACAATTTTATTTTGTGAGTTTTTTCTTTCGGTTGCTATTGTAATTGGTGGTATCTTACCGGTCCTGTAACAAATCAAGCCAATGTTGACTAAATTCTCATCGCGACCCCTGCCGAAGCGTGCGTGTTGAAAGTTACTTGTAGAATTTGTTATGTTAGTATCTTCATTTATAAGCGTGGATGGTTAAAAGTTACTTATGATTCTTAATATCTTATCATCCAAAATCAAAGTAAAATAAAAAACCGCCTTAAAACAATATATATATATATATATATATATATATATATATATATATATAAAAACTAATGATTAGCTATTAATTAAAGAATGACTAAAAGAGATTTATGCTAGGGAAAAATTAATGATTTATATAAGGTAGTGTGTGACAGTGTATGCATATAGCAATACGCTTAATGAAATTATAGAGGAAATGTTTGTAAATTAGCTTCTAGAGTGGTCAATTTTGTTTTTAGCATTTTTCTACAGGTATTTTTATCAATATACTTCATTCAAATACCCATATCTTAAATATTTCTTAGTACGAATGGATAAGCACGGTTGATATCGACTTGAGCACTGAAATCTCTTTGCAAACGTGCAGACATCTTGTGTCGATTCATGGTCGAATGGTACTTTTAAACGTATGTTTGTGGTGCATAATATTTCTACAGGCATTTTTATCAATATACTTCATTCAACCAACCTAAGATCCAGCCATTGATCGATCACAAATTTTAAGAAGTCATGTAACTTTTACTTGGATGCGGTCGTTCTATAGTCAAGATCTCAAGCCAATTATCAAGCGTCGATCTTTAGTACGATCCATGGGCGCCAATGATCGAGCGTTTGATCTTTAGTATGATCCATGGGCGTGTATTGAGAGTAGAGGTGTTCAAAATAACCGGTTTTTTAACCGGTATCTCAATAACCGGTTTGGGTTTTTGAATAACCGCCGGTTCGTAACCGGTTTTTGATAATTTCGTAGTAACCGGTTTATAACCGGTTATTAATAACCGGTTTTTTTAACAAGATAATAACCGGTTAACCGGTCTGATTTTGGGAAAAAACAACCAGAAGGCTACAGACCTGTTTTGTGATCGTTGGGGGCTGAAAAAAACGGTAATATTACCGTTTTATTACCGTTTTGGACGTGAATGATTGTGTTTTTAACCCACAAAACATCTATAAATAAGACTTGGATGCATATGTTTAGTCCCACTTCAATTCTAGCTCAAAAACACACTTACAAGTTACAAATACGAACATAAGTTTAATACGTTTCAAATGGCGAGTTCGAGTGGTCATGCTACGGCCGATGTTGGTTCTTCTAGTGAGTTGTTTGTGAAGAAGATCTTGAGCACGAATAGGGACCCGACACTATGGGTCAATTTTGATTTATGCGAGATGTCGAATGGAAAAGAAAAGGCGAGGTGCAAAAATTGCGGGACCTTTCTTGCGCCGTATCACCGGACGAGTTTCACCACTTTGATATTTTGGCTTGGTGGAAGATACAAGAACCGCATTATCCCGTTTTAGCCGCCATGGCACGTGATCTACTAAGCTCCCAAGCTTCTACGGTAGCTTCGGAGTCGGCTTTTTCTCTTAGTGGAAGGGTACTATCTATTCGGCGAACAAGACTCACACCGGAGGCGATGGAAATGTGCATTTGTTTGAAAGATTACTTGGATGGCGTGGAACGTATACAACATGTTTCTAATCTTGAAGGCGAGCTTGACGTGGAAGAACAATTACATGAAGTTGAAGTATATCAAGGACGGGCGCAACCACTTTCCGATGACGAACTCATGTACGATGAATCCGTACGCTCTACTAGCCCCCGAAGCGACTAAACGAAGAAATGAAGAAACGACACGACGACAACTTTCATTCTAGACTAGTTAAGAAAAATGTATTGGATATTTTCATGTCTTCTAATGTAATGTTTACTTGAAAAACTATTAAAATAAAAAAAAAACGTATTTTTTTTTGTCCGTTTGTGCGTTTAAACAAGTTTTTAAATTTTTCCAGCCTATTTTTTTATTTCTGCAGCTATTTTTTTATTTCTGCAGCTTGTTTTAATATTTCTGCAGCTTTTTTTATTTTTCTGCAGTTTTTTTATAATTCTGCAGGGTTTTTTTTATAATTCTGCAGATATTTTTATATTTCTGCAGTTTTTTTATAGTTCTGCAGGGTTTTTTTTATATTTCTGCACCTATTTTGTTAATTCTGCATGTGTTTTAATAATTCTGTAGGTTTTATAGAAATTCTGCAGGTTTTGTTTAAAATAACCGAAAAAAACCGGTTTTTTTTAACCGATTCATAGGTTAACCGGTTTATTTTAACCGGCCGGTTATTATCGGTTAATATTTTTCAGTTTGAAAACCGGTTATTAACCGGTCGGTTATTAACCGTAACCGGTTTTTTTTTTTTGGCCCAATAACTCCTACAACCGGTTAACCGGTTTAGGTTATGAAAAAAACCGGTTTGAGCACCTCTAATTGAGAGTGGTGCATATGTTTTGTTTTCGTCTTTATTTTGGATATGTTGATTGTGCTTTTTCAGCTTGAACAGATGAGAAGGTTATGAACATATTACCATTAGCATTTCACTCACATGTTATACACCCCAGTTGCAGTATGCGCATATAATGTACATATGTGTGGGCGCTCGGGAGACAAAAGCGAAAGTGAACTAATTTTAACGTTATTTTACTAATTTCATGAAAATAATGTTAAAAGAGGATGGTTAATCATGCATCATGTGGTGGCGTTGTTAGCCGAAAGATAGAGGAGTAAATGCACTAATTGGTCTTTGTTTTAATGGTCGAGTGTTATGTGCCTTATGTACAAGGCTTGATACAAAACTACCATCGAGCCAAGGGCCACACTAGAAGCAGAATCTCTATTCCTACGAGCTAGAGGTAAGGCTGTCTAAATCTTACCCTACTCAGACCCTACCTAGCTTTGTTATCGGTGGGATTTAGATGATGATGATTTCACTCGCATGTTAATTATTTTTGTAATCATCAAATGAAATTCATTTCATTGTGTAAGCATGCATACACTTGACACATTTGATTCAAGGAGTCGCTAAAATCTCAACATGAACGCAGATGCATTATTCAACAAGACATCAAGTTTTGGACCTTAAACAAGAAGCTCGGGAGCGAAATCACACCTCGTCTGTGAAGTTAACGGATAAATCCCAATAATGACCGACTCCAGCATCAGAGAACACCTTGCGAGCAGCATTTTCAGTTATGCACTCATGCACCAGAAACCTATGAAAACTTGGTTTTGCAACACTCCCTTGCCACACCAACACGCATTTGTTCTTCGGTTTCTCATCATTATCATCTTCATCCTCTTCTTTCACAGCATCAGCCCAGTTTATACGTTTCAGCATCAGTTTCTGATAGCGTTTTATGGATTTACTACCGCCTTCCACCACCACAACACAAATACCCTCTGAGATAACCGCACAGCCAGACAGCCGGTTCTCTTGGGCGTTAACATCAACCTTAAACCGTGTCTGAGGATGAGAAAGGTCATTAACCTTGTACACAGAAACGATCGTCTCAAGGGTATTATTGTCATCGAAAAGTTTCCTCTCTTTCTTTTCACGCCTCTCAGCTGGAGTCAGCTTCCGTGCAATGTTTCTGTCAACATGTGCTTGCTCACGTTCGGCTGCAGCACTTCTTATCTCCATTTCCAGCCGGGTCGGGTCTTGGGTTGCTTCTGCGCCAAGAACTCTCATTAAATTGCTCATTTTGACTTTCGGTTTAGGAGGTTCTAGAAGGCCTTGTCTGATCATTTCTTGACGGTTTTTCTCAGTAGCAAGACGCCTCTGAGTGCGCAGCTTTTTGCGCTCTTTTTGAGTGAGTTTTAACGGTTGAGGTGGGGGTGGAGCGGGTTCAGCTGGTGGTTCGATAGGACGAGGGTGTTCCACATATAAGGTGATCTTTTCTTTCTTTAGTATGTCTTCTGGTAACCCACCTTCTGTAATGTTCCCATAAGTACCAGAATTCAAAAGTGGTACGTCCCTGCAAGTTCAAACAAGCTTAAATCAGATCCAACAAAATACCCGTTTCGATATTTACAGACAAGTAGAGATAAAAAACGGTCAAGTGGTCAAATAGGTGTTACTTTTGACAAACCACTAGGTCTATTTATGTGATTTATTAAAAAATAAAAGCGATAAAAAAAGCATAAAATTTGGAATACTTGTGAAAGTTAAATAACTTACCACCACTCAACATCGGGAATCGGGTCCTTTGGCTTTTCTTTAGTGCTAACTCTCTGCGCAACCTCTATAAGATTGGGATTAATATCCGGTTCAGCCTTGGCCTTAGCAAGCTGTGCTTGCTTTGCTTTAAACTCTCTTGCTTGTGCTTCTCCAAATTGACTCTAAAAACATGAATGCCAACAAACAGCAGATTAGAAACAAACCCTACCAAACCGGAATGAGAAGCAACAAAACACGAAGTGAGAAGATACCTTTAACTTAATGATCTCTGCTTCCTTAGCCCATTTACCTTCCTCCACAAACTGAAATGTCATCTTTTTAGGCCTTAACAGCTTAGTTTTGTCTATGCCCATTCGAGGATCGAAGTGAGGGTTTTTTTCTGGATCGACTTCTAATTCGGGTTTTAGAATCTGGAATGCATCTTTTTTCTGCTTATTAATGTTAACCTGAATTGTTAAAAAAAAGAAGAAGCGGGCGTTAGAACAAAACTTCACATCTAAATATAAAATAATAATAATAATCAGAGTAAAATGCCATTTTCGTTCATCAGGTTTGGCCAGTTTTCGACTTTCGTCCAAATGTTTGCTTTTCATCATCTGGATCCAAAAGGTTTGAAAATGTGTCATTTTCATCCGGCTCGTTAACTCCATCCATTTTTCTCCCTTAAGTCAGAGGTATTTTCGTTTTTTTGGTCTTTTTTAGGGGTATTTGGTCTTTTTAAATAAAGTGAAAAAGACCGCATCGCCCTTAGCAAAAAAGACGTAAATACCTCTGACTTAACGGAGAAAAATAGATGGAGGTAACGTGCCAGATGAAAATGCCAAGATTTCAAACCTTTTAAATCCAGATGCAGAAAAACAAACCTTTGGACAAAAGTCGCAAAACTGGCCAAACCTCAAGAACGAAAATGCATTTTACTCTAACAATAACAATAATAAAAGACTAAAAAGAACAGACCTTAAGAGTGCTCAAGTTGTTTGCTTTTGGTATATTCACCACATTCCCGTGCTCATCTACTTCCCTTCCCAATGCATCCAAACGAAGAACAGGAGCCTTAGCGGGCTTCGGTTGAAGTACCACCTCAGGCGGCATCTGTCCAGGAAACATGTTTAGAAGTGGAGCAAACTCCGGATCCTGTCTAAATCCCATCTTGGCAGCAAGCTCTTGTGCGCGTTTTACAGCTTCAAACTTGGGTGCACTAAGCCCTGCAAGTTGAGGCACCCCACTAACAAGTGGCTGTGTAGAAGCAGTGGAACCAGAAAGCGAAGTATGTGCACTTGTGCTTAAAGGTTGGGAAGTTGCAGGAACTTTCATACTGTCCTTTGAGTCAACGCTTTTGTTCAACTGCACCAAAACAAACAAAAAATATAAACCACCACCACACCTTATTATAACGTCAAAACCGATTTCAATGGTAAATATACATTAGATTTAACTGCCATTTTCCTCATGGTTTGTCCAATTATGCCAGTCTAGACCAAATTTCAAATTTGTACCATTTCCGTCCCTGACATTCTTTAAACATGCCAGTTCCGTCCAAAAAAAACTAAAGTCTGTTAAAACTTACTGTTTAATGAAGGGTAAAACCGTCATATAAAATAACAAGGCATGCTTCTTATATAAAAAAAAACTAAAAGAAGGCTCAAATCAGAACTTTTGTTCAACTTACCAAGGGGATTTTCTTCATCTTTTCGGCAAGTTCCTTTCGCTTGAGTAAAGTTGCTTTAGCCTTAGATAAGGCATCGAGAGAAATGCCACCACTCTTGCCAGCATCTAAAGAATTTCCATCTGTACTGGATTTCCCAGGAACCTCATGAGATCTGTTACTATTAACTCCTTCATTTTCAGTTTTGGTAGAAATCAAAGATACCTTAGGGATATGGTGTTCGGGCACCAAAGGGGTCTCATGTGGGGTTCCAAGTGCCCTATTGCGCAATCTCGGTGCACCACCCTGTAGCAAAAAGTATGGAACGCAAGTCAGCATATGTAAACAAGATGATATGAAACAAATATGATTCCACATAGCAAAGATTGTAAGAAGAATATAACCCAAATCATGGATATGAAAACAGCTCTTACAAAATAACAAACTGCCAATACAGATTGCAGAAATAAGATATAACCCTGATGCTGAGTTTCCATGAATGTCCCGTTAAAGTCTCAACCAAGCACAAGTGCATACACAACACAAGTCATCTAATGTGAATTTTAAAAAGCAAGCCTGGGGCCAAAGCTCACTTCTGGCTCGGTGAGGTAGGGGTGTTCAGAAAAAACCGTAACCAAATAAAAACCGTAAACCGAACCGTAACCGTAACCAAATAAACCGATCCAAATAACGAATTCGGTTTTTGGTTTGGTTTCTAACCGAAACCGAATTGTGAATATGGTTTTTGGTTCGGTTTATGGATCCACATTTTATTTTATTTGGTTTATTCGGTTTATTTGGATAACCGAATAAACCATTTAACTTAATTAATTATTAAATAAAAATAATAATATTTTATAAATCATATACAATTTATTAGCCCAAAATAGTTATTTTTATGTAGCCCAAATACCAAACGTAAATCTAAAACCCCAACTCAAACCCACTCATTTCTAAAATAATAGAACTTAAGACCTATATTTTCTTGGAGAAAGACTCATGTTTGAAGATTATTTATATTTTGTGTCATTAGACTTGTTAACTATTTATAGTTTCAATGATATTTGTTTTGAAGCTTTAACTTTGTTTGTGGTTGTGTCTACGACTACTTTATGGACGTGTTTGTTTTATTTCGCAAGGAAACTTTCTTGTATTCATATATTGTTAGGTGTAAATTAGTTGCGATGTTCGAAAGTTGGAACACAAACATAAATATAAATTAGGAAAAAAAGTACTTAGTATAATTTGGTTAGATTTGGTTTATTTAGATTATTTGGTTTCTAACCGAAACCAAACCGAATTGAATTTGGTTTGGTTTGGATCGGTTTGCATATTCCTTATTTGGTTTGGTTTGGTTTTTGGTTTAGGGTACAAAATTTTGAAAACCGAATAAACCGAACTGAATAAACCAAATAAACCATAAACCGAACCGATGAACACCCCTACGGTGAGGGGCAGTGTGTACAAAAGGTGAACAAGCAGCAAAACGCACAAAAATGGCATAAAATGTTGTACATATAGCTTTTTAGTACATATAAGTTTATCTACATATTGAATCTTATCTCTGTCTAAAATTTTGGGTAACAGATGCTCAAAAGCTTTGAAAAATACAACAGAATCACATAAACACATTGTGCCTCACGTAAAAATAACGGTGCACGCTTTGCGCCTCGGCTCGAAACCCTATAGCCTCGGTGCGCCTGACGCTTTTTAAAACCTAGCATCTAATGCAGTAGCTGCAAAAAAAAAATCTTAAAAATATATATATAGAGAGAGAGAGCTTATGTCAAAAAATCAAAGCTCGCACCATGTTAAAACTTTTAAGATGTCAACCACTCAACTAGCTTACTTACCATCTTATAGTTACACATATATTTGCTAACAGACAGAAGCTACCTAACACTTAATTTTTGCCCTACATTTTACAACAAAATTCTTACAAATCAAACTGCAAAAACCAATCCACATACCATGTTCAAGTAAATTCTAAACTGCAGTGTGTTCAAATTATGATAAAAAAATATGCTCAGAACTGCAAAGAACCGCATAATGCACCCGTACATATTGCCTTAAACGCCACACACCTAACAGTTATGTAACCGCCCATAATTCCCTCTCCACTACCTATATATACATTTTATGCACAATGTAGGAACGCATTATCTGTTTCTTGCAGTTCTCAACGTTTTACCACTTCCAAAACAATGTATCCAACTATAAACTGCAACTAAGTCCAAAAATTTCAATTATCAAATTAAACCACTCCTACAGGCCATAAAAACACCTAACTCACCTACACAAACATATAAACCAAAATCACAAAAACAATAAAGAAACTTACATTAGCACCGGAAACACCAACCGACTCATCTTCATCCTCCACCTTGACACTCCGCTTCCTCAAGTCACCAACCTCCACCTCCTCCTTCTTCACACTATCCTCAAACCTCCTCCTCTCCTTCCTCTCCTCCCTATCTCTCTCATCCTCAGCAGCAGCAACTTTCACCTCAAACCTCCGCCTCTCCTTCCGCTCATCCGAAACCCTAACTCGCTTATCTCGAACATCATAATACCGATCTTCATCCTCACTATCTCCACGGTCTTTCCGCTTGTGATGCCGCCTGTTATCCACTGATTTCTCTCGCGATTCTCTCTCCTTGCTGGTTTCTCGATCGTATGATTTCTCGCGCTTCACGCGGTTTTCGATTTCTTCGGATCGTTCGCGTTCGGATCGGCGACGGCGGTCGTCGGTTTCGCGGTGTTTGGAGCGGTGGTGATCGTCGGCGTGTTTGCTGGTTCGATCGGAATCCCTGTGTTTCCGGCTGGATCGTTCCATCTGGTTAGGGTTTTGTGAAATGGGAACACGAGATTGACGTGAATCAGAAATCGGTTATCTTATACAATAAAACCTAACAAGGCTTCTTGTATTCTCAAATTTGTTTCTTTTTTTTTGGGCCAAAGGCCCAATTGAAAATTATATGATTGTAATTGAAAGCTTACTTTGATTTGGCAATGCTAATTGCTAAAGTGATACATGATTTTATGATATTGTTATCAATATTTTACATTTTTACTAGTTCATTACGAGGTGTAAGGAAGTGAATTTCGTATTCATTTTATGACTTTGGGTTTATTATAATCGGGCAGTTTTGGGTTAAATATTTCATATTCGTTTTATGAGTTTGTTTTTATTATAATCAGGCAATTTTGGGTTAAATATGTGAGTAAGTTTAGTAAAACATGTTAGATTTGGTCGGGTTGTGCATTGAAACAAGGTCGAAGCAATACTTTCGGAGAAAAAAAGGCTTTAAGCCTCCAAAAATTTTAACACCTCGATTTTTTTTCTTTACCTAATTTATTTTGTTACATATGCTCTATGCATCATCGTTGATTGTTCGCAATTTCCCAAGAGTCCATCATAGGTTTTCAAGATTGTAAAATGGAAGAGTTCGTCTCACTTGTCTTGATCTCTTTCATATATCTCTTAGATCAAGCTTCGTCTTCTCTCCATGCTTTTTTCACATAGTTGATTTGACCATCGGCGTCTCCAACTCCCGAGAGTTCAAGTTTGTCTTTTCATCTTATGGTTCTATGTTAACCCCAACCTCATGCGTAGGCCTAAGATCAATCACATCCCATCCAGTAACCCTTTAGGTTGTGCGGTAAGGGTTGTGGACCCATCCACCTTAGCAAAAAAAACACACAATGGCGTCCCCTCCTCCTATTGTGGCGGCGCCCTTGGAGGGGCACTATTGGTGAACTGCGACCACAATAATGAGCGGAAACGAGGCGAGTTTGGTGGGCCATTATGAATGGTGACCGTTGAACGTCATTTTTATAAAAAAAAAATCAAATTCTTTTACTTTTCCATATATATATATATATATATATATACACACACACACTTATTTTTTTACCTTATCTCTACTCTCAGTTTTATACTCTTAAAACCTCTAATCTCAAATTCTATACTATTGAATGGCACATCGTTGGATCGTGGAAGAGGATATCGTTTTGGCCACGAGTTGGGTGGGTATCATTGAGCTAGGGATGCATTCAGATTCGTAGAAATTTTGGAGCAGGGTATTGTCCACATTCCATCAACATGTGGGTGCAAACCATAGTAGTATTGTGAATGCAATATTAGGAAGGTTTTTGCTCCTAAGTGGACAAAATTTGAGATGTGCTATGTCTATGAGCTGAGGGTTTACTTGAGGATGAAGCGCTTATCGTGGCCCATAGCGAGTTCCAAGCACGACACCAAATTCAGTTTGTTTAACGAAGGTGGCATTTTCTTTATGAACTACATCTTTCGTCAAAAAACGTTGCTTTCTCCCAATATTCTCTCAGACATCCCCAAGTTTGATTCTCCATTCCCAACGAACCTAATTTATATAGTTCAACAAACTCGACTATTCATTTAAAAACAACAATTTCACTCACGGGTTAATCATGCACTTTTCAACTAATTGGGATCATGGTCTCTATAAGTCTATGTTTCGTGTTAGACGTGCACATGCGTATCGCCATTCACATTTAAACTTATGCAATCAATATTTCATGTGAATCTTACATATATCGTCATTCATGCTCGATTTATACACTCGAGATTACATGCCAATCTTACACATGTTAGTCATCAATCATACTTAAATTCATACATTTCTGATTACATGGTAGTCATACTTGAATCCATACATGGGCATAACCCGAGTATTTTGCCTACGTTGGACACATGCATACTTAAATAGAATCACATACACATGCTTAGTTCTTCATACGTGTGCCTCACTTGAAATACTATAATTTACCCTTAACCCCTACACCACTAGTACAAACTATGCAGACCACGCAACGACCAGGATAATCACGAGTGCACATGGGATCATAATGCTAGGCGCATGAAAACCATGGTAGGTTCTATTGTGTGCCGTAGCACGGAACGTAATAGGACATCGAGTAACGAAACGTACGTGACATGGTTAGAACATGGTGCATACACCACTGGTACTTCCTATATATAAGTATTCCTACCATGTTAACAAACTTTCATAAAACATGTCATGTGAAATTCGGTGTTATTCGGGCCTTAGTGAATACTATAATCTAACAAACAAACTATGGTGCGTCACAAGCTTTTCCATAGTTATACACAAATACACCTTGAAACACTTAATACACGGTTGACTATAACAAAATCTCGTACTCAAAATCGTTAGCCATGGCAGCTACAACTATCACTAACATCCTTCAACGCGTTATGTTCGCATTCCGGATGGTACCCTTACTATTTTTACCTCTTACGTATAGCCATCGAAACATTGGTTCACTCCCTACAATTAACCATCCCTAAGCCAAAATTATTCTCAGCTACTCACTCAATGCTTCGTCCAAATCCTATCTAATGCAATACGGCTTAAACATTCAATCTATTTTAACAAACATCCTCACAAGCTCGACTCAGTCAAGTAAATTTTGAAACTTTTCCATCCTTATCACACCTAAACACCAACAAATCAGCCCCTTTAAACTCCACAAAGTCTTTGAAAACCGTGGAATTTTTACCATCCCGCTCTTGTTTCCAAGAACATTTCTCCTACAACTCGTGATTTTACTAATACATTTTGAAACCAATAAATTTTTTTCTTACAACTATGGATTGGGCCGCCCGATTTTATAAGATTACATCCCTATTTATCCCAAACACTTTCCACTCCTTAAGTCGTATTTTCCTTAAACACTTTCACCAAGTAATCCAAATTCGGTCAACTTAATATCACATATATGCACAACTACCATTTTACTTCTTTTTACACTTACTTAGGGATAATGTCCCAACCCACGTTAGTCAAACGAGTTACTTTTACAACCTATCTATTATCCTTCCAAATTGATCTACGTACGCCCAATCAACCATAAACTGCAAATTTAGCCAAAACTTTGGTCCATACATTTTTTAACACGCTTATACATAAACACTGCTTAGGCACTAAGCATCAAAATTTCTCACCTTAGCCAAACATTTTAACTGATTATCACTCGTATCGAACCACCAAAATACCATCTTATCCTAAGTCTTTCTCTTGAATAAATTTCGGGACGAAGTTTCATAAAGTATGGGAGACTGTAACGCTCCACATTTTTATACCTTCCATATTTAGAAAGTTGTATTCACATTTCTATTTTTAGAAACTTGTATTCGTGTTTCATTTCCAATCTCGTACTCCGAGACTTTGATCATAATGGGAATTCACTTTTACATTCATACGTGTTACATTCCATACTTGTGTTATATACGTAATCAATCTTTAAAATACGTGTTTATACACAAAACCAAGACTTAAAATACTTGGAAATATCAATCATACATGCATCATACTCATACAACACTTTGTTACTGACGTGTGCGAGTATGTATGGATTTTTGATGTAATTTTAAGTACTTTTTACTCTTTTTGTCAAGCTTTATATTTATAAAACACGATATAAACTATCACTCCCTACAACACGTTAGGGCAAGTGCACCTATCGTTGGCGTAGTGTAGTGATGGTAAGATACCGAGGTCATCCAAGGACACGGGAGCTTTTAATACCGGTTTATCGTCAACGTCTAATCGACCCAAATTTTGATAAAAAAGTTTTGAACATGTAAAATAAAGAAAGAAAGAAACTAAAATAAATAAAGGAGACAAATAACAAGAAAGAATCACTTAGTTCCGACTCACCTTTTAAGTGTCCTTTGATAATTTCCGCACTTTGGGTTTTTAAGAGATTATCTTAGTTATAGTGGCATGTCCCTCTTTTGGAGGAAATGCTACCCTCGACCATATTGGTCTGAGTCAGCAGGGATACAGTCCCGCAAGGCCGGATTATTAAAAGATAATTAAGTAAGTTATTAATACAAAATGTGGCATGCCCCTCTTTTGGAGGCAACGCTACCATCGGCCATATTGGTCTGAGTCAGTACGGATACAGTCCTGCAAGGCCGGTTTAAAGTTTTAATAGTAGTTTGTTTATAAAGGATTACAAGTCATTCTTACTTCCCCCGATTTGATGCTATCTGCCTCAAGGGAAGTCATAATAAGCTTGAATCAGGTACTCACAGGATCTATACACTGAACGAGGCAAGAACTTTGCCCAAACCACTCTTCTAACCCCCTTCTAGGCAGTTAACGTGCTTTATATAAACCGTAAAGACACGAATGAGTGAATCAACAAAACATGAAGAATGATAGAATAAAAATTCACCTTCAATATAAAAAACTAGTTATTAAAGTCATCAATACATACCCAATTAAAAAGTGACCAAAGGTTGGAAATCAAAAGTAATACACAAAAGATTTTGTCTTCACCAAGAGATTAGCCAAGCATGGCCATAGTTTGACAAAAGCTCTTACTATCGATCTTGGATCCCGAGACTACTCTAACTCTAACTAAAGTGGTGGAAGATGATGGTGTTGTGGTGGTGGAAGTGAGAGAAATGGTTTGCCAATGGATGGTTTTCAAGTGAGCAAAGCACTTATATTTATAGTTGGAAATAGAAGACTCACACGGTCTCGTTCCTGGTGGGCACGACCCCGTGTCCTTCACCTTCTCTGTCTTCATTTAATGCTCTTGTCAGCTCTTCTGCACACACAGCCCCATGTGTCAACGGCACGGCCCCGTGGCCCTTGTACTTGTTGTACGAACCTAGATATGCAAATCTGAGAGTTGACCACGACCCGTGCTTAGGTGACACGGCCCTGTGTCCCTTGTCGTTTTTTGTTTGTCTTTATCTTTAAGGAATCTCGACTAGGGCACGACCCCGTTTTAGGCTTCTGGTTTGTTGCTTTTATTCTTGGGGTGAAGCTTGGAGTGCCGGTATAGTGTGTCAACTTCCTTTCTTCGTATTTCACTATTTTGTGTTGGTTTTTGTCGTTAATTTTTTCCTTTTGTTCGTTTAAGCTTATTTTATCCTGAAAATCAAAAGTAAACAAAGAAACACACTTTCTCCAACACTAGTACTAAAAATGGTTGTTTTTATATCGCATTTGATACAATTTATATGTTATATTTTATGCATATCAAATACACCCACACTTGAATCTTTGTTTGTCCTCAAGCAAAACTCTTATATAATTTCTTACACTCCCAAAGAGAAGTTTTGGGTCTTGTGTATAGAGTGTCGGGAATCCAAGTTCTTTATTTATTCTTGTTTTTATTTTATTTACAATCCTATTCGTCATGATTTTATTTAGAACTTTTTAAAGAAAAATAAATATTTATAAGCATAACATATATTTTAAAATTTCATTAAACTATATACATTCACATACCTCACAAGTGGTCACTCAACACTCGGCCAAAATGTATAAGTGAAACGCTCAGTCCCGGTACGAAACTTACTCCTACAATAAGCTTGACAAGAAATCAAACCTCATCCTTTTTTACTTAATCTTTGCAAATATCAAGAGGACTTTGAAAGTGTAGGTTTTTGGTTAAGTGTAGGGTAGTTTTATTGAAAGTGGCTAAAAGCGTCAAAAGTCGGTTTTCTTTTGAAAAAAAATTATTTGTGACTTTATGAACTAACTAAGCGCTTTTAAGCAGTAGATTTGCTTATTTATTTCAAGCACTTTAAGCAATAGTTCTTTTTTTTTATAAGTCGAACCGATTTTTACTAAAATAAAAGGTGTAAAGATAAAAAATATAGTTTTTGGGTGATGGTGTTGTGGGTTTTGAAATGAAAAGGTTTAGGCTCAAAGGGGTTAACTAGGGGAATTTTTGTGTTTCTGTGGGGAGATAAAACAAAAAATAAGGTTGAAATGGAAAATGGGTTTAAAATTCTAATGCCTTAATCATATACTCTTGGATTAGTCAGCAATGACCGGGAATGTATTGTCTTGTCAAGTTCTAGATTTGTGTAACACCCTTACCTCTATTTATCAATATTCATATAAGTTTCGACAATAAATGTGTATGTATGATTACACATACGTTGAAAATATGGTTTTCTCAAAACTTTTAAGAATTTAAAATATTTCGTATTAATATAAATATGTCGTCGTTCAAATTGTGACGGCAAAGCCTATTGCGGAAGCTTAAATTTCTGATCGTGTTCGGTCCTTCAATGAGCTTGATCTTCATCCATAAGTTTACTATCTGATAAACACCAGAATAAGCGATATTCACCGGCCTAGGAGCACCCCCTCGAGTAAAAGCCTTTACAGCTGGTTGACCAAAATGAGGATCCCAAATTGCATGAGCAACAGGTCTTACATGTAAAGGGTCCTGTTGAAGCATTACACATAGTATGCCCGTCCCCCATCAGCCTTCATTATACCATATAGATAAGATCCATCTGTATAGATATCACCATCTACATCCAGAAA
Organism: Helianthus tuberosus; assembly: GCA_030545235.1. Classification (NCBI taxonomy): domain Eukaryota; kingdom Viridiplantae; phylum Streptophyta; class Magnoliopsida; order Asterales; family Asteraceae; genus Helianthus; species Helianthus tuberosus. The sequence goes on along the minus strand of CM060436.1, from coordinate 74,377,328 downwards.
GCCATATGCTTTGGAAGAAGCTTGTACAGTTTGGGAAGGATCAATATGATCTTGGATCATGGAATAGTCATCTTGAGAATATTAATCTTGACAATAAATTATCTACATAATAAAATATGTAAACCTATATTAAAAACCAACATTTACATTAGTATGAAGGCTTTGAAATTCATTTAAACAAGTTCTTAGCTGAAACAATCATTCTTTTATATTAAGATTTGCATACAGCATCTGAATATTTGCATATACATACTTTTATGTCCAGAATTGCATACAACAACTCATTATTTGCATATGCATACCTTTATATTCAGATTTGCATACAACAACTCAATATTTGCATAACTTTCAATATACTTATCCGATTCGCATGATTCTTGTTTCTATACGACCATAATAAGTTTACCTCTATGTTTATTACCATATCACAACAAATCCTGGTTTATGAACTAACGACTTACGAATCAAATAGATAATTATTCGACCCGTTATGTTCTAACATGTTTTTCACTACTTGTGATCAAGGTTAATCCTTGATCATATTACCTAAATCTTCGGGCTTCATAACACTAGCGTATTTGCTCCCGCTACGAGGTTTGCTTACGCATTAAATTCACCAGTTTATTTCTTGACTTTCTAATCACTTAAACCAACCATTTACCTTAGTTTGACCCGTTTAGAGGTTTTTAAGCATTTAAGCATAAATCTCGCTCATCGTTTACTCGCATCTTATTTCTACATTAAGATATCTATTTGTCTTCCACCACAACTATATTTGTGGTGGATTAAATATGGTAAACCAGTTATTCTGAATTCTACCATTCGGTTAGTCAATTTTTCGAAAAAGACCCATTTTGGGCGTTTGACCCAACATGTCTTATGCCTATAACTATTAGCATTATCAAGGACTTACTTGATTATAATACTTATTTTTAAACAACCTTTAAGGGTCGTATGCTCGGTTTATCGATCGAGGGCATTTTGGTCAACTTTAGTCCATCCTTTTACGACGAATGACTTTCAATAAGATATTTGACCAAAATCACACGTTTAATTATAATCTTATTTACGCGTACCTGTCTCGGGTCATAGTATTGAACCGTTTTAGAACCTTGTCTTAATAATTTGCTAATTCATAGCAACACAAATTCCATAAGTTGTTTTACCCCGTGAGCATTAGACTCGACAAGCACTTGTTAGTCGTTATTTGTCAAATGGTGTTAACATTACCATTTGACCTGTTTAGGCTTACCTTATAAATTAGCCATTCAAAAACTCATTTTATGTATGTCATCTCATGACCAATTTACCATTTCGCCCCTTTTTACCATTAGACATGGTCTTCATCATTTTATGTGTTCCGACCTGTATCATTTCGTGTCGGAACCCATAATTCGGATGTAACCTTTGTCGTATTTATAACCTATAAAATATATACGTCTCTTACAAAAGGGTGTAAGCTTTACTTACCTTGCATCCTACATACTCTTTTCCTTCATACTTGATTCGTTTGACCTGCTTCCTTCCCAAGCTTCCACCTAGCTTGTCAAGCGTCAAACTATCATCATAATTCGTAAGACGGTAAATTAGTCATCATCACTTATGACTTTTCCATCTTATGGATTTTATGTCGAAATTATTGTTCGACTTCATCATTGGTTAGTTTGACTTTCAAAAGTTAACTACCTTGGTTCATATGATATGCACAATTAAGTTCAATCAACATCATGTATAGAACCCGTATTATCACTTATCACACGTAATTAGTCAAATTAGCCAATTACGCGTTTCTTTCATAATTTCATCATATCAACATTCATTCGGGCATTTTAATAAACACCTTGCGGGCAAGATTCTTATTCCTCTTTAATCTAACTCATGGTCATCTTTTATCCAAATTCTAACATCATAATCAAACCTCTATGTCTATTGTTCAAGAACAACATCTAGGACTTACATCATATCTTCAAATTTCATATATTTAACACTCTAATTTAAGTGTTCATCACATTATCATAAACCCACTTAGCACATACATGATTAGCTAACCGAATAACTAATTCATGGCAATAATTTAACAAGTTTACATCTAGGGTTTGTTCCTAGACCTGGATTCAACATAACATCACTCATACATTCAACATGCAAGCAAGAATTTCGATTATGAGTGTTCACCAAGAATTTAAGATATCACCAAATGACGAGATTTGACATACCTTGTGATCTCCGAAGTTAGGTGATCATGGTTTTGGTTAAAGCCCCAATTTCTTTGCTCGATTTCCTTTGATTTTGATCAAACTTAGGAGTTTTAGGGTTCAAGTGAAAGAACCCTTCTGTTAGCTCTGGGTAAAAGTCGACCAACACACACACATGTGTGTGTTTTGATTTTAGATATTGTTTTAATTAAAACATCTTTCTAATTACCCACTTTTAGTCCCTCAAAGTTTAAAGGTTTTATAAATGGGTCAATTACTACAAGTTTCTTTATTGTTTTACTAAACATTATTAACTAGGTTAGTTAATCCTAGTCTCATTATTCTTTGGTTATAACCAACCCGTGTTTATATATATATATATATAATTCTTTGGTTATAACCAACCCGTGTTTATATATATATATATATATACATATATATACATATATATGTATATATGTGTGTGTGTGTGTATACATATGTGTATAAAATTTTATGTTGTTGGGGTGTTACAAGTCTACCCCCCTTAAAGAGGTTTCGTCCCAGAAACCTTTCTTACATAGTTCTTCGGTCTAGCTTTAACGAACTTATTTTTGTTTTCATTTTCTCACTTTTAATAATCCAATGATCTTACCGGGAAAGCATGGTAATGTGTTTCGGCTCCATAGTGGTGTCCGGCTCCTTCTGATGCTCCATTCTTGCATCTTTCTTTTGGTTACTATCCTTGTTCCTCAGGTCAAGGATTTTTATAGGCCATGTCATATGTGCCTTTCATGTGTAAGGCCTCATGGGCCATTAGTTTCATCTGATATTCTTCACCTTTTTTTATATTATAATGAGTCGCCTTTTGGCCACTCGGTTTTCTGATGTATTCAACTTATTATCCCTCGCTAATAATGTAACACCTCGTAAAATCACGACTAATATAATGAAGACACGTGTCATGGACTTTAAACGTGTAATGGATTGATCTGGAGGGATTAAAATTGTCAAACAATGTAAATATGTTAGTAAAAGGATCCAAAGTGTCAACATGCCATTCTTGTGCCTCTGATTGACCTCATGCGATGTTTGAATTCTTTAATGAATAATTTGTCGAACATTGGAAATTGTTTGTGCTTAAAATAAGGATCTTATAAAACATAGGGGCTAAAAGTGTCAACATGTTAAATATTACCTCTGAGTGACCTTTTAACGAACCCAAAAACATTGTAATAATTATATATTTTGCTCTCAAGAATATCAGATATTAATTTTGTGGAGTTTCGAAGAAAACAAGACTTTTCGGGTGATCGTACAACTAACCGGGAGCTTAACGGAGTTAGTTTATGACCCAAGGTCCTTAATAGTTAACTTTGGGGGTCAAAAGTGCAATAAATGGAAATTATTTAAATTAAAATTGGACCAGGGACTGAAATTGCAAAGTTGGCAAACTGTTTACCGGAATCTCCCCTTTACGCGGGCCGCGTAAACCTTAGGTCAACTCTTACGCGGGCCGCGTAAGAGTGTCAGATGCATAAAACATGCACAGCTGCAGGTTCAGTCAGTTCCACCGCCTTTGCATGCTTGTATTCGATACCAGGGCCTGAGCAAATGCTTTTTCATGCACTAGGGACACCTGGGATCAATGTAGGGACATGTGGAATGATCATATGAAGTAAAAATTACTATATAAAGGCTTGTGTTCAAGAGTTCATTTGCACATTCTCAAAAATCACTTCACAAACTCATTCTCTGGAGTCCCTTGGAGCTCTAGGAAGCTTTCCTCAGTTCCAAATTTGTGCTAAGAGTTCTTGTAAGCATTCTTAGCCTCTCTAGTTCAAGTTTTATTAGCTTAATGACCGAAAGTCAAAGTTATCGTAATTAAGCTTTAACTTTGTGATTAATCACAAACGGTCCAGCCATTATTCGAATTGAAAGTGGCTATGAGTTGGTAATTATGTAGGTAATAAACCCTTAAAAGGGCACCTACTGATTATCACTTTTACTTGGTCAATTGTCGGGTCAAACTTATTAATAAAAAGTCAACAGAATCAATTTTTGCAAATTAATTCATAACTGATAATGTAGAGGTTATGGAACATGTTTTAACACTAAAATAACTTGGTAAATAATATAAGAACATGTTTAGACATGTTCAACCCGACAGTTATGAGTTTAGGCTCGGTTCGCAACCGAAAGTCGCAAAAGTAGACTTTTGCTTTGACTTTCAGTTCTGACCCGATTAACTTAGTTTAGATATGCCTTAGGGTTCCTTTAGGGCCATATTACATGTTAGTATAACCCTCTGAGATTATACTATATGGTTCCTATTAAATCCGAATCATTTGCATGTTTCCGTTAAATGCTTAATTGTTGACCATTATGCCCTTTTGATATAAAAACGAGATTTTTGAAAATGTGAGAGGACAAAAACCTTTATTACTGATTTATAAGCATGTCCTAAAAATTTGACATCAGTTTGTGGTCTAAATTAGGAGTTATGCTCGATATCGTAAATTGAAGTCTTTTTATTAATTAAATGGCATTTTTAGTATAAATCATATTCAAACCCAATTTTTGTCACCAAACTTTATACCTACTGATATAATATAATATTTTTAGGGGTTTTTGGAAATTTTTGTTGAATTTTAAACTGATTAAATTATAGAGTTTTAATGTAAATCGATATTAACGAAATTGCCCTTTTCTTTGATAAAATGAGTTTTACATATCATTTTAATATCAAACCTTTTCCTACTAATTTCATATGTTAAATAAAATATTTTAAGCTTTAGAAACTGATCAAAACCTCAGATTTCCTTAAATAACCCGAAAAACGCCAAATACCGACTTTTACGCTTTTAAAACGCATAGTATGGGTTAAAACTATATTTGGCACCTAAGACTCATTACCTACTGATATTATAAGTAATTTTTTATACTTTAACAGTAAGTAAAAGTTTTGAAATCAGATTTCCAAATTTGACCCTTAAAGCTTATGTGAAATGACCAAAGTGCCCCTACGGTGCATAGTTTGGCTATAAATGATAAATTTCACATATATGCAATATCTTACTGATATAACTTGTAAAAATAAATATTTTTACTGATCATTTTAGACCAGAACCTCAGATTACTATTTAACCTCTTTTATAACCTTTAAAATGACCAAATCACCCCTACGGGGCTTAAATTGATTTTAAATCCGTTTTGGGCATAATGGAAGGTATCCTACTGATATCACAATATATTAAAAGCATATTAACTTGTGAATCTTGTTCATGACTCATTTGGTTACCCGTTATGCATTTTCGCGTTTGGTACGGTTTATGTAACTAGTTTGCATAAATTAACCGAAACGGGTCAAACCTTATCATTTTTACTTCAAAATCCAGAATGTGTTTAGTTTACCCATATTATACAAGTCTTCATACTTGTTGGGTCTAAATCACATTCTAATTCGCTCTTCGCTTAATCGTGCGTTTTGAACCGTAAACTTTTCTTTTAAAACTAACCGGTCTAAGTTATAACTTAAATAAGACCCGTTAAGAATCTCATAGGTTATTAAAAACCTTCATTCCAGATCTAGGAGTTTAGTAAAAGCTATTTGCACTTGCTGATTGTTAAACGACTGAGATTAAAATTATATTTTGCTCAGGTAAATACTTTTAACTTATTTTCCGTTATACGGGCTTAGGATACGGTATTATAATAATAGCGTTTGGTCGGGTATGTAGTTATTTAAATAAGATTGTGATTAATACATTTACATAACCCGCTTTAATCTGTTTTGTTTGATGCAATGCCTTTGGGGGGTTAATGACCATGTCCTGGATATCCTCGGCTCATTCATTAGAAATGGCCACGAATTAAGCACGGGGTGTAGGCATACACCTGACAGTTGCGTATGTAAAAAGGTACCCCACTCGTAAGGAAGCTTCTTGTGGGTATTATACCAAGTGGTGTGTCTATTAATCTTAACCGGCTCTTCTAACCGGGTCCTAAATGGACGACAAACATGTAAAACTGTATACAAGATTATTTTTAAATAATTGTCCCAAGTTATAAAAGAATATTTGTGCCTTGTGCACTTAAATCATTTTTTTAAATGTTTTCAAAAAGAGTCAGTTAATTGTATTTAGCAGTGTAAACTGGCGTATTTTCAAAAGGTTAAAGTGCAGGTACTAAGCGTAATGGACTGGAACTCCTGAGTGATTAATAAAGAGTCGTGCAAGCTTTTATCACTTTAAATCTATTGAACATTTCCTCTTTTATTTTGATCCGCCTGTGGGTCTATTTTACAATCCGTTGTGTAATATTTTATGTTACTTTCAATTCGGTTTGTATAAATTTACTTTAGACTTCCGCTATGCATTTAAACTGTGATTATTGACTATGATGATATCAACTACGTCATGATACTCCCCACCGGGCCCACCAGTAATACGTGGAAATATCGGGGTGTGACAGGTTGGTATCAGAGCCAACATTGAGTGAATTAAACACTAGTCTTTTGTGTTTAATCTCAATGACACAGTTGCACATTCCTTGACTTCCGAGTCTAGGCAAAGGACTTAGGCCTAATCCTAATCTTATTTATTTTGTCCTTTATTGTTTTCCTTTGTTGTTTCTTTTGTTTATTTTGACAGGGATAAAGGACAATGCCGCCACGATTCAGAAGAGGTGGACGAGGCAAGGCGCCAATCTCTGCTCCTAATGGCCATGAGGCCGGGCCATCACACCGGCAAACTCCTTCAGCAACTTTAAGCTCAAGTCCCCACGAGGATTGGAGGACTTACCTGGAGCCTGCGAGACGCTCTGTCTCGCTCAGTTCATCACCATCATACCACGACTCATTCGGGCTCCACCAAAACAACGAGTCTGACCACTCGCGTCACTCCTACCTCCTGTTGCAGCGTTCAGGTTCTCACCGTGCCTTTCAGGACCCGACCCCCTACTTTCAGAGCCGGTTTAATCCGGCGAACGTGAGTGAAGAACCAATGGGCCATAACCCGTTGGGACCAGAAGACCACTTTCCTGAAGCCCAGGATATGGATATGGACAAGGATCCAGATCCAGAGCCTGCCGAGCCACCAACTGGGACGCCCACGCATCCCATAGAGATTTCAGACGGATCATCTTTCCATGGTTCGCCTTATAGAGGTCCCGACTCCTTTGCCCAATGGTGGAGTAATTATCACTGGGAGTACACACCTTCCCACAACTCATCACCACACCAGCAGGTCCCCTCTGAGGACCCACATTTTGAGGCGGTCACACCACCGCCATCGTCGCCGCTAGAGAAGCAGCTGCCTCCAGAACTGCCGAGGCGAAGAAGATCAGGTGCACAGATGTCCGTGCGAGGAGGGGATTTTCGCTTCAGCACCCCTCAACACTACAGTGGCAGCCACTACCCGCCACTGTATGAAGACCCGTAGATGGGTGGGCCTTCAAACCCAGCTTCAGAGGTCGACTCAGCTCCGGTCGCACCACCACCAATGGGTTATGATAACCCAATTCCTTCATACGCCGGTGCAGCGGCGTATAACCCGTTTGAGCAGCCAGCTTACCCAGGTTACAACTACTACAACGCCCCTAGTGTTGACCCGTATCTCGAGGCGGCTAACTACAATGCTCTTCATCCTGAAGGGGGCCCTTTCAAGCTACGTATCCAACTGGACACCCAGTATATGGGTATCAATACCCGCCACCTTCTCAACCTCAGTCGCAGCAGCAGCCGCAGCCGCCACAGATCCAACCACCGCAGCAGCAGGAGATCACACAAGTCATCCTTATATTGGACTCTTCCAATTCCTTTCTCTCTTTTAATTTAAACATCCATTAGTGATGAAGTGCCTACGGGCCATAATAATTGTCAAATAAGACAAAAGACAGTTGTAGTCTATGACTCCCTGTCAAGAAAAGGTAATGAATTATGTTCAAACCTTAAAGACCAGATCTTTAGAGATCAAGACTTATTAGTTAAAAATATCCTTGTGACTAGGCCTTTTGTGCCACTCTAATATCTCTAATAAATCATAACTAGGGATAAATTATAAAGAAAATACTAAATAAAATAACTAACATGGTTTGTATTTACCATGGTTAATGAATTGTCAAAAATGACAATACCATAATAAGATTTCTGAATAAAATATTGTCATCTTTATATGTAGCAAACAAGCTATATGGCTGAATCAGAAGAAGTCAACAGTCACCCTCGAGAGAATAATGATACCACCAGGATTAATGTAGCTGGTGCATATCTGCAAGCCATGATTGATAATGCTGTCACACAAGCTCTTGACAGACAATTCAAGGAATCAAGTGGTACTCGTAGCAAGACCCTATATGTATCTCATCTAAAACCACCTTCCAAGACTCATGTATCTCATAAGGACGAAACTCATCATTCGTCAAATCAAAGGAGCGTCCCGTCTAAGAATATTGTGCTCAATCAAAAGCCACGTGATAAGACCTGTTCTTATAAGTATTTTGTCTCCTGCAAGCCCAGAGATTTCACAGGGGAGAAATGAGCCATTGATTGTATGACGTTGCTAGATGAGATGGATACGGAGGTTGATATTAGCGGTTGTGCCGAACAAGACATTGTGAAGTTTGTTTAACAATCTTTTAAGGGTGAAGCTTTAGCTTGGTGGAGGTCCCTAATCCAAGCTACAGGAAAGATCCCACTTTACAACATGTCTTGGGATCAGTTTGTGACATTGATCAAAGATAATTTCTGTCCTCAGCATGAGGTGGAAAGGATCGAGACCGACTTCTTGACCTTGGTTATGAAGAGTTTAGACTGTCAGGCATACCTTACGACTTTCAACACCATGTCTCGATTGGTTCCTTACTTGGTCACACCGGAACCAAAACGTATAGCTCGTTTTATCGGAGGTCTAGCTCCAGAGATTAAAGCAAGTGTGAAAGCTTCTAGACCTACCACATTCAGGTCAGTGGTAGATTTGTCGTTATCTCTTACTCTTGATGCGGTCAGGCAGAGATCGCTTAAGAATTCCGATGAGGGGAAGAGGAAACATGAGGAGGAGAACTCACGCCGTTCTGATAAGAAACATAAAGGGAACTCAGATCACATGAAGAGTTCGGGATTTAAAAAGGAAAGCCAGCAGTCGGGTGAGAAACCCAAATGTAAAACATGTCAGAAGCATCACTTTGGAAAGTGCAGGTTGGAATCGAAATCGAAGTCGCAATCGAAGACTTTTGGATGTGGGATCTGCAAGTCCAAGGAACATAAGACCTTGGATTGCAAGAAGTTGAAAGACGCAACCTGTTATGGTTGCAACGAGAAGGGGCATATCAAGACCAACTGCCCAAAGTTTGCAAAGAAGCCTGAAGAGGCTAAGAAGACCAATGCAAGGGTTTTTCAAATGAACGCACAGGAAGTGGTTCAGAATGATAATGTGATAACAGGTACCTTTCTCATCAATGACGTTTATGCTAGAGTGTTGTTTGATTCGGGTGCAGATAAGCCTTTTGTGGATAATAAATTTTGTAAGTTATTAAATCTGCCTGTTAAGACTCTAAGCATAAAGTATGAAGTAGAATTGGCTGACGGTACTATAGAGACTGCCTCAACTGTATTAGATGGATGTTTTATATCCATTAGGAACCACTCTTTTCCGCTATCCTTGCTTCCGTTGAAATTAGCAGGATTTGACATAGTGATAGTGTTGGTGCATACGTCTGTCGACTTCGTCTTGTATCGAGTCCTGTATTGTATTAGATAGATCAAGGCACGAAAAACGAGAAATGTGTGTTTATAGGTATTTTGCTTGAAATGACACAGGGTCATTTCATGCGAAATCAATGAGTAATTTCGCTTGAAATCAGATGCTGATTTCGTTTGGGTTAATTCCGTGCGAAATTAGATTTCGCTTGGCCGTTTCAAGCGAAATCACCTCACCTATAAATACCTGATGTGCCTATTCATTTGTAACGATTCTAATTCCGGTAGTGAAGCTCTGCCGAAGTGTCTACAGCATTGTAATCAATCTAATATCAATCTAAAGACAGTTTAAAGTGATTTCTCGTGCAATTCAGCTGAAATAACACCGATACATCTGTTTTCGCCTTTTGTATTGGTGAAGACCTCTTCTGAACGACTCATTTGGGTCCCAAAACGATCCTACAAGTGATATCAGAGCTCAGGAGGAAGAGTTCTTACCATTTCAGCTACAAAATCTGATTTCTACACCTTCTTTTCAAAATTTAACAACTTTTCACGGTTAAAATGGCTTGATTTTCTCACATTATATGCAAAATAGTGTTTTAACAAACCCTTGATAGTTTCAGACATTAATTCGGCTTAAAATAGTTCGAAAATCTTATTTCGCTTGAAACATTGATATAATTTCGTTTGAACATTGCTGTATTTTCATACGAAATCAGATATTCCGCATCAAAGTGGTATTTCGTTTGAGAATTTCGCACCAGATTGGTATTCTGCTTGAGTGTGAGCATCAATGTGTAATTCCGCACGAAATAGCAGTTGATTTCACACGAAATCAGCTATTTCGTTTGAAGCTTATTCCGCACCAAAAGGTTATTTCGTATGAAAGTTGATTCCGCGTGAAATAGATACTGATTTCGCTTGAAAAGTTAATTTCGCTTGAAAGAGGATTGATTCCGTGTGAAAGGTTGATTCCGCGTGAGAAGATATTTCGTTTGAATCTGACAGTTTGTGAACTTTTGAAAATTAATAATGGATAACGAGTTTTACAATGCTTTTGCTAGTCCGATGACAATTACTCAGAATACGATGCTTGAAAATGAGACGAGAACAACACAAAAACCGCCTAAGCTTATGGACATTGATGATTTTAGTGGATGGGCTGAACGATTTGGTAACTGAGTTGAAGCTTATCACTTAGATGCATGGCAACATACTGAAGTTCAATATGCTAGACCAGTTGGGAACAATAATGTGAAAATACCAATTAGAGAATTGAGTGCTGAAGAGAAAAAGAAATACAAAGATGAGAAGTTGATGGTTAGTTTGTTGCAGCATGCGATTAAAGAAGACATCTTAATCTTACTTCAACACAACGGAAGTGCACATTCGATTTGGACAGAATCAGAATCAAAGTTTCTTGGTAGTGATGAGATGATGAAAAACAAAAACTCACTTTTGAAGAAAGAATTTGATCTATTCCGTGGTTTAAGAAGTGAAAACACCAAGCATATTATCGAAAGATATTGCAATTTATTGAAAAATATGAGCAGATTGAGCATCAAGAAAGATAAAGATGAATTGATTGAAAAATTAGCTGATGCGTTGCCACATGATGAATGGGGCACGTATCTTATGATGTTGAAAAATAAACCAGGTTTTAACGATCTAACATTGAGTGAGTTCATTAAACAACTTGAATCACAAGAGATGGAACAAAGAAAGATAGCAAGAATGAAGAACTATGATGCGGAGCAAGACATTGGGTTGTATTACAAAGGTGGTGTTAGTGACAAAACAAATCTTTCTCCAAAAGTTTGAACTGCGTTTAATGCAAAAAGTTCTTCTGAAATTTCATCTCTGGGATCAAGCAGCAAAACAGGATTTACTTCATTTCCATCGTTTGATCCACATTTTACAGCAACAAAGAGTGGCAAAGTTCTTCAATGCAACATTGCTTTAAATCTGGAAAATGATCAAAATTATTCAGAGGAAATAGCTAAAAGCCATATGTCTTTGTTGGTAACTGTACTTGAATCTTATGGTAGTTTGGTTGCAGGGAGAATCGGGAATCCAATGCTTACAAAAGAGGATTACGATCAAGTTGATGCTGAGGAGATGGAGTTAATGGATATAAAGTGGTGCTTGGCGAGCGTGTTGAGAAGAGTCGAAAAGTTTAAACAAATTACGGGAAGAGATGATTTCCGTGATGCGAATGTTTCTACTTTAGGCTTTGATAAATCTAAAGTCACTTGTTTTCGTTGCAGGGAAAAGGGGCATTTCAAGATAGAGTGCACAAATCGCGAAGCAAGCGGAGCTCAAAATCCTTTCGGAAACAACGACTACTATCGAAAGGCGATTTATCATCAAGTTGCTCAACAGCCATATCAACAACAACAGCCACAAACCGATCATGCTAGAAAAGAGATTGAAGATTCAAAGAGAGCTTGTCTGGTCAATAAAAATGATGGAAGTTCATCAAAGGATTTCAGTTGGGATAAATATATTCCAGCTGATAATAAAGCTTGTCTGATAAATCAAGATGATGAGAGATTACCAGAAGGTTTTAGCTGGGAAAACTTTAGCTGGGACAAGTTTTGTCCTGACAAAGAGATTTTAAAAGCTAAAGCTGTTGTTGCTCAGGTTGTAAATGATTATACTGATGAATATTGGGCAGAAAAAATCAGAAAACATTTAAATGCTGAAGCTGAGAAAAAGAAGAAATATGAAGAAGAAGAAGAGCAAATGAGACAAGCTAAGAAAAAGAAAAAAAGTTGAAGAAGAAGTTCAAGTGAGAGTAGTCAAAGAAATTCCAGAATTTGAAATTAAAACAGATGCTGATGCAGTCAAAGTCTCTGAGAAGTGTATGAATTGTGAATCTCTGATAAAGCAAAACAATGAATTGCTACACAACATAAAAAGGCTTAAAGAATCATATGATGTCTTGAACAAAGCCATGAATCAATACAACGAGACAAGCAGTGAACAAGCCATAGCAATGAATACACTCAAAGGAGCATATATGAGACAGCTTGATAATGTCAATTATTACACTGAAAAGTGTGCTGAGCTTGAGTTAAAACTGGAAACTCAAAGAATAGAAACCGAGAGAGTGAACGAATTATTAAAAAGTTACTCATGTTCTACTTTTGTGGTTGACAGGATTTATCCGGTAGTGAAAGGATTGAAGACGTTTGAAGAAGAAAAGATCTCTGAAGAAAAGAATTCTGAAACAAAAGAAGATACTGAAGAGAAGACTTCTGGTAAGAAACAGAGTGTTGTCTATAACAAATGTCCACCCCCGGTCGAAAATGGATATTCTCCTCGAAATCCAAATTCAGAAAGAGTCAAAAAGGCAACAAACTTACAGTGGGAGTCTGGGTCTTCAGATAATTTGCCAGAAAATATTGATGTCATGTTCATGTCGTCTTACACTGATCATGAGTCCGAGTTAATAAAGAAAGTGGTCGATCAGGTGTTGAATAAAGAAGAAACAGAGGAGTCAAACTCGGAGTCAAAATCAGAGTCAAAGTCTAAGTCCGATATGTCAAATCCATCAGTCAAACAGGGCAAACGGGTTTACAATAAAGAATTTCTTTTATCAAAATCTAATTTGAATGACGAACCGATCAAAGTAGCATATACTTTGAAAGATTTTGACAAATTATATTCTGATGAGTCATTTCCAATAAGAGGTGTTAAAACTGAAATGATCAAAAAGGTTTTTAAACTAACAGAAATTAATATTTCTGAAATAAAAGATGTAAATCTTTCTGGAAAACCTAAAACTTACACCTCAAGAGTTCAACAACGTTTAAATAAGAAAAAGGGTTACAGTTCTGGTTTTGGTTTTCAAAAGAAACCAAACCATAACGGTAATTTCAAAAAGAAAGGTCTTGGTTTTATTCCACCAAAAAATCATAAAAATGAGAAAATTTATAAATCAAAAACTGTTTTTGTTTCAGGAAAAACATCTGAAGAAGAAAAAGAGCAAGTGTTCAGAAAGCAATCCAATAAAGAATTTCTTGCCAAGAAGCAAGAAGAAATGAAGAAAAGTAGTGCTCAGAAGAAGATAGAGACGAGAACCTGTTTTCAATGTAAAACAGTTGGTCACATTGCCAGGAATTGTCCAAAGGCAATTCAAACAAAACAGGGAGTCTCTGGTAAACTGAAAGAAAAGATTGTTGAGAAAACCGAACCACCAACGAACAGATTTAAAGTTTTTGAAAATTCAAATTTTGAGGTTGGTGAATGTTCGAAAAATGTTTACAAAAGAAAGGAGAAACTTAACAACCAAAAATGGGTTGTTAAGAATTCAAGTGAAAGTTCTGGTGATGAATCTGATTCCACAAAGTCAGAGGAGCCACAAGTTGATTTAAAATTGGAAACATCAGTACCGCCTTTGAATGATGCAAATTTTCCACCATTGCGGCTGAGAATTTTAAACAAAAAATTGGTAAAGTTGAAATTTCAAATCAATTTTTTCTTAAAAAGAAAGAATTTGATGTTGAAAAGGTTTTTAACCCCATAGTGCAAAATATTTTTGGAAAAATGATTGATGGGAAGGTCAAGGGGGTTAAAGAATTTTATGGGAAGAAGATGGAAGGTAAGCAACCGAGTGTTAACAACTCAGAATCTCCCAAGGATTGTCAGGCTTGAGAGAATCTTTCTAACTGAAAAACCTGACTTGCCGGAGCTCCCAAGTTGGTAATCGTGGAGCATGAATCGGCATCATTCTTGTAAAATTGTTTTTGTAGAAGTATGACTTGTCGGAACTCCCAGGTTGGTAAGTGTGGAGTAGGAATCGGCATTTTGAGATTTCAACCTATAAGTGGTAATTGTTGGTAAGCAAACCGACAAGTGGTTGAAAGAGAGGTTTTATCCTCAAGATTAATCAGGGACATTAAGTTGTACTTGATTTATCTTTCCTACAAGTGGTATTTTGAAAAACAAAGTGATGAATTGGTCCCCTAACCTACAAGTGGTTTTATGAAATCAACAAAACTTATTTTCCGGAAAAACCATTTGATTAAAACAAACTTAAGTGTTTTGAAATCACAATGGGAAAATAGTTTGTTGTGAGGGGGAGTTCTGATTGTTTATGCCAAGTGGATGGCGATTTGAAGCGATTCGATATCAGTTGTCAATTTACCTTGTATAGTTTATTTTCATATTTTCTTTAAATGATTTTTGAATTTTAGGGGGAGTAAGAAATTTCAGAAAATCCAAAAACATTTGAAAATTTGAAAAAGCAAAAAACATGATAAAATCAAAAATGAGTTTTGTTGTGAAAAAGAGGAAATGATAGTACATCAGTGGACGATCACAGCATGCTAAAGAATTGGAAAGTCAAAATGTGATAAACGGTCTCACTGATGATGTGCCAGTAGGTTTTTACACTTTTAGTAGATTGTGACGAGATATAAACCTAAATTTCAAACTTACTTGTCTCGTGGGGAACATCTCTCGGATATATGGGTAACCCCTGAAATCTTGTTTGATTGGTCCCTCTTTCTGAGATACTAAGTCTTTATACTCAGTGATATCTGGGGTATTATCCCGGGACTTCTGATTTTGCAGAAGCAATAGCCTAGTCCCCGTATAATACTTTCTGCTTGCTTGAAATATAGCACCACCCTCAGTACAAAAAATGATGAAACATTGCAAAATGCTAATCATGTGCTGTTGAAGAAAAGATTCTCTAAAGGGAACACACCAAAAGTCGAAGCCGTCATCTCTCTGATTTTGCGGAAGCGATAGCCTGAGCTCTCACGACCCTCGCATTTAACTCCTTACAGATATCATCTAGGTATACTCACCTGTAAGACTGAATATTGGGATCTGGATACGGGAGTATATTCTGAGGTAGGACACGCGAATAAGTTTAAGTCTCTAAAACACTAATCTTGTATCTCGAAACAGTTGAACTTTGTGTGAAAATTTAAGTGGATCAATATACTGACAGTCTCAGTGAATCGTTTAGAACTTAAAATGTTTAAAGCTTAACTATGTTGGTGATTTGTCTAAAAAACTGATATGATCCTCTTACACAAACTCACAAAAATATTGTCTGTAAATATTTCTTTACTGCATTTCATTCTAAATTCAAAAATCCAAAAAGATTTTCAGAGTGTTTTAGCATAAAATTTTTTTGAAAAATCCAAAAAGATTTTCGATAACTGATGTTGGAAAGCTGATTTTCAAAATTCCAAGTGCTAAACATGATGAACAAAAGGTTTGGGAGAGTTTGTTTGAGATGTTTTAGATGAAAAAGATATTTGAAAAGAAAAATGATATTTTTACAAGTGGTTCATCAGAGATCATCATTGTAAAATCATTTATTGATTGATTGGTATCTGCTTGTGATTTCTAAATTTGAAAAAAATTAAATTTGAGAAATTTATTGTGAGGTAGAGATTGTGAAGGATAGCCAGGTTTTGATCCTAAGCAAGAGGTGAGCCAGATCATAATCTTGAACTTGTGGAAGCCAGACTGCGATCCCAAGCACAATTTAAGGGGGAGTCTGAAGTTGTATAGAGCCAAGTTCTGATCCTGGACCTGATGTTCATACAATCTGACAATGCTGATGAACTTAAGAAATCAAGAGACCTGATCAAGAGGAGTATAGAGCTAGGTTGAGATTCTGAGAGAAAGAAAAAGAGATTGATTGAGGATGCTTACAATGGAGAATTTTTGGAGAGAGCGAGAAGACTAATAAAGGCTGAAGGATTGATAACCGAAGACTCGACACCGAAGACTTCGTCAACATCCGAGGGGGAGTCTGTTGGTGCATACGTCTGTCGACTTCGTCTTGTATCGAGTCTTGTATTGTATTAGATAGATCAAGGCATGAAAAACAAGAAATGTGTGTTTATAGGTATTTCGCTTGAAATGACACAGGGTCATTTCAAGCGAAATCAAGTGAGTAATTTCGCTTGAAATCAGATGCTGATTTCGTTTGGGTTAATTCCGTGTGAAATTAGATTTCGCTTGGCCGTTTCAAGCGAAATCACCTCACCTATAAATACCTGATGTGCCTATTCATTTGTAACGATTCTGATTCCGGTAACGAAGCTCTGTCAAAGTGTCAATAGCATTGTAATCGATCTAATATCAATCTAAAGACAGTTTAAAGTGATTTCTCATGCAATTCAGCTGAAATAACACCGATACATCTATTTCCACCTTTTGTATTGGTGAAGACCTCTTCTGAACGACTCATTTGGGTCCCAAAACGATCCTACAGATAGGCATGGATTGGTTATCTCACAACCAAGCTCAAATCATTTGTGATAAGAAACAAGTAGTTATCAAGACTCCCTATGGTGAACCGTTGACAATTCAAGGAGATACTCAGTACGGGTTACCTAAACAAGTGTCCATGCTTAAGGCATCGAGGTGTATGAAGAAAGGATGTGTCATTTATATGGCACAGGTAACCATCGATGAGCCAAAGCCTAAGATTGAAGACATCCCCGTTATTTCTGAATATCCAGAAGTATTCCCTGAAGAACTACCTGGTTTACTCCCAGATAGGCAAGTGGAGTTCCGAATCCATATCATTCCTGGAGCTGCACCAATTGCAAGAGCACCTTATCGGTTAGCACCGACTGAGATGAAAGAGTTAAGGACTCAGTTGGATGATTTGTTAGCAAAGGGATTTATTCGACCAAGCTCGTCCCCTTGGGGAGCACCGATTCTGTTTGTTAAAAAAAGGATAGCTCGATGCGTCTATGCATCGATTATTGTGAACTGAATAAAGTGACAATCAAGAACAGGTATCCGTTACCCAGGATCGTCGATCTATTCGATTAGCTTCAAGGAGCAAGTTATTTCTCCAAGATTGATTTAAGGTCAGGTTACCATCAACTAAAGGTCAGAGATGAAGATGTGCATAAAACTGCATTCAGAACTCACTATGGTCACTATGAGTTCTTAGTGATGCCTTTCGGGCTCACTAATGCACCAGCAGCATTCATGGATCTCATGAATCGCGTTTGCAAGCCATACTTGGACAAGTTTGTCATTGTCTTCATTGATGACATTCTTATTTACTCGAAGAGTCAAGCTGACCATGAAAGACATCTTCGGTGTATCCTTAAACTACTACAGCAAGAGAAGCTCTACGCCAAGTTTTCTAAATGCGAGTTTTGGCTTCGTGAAGTCCAATTTCTTGGACATGTGGTAAGCGAGCGTGGTATCCAGGTGGATCCCACTAAGATTGAAGCGATTATGAATTGGCAAGATCCTAAGACTCCTACAGAGATACGCAACTTCTTGGGTCTAGCTGGTTACTATCGACGTTTTATTGATCTGGGCACCAATGGAGAGTGATCCTCCACTGATCTCTTCAATTTCTTAATGTCATCAATCTCTCAAAGGATCCTGTCATTGGTTCTGTCCTGCTGCTACATGTGATCCTTCATCTGCAAAATCAAAGAGTAAAGATCATTGTTAGTAGGACCAGAAGAAGTGGTAGAAGTTGGTTTTGGGAAAACGGGGGTTTGTTTCTTCGCAGCATTTTCAGCATTCTTCTGGGATCCAAAAGGTGCTGGAGGCAAAGGCGGAATGCCCTATGAAGAAGTGACCGCCGGCATGGAGCTTGAAGTGTTCTTCGCTTGAGAAGCCATGTAGTTGGAGGTAATGAACCGAAATGACCGAAATGAACAAAATTTCTTAGAAATGAAGCACCAATTGCCCCAGGGTGGGCGCCAAACTGTTTTGGTCAAAAATCAGACAAGGATAATGCAACCAAGTCTTATTTTGTGAGGTGTGATGCTTGAATGAATGAACAAATGTATGAACACTTTGTAAATGAAATGAACAATAGACACGAGGATTTATACGAGGAAAAAGCCCTTGATCAATGTATGATCTCCGTCATAAAAAACCTCGGGTGATGGAAACTATCAATCACCAACTATATTCAACAAGTAAAGGTTACAAATTGGGATGATAACAAGCTTGTTACAAGGATCACTAGTGTGCAAAAAGTATGAAATTGCCAATAATTTGCAGAGAGCTTTCGAGTAGTGTGTGTTGCTAACTTGTTCTATCTAATCAAGCTTGTTATCCCCTTATAAAAATGGAAATAATCTAACTAACAAACAAACAATCTGCAAATCATGCTAGCTTCCCACGACTTCCATAACGGTCATACAAGCCATGCACGTGCAGAATAATGGAGCATATTCTCCTGGAATCTCGGCAAGACCAGGTCTCATGCGAATACCCCTGTAAAACAAGTTCAAATATAATGGAAACAACCGTTAGTGTAAGGATAATAATGAGGCTCCTGGATCCTTAAACCTGCAACACCTTCTGAGGATCCTTAATTCAGATAGAACCGAGGATCCGTGATCCTGGCTGCACCTGAGGACCCGTGATCCATACATCGGAAAATCCATCCCTGACAATTGCCTCCAAAATATGAGGAATTAATTGTAACTAGATGAGTTATATTTTCTATTTGATCCGGAACTACTTGGTTGGCGAGAAACTAGCCGTTGTAATCGGACTAGCCGTTACGAATATGACGTCAGCGATAAGACTACCAGCAGAATCATCATTATTGTTTTGGTAAAAAATCAAGCAATGATAATGCAACCAAACTTTCTGTTGTGAGGTGTGATGCTTGAATCAATGAACAATACTAAGGATCACTCAGAAATGAAATGAACAAGTGACAGAAAGATTTATACGAGGAAAAAGCCCTTGATCAATGAATGATCTCCGGCATAAAAAACCTCGGGTGATGGAAACTACCGATTACCAACTCAGATTAAACAAGAAATGTATTACAACTTCGGATGATAGCGAGCTAATTACAAGGATCACTATAGTGTAATGTGCAAAAAAGTGTGTAATCGCCAAGTGAATTGTCAAGAGCTGGTGAGAGCGGTTGTGAGTGTGTGTGTTAAGCTAAAATTAGCCAAGTGTTTCTATTTAGCTCGCTATCCCTGATGTGTTCAAAATGTAACATATAAATTTCATCAAATGAGGCATAAAACTAACCCTTTTTTAGTACTAATGTTGGAAAAAGTGTGCTTTTGTCTTCCTTTTGTATTTTCAGGATTAAATGAGCTCAAATTAACAAAAGAAGCAAAAAGGCAGCTAAATCTAGCATAAATACAAGAAAAGGAACAAACGTGGCATGCCCGACCCCCTTCAACAGCATCTCCCAAAGCAAAAACAAGAAGAAAGCTGAGCATGGGGCTGTGCCCAGCTGAGCACGGGGCGTGCCCAGCTCAGCACGGGGCGTGCCCAGCTCAGCACGGGGCAGTGCTCAGGATGGATAGCCCTGGCACTAAAGACAAACCTGTAGAAGCTTCTATTGCCCACCACGGGGCCGTGCCCAGCGGACACGGGACCGTGGTCAACGCAAAGATACGCAGAATCTTGCCAAATTTGATAGTACAGATATGCTTTTGGACACAGGGCCGTGTCCAGCGGACACGGGGCCGTGTCCAGGCTTCTGTACAGGCTATAAATAGGAGTGCTTGGCTCAAGCTCAAACCATCCCTTGGTACACCACCTCTCTCACACTTCACCCACCACCCACCACCACCATAACACCATCATCCACCACCATCATCCATTGTCCATCGTAGAGTGTGTGAGTCGTCTCGGGATCCAAGATTGATCGTAAGAGTTCTTGACAATCAAGGCCATGTTTGCCTAAGTCTCTTACATCACTTGGTGAAGACAAAGTGTCTAGTGTAATACTTTTTATTTCTAATCTTTTGCACTTTTTATTTGGTTTTGTATTAATGACTTTAATAACTAGTTGCTTATATTGAAGGTGATCTTTCCTTATCGTTTGTCCGTGGTGTCTTGGCATTATTTACTGTCTATATAAAATAAAAGATTTTCACCATTCATATCTCCACGGTCTATATGGAGGTATGTTGGCTACCTGGTCGGGGGTTAAGGGAACGGTTTGGTAAAGGTCTTGCCATTGTTCAGCGTTTAGAGGTCCTGCAATGGACCTGGGTCAAATTTAGTAGGACCTCCTTCAATACTTAACGGTATTGGATGGCGGGGGTCCAAACTCTTTGATCCCCTCATAAGTTAACTACTATTAATACTATAACCCGGCTATTTAGGACTGTATCCCTGCTGACTCAGACTACTTAGTCGAGGGTAACGTCACCTCCAAAAGAGGGGCCTACCATAATATTGCATTAATAACTTAATTAATTATCTTCCAATAATCCACCCTTTTAGGATTGTATCCTTGCTGACTCAAACTACTGGGGTGAGGGTAACGTCACCTTCAAAAGAGGGGCCTACTACAATAACTTAGATAATCTCTTAATTATGTGCAAAAGTGCGGAAATAATCAAAGGTTACACTAGATACGAGTCGGAACCAAGTGATTCATCTTGTCTATCTGTTTTTATTTTATTTTTATTTTCAGCATTTTAGTTAGTTTTTACTTTTCTTAGTTCAAAACATTTTTCTAAACTTTTTATTTTGGTTAGACGTTGAGGATAAACCGGTACTAAAAGCTCTTGTGTCCTTGGACGACCTCGGTATCTTGCCAACACTATACTACGCTCACGATGGGTGCACTTGCCCATATGTGTGTTTAGTGTTAGTAAAATATCGTGTTTTATAAATTTAAAACTTGGCTAAAAATAAGTGTTAAAGGGGCTTAAAATACACACCTAAAATATATAACACTTCACACGCATCAAGTTTTTGGCGCCGTTGCCGGGGACACAAGGATTTTAGGAAAGCTTAAAATCGACGGCCTAATCAGTTTTTCAAAACCTTTTCAAAACGGGCCCACATTTTTCTGCATTTTAGTTTAGTTTTGCATTTACAGTAACCTGTACACGGGGCCGTGTTCACTGAACACGGGGCCGTGCTGTAGATTTTTCATAAAACACCCAGTAACAGAAGCTTGAACACGGGCCGTGCTCACTGAACACGCCCCGTGCTCAACGAAATCAGTAAATTTAATTAAAACGCCCAGATACAGATCCTGAACACGGGGCCGTGTCCACTGAACACGGGGCCGTGTCCACTGAACACGGGGCCATGTCCAGCCTCTGTTTCCATTTTTCTTTTTGTTTTCTGATCTCGGGACTTGGTTGTGGTCTGCTGAGTGATTCTTATGGATCAATACTCAGGAGGTTACAACTACACCTATGAAGAGGATGATTATAGGGGTAATTATTGCACTAATTGTCGTAACGCACGATCGGTTCAAAATAATCGCTCATATCAACCATCCAATTCATACACCTACTATGAGGAGCCCAGGTACGAGCCATCGACTTCATACACATCCTATGAAGACCAAAGGTATGAACCTCCTCCCTCATACTCATATTTTGATGAACCAAGGTATGAGCCTTCATACTCATACTTTGAGGAACCAAGATATGAGCCACCACCTTCATATGCTTATTATGAGGAACCATGGCGTGAACAACCCACCTCATATGAGTATTATGAAGAACAAAATTACGACCCTTATCCATCATATGCTTACAATGAAGAACAATGGTGTGAACCATCTACTTCATATGAGTATTATGAGGAACAAAGGGTCGAACAACCGGATTCAAGCTTAGAAAATACCGATTCTTTTTCTATAACCGAAGTAACCGAGAGGATATTAGAACACATTAGAGTTATCGATCGATGTATAAAAGAATCTCGCGCAAGGGAAGAGGAGTCCCGCGCAAGAGAAGAATTAAATAAGGAAAAGATAACCGAAAGTGTAAAAATGGAAGAACAAATAAGTGAAGAACCGACACATGAGTTAAACAACGAAAAAGGTGAGTCCGTTAACGATAAAATTCAAGAAGAGTCTAATTTTGAAGAAATTAATCTCTTGTCTCCTTCTTTCGAAAATCATTGTTTAGTACCCACTCATGCTAAGTTTTTAAAAGAGTTAAACACTAACACTAAAATTGACGAAACGGTAAGTGTTAAGTTAACTAATGATCAAACCTCGCTAATAAAAGAAGACCCATTTGAAATTAACATTACACCGGTTCCATGTTTCTTTCAAAATTCGTTTATTAGTAATGTCACGATTGATAAAGATCTTTGTGTTAACATAATGCCTAACTACATTTTCGAAAAATTAAGTATTAGTGATTTTTCTCCACTTCAAATACCCATTTTACTATCTAATCGGAGAATAATAAAATCAATCGGTGTAGTTGAGGAAGTCTTGGTTCAAACAAATCAAATGGTAATCCCAACCGACTTTGTCATCCTTGATGACGCTCCTCTAGTGTTGGGAAGACCATTTGTAAAAACTCACGAAGCTTTGAAAAACCGGAAGTTCAACAATCTACCTCTTCAATTAGGGGCATTTAAAAGAAGTGTCGATCTTGAGCGATCAATGAAATATCCATTCGGCAATGACGACCCCCTAATTGAAGATGAGCCAGAACCACCCGATAAGGTGGGTCTAGCCAAGGACCCTTATAAACGTGGCGCACCACGGAGGCATTCCGCGGAACTATCCGTAGTTTTAGTTTAGATTAACTTTTAGGTTTTCTAGTTTAGTTTTTTTTTTCAGGAATAAAACACACTCGGGAAGGTGAAGGATGATAAGGGAAGCTTGAACCAACACCCCATGCACAAAAACAGAGCCTCCCGACAATTTTTCTTCATTACAGCAAGTTCAGCACGGGGCCGTGCTCACCCCAACACGCCCCGTGCCCAAGGTTCTGTAGAAAATGCCCAGTTCAGGTACCTGGACACGGGGCCGTGCTCACTGGACACGCCCCCGTGCCCAGCCTTCTGTTTACTTTTGGTACTGGCAGTCTAGACACTGGGCCGTGCTCAGCCAACACCACCCCGTGTTCAGCTACCCAGTACCATAAAATCTTGTTTTTAACCCATTTTTACACATTTAATCAGCCTAAAAACTTATTTTTGGGACACATTGAGGACAATGTGTAATTTAAGTGTGGGGGGGGGGGGGATGCTAAAACCTTGAATCTTGCAAGTCCTAATAACAAGCCTTACACAAAACTCTATTGGAACCGCTAATCACCCCAAATTTTTTCAAAAATTTTCAATTTTTTTTACTTGTCTAGGTTTAATTTGGGAATTTCAAAATTCTAAAAAGGTTATATTTTTACAAATTTACAACCGATAGCGTCGTGATAAAAAGAACCAACATAAGAAAATTATGAAAAGGCATGACAAGCTTAGTTAAAATTTAATTTTATATACTTGAACACATAAAAACCCATTCCCACAAAAGTGAGTTTTGAGCCTTTATTGAGCATACAAATATATATCTTTAAATTAAATGCTCATTTTTCGTTTCTTGTGTGAATAGCCGCTCGGTTCTTACAACTCTAGAACTTGCCACGACGATACATTCCCGGTCCTTACCAACTTAAACCCGAGTAAGTAAATGATGGAGGCATTAGGACTAACCCTTTTTATTTTTACACCATTATTTTTCTTTTTTCTTACCACCTACCCAAAATCCCCCTAGTTAACCCCTTTGAGCCTAAACCTTTTCATTTCTTAACCCAAACCAAACACCTTTTCACCCACCTAAACCCTTTTTATTTTTCACCCTTTGTTTTAGTAACAAGCTCGGTTTTTCGTATGACTTTTCAAAAAAAAAAATGTGTTGATGATGAAGCAAAATAAATAAACAAGCAAGTTCATCAAAAATAACTTTGTTTGAATACTGGCTTCATCAAGAAAATTTTTTTTTTGCAAAAATAAAAAGTCTTTCGAAAACCGACGCTTGTTACGCTTTTTCGCCCTTTCTACTAACCACTAACTACTAACCCAACCACCTACCTTTAACCCAAGCCTAACCCTTCACCCAAAAAGTCCTCTTGATATTTACAAAGGTATATAAGTTAAAAAGGAGGAGGATTGATTGCTTGGCAAGCCTATGGTAGGAGTAAGTTCCATGCCGCTCTCGAGTGATCCACAAAAATACATTTTCGGCTGAGTGTTGAGTGATCCCCGTGAGGTATGTGAACTTGTATATAAATAAAATTTTAAAGAGGCATGTTATGCCCTAATAAGTAATTTATCTTATGAAAAGTTTTAAATAAATCATGACGAATAGGATTGTAAATAAATAAAAATAAAACTAAATAAAGAATCTTGGAAATCCCGACACTCTATGACAAGCCCAAAAACCTTCTCTTCTACCCATTCCATTTGGGAGTGTAAAGCCACATTATAAAGAGTTTTGCTTAAGGACAAGCAAAGATTCAAGTGTGGGGGTATTTGATGTGTTCAAAATGTAACATATAAATTTCATCAAATGAGGCATAAAACTAACCCTTTTTTAGTACTAATGTTGGAAAAAGTGTGCTTTTGTCTTCCTTTTGTATTTTCAGGATTAAATGAGCTCAAATTAACAAAAGAAGCAAAAAGGCAGCTAAATCTAGCATAAATACAAGAAAAGGAACAAACGTGGCATGCCCGACCCCCTTCAACAGCATCTCCCAAAGCAAAAACAAGAAGAAAGCTGAGCATGGGGCTGTGCCCAGCTGAGCACGGGGCGTGCCCAGCTCAGCACGGGGCAGTGCTCAGGATGGACAGCCCTGGCACTAAAGACAAACCTGTAGAAGCTTCTATTGCCCACCACGGGGCCGTGCCCAGCGGACACGGGGCCGTGGTCAACGCAAAGATACGCAGAATCTTGCCAAATTTGATAGTACAGATATGCTTTTGGACACGGGGCCGTGTCCAGCGGACACGGGGCCGTGTCCAGGCTTCTGTACAGGCTATAAATAGGAGTGCTTGGCTCAAGCTCAAACCATCCCTTGGCACACCACCTCTCTCACACTTCACCCACCACCCACCACCACCATAACACCATCATCCACCACCATCATCCATTGTCCATCGTAGAGTGTGTGACTCGTCTCGGGATCCAAGATTGATCGTAAGAGTTCTTGACAATCAAGGCCATGTTTGCCTAAGTCTCTTACATCACTTGGTGAAGACAAAGTGTCTAGTGTAATACTTTTTATTTCTAATCTTTTGCACTTTTTATTTGGTTTTGTATTAATGACTTTAATAACTAGTTGCTTATGTTGAAGGTGATCTTTCCTTATCGTTTGTCCGTGGTGTCTTGGCATTATTTACTGTCTATATAAAATAAAAGATTTTCACCATTCATATCTCCACGGTCTATATGGAGGTATGTTGGCTACCTGGTCGGGGGTTAAGGGAACGGTTTGGTAAAGGTCTTGCCATTGTTCAGCGTTTAGAGGTCCTGTAATGGACCTGGGTCAAATTTAGTAGGACCTCCTTCAATACTTAACGGTATTGGATGGCGGGGGTCCAAACTCTTTGATCCCCTCATAAGTTAACTACTATTAATACTATAACCCGGCTATTTAGGACTGTATCCCTGCTGACTCAGACTACTTAGTCGAGGGTAACGTCACCTCCAAAAGAGGGGCCTACCATAATATTGCATTAATAACTTAATTAATTATCTTCCAATAATCCACCCTTTTAGGATTGTATCCTTGCTGACTCAAACTACTGGGGTGAGGGTAACGTCACCTTCAAAAGAGGGGCCTACTACAATAACTTAGATAATCTCTTAATTATGTGCAAAAGTGCGGAAATAATCAAAGGTTACACTAGATACGAGTCGGAACCAAGTGATTCATCTTGTCTATCTGTTTTTATTTTATTTTTATTTTCAGCATTTTAGTTAGTTTTTACTTTTCTTAGTTCAAAACATTTTTCTAAACTTTTTATTTTGGTTAGACGTTGAGGATAAACCGGTACTAAAAGCTCTTGTGTCCTTGGACGACCTCGGTATCTTGCCAACACTATACTACGCTCACGATGGGTGCACTTGCCCATATGTGTGTTTAGTGTTAGTAAAATATCGTGTTTTATAAATTTAAAACTTGGCTAAAAATAAGTGTTAAAGGGGCTTAAAATACACACCTAAAATATATAACACTTTACACGCATCAATCCCCTTTTAAAAATGGAAAATATCTAAGCTAACAAACTGTCCGCATTTCATGCAAGTCCTCCACGAACTCCATAACGTCCACTTCAGTTAAGCACGTGCGGAATAAGTATGGAATATGCTCCAGGAATATCGCTAAGACCAAGTCCAAGCTCGTACTCCTGCAAAACAACTTCATATTCAAAGTAGACAATCGTTAGTGTAAGGATCACTATGATGATCCATGATCCTGATCCCACAATAACTTCTGAGGATCACTAATTCAATAGAATTGAGGATCACTAAGCCTGACAGTAATTGAGGATCACTGATCATTGGAAAATCTTCCCATAATAATTGCCCCCAAAATATAAGGAGTAAAAATGTAAAATAACGAGTTATATTTTCTCGTTCTTATCCGCAACCAACTAACGGATATATAGCCGTTGTAATCGAACTATCCGTTGCCATCCTGACGTCACTGAAGTGACTGCAAGATCATCATTATAAATTGAAGTTAGAGATAAGGGTGTTAGGGGAAGATTTTCCAATGATCAGTGATCCTCAATTACTGTCAGGCTTAGTGATCCTCAATTCTATTGAATTAGTGATCCTCAGAAGTTATTGTGGGATCAGGATCATGGATCATCATAGTGATCCTTACAATAAAGATTGTCTACTTTGAATATGAAGTTGTTTTGCAGGAGTACGAGCTTGGACTTGGTCTTGGCGATATTCCTGGAGCATATTCCATACTTATTCCGCACGTGCTTAACTGAAGTGGACGTTATGGAGTTCGTGGAGGACTTGCATGAAATGCGGACAGTTTGTTAGCTTAGATATTTTCTATTTTTAAAAGGGGATAGCGAGCTAAATAGAAACACTTGGCTATTTTTAGCTTAACACACACACTCGCAACCGCTCTCACCAGCTCTTGACAATTCACTTGGCGATTACACACTTTTTTGCACATTAAACTATAGTGATCCTTGTAATTAGCTCGCTATCATCCGAAGTTGTAATACATTTCTTGTTTAATCTGAGTTGGTGATCGGTAGTTTCCATCACCCGAGGTTTTTTATGCCAGAGATCATTCATTGATCAAGGGCTTTTTCCTCGTATAAATCTTTGTGTCACTTGTTCATTTCATTTCTGAGTGATCCTTAGTATTGTTCATTGATTCAAGCATCACACCTCACAACAGAAAGTTTGGTTGCATTATCATTGCTTGATTTTTGACCAAAACAGTTTGGCACCCACCGTGGGGCAATTGGTGCTTCATTCCTAAGAAGATTCATATTTTTGTGGTCATTTCGGTTCGTTACAACCAAGCAGATGGCTTCCTCAGCGAAGAACACTTCAAGTTCAATGCCAGCAATCAGTTCTTCACAAGGATTTCCACCTTTGCCTCCACCACCTTCTGGATCCCAGAAGAATGCTGAAAATGCTGCGAAGAGACAAACCCCCATTTTCACAAAACCACCAACTTCTTCTGTTTTTCTAATCCTACTACTAATGATCTTTACACTCTGATTTTGCAGATGAGGAATCACGCACAAGAGCAGGACAAAACCAATGAAAGGATCCTCTGGGAGATCGCTGAGATCAAGAAACAGAAGAAATCAGTGGAGGATCACTCTCCTCTGATACCAAGGTCATTGGATTTCGATACTCCAGTTGTGACTACCTTACAATCGGCAGTTCCGGGCATCCAGTATCAAAGTGGTCCATCAGAAAAGCGTTATGGAACAGCAACTATGAGTCAGGCATTTGGCTCTCACTTCCAGCCTCAAGGATCCTCTTCTCAACCATCGGGATCCTCTTCTTAGCATCAGGGATTCTACTTCAGCTCAGGGGGATATTTGGGAATGCACTCGGCTCTAGGATCCTCCCAGGTTCAAGGATCCTCCATGGCTCTAGGATCCTCCCAGGTTCAAGGATCCTCCACGGCTCTAGGATCCTCCACGGCTCCAGGATCCTCCCAGGTCCAAGGATCCTCCATGGCTCAAGGATCCTTCCAGCTTCAAGGATCCTCTATGACTCCAGGATCCTCCCAGTTTCTTGGATCCTCTCTGCCCCAAGGATCCTTTCAGGTTCAAGGATCATCTCAGCTTCAAGGATCCAACATCTTTCAGGATCAGGGATTCTTAAGAAGTATGCAACCCCCGAGCACCGGTGTTCATCAAGGAGACTTCATACCAATGCAGACCATTGCTTCATCTAGTCCTTCGATCATACCAGAATTACGTCAATATGGATTCACATCCGCAATTCCAAACATGAATCCTCCGGGAGGTAACACTTTTAATAATTCATATAACACTAACCATGGCTCAATGCAGGATACAGGTATCAATCAGGCTATGGCTAGGGAATTACAGAAACTTAAGGATATGATATCCAGTGTACCAGGAGTGGTTAAACCCATTCCTGAAATTGCAGATGGTAGCCATAGGATATCTCGTTTTGCACCACCCTTATGTGATGCTGAAATACCCAAAAGGTTCCAGATACCATCTATGAAGCTGTATGATGGTTCAACAGATCCAGAAGAGCATGTAGCTCAGTATAGGGAGAGGATGGAGATCAATCCAATTCCTGAGAGGTTAAAGGAAGCATGTCTATGCAAGGGATTTGGATCCACACTCACAGGATCTGCTCTTAAATGGCTGCTAAGTCTTCCCCTTACTCTATTACTTCATTTGCCAATCTAGTTAATTTGTTTAATAGTCAATTCTCTTGTAGTAGAAAATTTGAACGATTAACTAGTGATCTATATAGGGTAACACAAGGTCAAAATGAATCACTTAGAGATTACATCACTAAGTTTAGTAAAGAATCCTTAGATATTCCTAATTTGGATATTGCTACGGCTGTAGAAGCCTTTAAAATGGGAATGCTTAGGGATTCATTATTCTATGATGATCTTGTTATGACACATTGCAGGAATCTCGATGAAGTAAGAACCAGGGCCCTTAGGTTCATCCGCCTAGAGGATGACAAAAGGATCCAGGATAGATTGACAGGATCCTCAAAATAGGAGAAACAAGGATCCTACTTCAGGAACAACAAATCCAAGTCCTACAACAAGTCTGATAACCAGAACGTGCATGCAGTGGAACAAGAAGAGGATGATGAGGATTATCCTCCTATTTCTGAATACTGTTTTTCTGTTGATAACATTGAACTAATCCTTGCAATGCAGAATCTAGGTGAGAAAGCTAGGTGGCCGAGAAAAAGTGATAAACCAGCTGCTACAAAGGATAAGTCCAAGTGGTGTGCATATCATGAGGATTTCGGGCATCTCACTGAAGAGTGTATTGCACTAAGAAAGGAAATTGGTTACTTGTTGAGCAAGGGGCATTTGAAGGACTTTTAGGACGAAAGAAGTCAGGGATCCAGGATCCTGAAAGGATCCCGGAAAGGGCTCCTGCTCCTCCAGCAGATGCACAAGTTATAAACTTCATATCCGGTGGATCAGACATTTGTGGTACTTCCTTTTCAGCAGCCAAGAGACATGCTAAGGAAACCAAGATGGATAATGGGGACAGACCCATCCGGACCTCCACCGTCACCAAGGATAAGATCATAACTTTTGATGAGGATGATCGTGTTGATATCCAGGATCCTCATCATGATGGTCTTGTAATTACATTGTTTATTTCTAACCACTTTGTTCGCAGGATCCTAATCGATGGAGGAAGCTCTGTGAACATCATTCAGCTTGATGTCCTCAAGAAAATGAATATCCCGGAGTCTGATATTGTCCCAAGATCCTCAGTCCTTGTGGGATTCAGTGGGGAAACCAAAAACACATTGGGGGACATCAAACTCCCTATTTATATTGAAGGACTCCATTCTTATCAGAAATTTTGTGTTATAGATTGCTTATCTTGTTGTAATGTTATCCTTGGCAGGCCATGGATACATGATATGAAGGCAGTCCCATCCACCTATCATCAGTGTGTAAAGCTTCCAAGTCCATGGGGAGTGGTGAAAATTGAGAGTGATCAACAAGAGGCTAAGAATTGTTATACATCATCAATGAATCCAGCCTCAAAACCAAGGGAGCAATAGCAATTAAAGTATCCTTAAAGAGATGTCTTGGAGGCAAGAGAGCAGGATGTAAAAGAAATCCTCATGGATCCTCATGATCCTGAATCCATAGTCTTCATAGGATCAGGGATCCTTAGCAGCATTGAACAGGATCTAGTATCCTTCCTTAAAAGAAGGAAAACTACATTTGCCTGGAAGCATGAGGATATGACAGGTATATATAAGGATATAATTACTCATAAGCTTGGCATTGACAGGTCATTCAAGCCTATACATCAAAAGAGGAGGAAGTTTGCACCTGAAAGGAATGCTATTATCCAGGAAGAGGTAGATAAACTACTTCGGGCAGGTATGATAAGAGAGGTTATGTATCCAAGGTGGTTAGCCAATGTGGTTGTTGTTCAAAAGAAAAATGGAAAGTGGAGGGTATGTGTCGATTTTACTGATTTAAACAAGGCATGTCCCAAGGATCCTTTCCCATTACCCCACATTGACTCCATGGTGGATGCTACCGCGGGTCATGAGTTGTTGACTTTTATGGATGCTTCATCTGGATTTCAACAAATTCAGATGGAACCATCTGATCAAGAGGATACAGCCTTTATGACCCCAACTGGTATATATTGTTATATTGCTATGCCATTTGGACTAAGGAATGCAGGTGCTACTTATCAAAGGCTAGTCAATATGATGTTCAACGAACAAATTGGACACACTATGGAAGTCTATATTGATGACATGGTGGTTAAGTCCAAGAAAGCTGAGGATCACCTTAAAGACTTGGAGGAAGCATTCAATATCCTTGATAAATTTAATATGAAACTAAATCCTTCCAAGTGTCATTTTGGTGTTAAGGTAGGTAAATTCTTAGGCTATATGGTGACAAAGAGGGGCATTGAAGCAAGTCCAGAGCAAATCAAGGCTATTGTGAATATTAAATCTCCTGCCAATGCTAAGGATGTGCAAAGATTGACAGGCAGGATCGCAGCCTTGAACAGGTTCATATCCAAATCCTCAGAAAAGTGCAAGGAATTCTATGATATCCTGAGGAAGAACAAGAAATTTGAATGGACTGAGAAGCATGAAAGTGCCCTCAAAGCTCTTAAGGATTGCCTATCCTCAGCCCCGGCCCTGATGAAACCAGAAAAAGGGGATATATTATCCTTATACTTAGCAGTATCCTCAAAAGCAGTAAGTGCGGTCCTTGTTAAGGATCACCAAGGTACACAACATCCTGTTTATTATGTAAGTAAGAGTTTACTTGATGCTGAATCCAGGTATTCACACTTAGAGAAACTTATCCTTGCATTAATTATGGCATCTACTAAATTAAGACATTATTTTGAGACTCATGCCATTATTGTTAAGACTAATTTTCCAATTAAGAATGTTCTCAGGAAACCTGAAATGTCAGGAAGGATGGCTAAGTGGGCAGTGAAGCTTAGTGCATATGATATAAGATATGAACCAAGGACTGCCATAAAATCCCAAGCCTTAGCTGACTTTGTGGCAGATTTTAGTAGTGATTTGCAAAAGGAAGCTGAGTTAGAAGTCCAACAGCTTGAAGAAACTAAGGATCCTTGGATTCTCTTCACTGATGGAGCCTCTAATGTAAAAGGAACAGGGCTGGGAATACTACTAAAATCGCCACAGGGGGATATAATACCCCACTCCATAGCTTGTGAATTTCAAACTACCAACAATGAGGCTGAGTATAAAGCCTTGATAGCTGGTTTGCAAATTGCTAAGCATATGAGGATCAGGTATCTTAAGGTACATGTAGATTCATTATTAATCACTAATCACTTTAATGGATCCTATGCTGTTAAAGGTGAAAAGCTAATCAAATATTTAGAGATAGTCAAAGAATTGGCACTCTCTTTTGTTTCCTTTAGTTTGACACAGGTACCAAGGGAAGAGAATGCAGAGGCTGATGCATTAGCCAATCTAGGATCATCCTTGAAGATCCCGGAGGATATCAAGATCCCTATTATCCATATCCTGACCCCTGCTATCGAGGATCATGTAGCTATGGAGATAGGAGAGGATTCTGCAATCATCCCTAGTGATGATACTCAATCTCATTCAGGATCATGGATCCTCCCAATCATGAAATACATACAACATGGAGAGATTTCTACAGGAGAAAACCCTAGGGCTTTCAAAATCAAGGTATCTCAATTTACAATATTGAATAATATGTTGTATAAACGATCTCTTGCAGGTCCATATCTAAGATGCAATGAGGATCCTGAAATCCAAGAAGTCCTAAAGGATTTCCATGAAGGAGATTGTGGAAACCACACTGGGGGCAGAGCATTGTTCTCAAGGATCCTGAGGACAGGATACTATTGGCCTACTATGAAGAAGGATGCTGTGGAATATGCCAAGAAGTGTGATCCTTGTCAGAGACACAGTAATATCCTTCACCAACCAGCAGAACTTTTGCATCCTATATCCTCTTCTTAGCCATTTATGAGATGGGGAATGGATATAGTTGGAAAGCTTCCTAAGGCACCTGGTGGAAAAGTATTCATGCTTGCTATGACTGATTACTTCTCCAAGTGGATAGAGGCTGATGCCTTTGCTCAAGTCAGAGAAAAAGAAGTGATATCCTTTATTAAGAGAAACATTATTACTAGATTTGGTATCCCTTCTGAATTTGTTTGTGATAATGGATCCCAGTTTATTGGGAATAGAACTACTAACTTTTGTGACAGCTGGGGGATTAAGATGATAACATCAACACCAGTCCACCCACAAGCTAATGGTCAGGCAGAATCATCCAACAAGATCATCATCAACAATTTGAAGAAAAAGCTTGGATCTAAGAAGGGAAAGTGTGCAGAAGAACTACCTTATGTACTATGGGCTGATAGGACAACTCCCAAAAATGCCACTGGCCAGACTCCATTTTCTTTGGTATTTGGGGCAGAATCAGTGATCCCTACAGAGATGGTGGTTCCAACCGCAAGAACAAGCATTCGTGATCCTGAAGAAAATGCTGAAAACTTGGTTCAAGACTTGGATACTATAGAAGAACTCAGGGATTTGGCAAGGATAAGGATGGCTAGTTATCAACAAAGGATGGCTGGAGCCTACAACAAAAATGTCAGGATCAGGAAAATCCAAGTTGGTGATATGGTATTAAGGAAAGCATTTCAGAATACCACCAATCCTGCTGATGGAA
Organism: Helianthus tuberosus; assembly: GCA_030545235.1. Lineage (NCBI taxonomy): Eukaryota > Viridiplantae > Streptophyta > Magnoliopsida > Asterales > Asteraceae > Helianthus > Helianthus tuberosus. Next base: position 74,343,276 of record CM060436.1, on the reverse strand, counting down.
AGTTGGCACCAAAACGGGAAGGCCCTTACTTGATCGAAGCTGAGGCAGGAAAGGGGGCATATCGATTGCTAACAATGGAAGGTGATTTGCTGCCAAGAGCTTGGAATGCTGTCCACTTGAAGAAATACTTAATGTGATAAGGATCCGTGTTCCTTACATGACAAGTATCCTTGAAGGATCCCTATAGGACAGATGATTCTCATTTTGGTAATGATCTAATCCCAAACTATTTCATTTTTTAATTATCCTATATAAGGATAAGGATCTTGTATCCTTTATCCTCCTTTCACTTGATTCTGAGTTTTGAAGGTTCAGGTATCCTTAACAAAGGATTGAGTATCCACAGAAGTATCCAGTTATTTGGGCTTGACCCCAGCAAAACGTGGCCCGTCCACATGGGTTGGTAAAGGGTGTCCATTGTTTACGGGTCATTGTAGTGCTGGAAATAAAAGACGGAAGGATAACGAGTGGCTTCATCTCCCAAACAGAGGATCCATCCACCACCCATTATCCTGCCTATTGTTCAAGGATCCATGATCCTTCACCCTAGAAACTATTATCTTAAGTTATTACAACCCAAGATTGTTTTAAAACACCATAACCAAAATAAAACTACCAAATTCTAAAAAAATGGGCTCCGGCTACGTCTTGGAATGTCCTTCATCGCCCATTCCTGCAGCTTACACCTTTGCTGCATCACCATCTCCTCCAGCTCCAGCATCCTCCACATGATCCTTGACTCCACTACTGCCAGCCTCGAGTGCTAGGACCTCTTCAGCCTCCTCTTTGTCATCCAGCTCAGCCAATCTAGCCTTCCAGCCCTCTACGTCCCAGCTGCTCTTGTCAAAGTCAGGATCCAGAGCTTCTTGGGCCATCTGCAACTTGGTCTTGTACATAACGATGGCAGCTGAGATTTTAGCATCATTGGTGATCTCATTTTTCTCTTGATCAGCAGTAATGTTAGCCAGGACAAGTTCCCTCTTCACCAGATTGACATCATTTTCAAGGGAGGCTATCTTCTGATCCTTGGCCAGCATCATCTTTTAGAGGTCCAGGCACTTTAGCTCAACTTCTTCAACATTGCCTACGTAGTCCTCGATTTCAGCAAATTTCTGCAAAAAGACAATGTAAAGCTTAGGATAACATGATCCTCAAGTGGGCAGGATAATTAAGCTAAGTCAGTGATCCTTACCTCAGCAAAGTACTCAAGGAACAGATGGCGGATCAGAGGCAAGCCTTCTAGATTATCAGCCTCAGAGGTCTTCCTTTTCTTACCACCCTTGCCCTTAGAAGTGGTTGCCTTGGGGATCGTGACAGTTGGACTGGCAGCAATCTTCTTCTTTGAGGATCGGACAGTGTCAAGGTCAGTGACACTGAATTTGGAGGCAGATCTTGAAGATTTTCCAGCACCTACACATCCAAAACAGATAAGTATCCTTATTTCATTTTAATTTAAGCATTTAATTACATATAAACATGGGTACTTACTTGACATCGTGACAGAACCTGAGGATACCTCTTGAGAATCCTGGGTATTTGCTTTAAATGATCTTATTGCAGGATCAAGTCTCCGGAAAGCAGCAAGCCTTTCCTTTGTTGCAGGTGTTGTGATGAGGTGTGCGACAGTAATAGCTGCAAAATAGAAACAAAAGGATGTTAGTGATCCTCAGCAGAAACAAGGTCATCTGGTGATCCTTCTAAGGATCCTCTAACCTACCATGAGTGGTCCATTTTCTAGACAGATCCTTTCCATCAGGGATAGAATCCCTTCTGACAAAGAAGAATCGCCGTTTCCAGTTGGTGTCATTCTTAGTGGCTTTGAAGATGGGGTGTTCTTCACCAGGTTTATGTTTGAGTAGATACCGATGAGATCCATGGCTTACGAGGTCATACATCTCTGCAAACTCCGACATTCCCAGATCAATTCCTTCGTGTTTAATGATCCTTTCAAGGGTATATAAGACCCTCCAGATCATTGGCATCTCTTGAATGTAGGAGATGCCGGTGAGAGAGAAGAAGGATTGGGTGAAATTTGGAAAAGGATACGAGTACCCTATTGTAAATGGTGTGACCAGGAAGGCTACCCAGGTTTCAGAAATATAGTCACTTAGAATGGTGGGGTCAAATGGTTTGAAATCGGTGTTTGCCGGAAAGCAATGTCGGATCCTGTCTATCTGTGGATCGGTAAAGCAGCATCTTTCTTTAGCAAAATCTTTGATGATCCCTTGGGACTTCAAGGGACTGTCCATTTTATGATCCTTAACCGGTGAAGACCTCAGCATCATCTTGGTCATGAAGATGGTGAAAAACAAGAAACAGACTTGAGAAGATGAAGAGAGAAAGGAAAGAGAAATACCTGATCAAGTCTTCGAATGAGGATTTAAAGAGGAAACGCATGAATTTAAATGCTCTCTAATCCTTATCTCTAACTTCAATTTATAATGATGATCTTGCAGGGTAGTCACTTCAGTGACGTCAGGATGGCAACGGATAGTTCGATTACAACGGCTATATATCCGTTAGTTGGTTACGGATAAGAACGAGAAAATATAACTCGTTATTTTACATTTTTACTCCTTATATTTTGGGGGCAATTGTTAGGGGAAGATTTTCCAATGATCAGTGATCCTCAATTACTGTCAGGCTTAGTGATCCTCAATTCTATTGAATTAGTGATCCTCAGAAGTTATTGTGGGATCAGGATCATGGATCATCATAGTGATCCTTACACTAACGATTGTCTACTTTGAATATGAAGTTGTTTTGCAGGAGTACGAGCTTGGACTTGGTCTTGGCAATATTCCTGGAGCATATTCCATACTTATTCCGCACGTGCTTAACTGAAGTGGACGTTATGGAGTTCGTGGAGGACTTGCATGAAATGCAGACAGTTTGTTAGCTTAGATATTTTCCATTTTTAAAAGGGGATAGCGAGCTAAATAGAAACACTTGGCTATTTTTAGCTTAACACACACACTCGCAACCGCTCTCACCAGCTCTTGACAATTCACTTGGCGATTACACACTTTTTTGCACATTACACTATAGTGATCCTTGTAATTAGCTCGCTATCATCCGAAGTTGTAATACATTTCTTGTTTAATCTGAGTTGGTGATCGGTAGTTTCCATCACCCGAGGTTTTTTATGCCGGAGATAATTCATTGATCAAGGGCTTTTTCCTCGTATAAATCTTTATGTCACTTGTTCATTTCATTTCTGAGTGATCCTTAGTATTGTTCATTGATTCAAGCATCACACCTCACAACAGAAAGTTTGGTTGCATTATCATTGCTTGATTTTTGACCAAAACAAAGGGTTAGAGAGCATTTAAATTCGTGCGTTTCCTCTTTAAATCCTCATTCGAAGACTTGATCAGGTATTTCTCTTTCCTTTCTCTCTTCATCTTCTCAATTCTGTTTCTTGTTTTTCACCATCTTCATGACCAAGATGATGCTGAGGTCTTCACCGGTTAAGGATCATAAAGTGGACAGTCCCTTGAAGTCCCAAGGGATCATCAAAGATTCTGCGAAAGAAAGATGCTGCTTTACCGATCCACAGATAGACAGGATCCGACATTGCTTTCCGGCAAACACCGATTTCAAACCATTTGACCCCACCGTTCTAAGTGACTATATTTCTGAAACCTGGGTAGCCTTCCCGGTCACACCATTTACAATAGGGTACTCGTATCCTTTTCCAGATTTCACCCAATCCTTCTTCTCTCTCACCGGCATCTCCTACATTCAAGCGATGCCAATGATCTGGAGGGTCTTATATACCCTTGAAAGGATCATTGAACACGAAGGAATTGATCTGGGAATGTCGGAGTTTGCAGAGATGTATGACCTCGTAAGCCATGGATCTCATCGGTATCTACTCAAACATAAACCTGGTGAAGAACACCCAATCTTCAAAGCCACTAAGAATGACACCAACTGGAAACGACGATTCTTCTTTGTTAAAAGGGATTCTATCCCTGATGGAAAGGATCTGCCTAGAAAATGGACCACTCATGGTAGGATAGAGGATCTTGAGAAGGATCACCAGATGACCTTGTTTTTGTTTGAGGATCACTAACGTCCTTTTATCTCTATTTTGCAGTTATTACTGTCGCACACCTTATTACAACACCTGCCACGAAGGAAAGGCTTGCTGCTTTCCGGAGACTTGATCATGCAATAAGATCATTTAAAACAAATACCCAGGATTCTTAAGAGGTATCCTCAGGTTCTGTCACGGTGTCAAGTAAGTATCCATGTTTATATGTAATTAAATGCTTAAATTAAAATGAAATAAGGATACTTATCTGTTTTGGATGTGTAGGTGCTGGAAAATCTTCAAGATCTGCCTCCAAATTCAGTGTCACTGACCTTAACACTGTCTGATCCTCAAAGAAGAAGATTGCTGCCAGTCCAACTGTCACGATCCCCAAGGCAACCACTTCTAAGGGCAAGGGTGGTAAGAAAAGGAAGACCTCTGAGGCTGACAATCTAGAAGGCTTGCCTCTGATCCGCCATCAGTTCCTTGAGTACTTTGCTGAGGTAAGGATCACTGACTTAGCTTAATTATCCTGCCCACTTGAGGATCATGTTATCCTAAGCTTTACATTGTCTTTTTGCAGAAATTTGCTGAAATCGAGGACTACGTAGGCAATGTTGAAGAAGTTGAGCTAAAGTGCCTGGACCTCCAAAAGATGATGCTGGCCAAGGATCAGAAGATTGCCTCCCTTGAAAACAACGTCAATCTGGTGAAGAGGGAACTTATCCTAGCTCATATCACAGCTGATCAGGAGAAGAATGAGATCACCAATGATGCTAAAGTCTCCGCTGCCATTGCTATGTATAAAACCAAGTTGCAGATGGCCCAAGAAGCTCAGGATCCTGACTTTGACAAGAGCAGCTGGGACGTAGAGGGCTGGAAGGCTAGATTGGCTGAGCTGGATGAAGAAAAGGAGGCTGAAGAGGTCCTAGCACTCGAGGCTGGCAGCAGTGGAGTTAAGGATCATGCGGATGATACTGGAGCTGGAGGTGATGGTGAAGGTGATGCAGCGAAGGTGTAAGTTGCAGGAATGGGCGATGAAGGACATTTCTAGACGTCGCCGGAGCCCATTTTTTAGAATTTGGTAGTTTTATTTTGGTTATGGTGTTTTGAAACAATCTTGGGTTGTAATAACTTTAGACAATAGTTTCTAGGGTGAAGGATCATGGATCCTTGAACAATAGTGTTAGGGGAAGATTTTCCAATGATCAGTGATCCTCAATTACTGTCAGGCTTAGTGATCCTCAATTTTATTGAATTAGTGATCCTCAGAAGTTATTGTGGGATCAGGATCATGGATCATCATAGTGATCCTTACACTAACGATTGTCTACTTTGAATATGAAGTTGTTTTGCAGGAGTACGAGCTTGGACTTGGTCTTGGCGATATTCCTGGAGCATATTCCATACTTATTCCGCACGTGCTTAACTGAAGTGGACGTTATGGAGTTCGTGGAGGACTTGCATGAAATACGGACAGTTTGTTAGCTTAGATATTTTCCATTTTTAAAAGGGGATAGCGAGCTAAATAGAAACACTTGGCTATTTTTAGCTTAACACACACACTCGCAACCGCTCTCACCAGCTCTTGACAATTCACTTGGCGATTACACACTTTTTTGCACATTACACTATAGTGATCCTTGTAATTAGCTCGCTATCATCCGAAGTTGTAATACATTTCTTGTTTAATCTGAGTTGGTGATCGGTAGTTTCCATCACCCGAGGTTTTTTATGCCGGAGATCATTCATTGATCAAGGGCTTTTTCCTTGTATAAATCTTTGTGTCACTTGTTCATTTCATTTCTGAGTGATCCTTAGTATTGTTCATTGATTCAAGCATCACACCTCACAACAGAAAGTTTGGTTGCATTATCATTGCTTGATTTTTGACCAAAACAGTTTGGCGCCCACCGTGGGGCAATTGGTGCTTCATTCCTAAGAAGATTCATATTTTTGTGGTCATTTCGGTTCGTTACAACCAAGCAGATGGCTTCCTCAGCGAAGAACACTTCAAGTTCAATGCCGGCAATCAGTTCTTCCCAAGGCGTTCCACCTTTGCCTCCACCACCTTCTGGATCCCAGAAGAATGCTGAAAATGCTGCGAAGAGACAAACCCCCATTTTCACAAAACCACCAACTTCTTCTATTTCTTCTAATCCTACTACTATGGATCTTTACACTCTGATTTTGCAGATGAGGAATCACGCACAAGAGCAGGACAAAACCAATGAAAGGATCCTTTGGGAGATTGCTGAGATCAAGAAACAGAATAAATCAGTGGAGGATCACTCTCTTCTGATACCAAGGTCATTGGATTTTGATACTCCAGTTGTGACTACCTTACAATCGGCAGTTCCGGGCATCCAGTATCAAAGTGGTCCATCAGAAAGGCGTTATGGAACAACAACTACGAGTCAGGCATTTGGCTCTCACTTCCAGCCTCAAGGATCCTCTTCTCAACCATCGGGATCCTCTTCTCAGCATCAGGGATTCTACTTCAGCTCAAGGGGATATTTGGGAATGCACCCGGCTCTAGGATCCTCCCAGGTTCAAGGATCCTCTATGACTCCAGGATCCTCCCAGTTTCTAGGATCCTCTCTGCCCCAAGGATCCTTTCAGGTTCAAGGATCATCTCAGCTTCAAGGATCCAACATCTTTCAGGATCAGGGATTCTTAAGAAGTATGCAACCCCCGAGCACCGATGTTCATCAAGGAGACTTCATACCAATGCAGACCAATGCTTCATCTGGTCCTTCGATCATACCAGAATCCTGTCACTATGGATTCACATCCGCAATTCCAAACATGAATCCTCCGGGAGGTAACACTTTTAATAATTCATATAACACTAACCATGGCTCAATGCAGGATACAGGTATCAATCAGGCTATGGCTAGGGAATTACAGAAACTTAAGGATATGATATCCAGTGTACCAGGAGTGGTTAAACCCATTCCTGAAATTGCAGATGGTAGCCATAGAATATCTCGTTTTGCACCACCCTTATGTGATGCTGAAATACCCAAAAGGTTCCAGATACCATCTATGAAGCTGTATGATGGTTCAACAGATCCAGAAGAGCATGTAGCTAAGTATAGGGAGAGGATGGAGATCAATCCAATTCCTGAGAAGTTAAAGGAAGCATGTCTATGCAAGGGATTTGGATCCACACTCACAGGATCTGCTCTTAAATGGCTGCTAAGTCTTCCCCCTTACTCTATTACTTCATTTGCCAATCTAGTTAATTTGTTTAATAGTCAATTCTCTTGTAGTAGAAAATTTGAACGATTATCTAGTGATCTATATAGGGTAACCAAGGTCAAAATGAATCACTTAGAGATTACATCACTAAGTTTAGTAAAGAATCCTTAGATATTCCTAATTTGGATATTGCTACTGCTGTAGAAGCCTTTAAAATGGGATTGCTTAGGGATTCATTATTCTATGATGATCTTGTTATGACACCTTGCAGGAATCTTGATGAAGTAAGAACCAGGGCCCTTAGGTTCATCCACCTAGAGGATGACAAAAGGATCCAGGATAGATTGACAGGATCTTCAAAACAGGAGAAACAAGGATCCTACTTCAGGAACAACAAATCCAAGTCCTACAACAAGTCTGATAACCAGAACGTGCATGCAGTGGAACAAGAAGAGGATGATGAGGATTATCCTCCTATTTCTGAATACCGTTTTTCTGTTGATAACAATGAACTAATCCTTGCAATGCAGAATCTAGGTGAGAAAGCTAGGTGGCCGAGAAAAAGTGATAAACCAGCTGCTACAAAGGATAAGTCCAAGTGGTGTGCATATCATGAGGATTTTGGGCGTCTCACTGAAGAGTGTATTGCACTAAGAAAGGAAATTGGTTACTTGTTGAGCAAGGGGCATTTGAAGGAACTTTTGGGACGAAAGAAGTCAAGGATCCAGGATGCTAAAAGGATCCCGGAAAGGGCTCCTGCTCCTCCAGCAGATGCACAAGTTATAAACTTCATATCCGGTGGATCAGACATTTGTGGTACTTCCTTTTCAGCAGCCAAGAGACATGCTAAGGAAACCAAGATGGATAATGGGGACAGACCCATCCGGACCTCCACCGTCACCAAGGATAAGATCATAACTTTTGATGAGGATGATCGTGTTGATATCCAGGATCCTCATCATGATGGTCTTGTAATTACATTGTTTATTTCTAACCACTTTGTTCGCAGGATCCTAATCGATGGAGGAAGCTCTGTGAACATCATTCAGCTTGATGTCCTCAAGAAAATGAATATCCCGGAGTCTGATATTGTCCCAAGATCCTCAGTCCTTGTGGGATTCAGTGGGGAAACCAAAACACATTGGGGGACATCAAACTCCCTATTTATATTGAAGGACTCCATTCTTATCAGAAATTTTGTGTTATAGATTGCTTATCTTGTTGTAATGTTATCCTTGGCAGGCCATGGATACATGATATGAAGGCAGTCCCATCCACCTATCATCAGTGTGTAAAGCTTCCAAGTCCATGGGGAGTGGTGAAAATTGAGAGTGATCAACAAGAGGCTAAGAATTGTTATACATCATCAATCAAGCCAGCCTCAAAACCAAGGGAGCAATAGCAATTAAAGTATCCTTCAAGAGATGTCTTGGAGGCAAGAGAGCAGGATGTAAAAGAAATCCTCATGGATCCTCATGATCCTGAATCCATAGTCTTCATAGGATCAGGGATCCTTAGCAGCATTGAACAGGATCTAGTATCCTTCCTTAAAAGAAGGAAAACTATCTTTGCCTGGAAGCATGAGGATATGGCAGGTATATCTAAGGATATAATTACTCATAAGCTTGGCATTGACAGGTCATTCAAGCCTATACATCAAAAGAGGAGGAAGTTTGCACCTGAAAGGAATGCTATTATCCAGGAAGAGGTAGATAAACTACTTCGGGCAGGTATGATAAGAGAGGTTAAGTATCCAAGATGGTTAGCCAATGTGGTTGTTGTTCAAAAGAAAAATGGAAAGTGGAGGGTATGTGTCGATTTTACTGATTTAAACAAGGCATGTCCCAAGGATCCTTTCCCATTACCCCACATTGACTCCATGGTGGATGCTACCGCGGGTCATGAGTTGTTGACTTTTATGGATGCTTCTTCTGGATTTCAACAAATTCAGATGGAACCATCTGATCAAGAGGATACAGCCTTTATGACCCCAACTGGTATATATTGTTATATTGCTATGCCATTTGGATTAAGGAATGCAGGTGCTACTTATCAAAGGCTAGTCAATATGATGTTCAAGGAACAAATTGGACACACTATGGAAGTCTATATTGATGACATGGTGGTTAAGTCCAAGAAAGCTGAGGATCACCTTAAAGACTTGGAGGAAGCATTCAATATCCTTGATAAATTTAATATGAAACTAAATCCTTCCAAGTGTCATTTTGGTGTTAAGGCAGGTAAATTCTTAGGCTATATGGTGACAAAGAGGGGCATTGAAGCAAGTCTAGAGCAAATCAAGGCTATTGTGAATATTAAATCTCCTGCCAATGGTAAGGATGTGAAAAGATTGACAGGCAGGATCGCAGCCTTGAACAGGTTCATATCCAAATCCTCAGAAAAGTGCAAGGAATTCTATGATATCCTGAGGAAGAACAAGAAATTTGAATGGACTAAGAAGCATGAAAGTGCCCTCAAAGCTCTTAAGGATTACCTATCCTTAGTCCCGGCCCTGATGAAACCAGAAAAAGGGGATATATTATCCTTATACTTGTTAGGGGAGGATTTTCTAACAATTAGTGATCCTTACTTGTTATCCTAACTAATGATCCTTACTTCTGTGACAGATAGTGATCCTCAGAAGAGCTTCAGGATCAGGATCATGGATCACCTTAAGGATCCTCATACTAACGATTGTTTGTTTGTGTTTCGTATTATTTTGCAGCAGTAACAAGCTTGACTTGGTCTTGGCAACGTTACTATGGAATATTCGACGGGTATTTCGCACACGTTTGACTGGAAATGGACGTTGTGGAGAACGTGGGAGCTTGGCACAAAAGTCGGATAGTTTGTTAGCGTAGTTAACTTCTATTTTTAAAGGGGTGACGAGCTAGTAATTAGAACACTTAGCCATTTTCAGCTATACACACTCTCGTACAATTGCTCTCTTGAAGCTTTCGACGAACACTTAACAGTTTTCACTCACTTTTACACATTTCACCGTAGTGATCCTTGTACCTAGCTCGTTACTATCCGAAGTTGTAAACATTTATTGATTTATTTGAGCTTGGTGATCGGTAGTTTCCATCACCCGGGGTTTTTTGTGCCGGAGATCAACTCTTGATCAAGGGCTTTTTCCCCGTATAAATCCTTGTGTCGTTTGTGCAATTTACATTGAAGTGATCCTTATCATTGTTCTACATTTAAAGCATCATTCCCCGTAACTAAGAGTTTGGTTGCATTATCCTCATCAGATTTTTTGACCAAAACAGTTTGGCGCCCACCGTGGGGCAATTGGTGTTTCATTCTTAGAAAGATTCGTATTTCTGTGCTCATTTCAGTTCACTACAACCAAGCAGATGGCTTCCTCAGCGAAGAATGCTTCAAATTTGATGCCCTCATTCAGTTCTTCACAAGGCGTTCCCCCTTTGCCTCCACCACCTTCTGGATCCCAGAAGAATGCTGAGAATGCTGCGAAGAAACCAACTCCCATTTTCTCAAAACCTCCAACTTCTTCTGCTTCTTACACTCCCACTACTAGTGACATGTTTACTTTGATTTTGCAGATGAAGGATCATATACAGCAACAGGATAAGACCAATGAAAGGATTCTCAAAGAAATCGGAGATCTCAAGAAACAAAAGAAAACGGCAGAGGATCATTCCCCACTGATGCCCAGATCTTTGAATTTTGATACTCCGGTGATTACTTCTCAGCCATCAGTGGTTCCAGATGTTCAATATGTGGGTGGACCAAAAGGAGTGCACTACGGAACAACAACAGTGACCCAGGCATTGGGTTCATATTTCCAGCCAGCAGGATCCTATCCTCAGCATATGGGATCCCTCATGAATTCAGGAGGATACTCAGGAGCGCAGCAGATTCAAGGATCTTCCTTTGTTCCAGGATCATCCCAGGTTCAAGGATCCTCCTTTGTTCCAGGATCATCCCAGGTGCAAGGATCCTCCTTTGTTCCAGGATCATCCCAGGTTCAAGGATCCTCCTTTGTTCCAGGATCATCCCAGGTTCAAGGATCCTCCTTTGTTCCAGGATCGTCCCAGTTTCAGGGATCCTTCCAGATGCCAGGATCCTTGAGGAGTTTGCAAACAGGGAGTTCAGATGTCCATCAGGGAGATTTTATTCCAATGTAGACCAATGCTTCTACTGGTCCTTCAATCGTTCCAGAGCCCCAACAATATGGATTAACATCCATTCTTCCTAATTTGAATCCAATGGGAGGTAACACTTTTAATAATTCTTATACTACTAACCATGGCCTTATGCAGGATCCAGGTATCAACCACGCCATGGCCAGAGAGTTGCAAAAGTTGAAGGATATGATATCAAGTGTTCCAGGAGTGGTCAAACCTATCCCAGAGATTGCAGATGGGAGCCACAAGATATCTCGTTTTGCACCACCAATCTGTGATGCTGAGATACCCAAGAGGTTCCATGTGCCAACCATGAAGCTGTATGATGGTTCGACGGATCCTGAAGAACACATAGCACAATACAGGGAGAGGATGGAGATCAATCCAATCCCAGAAAGGTTAAAGGAAGCATGCCTGTGCAAGGGATTCGGATCCACTCTTACTGGATCAGCTCTCAAATGGATGCTAAGTCTTCCCCCCTACTCTATTACCTCATTTGCTAATCTAGCTAACTTATTTAATAATCAGTTTTCTTGTAGTAGAAAATTTGAACGATTAACTAGTGATCTATATAGGATAACCCAGGGTCATAATGAATCATTAAGGGATTACATTACCAAATTCAGTAAAGAATCCTTAGACATTCCCAACTTGGATATAGCCACGGCTGTTGAGGCCTTTAAGATGGGATTGCTTAGGGATTCATTGTTCTATGATGATCTTGTTATGACACCATGCAGGAACCTAGATGAGGTAAGAACCCGGGCACTTAGGTTCATCCGGCTAGAGGATGACAAAAGGATCCAGGAGAGGTTAGCAGGATCCTCAAAGCAAGATAAGCAAGGATCCTCATTCAGGAACAACAAGTTCAGATCCTATAACAGATCTGATAACCAGAATGTGCATGCTGTTGATCAGGAAGAGGATGATGAGGATTATCCTCCAATTTCTGAATATTGTTTTTCTGTTGATAACAATGAACTAATCCTTGCGATGCAGAATCTAGGTGATAAAGCCAGATGGCCCAGAAAAAATGACAGACCAGCTGCAACCAAAGATAAATCAAAGTGGTGTGCATACCATGAAGATTTTGGGCATCTTACAGAAGAATGCATTGCACTAAGAAAGGAAATTGGATACTTGTTGAGCAAGGGGCATCTAAAAGAATTGTTGGGTAGAAAAAAGTCAAGGACTCAGGATCCTGAAAGGATCCCTGAGAAAGCTCCGGCCCCTCCAGCAGATGCACAAGTAATAAACTTTATTTCTGGAGGATCAGACATTTGTGGCACATCCTTCTCAGCAGCTAAAAGGCATGCAAAGGAAACTAAAATGGATGGTGGAGAAAGACCCGTTCGAACATCAAGTGTCTCCGAAGGAAAAGTCATAACCTTTGATGAGGATGATCGTGTTGATATCCAGGATCCTCATCACGATGGTTTAGTTATTACTCTTTTCATTTCTAACCATTTTGTCCGCAGGATCCTTATAGACGGAGGAAGCTCAGTGAACATTATCCAGCTTGATGTTCTAAAGAAGATGGGTATCCCTGAATCAGATATCATACCAAGATCCTCCGTGCTCGTGGGATTTAGTGGCGAAACTAAGAATACCCTGGGGGACATTAAACTCCCAATATACATCGAAGGCCTACACTCTTATAAAAAATTTTGTGTTATTGACTGTTTATCTTGTTGTAATGTTATCCTTGGCAGGCCCTGGATACACGATATGAAGGCAGTCCCATCTACTTACCATCAATGTGTGAAGCTCCCTAGTCCTTGGGGAATAGTCAAGATTGATAGTGATCAGCAGGAGGCTAAGAATTGCTATACTTCATCGATGAAACCAGCCTCAAAGTCAAGGGAGCAATAGCAATCAAAGTATCCTCCAAGGGATGTCTTGGAGGCAAGAGAGCAGGATGTGGTAGAAATCCTCATGGATCCTCATGATCCTGAATCCAAAATCTATATCGGATCAGGGATCCTCGGCGAAATGAAAGAAGACCTCGTATCCTTCCTCAAAAGGAGAAAGACTACCTTTGCATGGAAACACGAAGACATGACAGGCATATCTAAAGATGTAATCACTCACAAACTTGGCATTGATAGGTCCTTCAAACCAATCCATCAAAGGAGAAGAAAGTTTGCACCGGAAAGAAATGCCATTATCCAGGAAGAGGTAGAGAAATTGCTCCGGGCAGGTATGATTAGAGAGGTCAAGTATCCAAGATGGTTGGCCAATGTGGTTGTTGTTCAAAAGAAAAACGGAAAGTGGAGGGTATGTGTCGATTTTACCGATTTAAATAAGGCATGTCCCAAGGATCCTTTCCCATTACCCCACATTGACTCCATGGTGGATGCAACCGCGGGTCATGAACTGTTAACTTTTATGGATGCTTCATCTGGATTTCAACAAATCCAAATGGAACCATCCGATCAAGAGGATACAGCCTTCATGACTCCAACTGGTATATATTGCTCTATTGCTATGCCGTTCGGACTGAGAAATGCAGGTGCGACTTATCAAAGGCTAGTGAATATGATGTTCAAGGATCAGATTGGACAAACTATGGAGGTTTACATAGACGATATGGTGGTAAAATCAATAAAGGCTGAGGATCACCTAAGAGACTTGGAGGAAGCATTCGATATCCTTGATAAATATAATATGAAGCTTAATCCTTCAAAATGTCACTTTGGTGTTAAAGCAGGTAAATTCATAGGATACATGGTGACCAAGAGAGGCATTGAAGCTAGCCCAGAACAAATCAAAGCAATAGTGAACATCAAATCTCCGGCCAATGCTAAGGATGTCCAAAGGCTAACAGGCAGGATAGCAGCTTTGAACAGATTTATATCCAAATCCTCAGAGAAGTGCAAAGAATTCTATGATATCCTAAGGAAGAACAAGAAATTTGAGTGGACTGAGAAGCATGAAAATGCCTTAAGAGCTCTAAAAGATTACCTATCCTCAGCCCCTGGCCTTGATGAAACCAGAAAAAGGCGATGTGCTATCCTTGTATCTTGCAGTATCCTCAAAAGCAGTAAGTGCGGTCCTTGTTAAGGATCATAAAGGTACACAACATCCTGTCTATTATGTAAGTAAAAGTTTACTTGATGCCGAATCCAGGTATTCACACCTTGAAAAGCTTATTCTTGCATTAATTATGGCATCTACTAAGTTGAGACATTATTTTGAAACTCATGTTATTGTTGTTAAAACTAATTTTCCAATTAAGAATGTTCTCAGGAAACCAGAGATGTCAGGAAGGATGGCTAAGTGGACAGTGAAGCTTAGTGCCTATGATATAAGATATGAGCCTAGGACAGCCATCAAATCCCAAGCATTAGCTGACTTTGTGGCTGATTTCAGTAGTGATTTACAAAAAGAAGCTGAGTTAGAAGTCCAGCAGCTAGAGGAGACCAAGGATCCTTGGATACTCTATACTGATGGATCCTCAAATGTCAAAGGCACAGGGCTTGGAATACTACTAAAATCGCCACAGGGGGACATAATACCCCACTCTATAGCTTGTGAGTTCCAAACCACTAACAATGAGGCTGAATATGAAGCCTTAATTGCTGGTTTGCAAATTGCTAAGCATATGGGGATCAGGTATCTTGAGGTACATGTAGATTCATTGTTAATTACAAACCACTTTAATGGATCCTATGCTGTTAAAGGTGAAAAGCTAACCAAATATTTAGAGATAGTCAAAGAATTGGCACTCTCCTTTGTTTCCTTTAGTTTGACACAGGTACCAAGGGAAGAAAATACAGAAGCTGATGCATTGGCTAACTTAGGATCATCTTTGAAGATCCCGGAGGATATCAAGATCCCTATTATCCATATCCTAACCCCGGCTATCGAGGATCATGTGGCTATGGAGATAGGAAATAATTCTGCAATTATCCCTAGTGAGGATACTCAATCCCATTCAGGATCAGGATCATGGATCTCACCAATCATGAGATACTTACAACATGGAGAGATTCCTACAGGAGAAAACCCTAGGGCTTTCAAAATTAAGGTATCTCAATTCACAATTTTAAATAATATGTTGTATAAGCGATCTCTTGCAGGACCATACCTAAGATGCATTGAGGATCCTGAAATCCAAGAAGTTTTAAAAGACTTCCATGAAGGAGATTGTGGAAACCACACTAGGGGCAGGGCATTATTCTCAAGGATCCTGAGGACAGGATACTACTGGCCAACTATGAAGAGAGATGCTGTGGAGTATGCTAAGAGATGTGATCCTTGTCAGAGACA
Source organism: Helianthus tuberosus (assembly GCA_030545235.1). Taxonomy (NCBI): domain Eukaryota; kingdom Viridiplantae; phylum Streptophyta; class Magnoliopsida; order Asterales; family Asteraceae; genus Helianthus; species Helianthus tuberosus. The sequence goes on along the minus strand of CM060436.1, from coordinate 74,327,610 downwards.
CAGCAATATCCTTCATCAACCAGCTGAATTTTTGCATCCTATATCCTCCTCTTGGCCATTTATGAGATGGGGTATGGATATAGTTGGTAAGCTCCCTAAGGCACCTGGTGGAAAAGTATTCATGCTTGCTATGACTGATTACTTCTCCAAGTGGATAGAGGCTGAAGCTTTTGCCCAAGTCAGAGAAAAGGAAGTTATATCCTTCATTAAAAGAAATATTATAACTAGATTTGGTATTCCTTCTGAAATTATATGTGATAATGGTTCCCAATTCATTGGGGGCAGAACCACTAACTTTTGTGACAGCTGGGGGATTAAGATGATAACATCAACACCAGTCCACCCACAAGCTAATGGTCAAACAGAATCATCCAACAAGATCATCATCAACAATTTGAAGAAGAAGCTTGGATCCAAGAAAGGGAAATGGGCAGAAGAACTACCTTATGTGCTTTGGGCAGATAGGACAACCCCTAAGAATGCTACTGGTCAAACGCCATTCTCTTTGGTATTTGGGGCAGAATCAGTGATCCCAACAGAAATGGTGGTTCCAACTGCTAGAACAAGTACCCGTGATCCTGAGGAAAATGATGAGAACTTGGCTCAAGACCTGGATACTATTGAAGAAATCAGGGATCTGGCTAGGATAAGGATGGCCAGTTATCAACAAAGAATGGCTGGTGCTTATAACAAAAATGTCAGGATCAGGAAGTTTCAAGTTGGAGATATGGTATTAAGGAAAGCATTTCAGAATACCACCAATCCTGCTGATGGAAAATTGGCTCCAAAATGGGAAGGCCCTTATTTGATTGAAGCTGAAGCAGGAAAGGGGGCATATAGATTGCTAACCATGGAAGGTGATTTGCTACCAAGAGCTTGGAACGCTGTCCACTTGAAGAAATATTTCATGTGAGCAGGATCCTCATGGCACAGATGATCCTTACGTTAGGAGTATCCTTGAAGGATCCTTAAAGTATCGGTGATCCTTATTTTGGTAATATCCTGACCTTGAACTATTTCATTTCTTTATTTTCTCATATAAGGATAAGGATCATGTGTCCTTTATCCATCTCTCACGTGATTTCAAGTTTTGAAAGTTCAGGTATCCTTAGCAAAGTATTGGTTATCTGCAGAAGCAATCCGTTCTTTGGGTTTAACCCCAGTTATTTGGGCTTGACCCCAGTTCCGCCTGTAGCGCATGATGATCCTGGTATAGTTCAAGGCAGTGGGACCAGTGCTCGCTTTAGGGGCTGATAATTCCATTGTACTGGCTATACCTAGGATCCTACGTATAATGGTAGACGTACCATACATCCGTTCCTAAGATTTCTAACGTTTTCACGTTAGCTAAGGTTTTGACATTTTCATGTCACTAAGTTTGGATAGTCGCCAGTTAGGGCCATACTCCAGTTTACGTACGATCCTTGGGCTTATCCCCAGTTATCCTTGGGCTTGTCCCCAGTTATCCTTGGGCTTGTCCCCAGTTATCCTTGGGCTTGTCCCCAGTTATCCTTGGGCTTGTCCCCAGTTGCTAACTCTTATCTTATATTGGCTTAGTCCCAAGTTATGCTCTATTTCAGGTCCTTGAAGATAAGCAACTAGGGATCCTTGATCCTTACTTCTCTCTAAGGTTTATCTTATAGTTATCCTGATTATGGTTAGGATCCTAACTTGGATCCCCAGGTATGATCCTTAACTATTTTTAATTTTATTCATTGTTTATTTGAATAACCCTTAAAATTTGACAACTAAACTTGTGATCCTTAAAATGTATTACTTTTTGGGGTTCTTCAACTATAGGATATTTGATCATGGATCATATCCTAAGTATTTTCAATCCGACTTATTCAAAATTGCTTATTCAATAAGTGTACATCAAAACAATTGAGAATTAAAGAGACAAAGAGGATAACAATACAAGATAAGCGACAAAAGATTAAGGTTTTATTTATTAACAAAAGATTAACCCTTAAAAGGTTGTCAAAATTACCTACCCCGAGCATCTACCAGCAATACGTGGCCCGTCTGCTGGGGTAGGCAAAGGGTGTCCATGATAATAGGTTCAAAAGTAGTGCAGGAATATATAGGCGGCAGGATCACAATGGCTTCATTCCCCGAACAGAGGATCCCTCCACCATTTGCAATCCTACCTATTGTCCAAAGGATCATACATGATCCTTAATCCTAAAAACTATTGTTAAGTACAAACCATCAAATTGTTCAACAAAACAACCATCAAACTAAAAAATTGGGCTCCGGCTATGTCTAGAAGTTTCCATCATCGCCCAATCATGCAGCCTAAACCTTCGCTGCATCACCACCTCCGGCTCCACTTGCTTCACCACCTTCACCCTTGCCTCCGGCCTCGATCGCCAAAACCTCCTCAGCCTCTTCGTCATCTTCAAGATCAGCCAACCTTGCCTTCCAGCCTTCCACATCCCAGGTGCTCTTGTCAAAAGCAGGATCCTGAGCTTCCAAGGCCATTTGCAGCTTGTTCTTGTACATTGTTATGGCGGCAGAGACTTTGGCGTCTTCGATGATCTCATGCTTCTCATAGTCAACATTAACCAGCACTTTGGCCGTCTCCTGTTTGGCATCCCGGAGCTCCTTCTGAAGATCAGCAATTTTGAGGTCCTTTAGCAATGCAACCTGCTGGAGGTCGGCAATCTTACTATCCTGATCCTCAACATGGCCAACATAGTCCTCAATCTCAGTGAATTTCTACAAAGGGGATAAAAGATAAGGTCAGGACCAAGTGATCCTCAAATCAGCAGGATATATCAGCAGGATATATCAGCAGGATATGTCAGCAGGATATACAAGCAGATACAGTGATCCTTACATCATTGAAGTACTCGAGGAATTGGTGGCGGATCAGAGGCAGACCCTGCAGATCCTCAGCCTCGGAGGCCTTTCTCTTCTTGATTCCCTTTCCTTTGAGGGGTGCCTTGGGGACTGAAGCTGTCGGGCTGGTAGGAGCCTTTCTTTTGGAGGATCTGACGGTGATGAGATCGGTGACATTGAACTTTGAAGCAGACTTGGTGGATTTTCCAGCACCTACACAACCAAAACAAGATAAGTATCTTTACTATACTTATATTTCACTATTTATTTAAATTTTAAACAAAGATACTTACTTGACATCGTGACAGAGCCTGAGGATATCTCCTGAGAATCCTGGGTGGTTGTCTTGAAAGATCTTGTTTCAGGATCAAGTTTCTTGAAAGCGATGAGTCTCTCTTTGGCAGCAGGAGACAGTCTGAGGTGTGAGACGGTGATAGCTGCATAACAAGAAAGCAAAAGTATATAAGTGATCCTTATATCAAAAGAAACTTCTCTGGTGATCCTTCTCAGGATCCTCCATCCTACCATGGGTAGCCCATTTCCTGGGTAGATCTTTCCCGTTAGAGATAGAATCTCTCTTGACGAAAAAGAAACGCCGCTTCCAGTTAGTATCATTCTTGGTAGCTTTGAAGATCAGGTGTTCCTCACCAGGTTTACGTTTGAACAAATAACGATGAGAACCAAAGGTAGTAAGATCATACAGCTCTCCCAGCTCTGACATTCCTAGGTCTATCCCTTCCTGCTCGATGATCCTTTCAAGGGTATACAAAACCCTCCAGATCATCGGCATGGCTTGGATATAAGAGATGCCGGTTAGGGAAAAGAAAGATTGGGTGAAGGCTGGAAAAGGATATGTATAGCCTATGGTGAACGGAGTGACAGGAAAAGCAACCCACTTGTCGGAAATATGATCACTCAGGGCATTGGGATCAAAAGATTTAAACTCGGTGTTCGCCGGGAAGTAGTGACGGATCCTATCAATCTGCGCATCGTTGAAACAGCAGCGTTCTTTTATGGAATCTTCGATGATCCCCTGGCTTTTCAGTGGGCTGTTTTTCGGGTGATCCTTAGCTGGGGAGTTCCGGAGCAACATCTTTGATAGAATGGTGGAAAGAAACGGAAAACAGAGCGAAAGAAGGAAGAAGATGAAGAGAGAATACCTGTTTATCTTCGGATGCAGTTATAAAGGGAGTATCTCTGAAATTTAAATGCAAACGATCATATCTCTATCTCCTATTTATAATCATGATTGTGCAGGGTTGTCACTTCTGTGACGTCATCGTTGCAACGGATAGTTCTACAACAACGGCTATATTTACGATAGTTAGTTGCGGATAAGATCAAGAAAATATAATTCGTTCATTTTACATATCACTCCTTATATTTTAGGGGCAATTGTTAGGGGAAGATTTTCTAACAATTAGTGATCCTTACTTGTTATCCTAACTAATGATCCTTACTTCTGTGACAGATAGTGATCCTCAGAAGAGCTTCAGGATCAGGATCATGGATCACCTTAAGGATCCTCATACTAACGATTGTTTGTTTGTGTTTCGTATTATTTTGCAGGAGTAACAAGCTTGACTTGGTCTTGGCAACGTTACTATGGAATATTCCACGGGTATTTCGCACACGTTTGACTGGAAATGGACGTTGTGGAGAACGTGGGAACTTGGCACAAAAGTCGGATAGTTTGTTAGCGTAGTTAACTTCTATTTCTAAAGGGGTGACGAGCTAGTAATTAGAACACTTAGCCATTTTCAGCTATACACACTCTCGTACAATTGCACTCTTGAAGCTTTCGACGAACACTTAACAGTTTTCACTCACTTTTACACATTTCACCGTAGTGATCCTTGTACCTAGCTCGTTACTATCCGAAGTTGTAAACATTTATTGATTTATTTGAGCTTGGTGATCGGTAGTTTCCATCACCCGGGGTTTTTTGTGCCGGAGATCAACTCTTGATCAAGGGCTTTTTCCCCGTATAAATCCTTGTGTCGTTTGTGCAATTTACATTGAAGTGATCCTTATCATTGTTCTACATTTAAAGCATCATTCCCCGTAACTAAGAGTTTGGTTGCATTATCCTCATCAGATTTTTTGACCAAAACAATACTTAGCAGTATCCTCAAAAACAGTAAGTGCGGTCCTTGTTAAGGATCACCAAGGTACACAACATCCTATTTATTATGTAAGTAAGAGTTTACTTGATGCTGAATCCAGGTATTCACACTTAGGGAAACTTATCCTTGCATTAATTATGGCATCTACTAAATTAAGACATTATTTTGAGACTCATGCCATTATTGTTAAGACTAATTTTCCAATTAAGAATGTTCTCAGGAAACTTGAAATGTCAGGAAGGATGGCTAAGTGGAGAGTGAAGCTTAGTGCATATGATATAAGATATGAACCAAGGACTGCCATAAAATCCCATGCCTTAGCTGACTTTGTGGCAGATTTTAGTAGTGATTTGCAAAAGGAAGCTGAGTTAGAAGTCCAACAGCTTGAAGAATCTAAGGATCCTTGGATTCTCTTCACTGATGGAGCCTCTAATGTAAAAGGAACAGGGCTGAGAATACTACTAAAATCGCCACAGGGGGACATAATACCCCACTCCATAGCTTGTGAATTTCAAACTACCAACAATGAGGCTGAGTATGAAGCCTTGATAGCTGGTTTGCAAATTGCTAAGCATATGAGGATCAGGTATCTTGAGGTACATGTAGATTCATTATTAATCACTAATCACTTTAATGGATCCTATGCTGTTAAAGGTGAAAAGCTAATCAAATATTTAGAGATAGTCAAAGAATTGGCACTCTCTTTTGTTTCCTTTAGTTTGACACAGGTACCAAGGGAAGAGAATGCAGAGGCTGATGCATTAGCCAATCTAGGATCATCCTTGAAGATCCCGGAGGATATCAAGATCCCTATTATCCATATCCTGACCCCTGCTATCGAGGATCATGTAGCTATGGAGATAGGAGAGGATTCTGCAATCATCCCTAGTGATGATACTCAATCTCATTTAGGATCATGGATCCTCCCAATCATGAAATACATACAACACGGAGAGATACCTACAGGAAAAAACCCTAGGGCTTTCAAAATCAAGGTATCTCAAAATATTGAATAATATGTTGTATAAACGATCTCTTGCAGGTCCATATCTAAGATGCATTGAGGATCCTGAAATCTAAGAAGTCCTAAAGGATTTCCATGAAGGAGATTGTGGAAACCACACTGGGGGCAGAGCATTGTTCTCAAGGATCCTGAGGACAGGATACTATTGGCCTACTATGAAGAAGGATGCTGTGGAATATGCCAAGAAGTGTGATCCTTGTCAGAGACACAGTAATATCCTTCACCAACCAGCAGAACTTTTGCATCCTATATCCTCTTCTTGGCCATTTATGAGATGGGAAATGGATATAGTTGGAAAGCTTCCTAAGGCACCTGGTGGAAAAGTATTCATGCTTGCTATGACTGATTACTTCTCCAAGTGGATAGAGGCTGAAGCCTTTGCTCAAGTCAGAGAAAAAGAAGTGATATCCTTTATTAAGAGAAACATTATTACTAGATTTGGTATCCCTTCTGAAATTGTCTGTGATAATGGATCCCAGTTTATTGGGAATAGAACTACTAACTTTTATGACAGCTGGGGGATTAAGATGATAACATCAACCCCAGTCCACCCACAAGCTAATGGTCAGGCAGAATCATCCAACAAGATCATCATCAAAAATTTGAAGAAAAAGCTTGGATCTAAGAAGGGAAAGTGGGCAGAAGAACTACCTTATGTACTATGGGCTGATAGGACAACTCCCAAAAATGCCACTGGCCAGACTCCATTTTCTTTGGTATTTGGGGCAGAATCAGTGATCCCTACAGAGTTGGTGGTTCCAACCGCAAGAATAAGCATTCATGATCCTGAAGAAAATGCTGAAAACTTGGTTCAAGACTTGGATACTATAGAAGAACTCAGGGAATTGGCAAGGATAAGGATGGCTAGTTATCAACAAAGGATGGCTGGAGCCTACAACAAAAATGTCAGGATCAGGAAATTCCAAGTAGGTGATATGGTATTAAGGAAAGCATTTCAGAATACCACCAATCCTGCTGATGGAAAGTTGGCACCAAAATGGGAAGGCCCTTACTTGATCGAAGCTGAGGCAGGAAAGGGGGCATATCGATTGCTAACAATGGAAGGTGATTTGCTGCCAAGAGCTTGGAATGCTGTCCACTTGAAGAAATACTTCATGTGATAAGGATCCGTGATCCTTACATGACAAGTATCCTTGAAGGATCCTTATAGGACAGATGATTCTCATTTTGGTAATGATCTAATCCCAAACTATTTCATTTTTTAATTATCCTATATAAGGATAAGGATCTTGTATCCTTTATCCTCCTTTCACTTGATTCTGAGTTTTAAAGGTTCAGGTATCCTTAACAAAGGATTGAGTATCCACAGAAGTATCCAGTTATTTGGGCTTGACCCCAGTTATTTGGGCTAGTCCCCAGTTTGGGCCTGTCCCCAGTTTCGCCAGTAGCGCACGATGATCCTGGTATAGTTCATGGCAATGGGACCAGTACTCGCTTTAGGGGCTGACAATTTCATTGTACTGGCTATATTCAGGATCCTACGTATAATGGTAGATGTACCATACATCCGTTCCTAAGGTTTCTAACGTTTTCACGTTAGCTAAGGTTTTGGCATTTTCATGTCACTAAGTTTGGATAGTCGCCAGTAAGGGCCATACTCCAGTTTACGCACGACCTTTGGGCTTGTCCCCAGTTATCCTTTGGGCTTGTCCCCAGTTATCCTTTGGGCTTGTCCCCAGTTATCCTTTGGGCTTATCCCCAGTATATTGGGCTTGTCCCCAGAATTGTTGGGCTTGTCCCCAGTTACTAACTCTTATCTTATATTGGCTTAGTCCCAAGTTGTATCCTATTTCAGGTTTTTGGAGATAAACGACCAAGGATCCTTGATCCTTACCTTATACTAAGGTTTGTCTTTTGGTTATCCTGATTATAAGTGTTAAAGGTTAGGATCCTAACTTGGATTCTCAGGTATGATCCTTAACTATTTTGATTTTATTCATTATTCATTTGAGTGACCCTTATCCTTTGACAACTAAACTTATGATCCATAAACTATATTACTTTTCAGAACTTGTCGACTATAGGATATGTGATCCTTGATCATATCCTAAACTTTTTGAGGATATTTATTAAATTTTTTCTTTACTTGATAAGTTTAGACAAAATGAATATCACAACAATTGAAAAGTAAAGTACTAACAAGGATAGCAACACGGGAGATAGCCAAAAAGTTAAAGTTATTTTATTCACAAAACGTTAAACCCTTTAAGGTTGTCAAAATTGCCAACTCACGTTTCTACCAGCAAAACGTGGCCCGTCCACATGGGTTGGCAAAGGGTGTCCATTGTTTACGGGTCTTTGTAGTGCAGGAAATAAAAGACGGAAGGATAACGAGTGGCTTCATCCCCCAAACAGAGGATCCATCCACCACCCATTATCCTGCCTATTGTTCAAGGATCCATGATCCTTCACCCTAGAAACTATTGTCTTAAGTTATTACAACCCAAGATTGTTTTAAAACACCATAACCAAAATAAAACTACCAAATTCTAAAAAATGGGCTCCGGCTACGTCTAGGAATGTCCTTCATCGCCCATTCCTGCAGCTTACACCTTTGCTGCATCACCATATCCTCCAGCTCCAGCATCCTCCACATGATCCTTGACTCCACTGCTGCCAGCCTCGAGTGCTAGGACCTCTTCAGCCTCCTCTTCGTCATCCAGCTCAGCCAATCTAGCCTTCCAGCCCTCTACGTCCCAGCTGCTCTTGTCAAAGTCAGGATCCAGAGCTTCTTGGGCCATCTACAACTTGGTCTTGTACATAACGATGGTAGCTAAGATTTTAGCATCATTGGTGATCTCATTTTTCTCTTGATCAGCAGTAATGTGAGCCAGGATAAGTTCCCTCTTCACCAGATTGATATCATTTTCAAGGGAGGCTATCTTCTGATCCTTGGCCAGCATCATCTTTTGGAGGTCCAGGCACTTTAGCTCAACTTCTTCAACATTGCCTACGTAGTCCTCGATTTCAGCAAATTTTTGCAAAAAGACAATGTAAAGCTTAGGATAACATGATCCTCAAGTGGGCAGGATAATTAAGCTAAGTCAGTGATCCTTACCTCAGCAAAGTACTCAAGGAACTGATGGCGGATTAGAGGCAAGCCTTCTAGATTGTCAGCCTCAGAGGTCTTCCTTTTCTTACCACCCTTGCCCTTAGAAGTGGTTGCCTTGGGGATCGTGACAGTTGGACTGGCAGCAATCTTCTTCTTTGAGGATCGGACAGTGTCAAGGTCAGTGACACTGAATTTGGAGGCAGATCTTGAAGATTTTCCAGCACCTACACATCCAAAACAGATAAGTATCCTTATTTCTTTTTAATTTAAGCATTTAATTACATATAAACATGGATACTTACTTGACATCGTGACAGAACCTGAGGATACCTCTTGAGAATCCTGGGTATTTGCTTTAAATGATCTTATTGCAGGATCAAGTCTCCGGAAAGCAGCAAGCCTTTCCTTTGTTGCAGGTGTTGTGATGAGGTGTGCGACAGTAATAGCTGCAAAATAGAAACAAAAGGATGTTAGTGATCCTCAGCAGAAACAAGGTCATCTGGTGATCCTTCTAAGGATCCTCTATCCTACCATGAGTGGTCCATTTTCTAGGCAGATCCTTTCCATCAGGGATAGAATCCCTTCTGACAAAGAAGAATCGCCATTTCCAGTTGGTGTCATTCTTAGTGGTTTTGAAGATGGGGTGTTCTTCACCAGGTTTATGTTTGAGTAGATACCGATGAGATCCATGGCTTACAAGGTCATACATCTCTGCAAACTCCGACATTCCCAGATCAATTCCTTCGTGTTCAATGATCCTTTCAAGGGTATATAAGACCCTCCTGATCATTGTCATCGCTTGAATGTAGGAGATGCCGGCATTGAGAGAAGAAGGATTAGGTGAAATCTGGAAAAGGATACGAGTACCCTATTGTAAATGGTGTGACCGGGAAGGCTACCCAGGTTTCAGAAATATAGTCACTTAGAACAGTGGGGTCGAATGGTTTGAAATCGGTGTTTGCCGGAAAGCAATGTCGGATCCTGTCTATCTGTGGATCGGTAAAGCAGCATCTTTCTTTCGCAGAATCTTTGATGATCCCTTGGGACTTCAAGGGACTGTCCATTTTATGATCCTTAACCGGTGAAGACCTCAGCATCATCTTGGTCATGAAGATGGTGAAAAACAAGAAACAGAATTGAGAAGATGAAGAGAGAAAGGAAAGAGAAATACCTGATCAAGCCTTCGAATGAGGATTTAAAGAGGAAACGCACGAATTTAAATGCTCTCTAACCCTTATCTCTAACTTCAATTTATAATGATGATCTTGCAGGGTAGTCATTTCAGTGACGTCAGGATGGCAACGGATAGTTCGATTACAACGGCTATATATCCGTTAGTTGGTTACGGATAAGAACGAGAAATTATAACTCGTTATTTTACATTTTTACTCCTTATATTTTGGGGGCAATTGTTAGGGGAAGATTTTCCAATGATCAGTGATCCTCAATTACAGTCAGGCTTAGTGATCCTCAATTCTATTGAATTAGTGATCCTCAGAAGTTATTGTGGGATCAGGATCATGGATCATCATAGTGATCCTTACACTAACGATTGTCTACTTTGAATATGAAGTTGTTTTGCAGGAGTACGAGCTTGGACTTGGTCTTGGCGATATTCCTGGAGCATATTCCATACTTATTCCGCACGTGCTTAACTGAAGTGGACGTTATGGAGTTCGGGGAGGACTTGCATGAAATGCGGACAGTTTGTTAGCTTAGATATTTTCCATTTTAAAAGGGGATAGCGAGCTAAATAGAAACACTTGGCTATTTTTAGCTTAACACACACACTCGCAACCGCTCTCACCAGCTCTTGACAATTCACTTGGTGATTACACACTTTTTTGCACATTACACTATAGTGATCCTTGTAATTAGCTCGCTATCATCCGAAGTTGTAATACATTTCTTGTTTAATCTGAGTTGGTGATCGGTAGTTTCCATCACCCGAGGTTTTTTATGCCGGAGATCATTCATTAATCAAGGGCTTTTTCCTATAAATCTTTATGTCACTTGTTCATTTCATTTCTGAGTGATCCTTAGTATTGTTCATTGATTCAAGCATCACACCTCACAACGGAAAGTTTGGTTGCATTATCATTGCTTGATTTTTGACCAAAACAAATAGGCAGGATAATGGGTGGTGGATGGATCCTCTGTTTGGGGGATGAAGCCACTCGTTATCCTTCCGTCTTTTATTTCCTGCACTACAAAGACCCGTAAACAATGGACACCCTTTGCCAACCCATGTGGACGGGCCATGTTTTGCTGGTAGAAACGTGGGTTGGCAATTTTGACAACCTTAAAGGGTTTAACGTTTTGTGAATAAAATAACTTTAACTTTGTGGCTATCTCCCGTGTTGCTATCTTTGTTAGTACTTTACTTTTCAATTGTTGTGATATTCATTTTGTCTAAACTTATCAAGTAAAGAAAAAAATTAATAAATATCTTCAAAAAGTGTAGATATGATCAAGGATCACATATCCTATAGTCGACAAGTTCTGAAAAGTAGTGTAGTTTAAGGATCACAAGTTCAGTTGTCAAAGGATAAGGGTAACTCAGATGAATAATGAATAAAATCAAAATAGTTAAGGATCATACCTGAGAATCCAAGTTAGGATCCTAACCTTTAGGACTTATAATCAGGATATCCAAAAGACAAACCTTAGTAGAAGGTAAGGATTAAGGATCCTTGGTCGTTTAGCTTCAAAAACCTAAAATAGGATACAACTTGGGACTAAGCCAATATAAGATAAAAGTTAGCAACTGGGGACAAGCCCAACAATTGTGGGGACAAGCCCAATATACTGGGGACAAGCCCAAAGGATAACTGGGGACAAGCCCAAAGGATAACTGGGGACAAGCCCAAAGGACGTGCGTAAACTGGAGTATGGCCCTTACTGGCGACTATCCAAACTTAGTGACATGAAAATGCCAAAACCTTAGCTAACGTGAAAACGTTAGAAACCTTAGGAACGGATGTATGGTACGTCTACCATTATACGTAGGATCCTGAATATAGCCAGTACAATGAAATTGTCAGCCCCTAAAGCGAGTACTGGTCCCATTGCCATGAACTATACCAGGATCATCGTGCGCTACTGGCGAAACTGGGGACAGGCCCAAACTGGGGACTAGCCCAAATAACTGGGGTCAAGCCCTAATAACTGGATACTTCTGTGGATACTCAATCTTTTGTTAAGGATACCTGAACCTTCAAAACTCAGAATCAAGTAAAAGGAGGATAAAGGATACATGATCCTTATCCTTATATAAGATAATTAATGAATGAAATAGTTTGAGATTAGATCATTACCAAAATGAGGATCCTCTGCCCTGTAAGGATCCTCCAAGGATACTTGTCAGGTAAGGATCATGGATCCTTATTATATGAAATATCTCTTCAAGTGGATAGCATTCCAAGCTCTTGGTAGCAAATCACCTTCCATTGTTAGCAATCGATATGCCCCCTTTCCTGCCTCAGCTTCAATTAAGTAAGGGCCTTCCCACTTTGGTGCTAGCTTTCCATCAGCAGGATTGGTGGTATTTTGAAATGCTTTCCTTAATACCATATCACCAACTTGGAATTTCCTGATCCTGACATTTTTGTTGTAGGCTCCAGCCATCCTTTGTTGATAACTAGCCATCCTTATCCTTGCCAAATCCCTGAGTTCTTCTATAGTATCCAAGTCTTGAACCAAGTTTTCAGCATTTTCTTCAGGATCACGAATGCTTGTTCTTGCGGTTGGAACCACCATCTCTGTAGGGATCACTGATTCTGCCCCAAATACCAAAGAAAATGGAGTTTGGCCAGTAGCATTCTTGGGAGTTGTCCTATCAGCCCAAAGCACATAAGGTAGTTCTTCTGCCCATTTTCCTTTCTTGGATCCAAGCTTCTTCTTCAAATTGTTGATGATGATCTTGTTGGATGATTCTGCCTGACCATTAGCTTGTGGGTGGACTGGTGTTGATGTTATCATCTTAATCCCCCAGCTGTCACAAAAGTTAGTAGTTCTATTCCCAATAAATTGGGATCCATTATCACAAACAATTTCAGAAGGGATACAAAATCTAGTAATAATGTTTCTCTTAATAAAGGATATCACTTCTTTTTCTCTGACTTGAGCAAAGGCTTCAGCCTCTATCCACTTGGAGAAGTAATCAATCATAGCAAGCATGAATACTTTTCCACCAGGTGCCTTAGGAAGCTTACCAACTATATCCATTCCCCATCTCATAAATGGCCAAGAAGAGGATATAGGATGCAAAAGTTCTGCTGGTTGTTGAAGGATATTACTGTGTCTCTGACAAGGATCACACTTCTTGGCATATTCCACAGCATCCTTCTTCATAGTAGGCCAATAGTATCCTGTCCTCAGGATCCTTGAGAACAATGCTCTGCCCCCAGTGTGGTTTCCACAATCTCCTTCATGGAAATCCTTTAGGACTTCTTGGATTTCAGGATCCTCAATGCATCTTAGATATGGACCTGCAAGAGATCGTTTATACAACATATTATTCAATATTGTAAATTGAGATACCTTGATTTTGAAAGCCCTAGGGTTTTCTCCTGTAGGAATCTCTCCATGTTGTATGTATTTCATGATTAGGAGGATCCATGATCCTGAATGAGATTGAGTATCATCACTAGGGATGATTGCAGAATCCTCTCCTATTTCCATAGCTATATGATCCTCGATTTCAGGGGTCAGGATGTGGATAATAGGGATCTTGATATCCTCTGGGATCTTCAAGGATGATCCTAAGTTGGCTAACGCATCAGCCTCTGCATTCTCTTCCCTTGGTACCTGTGTCAAACTAAAGGAAACAAAAGAGAGTGCCAATTCTTTGACTATCTCTAAATATTTGATTAGCTTTTCACCTTTAACAACATAGGATCCATTAAAGTGATTAGTGATTAATAAAGAATCTACATGTACCTCAAATACCGGATCCTCATATGCTTAGCAATTTGCAAACCAGCTATCAAGGCTTCATACTCAGCCTCATTGTTGGTAGTTTGAAACTCACAAGCTATGGAGTGGGGTATTATGTCCCCTTGTGGCGATTTTAGTAGTATTCCAAGCCCTGTTCCTTTGATATTAGAGGCTCCATCAGTGAAGAGTATCCAAGGATCCTTAGTTTCTTTAAGCTGTTGGACTTCTAACTCAGCTTCCTTTTGCAAGTCACTACTGAAATATGCCACAAAGTCAGCTAAGGATTGGGATTTAATGGCAGTCCTTGGTTCATATCTCATATCATAAGCACTAAGCTTCACTGCCCACTTAGCCATCCTTCCTGACATTTCAGGTTTCCTGAGAACATTCTTAATTGGAAAATTAGTCTTAACAATAATGGCATGTGTCTCAAAATAATGTCTTAATTTAGTGGATGCCATAATTAATGCAAGGATAAGTTTCTCTAAGTGTGAATACCTGGATTCAGCATCAAGTAAACTCTTACTTACATAATAAATAGGATGTTGTGTACCTTAGTGATCCTTAACAAGGACCTCACTTACTGCTTTTGAGGATACTGCTACGTATAAGGATAATATATCTCCTTTTTCTGGTTTCATCAGGGCCGGGGCTGAGGATAGGTAATCCTTAAGAGCTTTGAGGGCACTTTCATGCTTCTCAGTCCATTCAAATTTCTTGTTCTTCCTCAGGATGTCATAGAATTCCTTGAACTTTTCTGAGGATTTGGATATGAACCTGTTCAAGGCTGCGATCCTGCCTGTCAATCTTTGCACATCCTTAGCATTGGCAGGAGATTTAATATTCACAATAGCCTTGATTTGCTCTGGACTTGCTTCAATGCCCCTCTTTGTCACCATATAGCCTAAGAATTTACCTGCCTTAACACCAAAATGACACTTGGAAGGATTTAGTTTCATATTAAATTTATCAAGGATATTGAATGCTTCCTCCAAGTCTTTAAGGTGATCCTCAGCTTTCATGGACTTAACCACCATGTCATCAATATAGACTTCCATAGTGTGTCCAATTTGTTCCTTGAACATCATATTGACTAGCCTTTGATAAGTAGCACCTGCATTCCTTAGTCCAAATGGCATAGCAATATAACAATATATACCAGTTGGGGTCATAAAGGCTGTATCCTCTTGATCAGATGGTTCCATCTGAATTTGTTGAAATCCAGATGAAGCATCCATAAAAGTCAACAACTCATGACCCGTGGTAGCATCCACCATGGAGTCAATGTGGGGTAATGGGAAAGGATCCTTGGGACATGCCTTGTTTAAATCAGTAAAATCGACACCTACCCTCCACTTTCCATTTTTCTTTTGAACAACAACCACATTGGCTAACCATCTTGGATACTTAACCTCTCTTATCATACCTGCCCGAAGTAGTTTATCTACCTCTTCCTGGATAATAGTATTCCTTTCAGGTGCAAACTTCCTCCTCTTTTGATGTATAGGCTTGAATGACCTGTCAATGCCAAGCTTATGAGTAATTATATCCTTAGATATACCTGTCATATCCTCATGCTTCCAGGCAAAGGTAGTTTTCCTTCTTTTAAGGAAGGATACTAGATCCTGTTCAATGCTGCTAAGGATCCCTGATCCTATGAAGACTATGGATTCAGGATCATGAGGATCCATGAGGATTTCTTTTACATCCTGCTCTCTTACCTCCAAGACATCTCTTGAAGGATACTTTAATTGCTATTGCTCCCTTGGTTTTGAGGCTGGATTCATTGATGATGTATAACAATTCTTAGCCTCTTGTTGATCACTCTCAATTTTCACCACTCCCCATGGACTTGGAAGTTTTACACACTGATGATAGGTGGATGGGACTGCCTTCATATCATGTATCCATGGCCTGCCAAGGATAACATTACAACAAGATAAGCAATCTATAACACAAAATTTCTGATAAGAATGGAGTCCTTCAATATAAATAGGGAGTTTGATGTCCCCCAATGTGTTTTTGGTTTCCCCACTGAATCCCACAAGGACTGAGGATCTTGGGACAATATCAGACTCCGGGATATTCATTTTCTTGAGGACATCAAGCTGAATGATGTTCACAGAGCTTCCTCCATCGATTAGGATCCTGCGAACAAAGTGGTTAGAAATAAACAATGTAATTACAAGACCATCATGATGAGGATCCTGGATATCAACACGATCATCCTCATCAAAAGTTATGATCTTATCCTTGGTGACGGTGGAGGTCCGGATGGGTCTGTCCCCATTATCCATCTTGGTTTCCTTAGCATGTCTCTTGGCTGCTGAAAAGGAAGTACCACAAATGTCTGATCCACCGGATATGAAGTTTATAACTTGTGCATCTACTGGAGGAGCAGGAGCCCTTTTCGGGATCCTTTCAGGATCCTGGATCCTTGACTTCTTTCGTCCCAAAAGTTCCTTCAAATGCCCCTTGCTCAACAAGTAACCAATTTCCTTTCTTAGTGCAATACACTCTTCAGTGAGATGCCCGAAATCCTCATGATATGCACACCACTTGGACTTATCCTTTGTAGCAGCTGGTTTATCACTTTTTCTCGGCCACCTAGCTTTCTCACCTAGATTCTGCATTGCAAGGATTAGTTCATTGTTATCAACAGAAAAACAGTATTCTGAAATAGGGGGATAATCCTCATCATCCTCTTCTTGTTCCACTGCATGCACGTTCTGGTTATCAGACTTGTTGTAGGACTTGGATTTGTTGTTCCTGAAGTAGGATCCTTGTTTCTCCTGTTTTGAGGATCCTGTCAATCTATCCTGGATCCTTTTGTCATCCTCTAGGCGGATGAACCTAAGGGCCCTGGTTCTTACTTCATCAAGATTCCTGCAAGGTGTCATAACAAGATCATCATAGAATAATGAATCCCTAAGCAATCCCATTTTAAAGGCTTCTACAGCCGTAGCAATATCCAAATTAGGAATATCTAAGGATTCTTTACTAAACTTAGTGATGTAATCTCTAAGTGATTCATTTTGACCTTGTGTTACCCTATATAGATCACTAGTTAATCGTTCAAATTTTCTACTACAAGAGAATTGACTATTAAACAAATTAACTAGATTGGCAAATGAAGTAATAGAGTAAGGGGGAAGACTTAGCAGCCATTTAAGAGCAGATCCTGTGAGTGTGGATCCAAATCCCTTGCATAGACATGCTTCCTTTAACCTCTCAGGAATTGGATTGATCTCCATCATCTCCCTATACTGAGCTACATGCTCCTCTGGATCTGTTGAACCATCATACAGCTTCATAGATGGTATCTGGAACCTTTTGGGTATCTCAGCATCACATAAGGGTGGTGCAAAATAAGATATCCTATGGCTACCATCTGCAATTTCAGGAATGGGTTTAACCACTCCTGGTACACTGGATATCATATCCTTAAGTTTCTGTAATTCCCTAGCCATAGCCTGATTGATACCTGTATCCTGCATTGAGCCATGGTTAGTGTTATATGAATTATTAAAAGTGTTACCTCCCGGAGGATTCATGTTTGGAATTGCGGATGTGAATCCATATTGACGGGATTCTGGTATGATCGAAGGACCAGATGAAGCAATGGTCTGCATTGGTATGAAGTCTCCTTGATGAACATCGGTGCTCAGGGGTTGCATACTTCTTAAGAATCCCTGATCCTGAAAGATGTTGGATCCTTGAAGCTGAGATGATCCTTGAACCTGAAAGGATCCTTGGGGCAGAGAGGATCCTTGAAACTGGGAGGATCCTGGAGTCATAGAGGATCCTTGAAGCTGGAAGGATCCTTGAGCCATGGAGGATCCTTGGACCTGGTAGGATCATGGAGCCGTGGAGGATCCTTGAACCTGGGAGGATCCTAGAGCCGTGGAGGATCCTTGGACCTGGGAGGATCCTGGAGCCGTGGAGGATCCTTGAACCTGGGAGGATCCTAGAGCCGTGGAGGATCCTTGGACCTGGGAGGATCCTGGAGCCGTGGAGGATCCTTGAACCTGGGAGGATCCTAGAGCTGGGTGCATTCCCAAATATCCCCCTGAGCTGAAGTAGAATCCCTGATGCTGAGAAGAGGATCCCGATGGTTGAGAAGAGGATCCTTGAGGCTGGAAGTGAGAGCCAAATGCCTGACTCATAGTTGTTGTTCCATAACGCCTTTCTGATGGACCACTTTGATACTGGATGCCTGGAACTGCCGATTGTAAGGTAGTCACAACTGGAGTATCGAAATCCAATGACCTTGGTATCAGAGGAGAGTGATCCTCCACTGATTTCTTCTGTTTCTTAATATCACCAATCTCCTGAAGAATCCTTTCATTGGTTTTGTCCTGCTCTTGCATGCGATCTCTCATCTGCAAAATCAGAGTAAAAAGGTCATTAGTGGTAGGATTAGAGGAAACAGAAGAAGTTGGTGGTTTTGTGAAAATGGGGGTTTGTCTCTTCGCGGCATTCTTAGCATTCTTCTGAGATCCAGAAGGTGGTGGAGGCAAAGGATGAACGCCTTGTGAAGAACTAATTTCCGGCATAGAACTTGATGTATTCTTTGTTGAGGAAGCCATCTGCTTGGTTGTAATGAACCGAAATGACCACAAAAGTATGAATCTTCTTAGGAATGAAGCACCAATTGCCCCACGGTGGGCGCCAAACTGTTTTGGTCAAAAATCAAGCAATGATAATGCAACCAAACTTTCTGTTGTGAGGTGTGATGCTTGAATCAATGAATAATACTAAGGATCACTCAGAAATGAAATGAACAAGTGACACAAATATTTATACGATGAAAAAGCCCTTGATCAATGAATGATCTCCGGCATAAAAAACCTCGGGTGATGGAAACTACCGATCACCAACTCAGATTAAACAAGAAATGTATTACAACTTCGGATGATAGCGAGCTAATTACAAGGATCACTATAGTGTAATGTGCAAAAAAGTGTGTAATCGCCAAGTGAATTGTCAAGAGCTGGTGAGAGCGGTTGCGAGTGTGTGTTAAGCTAAAAATAGCCAAGTGTTCTTATTTAGCTCGCTATCCCCTTTTAAAAAAGGAAAATATCTAAGCTAACAAACTGTCCGCATTTCATGCAAGTCCTCCATGAACTCCATAACGTCCACTTCAGTTAAGCACGTGCGGAATAAGTATGGAATATGCTCCAGGAATATCGCCAAGACCAAGTCCAAGCTCGTACTCCTGCAAAACAACTTCATATTCAAAGTAGACAATCGTTAGTGTAAGGATCACTATGATGATCCATGATCCTGATCCCACAATAACTTCTGAGGATCACTAATTCAATAGAATTGAGGATCACTAAGCCTGACAGTAATTGAGGATCACTGATCATTGGAAAATCTTCCCCTAACAATTATATATAGGTTAGAGATAAGGATCAAATTGCATTTAAATTCTAGCGTTACTCTCCTTTAAATCACCATCCGGAGATTGAACAGGTATCTCTCTTCTTCCTTCTCTCTTCATTTTCTTATTCTGATTTTCTGTTTCTTCAAAATCTCAAAGCCAAAATGAAGCTACGATCCTCTCCTGCCAAGGATCCTAAGAAGGATAGTCCCTTGAAAAGCCAAGGCGTCATCAAAAATCCTTCATAGGAACTCTGCCGCTTCACTGATCCAGAAAATGACCGGGTTCGCCACTGTTTTTTGGCAGAAACTGTTTTCCGATCCTTTGACTCTTCAATGAAGAGTGACTGTGTTTCTGACACTTGGGTTCCTTTTCCGGCCACCCCTTTTCTGATAGGGTTTTCCTATCCTTTCCCTGCTTTTACACAATCCTTTTTCTCACTCACGGGCCTATGCTATATACAGGCCATGCCCATGATGTGGTGAGTTCTTGTTAGCCATGGTTCACATTGCTTCTTGTTTAAGCACAAACCTGGTCAGCCTCACCCAATCCTCAAGACCACCAAAAACGATACCTACTGGAAGAGCCGGTTCTTCTTTGTGAGGAGGGATTCAATTTTGGATGGGAAAAATCTCCCCAAAAAGTGGATCACCCAGGGTAGGATATGGGATCCTTAGACAAGGATCATAGCAGGACCTTTATACTTTTAAGGATAACTGATCCTTATTTCTGTTTTTGCAGCTATCTCAGTCTCCCACATCCAAGAAACACCTGCAATAAAGGAAAGGGTTGCTGCTTTCTGGAGCCTTGATCCTGCTGTCAGAACATTTCAAGTTAAAGCAAAGGATTCACAGGAAGTATCCTCCGGTTCCTTCACCATGTCAAGTAAGTATTCAAATTTGTGTATAATTAAATGTTTAAATGAAAATAAAACAAGAATACTTATCTGTGTTTTGCATTTGTAGGCGCAAGGAAATCCTTAAAATCAGCCTCCAGGTTCAGCGTCAGTGACCTTGATGCATTTGCTTCTTCCAAGTCCATCAAGAAACAACTCGCTGCCAGCCCCAGCGTCCCAAACCTCCCTCGAGAAGGACCTCACTCTGGTGAAGAAAGAGCTGGTTTTGACCCAAATCACGGCTCAACAGGAGAAGGAGGAAGTGATGGAAGGAGCCAAACTCTCTGCCACAATAGCCATGCTCAAGATCAAGCTTCAAATGGCGAAGGAGGCTGAGGATCCTTTTTTCGACAGGTCTGCCTGGGATCAAGAAGGCAGGAAGCTCAAGCTGGCGGAGCTGGATGATGAAGAGGAGGCTGAGGAGGTTCTGGCAATTGAAGCTGGTGGCAGTGGAGCGAAGGATCAAGCGGAAGGAGCAGCTGGTGGTGATGATGCAGCGAAGGTGTACGCTGCAACAATGGGCGATGATGGATATTTCTAGACGTGGCCGGAGCCCATTTTTTATGGTTTAAGTTTTTTGGTGTTGATGTTTTTAAACAATGGTTGGTCTGTACTTGAACAATAGCTTTAGGGTTTAGGATCACTGATCCTTAGAATAATAGGGGGTAATAAAGGTGGATGGATCCTTCAGTTTGTGGAGGATGAAGCCTTTGGTGCCCCTCGCCTTTTATTTCCTGCACTCAGACTCTGTTAATGTTAGGGGTGGATTTTCTAATCCTAAGGATCACGGATCTTCAAGTGCAGCCAGGATCACGGATCCTCAGTTCCGTTTGAATTAAGGATCCTCAGAAGACGTTGTAGAATTAAGGATCCAGGATCCTCATTGTTATCCTAACACTAACGGTTGTCTTCATTGTATGTGAGCTTGTTTTGCAGGAGTATACGCATGGACCAAGTCTTACCGATATACCTGGGGAATATGCTTAAATATTCCACACGTGCATAGCCTTCGTGAACGTTATGGAGATCGTGGGAAGCTTGCACATTTAGCGGATAGTTAGTTATTAAGTTTATTTCTATTTTTAAAAGGGGATAACAGCTTGAATTAGAACAAGTTAGCTAATACACACACACTCGCAAGCTCTCTGCAATACATTGGCGATTTCATACACTTTTGCACACTAGTGATCCTTGTAACAAGCTTGTTATCATCCCGAGTTGTAGCAATCTTTTGTTTAATTATAGTTGGTGATCGGTAGTTTCCATCACCCGAGGTTTTTTATGCCGGAGATCATCTCTTGATCAAGGGCTTTTTCCTCGTATAAATCCTTGTGTCACTTGTTCATTTCATTTGCAAGTTATTCATACATTTGTTCATTGATTCAAGCATCATACCTCACAACAAAAGATTTGGTTGCATTATCCTGGCCTGATTTTTGACCAAAACAGTTTGGCGCCCACCGTGGGGCTATTGGTGCTTCATTTCTGAAAAATTCTAGTCATTGTGATCATTTCAGTTCAACCAGATGGCTTCTTCAGCAAAGAACACTTCAAGTTCCATGCCGGAAATCACTTCTTCACAGGGCGTTCCACCTTTGCCTCCACCACCTTTTGGATCTCAGAAGAATGCTGAGAATCATGCGAAGAAACCGACCCCCGTTTTCTCAAAACCACCAACTTCTGCTGTTTCTTCTAGCCCTACTAACAGTGATCTTTTTACTTTGATTTTGCAGATGAGGGATCACATACAAGAGCAGGATAAAACCAATGAAAGGATCCTCCGGGAGATTGGTGACATCAAGAAACAGAAGAAATCAGTGGAGGATCACTCTCCTCTGATGCCGAGGTCGTTGAATTTCGACACTCCGATCATAACTGCCCAGCAATCTGCAGCTCCAGATATCCAATACCGGTGTGGATCAACAAGAATGAACTATGGATCATCGGCAATGACTCAAGCTTTAGGATCCTACTTTCAACCTTTAGGATCCTTCTTCCAGCATCAAGGATCCTCTCAGGTTCAGGGATCCTCTCAGGTTCAAGGATCCTCTCAGGTTCAAGGATCCTCTCAGGCTCAAGGATCCTCCTTTCAGGTTCAAGGATCCTAATCTCAGGTTTATGGATCCATGGATTATCCTCCAAGACCCCCATTCACAGCACATCAAGGATCCAGCATCTTCCAGGATCAAGGATTCCTAAGAAGTGTGCAACCCGGAAGTACAGATGTTCATCAAGGAGACTTCATTCCAAAGCAGACCATTGCTTCTTCTGGTCCTTCAGTCATACCAGAATCTCATCAATATGGATTCACATCCGGGATTCCAAACTTGAATCCTCCGGGAGGTAACACTTTGAATAATTCTTATAACACTAACCATGGCTTTGTGCAGGATATAGGTATCAATCAAGCTATGGCTAGGGAATTACAGAAACTGAAGGATATGATATCCAGCGTTCCAGGAGTGGTTAAGCCCATTCCAGAAATTGCAGATGGAAGCCACAGGATATCTCGCTTTGCACCACCCATTTGTAATGCAGAAATCCCAAAGAGGTTTCAAATACCAACCATGAAGCTATATGATGGTTCAACGGATCCGGAAGAACATGTAGCTCAATATAGAGAAAGGATGGAGATCAATCCCATCCCGGAGAGGTTAAAAGAAGCATGTCTATGCAAGGGTTTCGGATCCACACTAACAGGATCAGCTCTTAAATGGCTGCTAAGTCTTCCCCCTTACTCTATTACTTCATTTGCTAATTTAGTTAATCTGTTTAATAGTCAATTCTCATGTAGTAGAAAATTTGAACGGTTAACTAGTGACCTATATAGGGTAACACAAGGTCAAAATGAATCACTTAGAGATTATATCACTAAGTTCAGTAAAGAATCCTTAGATATTCCTAATCTGGATATAGCTACGGCCGTGGAAGCCTTTAAAATGGGTTTACTTAGGGATTCATTATTCTATGATGATCTTGTCATGGCCCCTTGCAGGAACCTTGATGAAGTGAGAACCAGGGCCCTTAGATTCATCCGATTAGAGGATGATAAAAGGATCCAAGAAAGAATGGCAGGATCCTCGAAGCAGGAAAAACAAGGATCCTACTTCAGGAACAACAAGTCCAAATCTTACAACAAGTCTGACAACCAGAACGTGCATGCAGTAGAACAGGAAGAGGATGATGAGGATTATCCTCCCATTTTTGAATATTGTTTTTCTATTGATAACAATGAACTAATCCTTGCAATGCAGAACCTAGGTGACAAAGCAAGATGGCCCAGAAAAAGTGATAAGCCAGCTGCAACAAAAGACAAATCCAAATGGTGTGCATATCATGAGGATTTCAGGCATCTCACTGAAGAATGTATTGCACTGAGAAAAGAGATTGGTTACTTGTTAAGCAAGGGGCACTTGAAGGAGCTTTTGAGAAGAAAAAAGTCAAGGATCCAGGATCCTGAAAAGGTTCCAGAAAGAGCTCCTACTCCTCCGGCAGATGCACAAGTTATAAACTTCATATCCGGTGGATCAGACATTTGTGGTACTTCCTTTTCAGCAGCCAAGAGACATGCCAAGGAAACCAAGATGGATAATGGGGATAGACCCATCCGAACTTCTACCGTTACATAGGAAAAAGTTATAACTTTTGATGAGGATGATCGTGTTGATGTCCAGGATCCTCATCATGATGGTCTTGTTATTACCTTATTTATATCTAACCATTTTGTTCGCATGATCCTGATAGATGGAGGAAGCTCAGTAAACATCATTCAGCTTGATGTCCTCAAGAAAATGAACATCCCTGAATCGGATATTGTCCCAAGATCCTCAGTTCTTGTGGGATTCAGCAAAGAAACCAAGAATACATTGGGGGACATTAAACTTCCCATCTACATTGAAAGACTTCATTCTTATCAAAAAATTTGTGTTATAGATTGCTTATCATGTTGCAATGTTATCCTTGGCAGGCCATGGATACATGACATGAAGGCAGTTGCATCCACATATCATCAATGTGTGAAGCTTCCTAGTCCATGGGGGGTGATAAAGATTAAAAGTGACCAACAAGAAGCAAAGAATTGCTATACCTCATCAATGAAGTTAGCCTCAAGACCAAGGGAGCAATAGCAACTAAAGTATCCTCCAAGAGACGTCTTGGAGGCAAGAGAACAGGATGTGAAAGATATCCTTATGGATCCTCATGATCCTGAATCCAAAATCTTCATAGGATCAGGGATCCTCAGCGACATTGAACAGGATTTGGTATCCTTCCTTAAGAGGAGAAAAACTACCTTTGCCTGGAAGCATGAAGACATGACAGGTATCTCTAAAGATATAATTACTCATAAACTTGGCATTGACAGGTCATTCAAACCCATACATCAGAAGAGGAGGAAGTTTGCACCTGAGAGGAATGCTATTATCCAGGAGGAGGTAGATAAACTACTCCGAGCAGGTATGATAAGAGAGGTCAAGTATCCAAGGTGGTTAGCCAATGTGGTTGTTGTTCAAAAGAAAAATGGAAAGTGGAGGGTATGTGTCGATTTTACTGATTTAAATAAGGCATGTCCCAAGGATCCTTTCCCATTACCCCACATTGACTCCATGGTGGATGCTACCGCGGGTCATGAGTTGTTGACTTTTAAGGATGCTTCATCTGGATTTCAACAAATTCAGATCGAACCATCTGACCAAGAGGATACAGCCTTTATGACCCCAACTGGTATCTATTGTTATATTGTTATGCCATTTGGACTAAGGAATGCAGGTGCTACTTATCAAAGGCTAGTCAATATGATGTTTAAGGAACAAATAGGACACACTATGGAAGTCTATATAGATGACATGGTGGTTAAGTCCAAGAGAGCTGAGGATCACCTTAGAGACTTGGAGGAAGCATTCGATATCCTTGATAGATTTAACATGAAATTGAATCCTTCAAAGTGTCACTTTGGTGTTAAAGCAGGGAAGTTCCTAGGCTATATGGTAACAAAAAGAGGCATTGAAGCAAGTCCAGAGCAAATTAAGGCAATTGTGAATATCAAATCTCCTGCCAATGCCAAGGATGTGCAAAGGTTGACAGGGAGGATCGCAGCCTTGAATAGGTTCATATCAAAGTCATCAGAAAAGTGCAAGGAATTCTATGACATTTTGAGAAAGAACAAGAAATTTGAGTGGACTGAAAAGCATGAAAATGCTCTCAAAGCCCTTAAGGATTACCTATCCTCAGCCCCTGCCTTGATGAAACCAGAAAAAGGGGATATATTATCCTTATATCTAGCGGTATCCTCTAAAGCAGTAAGTACAGTCCTTGTTAAGGATCACGAAGGTACACAACATCCTGTTTACTATGTAAGTAAGAGTTTGCTTGATGCTGAATCTAGGTATTCACATTTAGAAAAACTTATCCTTGCTTTGATCATGGAATCTACTAAACTAAGACATTATTTTGAAACTCATGCCATTATTGTTAAGACTAACTTTCCAATTAAGAATGTTCTCAGGAAACCTGAAATGTCAGGAAGGATGGCTAAATGGGCAGTGAAGCTTAGTGCTTATGATATAAGATATGAACCAAGGACTGCCATCAAATCCCAAGCCTTAGCTGACTTTGTGGCAGATTTTAGTAGTGACTTACAAAGAGAAGTTGAGTTGGAAGTTCAGCAGCTTGAAGAGACTAAGGATCCTTGGATACTCTTCACTGATGGAGCCTCTAATGTCAAAGGGACAGGACTTGGAATACTATTAAAATCGTCACAGGGGGACATAATACCCCACTCCATAGCTTGTGAGTTTCAAACTACTAATAATGAGGCTGAATATGAAGCCTTGATAGCTGGTTTGCAAATTGCCAAGCATATGAGGATCAGGTATCTTGAGGTACATGTAGATTCATTGTTAATTACTAATCACTTTAATGGATCATGTGTTGTTAAAGGTGAAAAGTTAATCAAATATTTAGAGATAGTCAAAGAATTGGCACTCTCTTTTGTTTCTTTTAGTTTGACACAGGTACCTAGGGAAGAAAATGCAGAAGCTGATGCATTGGCCAACCTAGGATCATCCTTGAAAATTCCATAGGATATCAAGATCCCTATCATCCATATTTTGGCTCCTGCTATTGAGGATCACATAACTATGGAGATAAAACAGGATTCTGCAATGGTTCCTAGTGATGGTGCACAGTCTCATTCAGGATCATGGATCCTTCCAATCATGAGATATATACAACATGGAGAGATTCCTACAGGAGAAAACCCCAGGGCTTTCAAAATCAAGGTATCTCAATTTACAATATTGAATAACATGTTATATAAATGATCTCTTGCAGGTCCATATCTAAGATGCATTGAGGATCCTGAAGTTTAAGAAGTTCTAAAGGATTTTCATGAAGGAGATTGTGGAAACCACACTGGGGGCAGGGCATTATTCTCAAGGATCCTTTGGACAGGATATTATTGGCCTACTATGAAGAAGGATGATGTGGATTATGCCAAGAAATGTGATGCTTGTCAGAGACACGGTAATATCCTTCATCAGCCAGCAGAGCTCTTGCATCATATATCCTCTTCTTGGCCATTCATGATATGGGGAATGGATATAGTTGGTAAACTTCCCAAAGCACCAGGAGGAAAAGTGTTTATGCTTGCCATGACTAATTACTTCTCCAAGTGGATAGAGGCTGAAGCTTTTGCTCAAGTCAGAGAAAAAGAAGTGATATCCTTTATTAAAAGAAACATTATTACCAGATTTGGTATCCCTTCTGAAATTGTTTGTGATAATGGATCCCAATTTATTGGGAGTAGAACTACTAGCTTTTGTGACAGCAGGGGGATTAAGATGATAACATCAACACCAGTCCACCCACAAGCTAATGGTCAAGTAGAATCATCCAACAAGATCATCATCAACAACTTGAAGAAGAAGCTTGGATCCAAGAAAGGAAAATGGACAGAAGAACTACCTTATGTGTTATGGGCTGATAAAACAACTCCCAAGAATGCCACTGGCCAAACTCCATTTTCTTTAGTATTTGGAGCAGAATCAGTGATCCCTACAGAGATGGTGGTTCCTACTGCAAGAACAATATTCTTTATCTAATGCCCAGGAGCTTCCAGCCAATTTCGTGATCCCTACAGAGATGGTGGTTCCTACTGCAAGAATCAGTGATCCCTACAGAGATGGTTGGTTTTGGCCAAACTCCATTTTCAAGAACTTGCAAGATTCTTTATCTAATGCCCAGGAGCTTCCAGGCAATTTCGTTTAGTACCTGCCACTTAGTCTTTTTGAAAAATACGTCAGTTTACACTGGTAAATACAATTAACTGGCTCTTTTGAAAACATTTATGAAAAATTGATTTAAATGCACAAGGCATAAGTGTTCTTTTATAACTTGGGACAATATATAAAATAATATTGTATACAGATTTACAGTGTTTGTCGTACGTTCAGGGCCCGGGATAGAAGCCAAGACAAGATTAATAGACACACCACTAATATAAACCCACAAGAAGTTATCCTCAAGAGTGGGTATACCATTTTACATACACAACTGTCAGGTGTATGCCTACACCCCGTGCTTAAGTGTGGCCATTTCAAATGAATGAGCCGATGATATCCAGGACACGGTCATTAACCCCCAAATGCTTAAATCAAACAAAACAGATTAAAACGGGTTATCTCAATGATTTAACCACTAATCGATTAAGTATTCAATACCCGACCAAGCGGTAATAATTTACCGTATCCCAAACCCGTATAAGGGAAAATAAGTTAAAAGTATTTACCTGAGCTTAAAATATAAAATTTGTATTCTCAGCCGTATATCCTACTCAACAAGTGTAGGTAGCTTTTACTGGACTCCTATGTCACACCCTGGCTTTGCGGAAGCGTGGTTAATTTGGTGTGACTTCTTAATACCATAGCTTAACCATAACAAGCTATATGAATTAAAACATGCAAGATCATCCATTAAGTTTTGAAAACCAAATACCATTGTTTTAACATACCCTGACAAACATAATCTTGTTCAACAAACTTTACAAACTGAAACATAACATAAACATGGTTTAAGGACTGTGTCTTGTCCAGGAAAGAGACACATCCCCTAAACCCCGGATGACCTCGGAAACTAGTGCAGCGGAAAACATGCCATACCGTGCCAGATCTCGTTAATTTCCTGAAATACATGTAAGTTGAAAAATCAACAATAATGTTGAGCGAGTTCATGTGCAAGTGAGTAAGTAAAACACTTGTAAGTATAAAAGTTTCCTGGTATGCAGCAGTGTAAGAGGACTTGTGATCACCAATGGTTTGCAAGGCCATTAGCATGTTGTGAGATGCAAGTAGGAAGATACAAACCTAGCGTATTTGGCGTTGGGGCACAAAGTCACCACCTGGTCCATTATGCGGGCTCAGGGGTTGGGCTCGCTACACCCAGATAGATCTACCGCTTAAGTCCCTCGGTGTTCTAACTACCCATTCACATGATCTAAAACCTCCTTACGTTAATCATACCATGTATAAAGTACTTGTAATCAAAGTAACATGTATTTCACCCCCGCAGTTAAGAAAACTGAAAACAGTTAGAGAAAAGGGGGACATGAACTCACAGTCGGTGCGTCTCTACCAAGTGTCTCCGAATCTGAAAGCTGTGCGACGACCTACAAGTGCTAATTCTATTAGACGGATGGCCGTGCCTTAGCTTTTATAGTTAAGGTTTTGGAAATAGTTAGACAACTATTTCGTGTTTACGTTTTGTATACACTTGGTAGTTAATCTTCTTCCCAAGGATGGGGGATACAATACATGTGCGTAAGTTACGTTTTATCAATCGTGTGGTAATGTAATTACCGGTGTAACTTATATGTTTGTAGTGAAAGCGTTCGCAAAGTTTTGGAATCATTAACGCTTGTAAATATTATTTTTACACTAAAATAATATTTATGTATTTTCACAAAATAATCATAAACAGTGTTGTGACAAAATATATTTATCACGTTAACTTTTGTGAAAATTCCACCTCCGAATATTTAGTAAAATATAGTTCTGGCGAAATTTATGTTTCGAAAACATGTCAAAAATAGTTCTAACACTTGTTGCGTAAATAATCCTAAGTGTTAGGTTTTTAGAAAATTTTGCCAGAGTTTCCTCTGTAACTGGAGGTGGCCACGCTTTCAAGCGTATCATTTTCTTTTTGAAAACAACCCATGATCATCAACAATCAACCCTTACGTTTTAACACGCGAAACGCTACCCTTGTCGTTTCAGTTTCAATACGTGGAAACTGGACTGTTTTCGGATGACTAAATAAAATACTTAACCCTTTCCAAAAATTCCCTAATTTTTACGGGTCGTCCTAATCGACCCAAAAATGATTGTATAAAAATATCGGGGTCCAGTTTCTTATCAATAATTTATAGAAAATCGTTTACCGAACTGTGATCAGATTCGTCCCATTCTGATCACAGTTTACGGAAAAATTCGTCAAAAATTCCTCGTATGTCCGTTTATCGAAATTCCAGTTTGAGGGTCACAAATACATCCGTGACCATCTTAGATAAAAGTTTCAGGGGCTGGTTCGGTTCGGGTTTTAAGTTGTGATCGAAAACGCACAGCCCAATTTATTGCAGTAACAAACAGCCTTAGCTGCTGTCACGAAAACAGGTTTTTAAAATAGTAACCGACATCAGAAAAATATGATTCCAGCGCCATTTTCTTCGTTTTTCGAAATGACACGATTTAGGCTTTTGAAATTCCGTTTTTCGAGTTTTTAAAGTCTGTTTACAGCCTGTAGAAGGCGGCTGAAAAAGTAACTCAGAATGTTATTTTAAGGTTTAAACATTACTAAATAGCCTTATGTTAAGATCCATGACTTTACCAAACCGGGTTAAATGGTGATCTGAGCTACCACATCGTGGATCGGGTCTAAATAAACACATCTTTCAAGTACTACAACTTTTACACAAGTTAAATGCTATTAACCACCATTTTTATAGTTTTTACTAGACTTTTAAGTACCAAGTTGTATGTTAACGATATTTAACCGACAAAATCCCTTTTAACCACTTTAGATACGTTCAAGAGTGAGTTTTAAGTGTTATACCTCTAGCTCAAGGCTAGGGAAGATTCTTGATGAAAAACGCGTGGATAAAAGCTAACGAAAGAGGTCCTTCGTGTTCCGCTTGCTCCAAGGCTCCTAATACGTAACCTCTAACACTTGTGTGATGTTGGAATGTAGTGATCAACAACCGAAAATATGATGGTGGGTGGAGTGGGGTTCGGCCGAAGGTAGGGAGAGCAAGAGAGAGTGAGTGTGTTTGTTGAAATGTGAAGTGAAAGTTCCTATGTGCAAAAGTGTTATTTATAGGAAATTCTAATGTGCATTATCCATTGGTAAATATGTTAGCTAGATACTAAACATACTTAATAAAATAATCCATCTTTAGTACTTGGTGTCCCCCCATGGTTAAGGGCCGATTACATGGGGAGGGTGTGTCTAGTTTGATTGTAACTTGGCTAGTTAGGATGGAGTTTAGGTTAAATAGGTTAGTTAAGTATTAAACTCCGTTAGTAATATATAGCGTGTTATGACGGGTGTTAGGGTAATCAGGGATCCTAACTGGCTCAGAAAAATATAAATAGTGACAATAATAATATTTTCATGTTCCGGGTAAAGTCCGGGTGTCCGGTTGGATAGTAATCCGTTAAAGCGTTACAAAAGCTTTAAAGTGTCGTTATTGTTATTTTTAGTGACACATTTTGTTTCCACACTTTAGAAAGTGTCTAGTAGTATTTTCCCCATATTCTGGCACTTTACTAGTCAGCTAGAAGCTGGGTTATGTGTTAAAGTGCTGTGTTTTGTACTTAAAGTACGTTTTAGGCACATCCAATCAGTGTATCTTATTCCTAGAGACGCAGTTCCACAACCCTTATAACCCTACACTCACTACCAGTGTAGTCCAAATATTTGAGGCTCTTAACAGGCCTTAGAGGCAGTGTCTGCCTGATGCTGGTTATATCAGCATGTTCACTGTGTATCCGTTTAGTGCTACTGTGCTTTTTGTGCATCATGTTTGTCACTAAGGTGCCGTATGTAAATAATGTAGTGACAGCAAGCAAGTATGATGCAAGTAAGTTCATGTATCAGTATTCAAGTAGCAGTTCATCAGCTAGTTCAAACAAGCACAGTAATTAAGCAGTAATTAATCATTAATTAAGTTGTACGGATACCTGGTTTAGTGCGGGTTGTCACATTCTCCCCCCGTTAAATAAATTTCGTCCCGAAATTTAAGTTCTGCTTGTAGATGCAGGGTTCTTAGGAAAAAGGTGGGGGTATTTCTCTTTCATCCGGTCCTCACGTTCCCAGGTGAATTCAGGACCATGTCTGGCATTCCAACGAACTTTGACGAGTTTGACACTGCTCCGGCGGGTTTTGTTAACTTTCCAATCCGTGACCTCAACAGGTTCTTCAACGAAGTGGAGCGTGTCGTCAATATGAATCTCGTCGGTGGGAATGGCAACGTCAATTTGTGTCGGACTTTTCTTTAGATTGGATACATGAAATGTATCGTGAACACCATTCAGTTCAGCAGGTAGGTCCAACTTGTATGCTACTGTTCCAATTCTTTCCAGAATTCTGAAGGGACCAATGTAGCGCGGATTTAACTTCCCACGCTTTCCAAAGCGTGCCACCCCCTTCCAGGGTGAAACTTTCAATAACACCATTTCTCCAACTTGGAAGTCCACATGCTTCCGGTTTGGATCCGCGTAGGCCTTTTGTCTGTGGCGAGCGGCTTCGATGCGTTTAAGTATTTGCGCAATCTTGTCTGTCGTCTCTTGGACGATCTCGGGACCAGCAAGCTGCCTATCACCTGCGTCAGACCAACATAGTGGTGATCGGCACTTGCGTCCGTATAGGGCCTCAAATGGCGCGACACCAATACTGGTGTGGTAGCTGTTGTTGTATGAAAATTCGACCAAAGGTAAGTGTTTATCCCAGCTACCGCCCAAATCCATAACACATGCCCTCAGCATGTCTTCCAAAGTTTGTATCGTTCGCTCGCTCTGGCCGTCAGTTTGCGGATGGAACGCAGTGATCAGATTCAATTGTGAGCCAAAAGATTCTTGGAAAGATTGCCATATTCTTGACACAAACCTTCCGTCTCTATCAGAGATGATCGAGAGTGGTACTCCATGACGTGCTACGATCTCTCTCATGTAAATTTCCGCAAGTTTACTAGTACTGTCTTTCTCCTTGATTGGCAGAAAGTGTGCGGATTTTGTTAGGCGGTCAACAATCACCCAAATCATATCGTGGCCTCTTGGCGTTCTTGGTAATTTTGTAACAAAATCCATTGAGATTTGTTCCCATTTCCACTTGGGAATCTCAGGTTGTTGCAGAAGTCCCGAAGGCTTCTGGTATTCTGCCTTGACCTTAGCGCACGTTAAACATTTGCTCACGTAAACAGCAACGTCGCCTTTCATCCTAGGCCACCAATAATAATCCTTGAGATCCTGGTACATCTTATCCGATCCAGGGTGGATAGAGTACCGTGACTTGTGCGCTTCGTCGAAAATAACTTCCCTTAATCCACCAAACAGAGGAACCCAAATCCTTTTCTCAAAACATAATGTTCCTTCCTCGTTTGGTACCAAAAGCTTCTCCATTCCACGGAGATATTCTTCCTCAAGGTTTCCCTCCTTGAGAGCTTCCTTTTGTGCAGCACGAATGCGCAAGGAAAGATCGGTTCGTATAATCATTTCCAAAGCTCTAACCCTTATGGGCTTGATTCTTTCTTTACGACTTAGGGCATCGGCGACTACATTCCCCTTCCCTGGATGATATTTTATCTCGCAGTCGTAATCGTTCAACAGTTCAACCCATCGTCTTTGCCTCATATTCAACTCCTTCTGGTTGAATATGTGCTGTAGGCTCTTGTGATCTGTGAAGATTGTACACTTCGTACCATAAAGGTAGTGTCTCCAGATTTTTAGTGCAAACACCACTGTGCCGAGCTCCAAATCGTGTGTGGTATAGTTCTTCTCGTGCCCTTTCAACTGACGCGATGCGTAAGCAATAACCTTTTGGCGTTGCATCAACACACAACCCAATCCTTGACGCGATGCGTCGCAGTATACCACAAAATCGTCAGTACCTTCCGGTAGGGCTAAGATTGGCGCATTGCAGAGCTTATCTTTCAATACCTGAAACGCTTCTTCCTGTTTGATTTCCCAATCAAACTTCTTATCTTTCTGGGTGAGGAGCGTCAATGGTTGAGCGATTTTTGAAAAATCCTCGATGAACCTTCGATAGTAGCCAGCCAAACCCAAGAATTGTCGAATCTCGGTTGGCGTTGTAGGCGTTTCCCAATTCTTGATTGCCTCGACCTTTGTGGGATCAACATGGATTCCATTTCCATTAACCACATGTCCAAGAAACTGGACTTCGCGTAGCCAAAACTCGCACTTAGAGAACTTGGCATACAACTGTTCCTTCTTTAGCAGCTCCAAAATAGCTCTTAGATGCTGTTCGTGCTCAGCCTTTGTCCTTGAATAAATCAAGATGTCGTCGATAAACACAATCACGAACTTGTCCAAGTATGGCTTGCAAACCCTATTCATCAAGTCCATAAACACTGCAGGTGCGTTTGTCAAACCAAACGGCATAACCAGGAACTCGTAGTGCTCATAACGAGTCCTGAAGGCTGTCTTCGGGATACTTTCCTCTTGAATCCTCAACTGATGGTATCCAGATCGAAGATCGATCTTAGAGTAAAAGCTTGAGCCTTGCAGTTGATCAAACAGATCGTCGATTCTTGGCAGAGGATATCTATTCTTGATCGTTAGCTTGTTCAGTTCTCTGTAGTTGATGTTTATTTGAAAATCATCATCCTTCTTTTTGATGGGTAAAAATGGGATTACCCAAAAAGGGAATTTTGGTCTGTTATCTTTCTTCTCCATCCACTGCCAACACTTCTCTGTCAATCCTTGCATCTCCGAAAATGTAAGTCGCTATGATGCATCGACTACGGGTGCCGTGCCTGGAATTAAATCGACGTGAAACTCTACTTGCCTTAGAGGCGGTAATCCAGGCAAGTCCTCTGGGAAGACTTCTGGGTACTCCCTTTCGACAGGGATGTCTTCGATTCTTGGCCCAGCAGCCTCCTTGTCCACGATGTGTGCCAGGAAGGCAACACATCCCTTCTGCAAACACCTTCGCGCTTTCAGGCTGCTGATAATTCTTAGTGGCGTGTCACGCTTCTCTCCGTGAACCACAATTGTTTTGCCAACTTCGGTTGGGATGCGAACAATCTTTTCATGGCAAACTATCTCCGTGTTGTTGTCTGATAACCAATCCATTCCTACTACCACGTCGAAGCTTCCCAACTGGACTGGTAGTAGATCCAGAGCAAACTCACGCTCCCCCAATTCGATCACACAGCCTCTGATAACTTCATTGGCTTCTACTAACTTCCCATTAGCCAATCCGATTGAGTGGGGAATATCTAACTTACTAGCGGCTAAACCAAGCATATTCTTAAATTCTAACGATACGAAGCTATAATCGGTACCAGTATCAAACAAAACAGATGCAAAGTGTTGGTTCACAGGGAACGTACCAGTGACGACATTGGGGTCCTGGCGTGCTTCCCTTGCTTCGAGTTGGAACACTCTTCCACGGGCTTGGTTTAAATCTGGGCAGTTCTTCTTAAAATGCCCAATATCACCGCAGTTAGAACATCCAAGTTTTCGCCCGTTTCCTCCAGCTTGATCGGCATTGTTGCCTCGATCGTTTCCCTGTGGGCGACTTCCAAAACCACCACGGTTATTATCTTTATTCCCAAATCCTCCTTGGCCTCCCCGACCGGCAGGGGCCCAACAAGTGTCCTTCAAGTGACCACGTTTCCCACATACTTCGCATGTTTTCAGTCCACATTGGCCAGAATGATGACGCTGGCATGTGTTACACTTGGGCAGAGTGCCCATATAACCCTTTCCTTTGTTCTCATTATTCGTTCGGGTACCTTCAGTGAGCTTCCTTTTGTTCTTTCCGGATGACTCTACCTGAGTCTCCTTGTCAGGGTCTGCAAGTTTTTCTAGTCTAATTGCCTCCGTAGCGAGTGCCAAACCCATCTTACTTGCAGCATCAGTTGTTGGTGGCGTTGATGTTGTCATCAAGCTCAAGACTTGAGGCGCCAGTTCCCAAATGAATTGTTCCAATTTCTTCAGTTCTGGTTTTACCAGGTACGGAACCATTCGTGACAGATCATGAAGTCGTTGCACGTACTCCAACACCTTCGGACCTTCCATCATTAGGCTCCGAAATTCATCTTCCCACTTCTGGGTTTCCGTTTGGGGGCAATACTTCTTATGCATCATTCCTTTCAGTTCACCCCAGGTTAAGGCATATGCTGCAGTAGCACCCTTCATATGGGTCTGAAGATTCCACCATAATCGGGCTTCATCTAGAAACAGCTCAGAAACGTATAGGACTTGTTGTTCCGGCGCACAACCGCTCACTTGAAAGATGGAATCTATACTTTCAATCCATTTCACAAAAGCTATGGCACCTCCAGTGCCGTCGAACTTCGGAGGCTTGTATTTGAGGAAGTGCCAGTAGGAACAACCGTTATTTTCTGATGTACCTCTGATAGGTTCGGAGCGTAGGGCCTCGTGCTGTGCTATAGCTGCAGCAATTATCTCTTGAAGTTCTGCCTCAGAGGTGGGCATGCGCATTTCGCGTCTTGGCGGCATCTTCTAAAAGATGTTTCACATAGGTTAGGTCATAGCAAGTGAAGTGTACGTATGCATTCAACAATACCAACACATAACATTTCATGTTATCAACAAGTCAATCACATAACCTCTTATGTTATAGGACATAAACAATTGATTGAACATCGCATGTGATGAGAATACTGCGATTGTATTGCCACAATTCGAGACCACAATGTAAAGCTCACAAGTACACTACTATATCATACTACATCAATGACTTAGTAGGGGACGACCCTAGACAAGTCGTGCGATCGCTGGTCATGTTCAGGAGTCTCTGGTTCGTCCTTTCTCAAATTTCAGGATTCCTCGTCAAGTTTCTGAATTTCTGTCCTAAAACAACATTTCTTCTCAATCGTTTCCTTGAGCTCGTCCCAGCTCAGTGCATAAGCAGTGTCTGTGCCAAGGGTCTGAACCTGGAGGTTCCATTAAGAGAGTGTGCCATCTAGAAATATCCCTGAGATGTAGGTAACACTCTGTTGGGGCGAACAGTTACTCATTCTTAGAGTGGAGTTGGTCTTTTCGGACCAACGAACAAATGCAACGGTGCCTCCGGTTCCGACAAAGTTCAAAGGCTTGCAGTTCAGGAACTGTTTATAGGTGCAGCCAGTTGGAGGGTTATCTCCAGTAATGCCGTCGTTGTACTTAGAGTGGAGGGCTTCATGTCGTGCATTTATCTGCGAGATGCGTTCTTGCAGCTCGTCTTCTGTCCTTAGTAACGTACTGGTGCTTGTGTCACGTCTGGGTGACATTTCCTTTTTGTCGAAATAGCGTGAAGCGGGTTGGACAATGTTTTAATTGTCTATGGGGTATATATATAGCAACGTAAGCCATCATGTAATCACCCCATTTCACACGCAAATATACTCATTGTATAAGTGGGGAAATAAATTCCTGAGCCTTCACATAGGCTTGTCAATTTGGCTTG
The DNA here is from genome assembly GCA_030545235.1 of Helianthus tuberosus. Taxonomy (NCBI): domain Eukaryota; kingdom Viridiplantae; phylum Streptophyta; class Magnoliopsida; order Asterales; family Asteraceae; genus Helianthus; species Helianthus tuberosus. The sequence continues at coordinate 74,290,620 of CM060436.1, read as the reverse complement.
TTGCTTGTAATAGAATGAACTCGAGGCTACACCGCCTAGGTCATTTGTGTTTAAGTTATTTCCTGCTGCGTTGGTTATCATTAGCTTGACCTGCAGAGTCCACCAGGATTCCTGTGCACTACAAATTGTTATTACGTGGGCCCCCGTAATAATAAATTGTCTTGCACAGTTACCCCAAATTTTCTCTCGTCCAAGCAGATGATCAATCAAGGAGCAACAGTAGGTGCATTGGCATGAACAGGGTCATGCTCCAATGCGGGGTCAGGAGCAGCGCCTGGCTCAGGGGCCACGGCCAGCTCCGAATCAAAAACTCCATCTCAAAATCAGCTGGATCAACAAACACAGGGGTCGACAGGGGCTACAAGGTCCCCCAAGGGCTGGTCTAAGTGCATGAACTCAATGTCATGGTCTGGATCAAAACCAGGTGGAAAAACAGAATTGTCCTCATTATCGCGATCAAACTCAAATCTGTGTGCGGGATCCGGTGCAGCTGATGATGCCATATCAGGGTCGGCGTCGTGTAAGTTGTGCTGCATTCCCTGTATGTGCGAAGATGCGGATGTCGGAAACTCAATGAGTCTGGGATGAGTTTCCCCTACAGGAGCGTCCGCATGCAGTAGTCTAATACCAGCAACAATAGGGCCCTGCCCTCGAATGGGTCCTCCTCCAGTAGATCGTTATCGTCGTCAGAGGCCACGTCGGGAGGGCATATCATCAACAGAATAAGCGGCAAGGGGGCAAATTCCCCAACAAGATGGCCATCAGTAGGCTCTGCTACGACTTCAGGCAGCGCACAAGGGCTGAAAGTCGTCATTGTCCGTGCCGGTAGTATCGGAAATGTACACCTCGTGCTTCAATGAAACTATGTCATCTGGTAATATGGCCATGGGATTCGTAGTGTCCATCTTTCTAGTACTTGATGAAAGCATAACGTTTGTAACACAAACACATATACGTATAATAATCAATCATATAATCAGTTAATCACATAGTCACCAAGTAAGGTATCACGTAATTCTCCTAGTCTTACTAGCCAATTTCATCCAGTCTATAAGACTGCTCTATCCTTCACCTTGACCACTTAGATCGCTCCTCGGTCTCCTTGACCGAGCCTACTCTTCCTAGCCTTGCTAGACCACTATCTTGGTCACCTAGACCAAACCTCGATCCTCCAGACCGAGCCTTATAACAAACCAACGTGCTTAACTACTTCGATCACCTCGATCCTCCAGACCGATCCTCAGCCCTCCAAGCTGAGCCTATAATTAATAAAATGTGCTCAACATTTGTTTGTAAAAAGTTTGGATCTGGACTTAAGTGGTATGCAGAAAAATGTTTTCGTGAGAGCCCTAGTGATCATAGTCTAGACTCGAGAAGGAATCCTAGTTCGCTATGATCAGAGCTCTGATACCAAGCTGTCACACCCTGGCTTTGCGGAAGCGTGGTTAATTTGGTGTGACTTCTTAATACCATAGCTTAACCATAACAAGCTATATGAATTAAAACATGCAAGATCATCCATTAAGTTTTGAAAACCAAATACCATTGTTTTAACATACCCTGACAAACATAATCTTGTTCAACAAACTTTACAAACTGAAACATAACATAAACATGGTTTAAGGACTGTGTCTTGTCCAGGAAAGAGACACATCCCCTAAACCCCGGATGACCTCGGAAACTAGTGCAGCGGAAAACATGCCATACCGTGCCAGATCTCGTTAATTTCCTGAAATACATGTAAGTTGAAAAATCAACAATAATGTTGAGCGAGTTCATGTGCAAGTGAGTAAGTAAAACACTTGTAAGTATAAAAGTTTCCTGGTATGCAGCAGTGTAAGAGGACTTGTGATCACCAATGGTTTGCAAGGCCATTAGCATGTTGTGAGATGCAAGTAGGAAGATACAAACCTAGCGTATTTGGCGTTGGGGCACAAAGTCACCACCTGGTCCATTATGCGGGCTCAGGGGTTGGGCTCGCTACACCCAGATAGATCTACCGCTTAAGTCCCTCGGTGTTCTAACTACCCATTCACATGATCTAAAACCTCCTTACGTTAATCATACCATGTATAAAGTACTTGTAATCAAAGTAACATGTATTTCACCCCCGCAGTTAAGAAAACTGAAAACAGTTAGAGAAAAGGGGGACATGAACTCACAGTCGGTGCGTCTCTACCAAGTGTCTCCGAATCTGAAAGCTGTGCGACGACCTACAAGTGCTAATTCTATTAGACGGATGGCCGTGCCTTAGCTTTTATAGTTAAGGTTTTGGAAATAGTTAGACAACTATTTCGTGTTTACGTTTTGTATACACTTGGTAGTTAATCTTCTTCCCAAGGATGGGGGATACAATACATGTGCGTAAGTTACGTTTTATCAATCGTGTGGTAATGTAATTACCGGTGTAACTTATATGTTTGTAGTGAAAGCGTTCGCAAAGTTTTGGAATCATTAACGCTTGTAAATATTATTTTTACACTAAAATAATATTTATGTATTTTCACAAAATAATCATAAACAGTGTTGTGACAAAATATATTTATCACGTTAACTTTTGTGAAAATTCCACCTCCGAATATTTAGTAAAATATAGTTCTGGCGAAATTTATGTTTCGAAAACATGTCAAAAATAGTTCTAACACTTGTTGCGTAAATAATCCTAAGTGTTAGGTTTTTAGAAAATTTTGCCAGAGTTTCCTCTGTAACTGGAGGTGGCCACGCTTTCAAGCGTATCATTTTCTTTTTGAAAACAACCCATGATCATCAACAATCAACCCTTACGTTTTAACACGCGAAACGCTACCCTTGTCGTTTCAGTTTCAATACGTGGAAACTGGACTGTTTTCGGATGACTAAATAAAATACTTAACCCTTTCCAAAAATTCCCTAATTTTTACGGGTCGTCCTAATCGACCCAAAAATGATTGTATAAAAATATCGGGGTCCAGTTTCTTATCAATAATTTATAGAAAATCGTTTACCGAACTGTGATCAGATTCGTCCCATTCTGATCACAGTTTACGGAAAAATTCGTCAAAAATTCCTCGTATGTCCGTTTATCGAAATTCCAGTTTGAGGGTCACAAATACATCCGTGACCATCTTAGATAAAAGTTTCAGGGGCTGGTTCGGTTCGGGTTTTAAGTTGTGATCGAAAACGCACAGCCCAATTTATTGCAGTAACAAACAGCCTTAGCTGCTGTCACGAAAACAGGTTTTTAAAATAGTAACCGACATCAGAAAAATATGATTCCAGCGCCATTTTCTTCGTTTTTCGAAATGACACGATTTAGGCTTTTGAAATTCCGTTTTTCGAGTTTTTAAAGTCTGTTTACAGCCTGTAGAAGGCGGCTGAAAAAGTAACTCAGAATGTTATTTTAAGGTTTAAACATTACTAAATAGCCTTATGTTAAGATCCATGACTTTACCAAACCGGGTTAAATGGTGATCTGAGCTACCACATCGTGGATCGGGTCTAAATAAACACATCTTTCAAGTACTACAACTTTTACACAAGTTAAATGCTATTAACCACCATTTTTATAGTTTTTACTAGACTTTTAAGTACCAAGTTGTATGTTAACGATATTTAACCGACAAAATCCCTTTTAACCACTTTAGATACGTTCAAGAGTGAGTTTTAAGTGTTATACCTCTAGCTCAAGGCTAGGGAAGATTCTTGATGAAAAACGCGTGGATAAAAGCTAACGAAAGAGGTCCTTCGTGTTCCGCTTGCTCCAAGGCTCCTAATACGTAACCTCTAACACTTGTGTGATGTTGGAATGTAGTGATCAACAACCGAAAATATGATGGTGGGTGGAGTGGGGTTCGGCCGAAGGTAGGGAGAGCAAGAGAGAGTGAGTGTGTTTGTTGAAATGTGAAGTGAAAGTTCCTATGTGCAAAAGTGTTATTTATAGGAAATTCTAATGTGCATTATCCATTGGTAAATATGTTAGCTAGATACTAAACATACTTAATAAAATAATCCATCTTTAGTACTTGGTGTCCCCCCATGGTTAAGGGCCGATTACATGGGGAGGGTGTGTCTAGTTTGATTGTAACTTGGCTAGTTAGGATGGAGTTTAGGTTAAATAGGTTAGTTAAGTATTAAACTCCGTTAGTAATATATAGCGTGTTATGACGGGTGTTAGGGTAATCAGGGATCCTAACTGGCTCAGAAAAATATAAATAGTGACAATAATAATATTTTCATGTTCCGGGTAAAGTCCGGGTGTCCGGTTGGATAGTAATCCGTTAAAGCGTTACAAAAGCTTTAAAGTGTCGTTATTGTTATTTTTAGTGACACATTTTGTTTCCACACTTTAGAAAGTGTCTAGTAGTATTTTCCCCATATTCTGGCACTTTACTAGTCAGCTAGAAGCTGGGTTATGTGTTAAAGTGCTGTGTTTTGTACTTAAAGTACGTTTTAGGCACATCCAATCAGTGTATCTTATTCCTAGAGACGCAGTTCCACAACCCTTATAACCCTACACTCACTACCAGTGTAGTCCAAATATTTGAGGCTCTTAACAGGCCTTAGAGGCAGTGTCTGCCTGATGCTGGTTATATCAGCATGTTCACTGTGTATCCGTTTAGTGCTACTGTGCTTTTTGTGCATCATGTTTGTCACTAAGGTGCCGTATGTAAATAATGTAGTGACAGCAAGCAAGTATGATGCAAGTAAGTTCATGTATCAGTATTCAAGTAGCAGTTCATCAGCTAGTTCAAACAAGCACAGTAATTAAGCAGTAATTAATCATTAATTAAGTTGTACGGATACCTGGTTTAGTGCGGGTTGTCACATTCTCCCCCCGTTAAATAAATTTCGTCCCGAAATTTAAGTTCTGCTTGTAGATGCAGGGTTCTTAGGAAAAAGGTGGGGGTATTTCTCTTTCATCCGGTCCTCACGTTCCCAGGTGAATTCAGGACCATGTCTGGCATTCCAACGAACTTTGACGAGTTTGACACTGCTCCGGCGGGTTTTGTTAACTTTCCAATCCGTGACCTCAACAGGTTCTTCAACGAAGTGGAGCGTGTCGTCAATATGAATCTCGTCGGTGGGAATGGCAACGTCAATTTGTGTCGGACTTTTCTTTAGATTGGATACATGAAATGTATCGTGAACACCATTCAGTTCAGCAGGTAGGTCCAACTTGTATGCTACTGTTCCAATTCTTTCCAGAATTCTGAAGGGACCAATGTAGCGCGGATTTAACTTCCCACGCTTTCCAAAGCGTGCCACCCCCTTCCAGGGTGAAACTTTCAATAACACCATTTCTCCAACTTGGAAGTCCACATGCTTCCGGTTTGGATCCGCGTAGGCCTTTTGTCTGTGGCGAGCGGCTTCGATGCGTTTAAGTATTTGCGCAATCTTGTCTGTCGTCTCTTGGACGATCTCGGGACCAGCAAGCTGCCTATCACCTGCGTCAGACCAACATAGTGGTGATCGGCACTTGCGTCCGTATAGGGCCTCAAATGGCGCGACACCAATACTGGTGTGGTAGCTGTTGTTGTATGAAAATTCGACCAAAGGTAAGTGTTTATCCCAGCTACCGCCCAAATCCATAACACATGCCCTCAGCATGTCTTCCAAAGTTTGTATCGTTCGCTCGCTCTGGCCGTCAGTTTGCGGATGGAACGCAGTGATCAGATTCAATTGTGAGCCAAAAGATTCTTGGAAAGATTGCCATATTCTTGACACAAACCTTCCGTCTCTATCAGAGATGATCGAGAGTGGTACTCCATGACGTGCTACGATCTCTCTCATGTAAATTTCCGCAAGTTTACTAGTACTGTCTTTCTCCTTGATTGGCAGAAAGTGTGCGGATTTTGTTAGGCGGTCAACAATCACCCAAATCATATCGTGGCCTCTTGGCGTTCTTGGTAATTTTGTAACAAAATCCATTGAGATTTGTTCCCATTTCCACTTGGGAATCTCAGGTTGTTGCAGAAGTCCCGAAGGCTTCTGGTATTCTGCCTTGACCTTAGCGCACGTTAAACATTTGCTCACGTAAACAGCAACGTCGCCTTTCATCCTAGGCCACCAATAATAATCCTTGAGATCCTGGTACATCTTATCCGATCCAGGGTGGATAGAGTACCGTGACTTGTGCGCTTCGTCGAAAATAACTTCCCTTAATCCACCAAACAGAGGAACCCAAATCCTTTTCTCAAAACATAATGTTCCTTCCTCGTTTGGTACCAAAAGCTTCTCCATTCCACGGAGATATTCTTCCTCAAGGTTTCCCTCCTTGAGAGCTTCCTTTTGTGCAGCACGAATGCGCAAGGAAAGATCGGTTCGTATAATCATTTCCAAAGCTCTAACCCTTATGGGCTTGATTCTTTCTTTACGACTTAGGGCATCGGCGACTACATTCCCCTTCCCTGGATGATATTTTATCTCGCAGTCGTAATCGTTCAACAGTTCAACCCATCGTCTTTGCCTCATATTCAACTCCTTCTGGTTGAATATGTGCTGTAGGCTCTTGTGATCTGTGAAGATTGTACACTTCGTACCATAAAGGTAGTGTCTCCAGATTTTTAGTGCAAACACCACTGTGCCGAGCTCCAAATCGTGTGTGGTATAGTTCTTCTCGTGCCCTTTCAACTGACGCGATGCGTAAGCAATAACCTTTTGGCGTTGCATCAACACACAACCCAATCCTTGACGCGATGCGTCGCAGTATACCACAAAATCGTCAGTACCTTCCGGTAGGGCTAAGATTGGCGCATTGCAGAGCTTATCTTTCAATACCTGAAACGCTTCTTCCTGTTTGATTTCCCAATCAAACTTCTTATCTTTCTGGGTGAGGAGCGTCAATGGTTGAGCGATTTTTGAAAAATCCTCGATGAACCTTCGATAGTAGCCAGCCAAACCCAAGAATTGTCGAATCTCGGTTGGCGTTGTAGGCGTTTCCCAATTCTTGATTGCCTCGACCTTTGTGGGATCAACATGGATTCCATTTCCATTAACCACATGTCCAAGAAACTGGACTTCGCGTAGCCAAAACTCGCACTTAGAGAACTTGGCATACAACTGTTCCTTCTTTAGCAGCTCCAAAATAGCTCTTAGATGCTGTTCGTGCTCAGCCTTTGTCCTTGAATAAATCAAGATGTCGTCGATAAACACAATCACGAACTTGTCCAAGTATGGCTTGCAAACCCTATTCATCAAGTCCATAAACACTGCAGGTGCGTTTGTCAAACCAAACGGCATAACCAGGAACTCGTAGTGCTCATAACGAGTCCTGAAGGCTGTCTTCGGGATACTTTCCTCTTGAATCCTCAACTGATGGTATCCAGATCGAAGATCGATCTTAGAGTAAAAGCTTGAGCCTTGCAGTTGATCAAACAGATCGTCGATTCTTGGCAGAGGATATCTATTCTTGATCGTTAGCTTGTTCAGTTCTCTGTAGTTGATGTTTATTTGAAAATCATCATCCTTCTTTTTGATGGGTAAAAATGGGATTACCCAAAAAGGGAATTTTGGTCTGTTATCTTTCTTCTCCATCCACTGCCAACACTTCTCTGTCAATCCTTGCATCTCCGAAAATGTAAGTCGCTATGATGCATCGACTACGGGTGCCGTGCCTGGAATTAAATCGACGTGAAACTCTACTTGCCTTAGAGGCGGTAATCCAGGCAAGTCCTCTGGGAAGACTTCTGGGTACTCCCTTTCGACAGGGATGTCTTCGATTCTTGGCCCAGCAGCCTCCTTGTCCACGATGTGTGCCAGGAAGGCAACACATCCCTTCTGCAAACACCTTCGCGCTTTCAGGCTGCTGATAATTCTTAGTGGCGTGTCACGCTTCTCTCCGTGAACCACAATTGTTTTGCCAACTTCGGTTGGGATGCGAACAATCTTTTCATGGCAAACTATCTCCGTGTTGTTGTCTGATAACCAATCCATTCCTACTACCACGTCGAAGCTTCCCAACTGGACTGGTAGTAGATCCAGAGCAAACTCACGCTCCCCCAATTCGATCACACAGCCTCTGATAACTTCATTGGCTTCTACTAACTTCCCATTAGCCAATCCGATTGAGTGGGGAATATCTAACTTACTAGCGGCTAAACCAAGCATATTCTTAAATTCTAACGATACGAAGCTATAATCGGTACCAGTATCAAACAAAACAGATGCAAAGTGTTGGTTCACAGGGAACGTACCAGTGACGACATTGGGGTCCTGGCGTGCTTCCCTTGCTTCGAGTTGGAACACTCTTCCACGGGCTTGGTTTAAATCTGGGCAGTTCTTCTTAAAATGCCCAATATCACCGCAGTTAGAACATCCAAGTTTTCGCCCGTTTCCTCCAGCTTGATCGGCATTGTTGCCTCGATCGTTTCCCTGTGGGCGACTTCCAAAACCACCACGGTTATTATCTTTATTCCCAAATCCTCCTTGGCCTCCCCGACCGGCAGGGGCCCAACAAGTGTCCTTCAAGTGACCACGTTTCCCACATACTTCGCATGTTTTCAGTCCACATTGGCCAGAATGATGACGCTGGCATGTGTTACACTTGGGCAGAGTGCCCATATAACCCTTTCCTTTGTTCTCATTATTCGTTCGGGTACCTTCAGTGAGCTTCCTTTTGTTCTTTCCGGATGACTCTACCTGAGTCTCCTTGTCAGGGTCTGCAAGTTTTTCTAGTCTAATTGCCTCCGTAGCGAGTGCCAAACCCATCTTACTTGCAGCATCAGTTGTTGGTGGCGTTGATGTTGTCATCAAGCTCAAGACTTGAGGCGCCAGTTCCCAAATGAATTGTTCCAATTTCTTCAGTTCTGGTTTTACCAGGTACGGAACCATTCGTGACAGATCATGAAGTCGTTGCACGTACTCCAACACCTTCGGACCTTCCATCATTAGGCTCCGAAATTCATCTTCCCACTTCTGGGTTTCCGTTTGGGGGCAATACTTCTTATGCATCATTCCTTTCAGTTCACCCCAGGTTAAGGCATATGCTGCAGTAGCACCCTTCATATGGGTCTGAAGATTCCACCATAATCGGGCTTCATCTAGAAACAGCTCAGAAACGTATAGGACTTGTTGTTCCGGCGCACAACCGCTCACTTGAAAGATGGAATCTATACTTTCAATCCATTTCACAAAAGCTATGGCACCTCCAGTGCCGTCGAACTTCGGAGGCTTGTATTTGAGGAAGTGCCAGTAGGAACAACCGTTATTTTCTGATGTACCTCTGATAGGTTCGGAGCGTAGGGCCTCGTGCTGTGCTATAGCTGCAGCAATTATCTCTTGAAGTTCTGCCTCAGAGGTGGGCATGCGCATTTCGCGTCTTGGCGGCATCTTCTAAAAGATGTTTCACATAGGTTAGGTCATAGCAAGTGAAGTGTACGTATGCATTCAACAATACCAACACATAACATTTCATGTTATCAACAAGTCAATCACATAACCTCTTATGTTATAGGACATAAACAATTGATTGAACATCGCATGTGATGAGAATACTGCGATTGTATTGCCACAATTCGAGACCACAATGTAAAGCTCACAAGTACACTACTATATCATACTACATCAATGACTTAGTAGGGGACGACCCTAGACAAGTCGTGCGATCGCTGGTCATGTTCAGGAGTCTCTGGTTCGTCCTTTCTCAAATTTCAGGATTCCTCGTCAAGTTTCTGAATTTCTGTCCTAAAACAACATTTCTTCTCAATCGTTTCCTTGAGCTCGTCCCAGCTCAGTGCATAAGCAGTGTCTGTGCCAAGGGTCTGAACCTGGAGGTTCCATTAAGAGAGTGTGCCATCTAGAAATATCCCTGAGATGTAGGTAACACTCTGTTGGGGCGAACAGTTACTCATTCTTAGAGTGGAGTTGGTCTTTTCGGACCAACGAACAAATGCAACGGTGCCTCCGGTTCCGACAAAGTTCAAAGGCTTGCAGTTCAGGAACTGTTTATAGGTGCAGCCAGTTGGAGGGTTATCTCCAGTAATGCCGTCGTTGTACTTAGAGTGGAGGGCTTCATGTCGTGCATTTATCTGCGAGATGCGTTCTTGCAGCTCGTCTTCTGTCCTTAGTAACGTACTGGTGCTTGTGTCACGTCTGGGTGACATTTCCTTTTTGTCGAAATAGCGTGAAGCGGGTTGGACAATGTTTTAATTGTCTATGGGGTATATATATAGCAACGTAAGCCATCATGTAATCACCCCATTTCACACGCAAATATACTCATTGTATAAGTGGGGAAATAAATTCCTGAGCCTTCACATAGGCTTGTCAATTTGGCTTGTTGCTTGTAATAGAATGAACTCGAGGCTACACCGCCTAGGTCATTTGTGTTTAAGTTATTTCCTGCTGCGTTGGTTATCATTAGCTTGACCTGCAGAGTCCACCAGGATTCCTGTGCACTACAAATTGTTATTACGTGGGCCCCCGTAATAATAAATTGTCTTGCACAGTTACCCCAAATTTTCTCTCGTCCAAGCAGATGATCAATCAAGGAGCAACAGTAGGTGCATTGGCATGAACAGGGTCATGCTCCAATGCGGGGTCAGGAGCAGCGCCTGGCTCAGGGGCCACGGCCAGCTCCGAATCAAAAACTCCATCTCAAAATCAGCTGGATCAACAAACACAGGGGTCGACAGGGGCTACAAGGTCCCCCAAGGGCTGGTCTAAGTGCATGAACTCAATGTCATGGTCTGGATCAAAACCAGGTGGAAAAACAGAATTGTCCTCATTATCGCGATCAAACTCAAATCTGTGTGCGGGATCCGGTGCAGCTGATGATGCCATATCAGGGTCGGCGTCGTGTAAGTGGTGCTGCATTCCCTGTATGTGCGAAGATGCGGATGTCGGAAACTCAATGAGTCTGGGATGAGTTTCCCCTACAGGAGCGTCCGCATGCAGTAGTCTAATACCAGCAACAATAGGGCCCTGCCCTCGAATGGGTCCTCCTCCAGTAGATCGTTATCGTCGTCAGAGGCCACGTCGGGAGGGCATATCATCAACAGAATAAGCGGCAAGGGGGCAAATTCCCCAACAAGATGGCCATCAGTAGGCTCTGCTACGACTTCAGGCAGCGCACAAGGGCTGAAAGTCGTCATTGTCCGTGCCGGTAGTATCGGAAATGTACACCTCGTGCTTCAATGAAACTATGTCATCTGGTAATATGGCCATGGGATTCGTAGTGTCCATCTTTCTAGTACTTGATGAAAGCATAACGTTTGTAACACAAACACATATACGTATAATAATCAATCATATAATCAGTTAATCACATAGTCACCAAGTAAGGTATCACGTAATTCTCCTAGTCTTACTAGCCAATTTCATCCAGTCTATAAGACTGCTCTATCCTTCACCTTGACCACTTAGATCGCTCCTCGGTCTCCTTGACCGAGCCTACTCTTCCTAGCCTTGCTAGACCACTATCTTGGTCACCTAGACCAAACCTCGATCCTCCAGACCGAGCCTTATAACAAACCAACGTGCTTAACTACTTCGATCACCTCGATCCTCCAGACCGATCCTCAGCCCTCCAAGCTGAGCCTATAATTAATAAAATGTGCTCAACATTTGTTTGTAAAAAGTTTGGATCTGGACTTAAGTGGTATGCAGAAAAATGTTTTCGTGAGAGCCCTAGTGATCATAGTCTAGACTCGAGAAGGAATCCTAGTTCGCTATGATCAGAGCTCTGATACCAAGCTGTCACACCCTGGCTTTGCGGAAGCGTGGTTAATTTGGTGTGACTTCTTAATACCATAGCTTAACCATAACAAGCTATATGAATTAAAACATGCAAGATCATCCATTAAGTTTTGAAAACCAAATACCATTGTTTTAACATACCCTGACAAACATAATCTTGTTCAACAAACTTTACAAACTGAAACATAACATAAACATGGTTTAAGGACTGTGTCTTGTCCAGGAAAGAGACACATCCCCTAAACCCCGGATGACCTCGGAAACTAGTGCAGCGGAAAACATGCCATACCGTGCCAGATCTCGTTAATTTCCTGAAATACATGTAAGTTGAAAAATCAACAATAATGTTGAGCGAGTTCATGTGCAAGTGAGTAAGTAAAACACTTGTAAGTATAAAAGTTTCCTGGTATGCAGCAGTGTAAGAGGACTTGTGATCACCAATGGTTTGCAAGGCCATTAGCATGTTGTGAGATGCAAGTAGGAAGATACAAACCTAGCGTATTTGGCGTTGGGGCACAAAGTCACCACCTGGTCCATTATGCGGGCTCAGGGGTTGGGCTCGCTACACCCAGATAGATCTACCGCTTAAGTCCCTCGGTGTTCTAACTACCCATTCACATGATCTAAAACCTCCTTACGTTAATCATACCATGTATAAAGTACTTGTAATCAAAGTAACATGTATTTCACCCCCGCAGTTAAGAAAACTGAAAACAGTTAGAGAAAAGGGGGACATGAACTCACAGTCGGTGCGTCTCTACCAAGTGTCTCCGAATCTGAAAGCTGTGCGACGACCTACAAGTGCTAATTCTATTAGACGGATGGCCGTGCCTTAGCTTTTATAGTTAAGGTTTTGGAAATAGTTAGACAACTATTTCGTGTTTACGTTTTGTATACACTTGGTAGTTAATCTTCTTCCCAAGGATGGGGGATACAATACATGTGCGTAAGTTACGTTTTATCAATCGTGTGGTAATGTAATTACCGGTGTAACTTATATGTTTGTAGTGAAAGCGTTCGCAAAGTTTTGGAATCATTAACGCTTGTAAATATTATTTTTACACTAAAATAATATTTATGTATTTTCACAAAATAATCATAAACAGTGTTGTGACAAAATATATTTATCACGTTAACTTTTGTGAAAATTCCACCTCCGAATATTTAGTAAAATATAGTTCTGGCGAAATTTATGTTTCGAAAACATGTCAAAAATAGTTCTAACACTTGTTGCGTAAATAATCCTAAGTGTTAGGTTTTTAGAAAATTTTGCCAGAGTTTCCTCTGTAACTGGAGGTGGCCACGCTTTCAAGCGTATCATTTTCTTTTTGAAAACAACCCATGATCATCAACAATCAACCCTTACGTTTTAACACGCGAAACGCTACCCTTGTCGTTTCAGTTTCAATACGTGGAAACTGGACTGTTTTCGGATGACTAAATAAAATACTTAACCCTTTCCAAAAATTCCCTAATTTTTACGGGTCGTCCTAATCGACCCAAAAATGATTGTATAAAAATATCGGGGTCCAGTTTCTTATCAATAATTTATAGAAAATCGTTTACCGAACTGTGATCAGATTCGTCCCATTCTGATCACAGTTTACGGAAAAATTCGTCAAAAATTCCTCGTATGTCCGTTTATCGAAATTCCAGTTTGAGGGTCACAAATACATCCGTGACCATCTTAGATAAAAGTTTCAGGGGCTGGTTCGGTTCGGGTTTTAAGTTGTGATCGAAAACGCACAGCCCAATTTATTGCAGTAACAAACAGCCTTAGCTGCTGTCACGAAAACAGGTTTTTAAAATAGTAACCGACATCAGAAAAATATGATTCCAGCGCCATTTTCTTCGTTTTTCGAAATGACACGATTTAGGCTTTTGAAATTCCGTTTTTCGAGTTTTTAAAGTCTGTTTACAGCCTGTAGAAGGCGGCTGAAAAAGTAACTCAGAATGTTATTTTAAGGTTTAAACATTACTAAATAGCCTTATGTTAAGATCCATGACTTTACCAAACCGGGTTAAATGGTGATCTGAGCTACCACATCGTGGATCGGGTCTAAATAAACACATCTTTCAAGTACTACAACTTTTACACAAGTTAAATGCTATTAACCACCATTTTTATAGTTTTTACTAGACTTTTAAGTACCAAGTTGTATGTTAACGATATTTAACCGACAAAATCCCTTTTAACCACTTTAGATACGTTCAAGAGTGAGTTTTAAGTGTTATACCTCTAGCTCAAGGCTAGGGAAGATTCTTGATGAAAAACGCGTGGATAAAAGCTAACGAAAGAGGTCCTTCGTGTTCCGCTTGCTCCAAGGCTCCTAATACGTAACCTCTAACACTTGTGTGATGTTGGAATGTAGTGATCAACAACCGAAAATATGATGGTGGGTGGAGTGGGGTTCGGCCGAAGGTAGGGAGAGCAAGAGAGAGTGAGTGTGTTTGTTGAAATGTGAAGTGAAAGTTCCTATGTGCAAAAGTGTTATTTATAGGAAATTCTAATGTGCATTATCCATTGGTAAATATGTTAGCTAGATACTAAACATACTTAATAAAATAATCCATCTTTAGTACTTGGTGTCCCCCCATGGTTAAGGGCCGATTACATGGGGAGGGTGTGTCTAGTTTGATTGTAACTTGGCTAGTTAGGATGGAGTTTAGGTTAAATAGGTTAGTTAAGTATTAAACTCCGTTAGTAATATATAGCGTGTTATGACGGGTGTTAGGGTAATCAGGGATCCTAACTGGCTCAGAAAAATATAAATAGTGACAATAATAATATTTTCATGTTCCGGGTAAAGTCCGGGTGTCCGGTTGGATAGTAATCCGTTAAAGCGTTACAAAAGCTTTAAAGTGTCGTTATTGTTATTTTTAGTGACACATTTTGTTTCCACACTTTAGAAAGTGTCTAGTAGTATTTTCCCCATATTCTGGCACTTTACTAGTCAGCTAGAAGCTGGGTTATGTGTTAAAGTGCTGTGTTTTGTACTTAAAGTACGTTTTAGGCACATCCAATCAGTGTATCTTATTCCTAGAGACGCAGTTCCACAACCCTTATAACCCTACACTCACTACCAGTGTAGTCCAAATATTTGAGGCTCTTAACAGGCCTTAGAGGCAGTGTCTGCCTGATGCTGGTTATATCAGCATGTTCACTGTGTATCCGTTTAGTGCTACTGTGCTTTTTGTGCATCATGTTTGTCACTAAGGTGCCGTATGTAAATAATGTAGTGACAGCAAGCAAGTATGATGCAAGTAAGTTCATGTATCAGTATTCAAGTAGCAGTTCATCAGCTAGTTCAAACAAGCACAGTAATTAAGCAGTAATTAATCATTAATTAAGTTGTACGGATACCTGGTTTAGTGCGGGTTGTCACATCCTAATCTGGAACGAAGGTTATATTAACCTATTAGATTCCTAACGGGTCTTATTTAAGTTGTAACTTAGATCGGTTAGTTTTAAAGAAAAGTTTATGGCACGAAACGCTAGATTAAGCGATGACTGGATTGGAATATGATTTAGACCCAACAAGTATGAAGACTTGTATAAAATGGGTAAACTAAATACATTCTGGACTTGGAAGTAAAAATGATAAGGTTTGACCCGTTTCGGTTAATTTATGCAAACTAGTTACATAAACCGTACCGAACGTGTATATGCATAACGGGTAACCGGATGAGTCAAGTACAAGTTCCATAAGTTATTATGCTTAAAATATGTTGTGATATCAGCAGGATATCAACAATTATGCCCCAATTGAATTTAAAACCAATTTAAGTCCCGTAAGGGTATTTTGGTCATTTTAAAGTTTATAAAAAAGGTTTAAACATAAACTGAGGTTCTGGTCTAAAACATTCAGTAAAAATATTTATTTTATCATGGTACATCGGTAAGATATCATACATATGTGAGGTTTATCATTTATTGCCAAACTATGCACCGTATGGGCATTTTGGTCATTTCACATATGTTTTAAGGACCAAATTGGAAGTCTTAGTTCAAGACTTATACTTACTGTTAGAATATTAAAATTCATTTATAAAATCAGTAGGTATCATGTCTTAGGTGCTAAATATGGTTTTAAACCATACTATGCGCCTAATTTGTGTAAAAGTCGATAATTGACGATATTTGAGATGTTTATGGAAATCTAAGATTTTGATCAGCCTTTAAGGTTTAAAATATTTTATTTAGCATGTAACATCAGTAGGAAAAGGTTTGGCGTGTTAATCAAGTGTTAATCTCATTTTATGAATGAAAAAGGTATTATCGTCATTTATCGAATTATACAAGAACTCAATGATATGGTCAGTTTATAATCTGAACAAAAATTCCAAAAATCCCTAAAAATAATTTCAAAACAGTAGGTAATGGTTTAGGTGCCAAAAATTTGGGTTTAAACATGATTTACGCTAAAAATGTAATTTAAATAAATAAAAAGTTTCATTTTACGATATCTTGCATAACTTTAGTTTGAGACCAGAAACTGATGTCAAATTTATTTGACATACTTATATATCAGTAATAAAACTTTTTGTCCTCTCACATTTTCAAAAACCTCATTTTTATAACATAAGGGCATAATAGTCAATTTTTAAGCATTTAACGGAAACATGCAAATGAACTATGATTTCTAAGGGACCATGTAGTATGACCTCAGAGGGTTATACTAACATATAATATGATCACAAAGGAACCCTAAGGCACAAAGAAACATCTCAGTTATGAATTTTATTTAAAAACTGACTCGTTTGACTTTTATTTTAATCACTATAACCCGACAATTAACTAAGTAAACGTGATAATTAGAAGGTGCCCTTTTGAGAGATTATCACCTACTTAATGACCAACACATAGCCACTTTCAAATCGAATAATGGCTGGACCGTTAGTGATTAATCACAAAGTCAAATTATAATTACGATATCTTTGACTTTCGGTCATTACACTAATGAAAACATAACTACAGAGGCTAAGAACACTTACAAAGGTCCTTAGCACGAAAATTTTCACTAAGAGAGCTTCCTTCCAAGTCAGGATGCTCCAGAGAAGAGTCGAGAGTGAAATTTGAAGTGTGCAAGTTCAAGTGATCAAATATGGGAGCTATTTATAGGAAATTTGGGGTTGTTAAGATCATTCCAGCTGTTAATGGAGGTCACCAGATGTTCACAAGTGTCTTGGTATCAATAAAAACCATTAACACAGTCCCTGGTATCGAAAACTAGCATGCAAAGGCGGTGGAAGAGCTGCTACATGCAGCTGTCCAGAGAACTGTCGCTGGCAGTTCTCTCGCGGCCCGCGAAGCTTTTGGAGATGGCCTACGCGGCCCGCGACAATTGCTTATTCCGGTAAAAAGTTTGCAAACTTTTCATTTTCAGTCCCTGGTCCTTATTAAGCTGATTTATCTTTCATTTATTGCACTATAGTCCCCCATAGTTAACTTTTAAGTGTCTTGGGTCCCAATTTAAACATCGTTAAGCTCCCAGTTAGTTACGAGATCACCCGAAATGTACTTATATGTATCAAAACTCCACGAAATCATTATCCGATACACATGAGAGTATACTGAAGTATTACAAAGCCTTGGGATTGTTAAAAGGTCACTCAGAGGTAAGAATTAACACGTTGACACGTTTAACCCCTGTGCTTTGTAAACTTTTGATTTTTAAGCATAAACGGCTTCTTGAGTCCAACAATCTATTCATTAAAGATTATGATCATAGTGTGAGGTCAATCAGAGGCATAAGTTTGGCATGTTGACACTTTTGGTCCTTCCACGTACATCTATACACTATTTGACAACTTTAGTCCCTCAAAGTTATATTTTAACATGATCAGGGTTTATGACACGTGTCGTCATTGTATTGGACATGATTTTGTGAGGTGTTACATCCTCACCCCCTTAAAAGAAATCTCGACCTCGAGATTTATTGAAACAAATGAGGGTATTTCTGTTTCATCGTGGATTCAACTTCCCACGTATATTCTGGGCCTCTACGGGCATCCCATTTGACCTTTACGATCGGTACATTCTTTATTCGAATCTTCTTAACCTGTTGATCCTCGATCAACAAAGGTTTTTCAACAAACTTCAAGCTTTCGTCAATCTACACGTCCTTATGAGACATTGCTAGCGATTCATCTGCTAGACATTTCTTTAAATTGCAGATGTGGAATACATTGTGAATTCCACTTAGCTCTTCAGGTAGATTCAGCTTGTATGCCACGCTCCCGACACATTCGATGATTTCGAATGGTCCAATATATCTTGGCCTCAGCTTGCCCTTTTTACCAAATCTCATCACCCCTTTCCAGGGTGATACTTTAAGTAGTACCTTATCACCTACCTCGAATTTCAGAGGTTTACGCCTCTTATCTGCGTAGCTTTTCTGCCTATCTCTGGTAGCTTTGAGACGATCACGGATTTGAAAAATCTTATCCGTCATCTCGAGGACTATCTCAGGTCCTGATAGTTGGGTTTCTCTAACTTCCACCCAACATACTGGCGTTCTGCACTTTCTTCCATACAAGGCTTCAAAAGGCGCTGCTTGGATGCTCGAATGATAACTATTGTTGTATGAAAATTCAATCAAAGGAAGATGGTCATCCCAACTTCCACCCAAGTCAATAACACAAGCCTGAAGCATGTCTTCCAAGGTTTGAATCGTACGCTCACTTTGCCCATCCGTCTGAGGATGATAAGTAGTACTGAAATTCAAACGAGTGCCTAGAGATTGCTGAAAGCTTTTCCAAAAATGGGATGTGTATCTCGTATCCCTATCAGAGATAATAGATACTGGCACTCCGTGGAGAGATACTATCTCATCCACATACTGCTGGGCTAGCTTATCGGAGCTGTGCGTTTCTTTAATGGGCAAGAAGTGAACTAACTTGGTCAGCCTGTCGACTATAACCTATATCGTATCATTCCCATGTTTCGTCCTCGGTAACTTAGTAATGAAATCCATAGTTACCATTTCCCATTTCCAAGTGGGAAGTTTAGGCTATTGCAGTAAACCTGATGGCTTTTGATGCTCGGCTTTAACATGTGCGTATGTCACACATTTAGCCACATAAGTGGCTATGGATTTCTTCAGACCCATCCATCAGTAATTTGCCTTCAGATCTTGGTACATTTTATCACTGCCCGGATGTACTGAATATTTAGAATTATGGGCTTCTCGAAGAATTTCATTTCTAAGTCCTCCACGAATTGGAACCCAGATTCGGCCATTCAATCTAAGGATTTCATCGTTCCCTGGTGACAATTGATCAATAGTTGCGCCTAAGGATTCCATCGTTCCCTTGGAGATGATGTGACAATCCGCATTTCCGAGGTAAAAAAGAACCTTTCGATCTTTTTTATTATGTCCGTGTACATTCTACTTATTGCATCGTACCACACTCGAACGAATATGTAAAGTATATTTTTATGGTATCCATATCCGAAGCCCGTGTCTCGCTAGTCGACCCAACCTACTCGCGTAACCCGAAACCTATGAGGTCTAAACCATAACTTGTGTATTATATATTTACATTTTACACTTATATTAGTTGTTTAAGAGTTTAAAAAAATTAATACATATTATTATACAAGAATTCACTGCCATCACTTTCCCATTCTCCTTGCCTGCATTTTGGACTGCCAACCCAAACAACCACCTCTAACTCCCTTTATCCTTTTGGCTTCAGCCCATGTTTACTTGCCATCAGCCCAATTCACTTGATTCCCTATAACCGTACATACGTGTGTGTGTGTGTGTGTGTTGAGAAGTGCATGAAATCTGAAACCCTAACACCCACTACACTTCTCCCTCAAGTTTATGATAGCAGGAAGAAGACCCCTCCCCCATCGCGATTTACTTCTATCTCGGTCGCTAATTCCCTCTTTATTGAACTCTCCCTTACGCATCTTCATTCGGTTAGTGCGTTACGTGTTTTGGTTCTTAATTCTACAAATAATGGCTGCGTTTTTATCTTTATTATGGTTCATGGTTGTGTTTTAGTGTATAAATGCTAACTATGATAGTTACAACAATGACTTATGGTATAGGGTGCATGAAAAATCAAGAATGTGATGTAGTTTGATTGATTCTATTTGTACAGAGATATATATATGGATTAGGGTTAAATTCTTGATGTTAAGCATGTTAATCTGATATAAATAACTAATAACCTGCTGTGATTAATACTTATGGGTCGCGGGTTCGTTAAATAATTGGTTGCGGGTTTGGGAAGCGAAATCAGAATGTGATCGACAGTTATAGCCGACTTTAATCGGCTGTAACCGGGTCATAACTTAATGAAAACTGGATTTTCTTGAGTCTATAACGTGGTATTTTGAAATACGCTTCTAATGGCGCTAGAATCTTGATTTTTGGACATGGTTTGCTATTTTAAATAATTATCTCGTTTCAGCAATTAAAGCTGCGTTTTTCTGCAGATTTTACGTGTTATGTTTTAAGTCATAACTTGATGAATACTTAGATTTAGACCATGAAATTTATACTGCAGATGGTCTTAGGTGTCCTGCGAACCTCTAACTGGAATTTCATCAATCGGATAACCGATGATTTTTAAATGAATTTTTCCGTGAGCTGCAGTCAGAAAGTGACGAATCTGATTGGTGCTTAGTAAATGATTTTTTTATAAATTTTTGGTAAAAAGTTAGACTCTAAAAATTTTACACAAGACCAACCCCTCCGAGGGGCATGTCACATAAAAAGATCGAAAATTTTGCAATCTCATAAGTCTGGTAAACGAACATCCCAAAATAGCTTATTTTCAATGAATTGAGTTATGCATGCTTATGAGTTTGTAAAGTGTCGAATTTGCTACTTTTAGTGCCCGTGCATGCTTAATGATTGTATAAATGATGTATTGTACGTCGTAGTGTATATTACAAATATGTGATTAAAAACTACTCGGTAATATAGTTGTGACAACTTGTATGCATGTTAATTGCTAGATACGTGTAGGATTTGCGTGAATTACATAAGCGACCCCTAATGTTCTTGGTAACCGTAATAGAAGGTGGTTGACCATACTAGCTCGCATAACTTAATATGTCGAGCTAATCTAAGGCGAGTTCACACATTTACTAAAAGCATGTATTCCCGGTGGTTGGGAACCTCACTTTCCCTGGTTTGGGATTGCCTAGTATTCTTGGTTTGGACTACTGTTAAATACAATTTATATTTCATGTCTTTAGCTGACTAAACAAACTCTATCTAAAAGTCCCCACACACCTATACCAATTAGTTGTCGGGGTTTGGCGAACGGGGTTTTAGTTGATAGCGCTATTAGGTTTGACAAACCTCACACCGTGCCGAGGAGGATGGGCGTCAACTTTGCCTTGGCAACTGGTCAATGATGATAGACATTGACACGGGGCACACACAACTTAAACAGTCAAGTTTCGGTATTACACAGTTTAGTAGCTTAACGATGGGGTAGCTCCCCATGACATATTTTATAAATTAAGTAATTTAACAACCTGTTTTTGAAATAACACCGAAAACTGTGAACTCGCCAACTTTGTGTTGACATACTTGTGCATGCTTTGCAGGTCGTTTGGTACAGCTCGAGTGCTTGGTACGTTGGAGTGTCGTGGCTGCGTAAACTATTTGATTTGGGTTTATTAAACATTATGGTTTTAAATATTGTTTGGATTTTTAAACTTTTTGCTTCCGCTGTTGGTTAAACTTTGTTTTTGGACATTTAAACTTTAGATCACTAATCGTGTTAATGATGATACCTTTTGATAACTTAATTAATTGTTCAACATGATTAGTGGTTTGATCCTCGTCGATCACACATCTCGCGGTAAAACTCCGTGTGTGGATTTTAGGGTGTGACACGAAGGGACACGGCCCCCGTGTGGCAAGTTCAGAAAGAAAAAGTTACAGCGACAAGGAGGCACAGGGGCGTGTCAAAGGGACACGGCCCCGTGTAAAGCTTCTGTTTCTTTTTTAAAACAGTTGTTAAGGTGTCGGGCCTCCTGTTTCGGGTTTGGGGAGCTATATGTTTAGTGGATCCAAGCATCCCAAGGCACCTGTATACTTATTCACACCACAACAACACAATATAATGAGAAAACATAAAATCCTACGTTATAAAAGTTTAAACGTTATCATCCATCATCACAACCACATAAAAAGAAAATAAAAAGTACGGAAAAGTAAATTGTTCAACAAGTAAATTGTTCAATGGGTCGCAACCCGCACATAACCATCACCACCATCAGAGAAAGATAGAGAAAAGATTTAACCTTTATGTCACCACCACGCCACCTTCATCGCCCAAGCCCTCTAATCTGACTCCATATCCCCCCTCATCCTCGTCCTTCCGATACGTGTTCTCCCGCATGTATGAGATATCGGCTCGCATGTTGTTGATGCTTCTCTCCATGCTTCCGATGCGGGTGTTGGTGCTCTAACCAAGGATGAAGGCGTTCTGGCTCACCTGAAGCGTTTCTTGCATTATATTATATAAATTGTGCATGTTAGGGAAATCGCTTCCTCATTGAGAAGAGGATCCAAGGGCAAACCCATAGGAGGAGCGCGGAGGACGGTTTGGATCATCCTCAATGGCGAGGACTTGGTCTGGGTCGTTTGTGCTCCAAATGTGGCCCTTGTTATCCTTGAAGCATATCAGACCATTTTTGCAGTCGGCGATGAGGTTGAGGCTTCGACAGAGGCTGACATCGACCCGGGTTACGCCAACACCCTTGGTAAAGCGGCGTGGGGTGCGTGGCACGTAGGCCTTGTAGACCTGGGCAATCCAACCTCCAAAGAATATGGGTGTGGGATATGTAGCCTTTGTGTTGATGTCCATATTCTTGAGGAGCATGTAGGCGACATTCAGGGGTTGTCGGTTCAGGATGCAGTATAAACAAGTTAGCTCCCGAAGGTTCACGACACCCCCACTATCTTTTCTCTGGCACAGGAACCGCTCAGGACCCGATGTATGTAGCGGATGAGTGGGTCTCGGATCTTGGTGCTCTTACTGGAGCTTGGGTTGTAAATCCCTTCCCTGATTTGTGCCCCAAAAGTATTTTGTGCGTTGTCGGGCATGTCTATGATGCTGTTGGTGAAGACTGATTCCCCAATATCGTCTTCGGTGTAAATTCCCACTTCCACAGCAAACTATGCCACCGAGACTCCAAACCAAGTACCCCCACAACGAAAAAGTCACCGCTTCATTGTTAAACATATCGTCGATGTACTTTTTGAGGCTAAAACTACTTAAGAATTCGAGGTTGACTTCATAAATAGACTGCAACAATGCCTTCAAAAAGATACGCAATGGTCCCGTCACCAAACTGTCGTATCTTTCTCTCTGCCCCACACTTTCCAAAGTATCATAACACACTTGCTGAGGCGGTTCCTCGGTCCTAGCCTTTAGGATTTCCATGCGTTCCGCACAATTTGTGTGCTCGAAACCTTAACCATTTATGTGGTGCCATTGTCTGCAGAAAACAAGTATTAAACAGTTAGGTATGATAAATTGTGCGAGAAATTGAAAAACAGGGGATTGGCATGGCCCCGTGTCTAAGAGATACGACCCCGTGTTCGGTCACTATTTTGGCCAAAAATTGACTTTTTCGAGCCGGTTTTGAAAAGTCCAAAATGTTTTGTCCCCCATGTCCGGTATACCCCGAAAATCGAACCCCAAGTATCAATTTTCACTTACCAACGCGTTTCCCCTTCTGATTTTGATTATTTCCATCAAGAATAAGGGTTTTGCAAAAACTGGTTGAAAGTTTCAATTTTCCATAATGGTTGGATGATTTACTTGTAAAAACACTTCTACTAACTACCAACAACAAGATTTAGGAAATTTTTTTGAACCGACACAGGTCTAGTTCAAGAACCCTGGATTTTCCCCAAATCATGATGTTATTAAACATGCAAAACACTAATCTAACTAATCTAAGTGTTAGTAACATACCTTGCGAATAGATCGTGGAAGAAGATCGTCAAAAAGTGTCGGGAGCCGTAGGGAACCGGAAGTTGCAGAGAAACGGGTCACTAAATCATAACAACAAATGCATAGTAGCAGATTCACCTCTTGATAAAATATACAAATTAGATAAACAACAACAACAACCATACCCAGTAAATCCCAATTATAACAAAGCTAATACAAAATAATTAAATCATAACAACAAATGCATAGTAGCAGATTCACGTCTTCTTATTCTTGAAACCCTACAATGCCCCACCTTTCCAAACCACCCATACATTCTAGATATACTAATATATTATCATTAGGGTTGAGAACTAGTTCTTCAGTTATATGTTTTTTGAACGGCAAGGAACGACGTACCAACCACCGTGACACTGAGCGTTGTGGCCAAGGTCGACTACTCGACCGTCGTCAGCCCCTTGGTTCTCCCAGATGCGCGGAAACCCGATCTCCACATGCCCGAAGGCACGATAGTGGAATAATCGGTAAAACCTCGCCTCCCATCCAAGACGACAGTGTCACCCATATTTGTCCTTCACCTGAATGCCGCAGAAAATAATGGGGAGAGTGGGAGTCGAACCTGGGTCACAAGGAACACCAAGTCTTTTCCCAACTACTCCACCACTACCTCATTGGCAATTCTTCAATTATATTATTAATGAAATCTCAGTGCTGTTGTAATATGAAACATACATAATATATAGAGATACTGATCCACAAGAACGGTAGCAATGCACTGAAAACAAAGTCGGATTCACTATCTGGTTTATATATGTCGTGTAGGAGTTTTCGTAAATTTTTACTTTTTTTCTGCAATTTTTAAATTTGTTTTTCAATTTTCTAATCTACGTTGGATTCATAAGCTATATATACACACACACACACATATATATATAGGATGAGGATCATTACAAAACATTATTTATTGCGAGAACAAAAAAAACAACTCTAAATTACTAAATTTTGTGATTTTAGGTTCATATTTTTTGAATTTTATGTTTCTTACATTCATATGTGTATGATATATGCATAAAAAACCATATATTTTTACGTACACATAACCTACATACGTGTAGGTTATATAAAAACAGAAAATTTTTCATATTTTGTTTTGAATTCTAGTGTGAGAAACAATAAATCTTTCATTTGTAACATTTTCATTTACTTTTTAGGCTTTTAGGATTGAAGAAATGGGTGACTCATTTTGTTCTACGCGTTCTCGCAATATTTAGTGTTCAGAATAGAACCTTCCCATATATATATATATAGGGTCAGGGTTTAGAGAAAACGGTAGAAAATGTGAGAACGCTTATTGATCGTCCGATCAAAACAATCTATGGACTAGATTGGCGCGGTGACATTTTAGTAAATAACACCAATTTTATTACGTGGACACGCTTCATTAAGGGAAAAAAAGTAAAAAACCATTTCTCACATAAAACGCCATTGAAAAATAAAACGCCAAATAAATACAAAATGCCAATTTTATCACTGCGTACTTTTCTCTGTGTTTTTATTTAAGCTCTCTAGCTACAAAAACGCCAAAAAGTATGAAACGTCATTATATATAACGCCAAAGCTTGCATCCGGATAAATATTTATTACATTTTTTGTTATAAAAATAACATCCCGCCTAAACTACGCGCCAAAAAAAATCTATAAATAGAAACGTCTCACCACCTTCCGTTTATCACACCAAAAAAACACACAAAAACACATAGTGGTTGCTAAAAAAATTTACAACTCAATGTAAAACGCCAAAAAAATACAACGACGACAAACATCTTTTCTTTGATACTCAGTAATGTTCTGCATGAATCTTCATTGAATGATTTGTTACGTGAGTGTAGTAAGATTTTGCTGCATGAGATGGACAAAATTGAAAAAAGAGGGACTGATGACACCCATATGTCATACTGTCATCTTTGTTCCTGAAGAAGGTTTGGATGATAAGAAGAGACCTATACCAGTGTAAATGCTACTTTGGCCTCGATGATTATAATGAAGACGACAGGCAGATAGCATCCACCCACACGGGGTCGATCTATGTCTCCAACATCCACAAAGACACTTCAACACATGAACAAAGAAAATAAACAACGCCAAACTTAAAACGCCATTTATTTGTCACATTTCTTGTAGTTTCAAAAGAAAAAAGAGACTGATGACACTGAAGATTTAAAATCATAAATTGCTTCTACTTTGTTTTTTCTTTTTTTAATTTTCTTTATCTATTGTTTGTTTTGTAATTTCAGTTAATAAACAACAAAAGAATATTAATGCTATAATGAAAAATATAATAAAACGCCAAAATAAGCAAATGCGTGTAAAACGCCATAATGCCATAAAAACACCCCCAAAAAACTACCAAACTATAATAAAATTAATTTAAACAACTAATATTATATAAAAAAAAGCGTGAAACAATGTGCAAAGAATATAAAACAAAAGAAGTCCAATAGTTATCTAACCGCCATTGGAAAACAAAACGCCATAATTACAGCCGTCAAAGATTTGACATGTTACACCATAAAAACAGTTGAGTCAGAAAACAAAACACAGTAAACTGCAAAAACAGTAAAATGAAACGACGGAAAACATAATTACTAACATTTATTATATTTATTTATCTTTTTTAAAACGCCATAATTACCTGTCATACGCGGGAAAAAAAGTCAATATAAAAGAAGACCATGAGAACCCAAGCTCAAACACGCCAAAAAAATTGACTAAAACGCCACATATTGTCCAAAACGCCAAAAAATTTAAAAATGACTAAGGTTATTGCATGGAGGTTTGAAAGGAAAGAGAAACGATTCATCATAAAGTTCTCTGATAGGAGAAGGGTAAAGGTAAGGACAATCAAAGCCATGCTTGGAATGAATGAAAAGGTTCAGAAGGATATCCTGGACCTTGGGGGTTCCAATAGACAACGATTGTGAAAGAACGAGAACTGTAATAAAAAGACTCAAGAGAAAATTTTTGGCAGAAGATGATGAAGATGATGATGATATTGACGATACTCCTATACCAAAACTTAGCAGTTGGGTATTGCATGAGGAAGAAAGAACACTTGAAGTGACTTACAAAAACGGGCTGCAATATTCAACGCCAATGGAAGAAATGTTGAAGACAGGGTTGCTATCTATCATTGAACAACTCTGTGATTTAACACCTTCAAACGATCCAAAATCTAAGGATGCAGTGATATTCAAGAATATGCTGCAGCAAAGAAGAGACGAGCTAATGGCGTTATACACAAAAATGAAATTTGATGATGAAGAATCTGAAGAAAGTGATGAACAAAGCGATGGGTACATCTCTGATGTAATCCCACCTACGGAAGACTATTAGTTTATTTTGATTTTCGTGTTATTGTAGTTTTATAAAATATTAATCTATGATAATCAATTATTAACAAAAAGATACAAAACGCCAAAAATGACATGGAAAGAGCCATAACGCCAAAAAATTAACTATGTGACACAAAAAGAATTAACCCAACGAAAAGAAATCTGAGAAAAACAGTAAAACGCCAAATAATTAATAATTCTACATAACGCCAAAATTATCTTGCACGCAAAAAATAAAGCAGCATGTCAAACACAAAAATCGTGAAAGGAGAAGAATACTAAAAAGACAAAAAAACCCTCGGACCCTGATCATGCCCCGCGCCACGTGTTCGGCCAGGATGCGTTCTCACCGTTCTCACACTTTTTGTCATTTTCTCCTGAACCCGTTTCTATATATATCTATATATATATATATATATATATATGTGTGTGTGTATATAGAAACGGGATCAGGAGAAAACACTCAAAAGTGTGAGAACGGTGAGATCGCTCCTGGCCCAACACGTGTCACGCGGCATAGAGAAGGGAGGAGGGGCTTTTTTGTCCTTTCATATTTCTTTTTTTAAACGCGTGTCACGTTACCTTTCCATTTTTGGCGTTTAATAAATACGCAGTGTTTTTATTGTTTCTATATCAGGATTATATTAAATATTTTGGCGTTTTAAGTATGTTTGGCATTTTTATTGTTTTTTAGATCAGGATGCAGGCCTATAATGTAAAAAACATCAGTAATTTTCTTGATGTGTATTTATTTTTTTTTCTATCAAGTGTCGTGTCATGTAGGATGCAGGCCTATAATGTGACAGGCAATTATGGCGTTTTGAAAAGATAAATAAATTCAATTTTTCATGTAGTGGCTTTTAATATAATAAATGTTTGGCAATAATGTTACCGACTCTTTATTTTATTGTTTAGCAATTACTGTTTCATTCAATTTCATCTGTCAATTAGTGTTGATTTTTCCAGTAATACTTAGTTTGGCGTTTTTTGGCGTTTTATATAGCAACATCGTGCTTTGCTAGCATCCGTTCTCTCAGTTTTGACACGATCAGGCGTTTTGGTGTTTGTAGTTTTTGGCGTTTTATACTCAATTTTTTTTATTCGTAGAGAATTAGATAACAAACAATAGAAAATGAAAAAAAAAATTAAAAATTATAATCTAATTTCTCATCAAAATCTTCACTGTCATCAGCCTCTTCTACTTTAACCTTTTTGGCGTTTTGAACCTGTTATTGAATACCTTATGTAGATCCTTATTTTCCTACATAATGTCCGTCTTTAGAAGATGCTTATTTTTTGTGGCATCCTTTATTGTGCTTTTATATATACTTGTTTGATGACATGTTGAAGACCAACGCCTGCTCTAATGTATTGATCCCTTCATGCCATCAATATATCCATCAAGAACAAAGTGACATGATGACATATCAGTGTCATCAGTCTCTTTTTTTAAATATTTGTCCATCTCATTCAGCAAAAGCTTATAGAGATACCCATCTCAGAGAAGAATAAATTCAGTGAAACTTCATTCAGAACAATACTCAATATAGAAGAAACGAGGTTCCGCATCTGTGGCTTTTTTAACTATTTTTTGGCGTTTTTTAAAGTGAATGGTTTCTAGGAAATATGGCGCTGTTTTTGGTTTGTGATCAGTTGATTGTGCAGAGACATCTTTCTTATAGGATGTTTTTGGCGCGTAGTTTAGGCGGGATTTTATTTATAATAAATGATATTAGTAAAGTAGCCGTCTTTTCAGTTACTGTGTATTTTTACTGTTTTTTGTTCAGCTTTTTATAAGTTTTTAGGGTCATAGACTTTCCATCTACCAAGTTTGGCGTTTTTTAATGGCTTTAAGTAGTTTTTGGCATTTTTTTTCCATTTTTAGCTTTTAATAATACTTCTGCAAATTACTTTTATTATAGTCTGTGAGTTTTTGGCGTTTTACTATATTATGGCGTTTCACAAGCATTATGACTGTTTGGCGTTTTATTAATATAATGTATTTTTTTATTCTAAGTTGAAAAATACAATAACAAACAACAGAAAAATTAAATTACAAAAATTAAATTAGAAACAATTCATATTCCAAATCTTCACTGTCATCAGTCTCTATCTTCTTTGAAACATGTTCACTGGCGTTTTTGCTTTGTCATGCTTGTGTTTTTGTGGCCGTTTAGAAAGACAAAATGACATGAGTTTTTTTTCTGAATATGTATCTTCAAACAACTCATCAGTGTCATTCGTCTCTTCATGCGATTATAATATTCATCAATAACAAAACACAACAAATGACATAAGTCTGACCCCAACATCTTTTTGTTTATGATTTGTCCATCTCATGTAGCAAAATGTTATTTGAGTCACAGCACCTCAGAGAATAATGCATTCTCCGAAACTTGGCGTAGGAAAATATTGAATATACAAGAAACGATATTTGCCATTTTTGGCGTTTTACTGAGGAAATAGTGTATCTGAAAGAAACGTCGATTTTTTGGAATCTTTGGTTTTTGAATGTTTTGGCGTTTTCTAAAATGATTGGTATATAGTAAAATATGGTGTTTTTTTAGTAGGTGTGTTTGATGTTTTGAGGATTTTGGCATTTGTAAGATGAATGGTATATAGTAGAAAATATGGAGTTTCAGGTTCTGGGGGTGTGTTTTTATGTCTGGGGTGTTTTTGTTTATATAGTGATGTGTTTTGGTCCGTAATGGCGTTTTATTCATTAGTTTGGCGTTTTGGTATAGAAGTGTAAAGACCTTTTTACCCTTAATGAAGCGCGTCCACTTAATAGAATTCGTGTTATTTACGAAAACGACACCGCGCCAATCTAGTCCATAGATTGTTTTGATCGGACGATCCATAAGCGTTCTCACCGTTCTCACACTTTCCACCGTTTTCTCTAGATCCTGACCCTATATATATATATATATATGGGTTAGGTTAACGTACAATAGCTCTTATCGTACGATATGTACGCGCTCATCAACTATTAGGTTCTTAATTATTTTAGAGTAAATTGCTAAAATCGTCCCTGACGTTTGTTTACATTTGCTAGATCCATCCAAAAAAAAGTTTTTTTTCTCATAGGAACCACTGAGGTTTCAAAAAAGTTGCTAAATCCATCCAAAATGACTAATACTCTAACAATACTAAGTTGATAGAGGGGTAATTTAGTCATTCTTTTAATTCATTTAATTTACCCTTTATTTAACAGGTTATTACATACCCCCACCCTTTTATAAACAAAACCCTAAAACTGTTATAAAGAAATTATTTATGATGACTCTCCACGTTCTTAACTCCCGTCTCTTCATGTACTCTTGTATTAATAACATGACCTATATATAGAGGTCCTTTGTATTTGATATTATATACTAAAGATCAATAAAAATGATCTCATTCTCCGTATTTCTTTCTCTACATGATCTATGTTCTTATGTTCATCGTGTATATTGGTTGCTAATAGATTGTTGTTTTACAACACGTTATCAGCACGAGTTCGCTCGTTGCTCTTTTTTTTTTCGTTTTCACTTTGAATCTATTGTCTAACTCACCCACTACATTAACGGAATAATGGTACAAGTTAACCATTGTACGTCCGTCGTTGTTGTAGCCACTAGAATCGTGAACACGACTGTCGATCACGGTGGAATTATAAGGGATGAAATCAAAACTGATCAACTGCTCTAACTCCAATCGCAAATCAGGTATGCTTACATAATTTCGTAAATCCTTAACTTCAATTTTAGGTTATTCTTTTATTCAAAACCCAATTTGGTTCATTTGCATAACTGGCTTATGTTACAAGTTTATTATAGCTATTATCTATTATCAATAATCATTGATCAAATCTTTAGGAGCATAATACTTTATATATTATATAATTTATGATTATAACAGAATATATGAGATTTTGTTACATGCATGACTAGTAATTTAATAAATATGAATACGATTTGATTTTTAAGTTTTATAATGAATATTATATTTTAATTGAAAATTTATTACAAACATTTATCCTCTTGTCAAAACTTTCGGTATACCAAATTCGATTTCCTCCTTATAGTAATTCTTTGTATTTAATTTATATTTATAGTTCATTTATTTCACGGAATACGAATAGTATAGTTTTTTTTTTATTTCAAGTAATTGACATTTACAGGATAGATAAACCTATTTTTGTGTTAGAGACTATCATTGTAAATATTTATTATATTATTAAATAAATTAATATAGTACTTTGGATTTACGGGATAAATCAAGATATGTAATTAAAGATACCAATTTGACGATCATATACCGGATTCAGAATTCTCTATCTTGTAATGATTAATGTGTAAGTAATAGGTTTCTTTATTTCGTATTAAATATATTTTATAGATGTTTTTATTTTTTTTATGTGAGAGTAACAAATATTTTATATAAGACATATATATATGATTGGTTATGCCATGATAGGTTAATACATAATTTATATATTTTGCTTGAATGTGAAGACATATTATTATTTCATTAGGTTTTATTATAACCTTGTTTTATTTGATAACATGTTATAATGTTATGTATTGCTTGATTTAACTTTATAGTATATGTCATATATATGCTATATATTGTTTGTATGTAGATATTATTGCATAAATTAAACATATGAAAAACCAAAATTTGTGGTTTATCATTACTCTCATAAAATATTATGAATATGTTCATGTATGACATTCAAAGTGTGTCATACTCTCTGAAAGGTCGTCATATGTTGACCAATAAATCTTGTACAAGTTGGTCATGTAAGTTTTCTCAAAGTATATATTAATGAGAAAAGAAGATTGTTTTTAAGGAAAAACAAGATAGAGTTTTCCATTGGTCACGCCTGAGATATACTCTTGAAGTAGCAATATCAAATGAAAAGTTTGAAATGATTTCATATAATGAAAAGCTATGAAGTTTTTTTTTTTCATTCTTCGAAGTGAATGTGACTGTATATT
The DNA here is from genome assembly GCA_030545235.1 of Helianthus tuberosus. Classification (NCBI taxonomy): domain Eukaryota; kingdom Viridiplantae; phylum Streptophyta; class Magnoliopsida; order Asterales; family Asteraceae; genus Helianthus; species Helianthus tuberosus. The sequence continues at coordinate 74,258,633 of CM060436.1, read as the reverse complement.
GATTATTGTGATCATGGACATAACTGAAAAATTGGTACGATGATCATATTAATAATGAAATCGATTATATAAAAGTGTAATGATGGTCATGTTAATAACGAGATAGACCACCAAAAGAGGCGAATAAAGAGAGTGATCATATGAGAATAAAATGTTTAAAGTTTGAGTTGCTAATACGATGTTGTCTCGTATTTTACATGTTTAGTATACAAACAACGTGCACATAAAACATAGTACAAGTCATACATATATGATCATATGCTCATAAAGTAGCAATATCATTAAAGAATATTCAAGGTTATTACCAGAATAAAAGTTGTGTGGAGCTATCAATTCCTTAAAGTGAATGTGATGATATAACGATCAGTGAAAGGTCACAATTATGTAATAACTAAGGAAATTGTAAAGATGCCACCATGAATGTTGTATGATTATTCCTTGAATAAAATGTGATGATATAATAATTAGTGCAAAGTTCGCGATGATGGTAATTGAGGAAATTCTTATGATATTCATGTTAATAGTGAGATCAACCTTGTTAATAATGTGATAATTATACAATGATCGCTTGAGACATATGATCCTAAAGTAGCAATATCATTATAAGAGTCATGAAAAAATGAAATGACTTTATACTCATGTAACCGAGTAAATAATGAAAAATTATGAAGCTTGTTTTGGTTCTACTCCATTCCCAAAAGTGAATGTGATTATATATTAATCATTGTATATGTAATGATGGACCTAATTGAGAAACTTGTAATGATGAGAATGACTATAAGAATTGTAATGATGGTCATTTTAATAATGAGATGGACCACAAAAGTGGCAAACTAAGGAGTGATTGCATAACGTGATGGATTGAACTTTGAAGTTGTAATATATTTCGTATCATACATTTTGTATTACATACGAGCAAGTAATACACATACAATCATAAACCAGAAGTTTATGGATCATAATTATTTAATTAGTTGGCATGACCGGTTAGACCACACCGAGTCAATGATGATGTGAAACATAATGAAGAACTAGAAGATTCTTCAAGCTGATAATTAGCATGTATTGTTTTGCCCTCAAGGGAAATTTTATTTTTGCCAAATAAAGGAGGGTGTGTATCCCTAAATATTTTGGAAGTGACTAAAGGATATGCATATCCCAACATGATACCATTTAGTGTTTGAAATCGATGCATCGTCTAAATGGTTATCGAATCCACAACCTGCAGTTTGTGTGATTGTGGCTTAGCTAATGTGATAGCAAGCATATTAATCCAGATTAGTATATTTATTTGATAATAGTGAATTTGATTCCCAAGTTATTAGCGATCATTGGAATAAGTATTATTGTTGAGATGATCACTAAACGTCTACTATTGGTTACAAACCTAATGATTATGAGAGGAGCAAAAGTTCATTTAGGTACATGTAATTTTATATATATAGTACCATCAATTCACATCAATTCACATCAAGCCAATAAGTTATAGTTCTCCCCATACAGTTGGTTTTTTTTTTTTTTTTTGGTCAGAAACCAAAGATGTCTCATCAAAGATTTTGGTTGTGCGACATATATTGAAACTCATCTACCACACCACACAAAAATGGGACTTCTAAAAAGTTTGAGAATATGTTGGGTATAAATATTCGTCTATATTTAAAGCCATTAGTGAGAAATTTGTTTATGGCTCATTGATTTTCACTTAATAATCGTCTTTACTTAAAGCCACTAGTGAGAAATTTGTTTATGGCTCATTGGTTTTCACTTTAGTGAATGAATGTTTCCAACATTAGGGGGAGATAACAAGCAGTTGGAAAGTGAAAAGTGAAATGAATTATCATGTCATTTTGATCATCAGACTATAAACTATGAACTAGAAGTTTAAAGTATAATTCATTTACCAATATTAAAGAACAAATTACCAGACAAGTTCACTGACCTAAATAAAGTGACTATGTAAGTCACATAATCAACTGCTTATGCTCCATTTATATTTGTGTCCCATGTGGACAACCACATAGTTTGTAATAAGTCTATTGCACGCCTAAATCGTGGTAGACTAGTTTATTCCAATAATAAAATTCCTCGAAAATTAGAGCAAGTAATTAAGATGGTCAAGTCGAGGTTATAGTAATAAGATCTCCTGAAGAGATAATAGACATGATGGTTCAAGAAGAACCTCAGGTACCTGAAAAATAAAGAGATCTCGATAAGTTGTATCATGTCTAAGATATGTATGGAATCGAAATAAAATCGACATCGTTATACTTTTGTATATAATATAGCGCTTGAAATGATGAAGTGACGAGGATCAAGATTTAAGATCTGCCTATGAATGAAAACATATAAATGATTGGCCAAAATGGAAAGACACAAATAAGGCAGAGTTGAATTCTCTAATAAGATGGAAAGTTTCTGGACCAACAGTCCATACAACTGAAGTTGTAAAATATGTTGGATACAAATGGGTCTTTTATGCGAATCATATGAAAATTAAATAAAGTGATATAAGGAAAAATTAGTGGCACAAGTATTTTCGCAAAGATCTATAACTGATTATGAGGAGACGCATTCTCCGGTGGTGGATGTATTGGCTTTCCAATATTTAATTAGTCTGGTAATATAAAGAGAGAATTGATATGTGTCTTATGAAAGTTATGAATCACTAGATACTAAAAGTTTACATGAAAGTCCCTCAAGGATTTAATTTATTAAATAAATGTAAAATAAGTTCTCGAGAACGATATGATCGTTGTATACAGATTCATATTTGAATACGTTGAATATAATTGGAACTCCTGATGAGTATCCTAAAGCATTTAAGTGCTTATAAGGTTAAGTGGAAACATCTTATGGATGTAATTCCTGTGCACCAATAACATACATAGAATACCTGTACTTGGTGATTATGGTATCTCAATGTACAGTGTATAAGCATGGTACAATATGTATTATACAAATGAAGCAAGTGTTCAAGACATCCTTGCATATGATATAGAAATCAATAAGGAGGTTTATGTAACAGGACTCCTAAAGAGTGTATGCACATACATTGTTTTTCAAAGTGGAAAGAAGTAAGTGAATGATTGTAAATGTCTGAAGCATTGTTTTCAAAACCTCATTAATGTATCTTTATAAACTTAAAAAGATAGTATGGATAAAATAGTTGGATTGAGTGTTGTACAACTCATGAAATATTCTGATAAAGAGCAATATGAGTTTGATAATATCATCCATCTTTATCAAAAGTCCTCTTCTAAAAGTTCAATATAATCGCAGTTTACAGTGATGATGTCTAGGCACCATCGAGATAAACTGTCAAGCTTTTAAGAGGGAGAATTTTTGAATGACCTTGACACATTGTAATTATTGCTCGACCTGCAGTTCGAGTATATGTGTAATCAATCAAACTATATCTATTAGAGGTTAACGCGTTTTACCATGGACAAAGTTTATCCTTTAACTACGTTAAAGGTTGTTCAATTACTTGATATATAAAATGGCTGTTATAGCTTCATATGAAAGAAATTGAAATTTTTGGTCTAGAGGTACCATCTTTAAGTGCAATTGTGCATTAGTATTTCTTGCTATCTATTCATGATTTTATATATCTTTATTGAATCTATTGATTTGATATAGCATGTGTTAAACGACGAAATATTGAAATGGGAAAACATCTACTTCAATACATCTAAGGTATGTAAGATATGAATTTATATTTTACTAACCTATCAAAACAAGTTTGGTTAGTTTTATAAATGCAGGGAATGTAACAAATCACAGTTGTGGATCTTATGATATTTATTTAAAAGAAGAGGCATTAGAAGGCTCATATGAAGATATACAACATTGCGAACATAAAGAATTGCACATTAAGGGATCAAGCGGCAAATCATTGACTACAAAAACTTTGAGCAAATTTCAAGAAAAATGGGCACTAGTCACTTGAAGAATACATGTTCAAATGAGGGGGAGTATTATACAAGTTGCACTCTTTTTCCCTTCACTAAGTTTTATCCCATTGGGTTTTCTTAGTAAGGTTTTTAATGAGGCAACGTGCATGATCTAGAAGTATCAGGGGAGACGATACGTGTTGCACTCTTTTTCCCTTGGCTGAGGTTTTGTCCCACTGGGTTTTCCTGGCAAGGTTTTTAACGAGGCAACATCTCCAAGTGTATCAAGTTGATAACCAAGCGTATTAAAATTTTATAGATTATTTTCATTTATCACGTGGATAGTCAAGGGGGAGTGTTATAAAGAAATTATTTATGATGACTCTCCACGTTCTTAACTCCCGTCTCTTCATATACTCTTGTATTAATAACATGACTTATATATAGAGGTCCTTTGTATTTGATATTATATACTAAAGATCAATAAGAATGATCTCATTCTCCGTATTTCTTTCTCTACATGATCTATGTTCTTATGTTCATCGTGTATATTGGTTGCTAATAGACTGTTGTTTTACAACAAAAACTTAATTGTTTCGGTCCTCAACATTTCCAGTTCTCATTTTACATGTAATGGTTTTTTCGTTTTACATTACTACAGAATGAAACATCAGATGTGGTCAAAGTTTTTTAGACACGGTCAACAAAAAAAACCCGTCATCAAAAAGTGAGATAAATATTGTTCAAAATTTGTTTAAGAAACAACCAAATCCCGTATAAAGGGTTTTATAATAAACCAATTTATAATGCTTGCATCTTCCGAGCCATCCTATTTCATTTGCTGGATGAAACAAGTTTGAGTTTTAAGTTGATTTTTTTTTAAATTTATTTATTATTTGTATCAAGGTTATTATATGTAGTCTTTTGTTCAATAGAACTTTGTTTTCTTTCTCTAAGTAACATGAATATTTAGATTCTGTTTTTGAGAGTTTAACAAGAAAATAGCCCATCGTAAAAAGTGTTTATTACAAAATATTAGATGAGTTTGAGCCACAGGTAGGTTGATCTTTTAAGTGATAAGACTACTCACATCCATGACCTTTTCCATGGGTGGGTTGACAGATGTAAGAAAAAGTAATAAAAAAATTAATTTTTTATTTGCAAAGCTCTCGACCTGGCCTCCATTGCGACCTAGATTGCAAACCGTCCACTTTTGTCTTTTTACACATGTCATCTTAGTATTGGTATTATTTAATAAAACTTGTTAGACCATGTGTAGTAGTTAAACAAAATAATGCCCCCACCATGGGGCATTATTCGACACGTGGCAGTCCAGTCAGCATGGGACATTATTGCAAAAGTGGCGTAGTGGGGCATTATTCCAATAACGCCCATGCAATCATTTCACAAATTTTTTTTTAATTTAAAACATAAAAATCTTCATTAATTTAAAATAAAAATTACACTACTTGAAATTAAAAAAAAACCGAAAAAAAACTTAAAATAATTCATTAAATTAAAAAAGAGTAAAATGCACGGATAGTCCCTGCGGTTTTGTTAAATAACACCTATAGTCCCCAACTTTTGAAAATTACATCGGTACTCCCTATGGTTTGACAGTTTGTTACTCGGATGGTCCCTGGAGTGGATGGGGGTTAGTTTTCTCAGTTAAGTCCATCTGAAATTACTTATTTACCCCTTGCTTTTATAAAAATATAAAAAATACACACAAAACCCACACATACATCAGATCCCTCTTTCTCTGATCTCAAATACACACCGCACCATCACCACCGTTCACTCCGAGCCACCACCACAAGAACCCTCTCCGGCAATGTGCAGACGCGAATTGCAGGTTGTTTGTTGACCGGAGATTTCAGACGGAATCTGCAAATTGTTGGCCGGAGATAGTTGACTGTAGTTTGCAGGTTTGTGATTTCGGATTAATGAGGATTGTAGCTTGCAGGAAAGACAAAAACCCTTTCTGCGCTTCCTAATTGTTGCCTCTTCGTCTCCGGCAAGTTATTTCTCCATCTCTTCGTCTCCGGCGAGTCGCCACCACCGCCTCTTCATCTCCGACGATTTGTAACCGTCAGCCCCTTCTGTATTTTTTATGATCACAAAATTTACAACCAATTTCATTCTACAAAGTATACATAAAATCTAAATCGTTATGTTTCTACATTTTTTTCTGTGAAATTGATGTCAAGTTCGAAATCGGACTTCAATATTGACACCATGAATCGATTTGCATCAGTAAGCACATGAATTAGGGTTTAGATTTTTATGAATTAGGGTTTGTTTTGTTTTAGGGAGAAAGATACGAAAGTGTTTATTGAGTTTGGGGTGTGTAATGATGATGATGAGTATTAAAGATGATGATGATGGGTATTAGTTATGAAGTTCTTGACAGTGGTGACTGGGTATTAAAGATGATGATGATGGGTATTAAGTTATTAAGTTTGTGGTTATTTGTTTTTTTTTTTTTTTTGAAGAGAGGGGTAAATAAGTAATATCATATGGATTTAACTGAGAAAACTAACCCCCATCCACTCCAGGGACCATCAGAGTAACAAACTGTCAAACCACAGGGAGCACCGGTGTAATTTCCAAAAGTTGGGGACTATAGGTGTTATTTTACAAAACCACAGGGGCTATCCGTGCATTTTACTCATTAAAAAAAAATACAATACTAAAAAATTACTTTGGGGCCTAATGTGTCAAAACAGAAAATATTAAAGTTTAAAACTATAGGGGCCTAATGTGTCAATATCAAAGTTTTAAAACAAAGGCCCTTCTTCTTCTTCGTGCCTGTGACCTGCAAACCCCCTTGAAATTCCGGCCAAAAATCCGGCCAAATGAAACCCCACATTCCATCTCTCTCTCTAAACCCACATGTCCTCATTTGATTGGCCAGACAAACACCCTTGAAGCATTATTTAAAAAACGCTAAATCGAATTTTGCCAAAAAAAAACGCCCGAACACGCCGGATGTAATGGCGGTGTCGGCGTTATGCGGCGTTTTTTTCGAGAATTTTTGAAAGATCACGCCCCATTACGGATGGTCTTATCTAAATATTTTTTTTGAACAGTGTTATCTAAATATTTAAAATCATTATCTGATTCAATAAAAGAAGGAAAAAAATTTGTGATTGTTTTTCTTTACTAACAATTAGTTTTACCTTAAAGTTTGTTTTTTTAATTACTTATGATGTTTAAGTGTTTAAAAATAAAAATAATAACACATTCTTGTTGTATCTAGCATTTATATATAAACTTTATTAAACACGAATTTATGTTCTTTAGATTTTATAAAATGAATTAAAATCTAAATCATATTTATTTAGTAAAAAACATGATTTAGGTTGGGTTGCTAAGACCATGTGTAGTGGGGCATTATGGGGCATTATGGGGGCATTATAATAAAAAAAAAAACGTCCACTCTTCCATTACATAGGGCATTATGGGGGGAAAAATTGCTTGGGCATTATAATTAAAACGCCATTTTGCACTTGTTGGAGGTTTGACTTGGTTTGACTTGGGCATTATGGGGCATTATCCCCACTACACCATTTTATGCTATAATGCCCCATGCTGACTGGGTTGCCACGTGTCGGATAATGCCCCATGGTGGGGGCATTATAACAAGTTACCACTACACATGGTCTAATGGGTGTGAAAGTTTGGATTTGGTTGGGTTGTGTAAGTGGAAGAGAGAGAAATTAATTTTTTATTAAAGGTTGGGTTGGGATAGGCTGTGAATGTGGATAGTCTAATGATGCTACTTTAAAATCCTCAATTTAATTTTTGCTTACAAATACCAAAATATGATCGAACATACGTACATTACTGAATACGGCAGGTGGTATTACTTTCAAAAGAGCAGTTGCACTGAACATAAAATTTATTATCCCCTTCAGCACGATCCTTATTCAAACTGCATTCCTTCTTCCCTGCCACTCCTAACTTTTCCCATATTTTTTAAGTATCTCCATTGGACCAGTTTACACAAACAATCACCATTTTGTTCATGGATGGAAAAAACCAAGTAATCAAAGAAAATAGAAAACACCATCAACTTTCTTGCTTATTGAGCTTTGGCAGTTGTGAGAATGCAAAATGTGAGAATAAAATCCAGCAAAGTCCGGAGAATAACAATTTTTTCATGATGTTGTTTGTTGGATTCTTAAGAGAAAAGAGAAGAAGAGTACCAATAAGATGCACCCGCGGATGATATATATAGTATACATATTAGAGATGAAGATGAGGTTTTGGGTTGTTGGGCCAATCATATGATAATTAATATTATTTTATGGATGAAATTGAAAGCTTCTGGCATCAGTACATTACCAACTAATTTTATTTGATAAACCATAATTGGGACGATCACTTAACCTGTATGTTGAGATCGAATGCAACAATTAGGTTTTAGGGTTTTGTTTATAAAAGGGTGGGGGCATGTAATAACCTGTTAAAAAAGGGTAAATTAAAAGAATGACTAAATTACCCCTCTATCAACTTAGTATTGTTAGAAAAAAAACCTTTTTTGGATGGATCTAGCAAATGTGAACAAACGTCAGAGACGATTTTAGCAATTTACTCATTATTTTATTTGTTTTTGCTTTCAAAACAGGTTGGTTATACGGATGGGGAATAACCTAGTTAATAATAACAAACGAAGAATCCACAATTTTTTTTGAAAGTTCCATCCATATGAACCAGTGCTATTTCCCTCTATCTCATTTCAGATCCAACGTTCGACTCTTAAACCATCAAGAACAATTTCAAAATGGGAGTAAAAAATCTTTGGGAAATTCTAGAATCTTGCAAGAAAACCCTTCCTCTTCACCATCTCCAGTAAGTTCCCTCACTAATTTCTCCAAAACCCATTTCAATTTACTCATCAAAAACTGTAATTTGTGTATTATACAGGAACAAGAGGGTTTGCATAGATCTATCATGTTGGATGGTTCAACTTCACAATGTGAACAAATCCCACTGTGCTATGAAAGATAAGCTTTATCTCAAGGGTTTGTTTCACCGAATTCGGGCCCTCATCGCCTTGAATTGTAGTGTTATATTTGTTACAGGTATGGTGCCCTAATTTCAAAATCATATTTTGATGGTGGGTTTTAAGGGAAAATGCAAATGGGTTTGGTGGTTTTATACCCTCATTTCAAAATCACATTTTGATGGTGGGTTTTAATGGAAAATTCGAATGGCTTTGGTAGTTTTTTTTTTTAAATATTGTAAATCACACCCCAATGGCTGAATTCTATTTTCTGTAGTTTGGATGATTTAGCAGAGCTTTATCTGGATTAAGTATGATTTTGGCGTTGTTTGGATGATTTAGCAGGAATTTTGGCATCTTTATCCGTATTAAGTATGATTTAGGGGTCGTTTGAGTGATTTAGCAGGAATTTTGATTCGCTTTGGGTCATGTTATATTACAAATATGTCAAATGGGTCATGTATAGCTAAAAGGGGACAGGTCAATTTGGTTGCCAAACTCTACTTTTAATCTTGGTTTTAAAAAGCGAGCCTGAGGCTCTTAAGCGCGAGGCGCACACCCTAGGGCTTTTTCGCTCAACGCCTAGAGTAATTACAAGAAGCGCCAAAAAGGCGTGCTTTCCGGGGCTTTTTTTTTGGCCTGAGGCGCACGCCTCTTGTATCTGAGGCGTTTTTATTCATCTAACTATTGTACCTTGGGTTTTTTGGCTTGTACATGTAGCTAAAATCATACAAAAACCTATGAGATATATATGGGATATATAAAAATATATATATAATTAGCTTGCGCCTCGGGTACGAACAACCCGCCGCTTTTGCGCTTCGCGCCTCAGTTTTAGACCTCGTTGGTTTTGTGCGCCTCTCGCTTTTTAAAACCAATCTTTTAATGCATTTCGCCTACTATATTGTTAAATTCAAAGATTTGGTTTTGTAGCGTAATTAAATCGTTCACAATATATGAAATGTGGACAAAAGAAGTGTTAGTGGGTCAACCCAACACGATATTGCTATTCGAAGTCGCAATAAATTGAGCTTTTATTCTTTCGGTGAAACTAGTTTATTCCAATTTTAAGGTAAAAAACTTATTATTGTAAAGTAATACGTGTAAGATTTCCTAAATATATATAGCTCTAAACAATTTATAGTCACTTTAAATTTGCACATCCTTTAGATCCTAGTAATCCCTTGGTAGCTATCAGTTTTGTGTTTGCATGCTCAATATTTTCCTGAACACATTTTATTTCTTCATGGTTTGTTTATTTAAGATGGATCGATTCCGGGCATCAAAGTATCTACATATAGAAGGCGTCTACACTTGGACAATGAGGTAATAGTTTAATGTCTATAATATTGTTCTCTTTTGTTTGTCGCATGTCTTGTAGCATTAATATGTTCTTATATTTTTTTGTGTATGATAGGGAACTCAAGACGAATCTTCTTCAAACAAAAATACTTCACTTCAGAGGAATATGGGCTCTGAGTTCTCGTGTATGATAAAAGAGGCCAAGATTCTTGCCTCGACATTAGGGGTTCCATGTTTAGACGGGTAATCACTATGAATAGTTTAATTATATATACTTTTACTAGAGCTCACACATTGTACAAATGTTTGATCATGAAACACAATAGAATTAGGCTTTTTATTAACCTTTTGAACTTTGTGCTATTCAGTATCGAGGAAGGTGAAGCTCAGTGTGCATTATTGGATTCGGAGTCATTATGTGTAAGCGAAAACAAGATATTATCATTTATAATATCATGTATCTTTGAAGTTTTGCTTATATTCCACAATCTTTTGTGATTTTTCAGGATGGATGTTTCTCTTCAGACTCGGATATCTTTCTCTTCGGAGCAAGAACAGTGTACAGGGATGTATGCCTTGGTTAGCATATCTAACTTTCTGTTTCGCTTATATTTTAGCTGATTTTTTGTTAAAATTAAACTTAGAGATATTTTATTATTATTATTATTATTATTATTATTATTATTTTTATTTTTTTTTTGCAGGTGAAGGTGGTTATGTTGTTTGTTATGAAATGGATGACATTGAGAAAAAACTTGGATTCGGAAGAAACTCATTGGTGAGTTATGTATGACTAATTGACTACCCCTTAATAATTAAAATATAATAGATTGTTTGCCAAAATAATTGTAAGAAATTTCAAATAACGATTATTAGTCAGAAAAGGTAAACTAGATACAAAACTAACTAAACAATTAACCGTTGCATATTTTGCCATACGGTTTTGAGCTCACTTAAGTTACTATGGCTTTCAGATTGCTCTAGCTGTCCTTCTTGGTTGTGATTACTCACCTGGTGTGCGTGGGATCGGTCCCGTAAGTTAGAAACTTTTATCATTTATTTGTTAATTTGTGTCGCTTAATTTTCATTGATCGCTACTAATATCTATATGGACTAACTAATATGCAGGATTTGGCATGCCAGATTGTTAGATCTTTTGGTGAATCTGCGGTTCTTCAACAACTTGCTTCGCAAGAATTGTTGCTTAAAAAGAAAGCTAAGTGTTCCAAGAAACAGAATCAAGTATCCGGCTTTAACAATAAAGAGAACATACCGCCTCAAGATTCAAACATTATAGGTACGTAAGTTATATTTCTCATTATGAAATATAATTATTAAATATTCTCTTGGTACATTGCTCAAGTGATTGACTTTGACCATAACTAAATGACCATTATGCCCTTAATGGCAAGATTATAGAATCTTTTGGACAATAACTTGTAACTTTATATCTTTAGCTTGAAAGAGGACCCTTTGTGATCTTTGATAGAGTGGTTTGATTTTCGACATGTGTTGTTTTTGTAGGGCATAGAAGTAATTTACCAACGAATCATCAGTTTCAGCAAGTGATGGATGCATACCTAAAACCGAAATGCCATTCAGCTGACTCTCAGATGGTCCAAAGGTATATTTTAACATGTCACATTTTTGTTATGGTCTGTATTTCTTGATCATTTGTTATAATTATTAATTTTTATAATCAGGTAAGAAAACCGAGACATGCAAAATATAGAATTTTTAAAGTTTTTAACTTTTACTTTGGTTGCAGGGTTCTTGGTATGCATCCATTTCAACGGACGAGGCTTCTGCAAACATGTCATCGGTTTTTTGAGTGGCCTCCGGAAAAAACAGGTCCGTTTGTATCTTTAAACAAGCTTAGTAAACATAATAAAATGGAGAATTATTTGTTATTCTTGTTTTCTGTTTTACGTATAAAAAATGGGCCTGTGTTATTTGTGATTTAGATGAGTATATTCTTCCTAAGATTGCCGAAAGAGACTTGAGACGATTTGCAAATCTACGGTGCACTTCTTCTGACTTAGGAGTTCAACTTCCTTTAGATAAGGTGATACTCTAACCTTGTGAGGTTTTTCTTTCTTTTTTTCTTTTTTTGGTAAACCATCATAACCCGTTAGGGAAATTCATGGGCCACACTTATACCTAATTAGGTGGCCTTCAAGGGGTTAACGTTAAGGTAAGAAACCAGTGGAAGTTGGATTCAAACCTAAGACCTCTAGGAGGTTAACATTTTTAAAGTTGCTATGTGATATATGAGAATCATATGAATATATTAAGTTGTTTTAGTGGTCAACGAATCCTGGTTATTTAAAAAAGGGCAAACCCGGTGCATGAGGCTCCCGCAAACCTTGGTGCTGATGTAAGCATCCTTACCCTGCATTTTTTAATAAAATGACTAAAGAGGACTTTTTTTTTTTGAAAAAATGAGAGAAGTCTTGTGAGTTGGGAGTAGAAGCTTCTCAAATTAGTTTATAAGGAAGGGTATAAAAGTGAATTTACCCTAAGATAATCAGTTTTGTTGCAGCTGTTATTAACTGATTATCCATAACTCCACAGGACCATAACTCATTAGTGTGACTTGAAGTTGCAGTGATGAGAACCTTTTAACAAACTTACTTAGATTTTTTTTTCTTTTTTCAAATTAGCCATTGTTCTTAATAACCACCTTTTCCTTACCCATTCACAAGAATAATCCTTTGTTTTTAAAGAAAAGGCATGTATATTATTAAAAATATAAGATGTGCGATTACAACAGAGCGTTTGATAATAAAATTAGATTAGGAAGTTTTAATTGCAATATATGAAAGCATGCTGGTAATTATGGTACTTACCAAATAAGCGATTTACAAAGTCTTGTGCATTAACTAAAAACACACTTTTTGGCCCTTTTGACTCGCTTCCTTTTGACCCGTTCAGTTAATTGACACCTCTAGTTTGTACTGTATATTTGAAGTAACGAGTAACAAAACAAATCTTTGAGTGGTTATGAACTTACGCAATCATCATGTCTACAGATGCCAGTGAAGTGTCCGGTTTCTGGAATAATTAAACGCAGAAAAGCTCAAGGAAAAGAATGCTTTGAGGTTTCATGGGAAGGCATGGATGGACTTAGTAGCTCTATCGTACCAGCTGAACTCGTCCACAGGTAATAACTAATAACTGTCATTTTCTTTTCTTTTAGACAAATTATTCAAATATTAAACAATCAGTTTATAATATTTTAAAAACAGTGCATGCCCAGAAAAGATAGTCGAGTTTGAACAGATGATAGCCGAAAAGAAGAAGCCAAAACCGCGTAAACCAAAGAAAACCGAGACAAATAAATCTGTGAGTGAAGTTGAAGCCAAACTTCAAGAACTCCTGCTTGAAATTGAAGGTACAAGTTCTTCTGGTCAAAACTATCGGTTAATCGATGAACCGATGGTCAACACGAAGTCAAACATCGAGGAGGTGAAAGGTACATGTTCTTCTGGTCAAAACTATCGGCTAATCGACGAGTCACTAGTCAACACGAGGTCAAACATCAAGGAAATGAAAGGTACATTTTCTTCTGGTCAAAACTATCGGTTAATCGATGTACCACTGGTCAACACGAGGTCAAACATCAAGGAAGTGAAAGGTACATTTTCTTCTGGTCAGAACTATCGGTTAATCGATGAACCACTGGTCAACACGAGGTCAAACATCAAGGAAGTGAAAGGTACATTTTCTTCTGGTCAGAACTATCGGTTAATCGATAAACCACTGGTCAACACGAGGTCAAACATCAAGGAAGTGAAAGGTACATGTTCTTCTGGTCAAAACTATCGGTTAATAGATGAAACACTAGTCAACACAAGGTCAAATATCAAGGAAGTGAAAGGTAAAAGTTCTTCTGGTCAAAACTCTCGGTTAATCGACGAGTCACTAGTCAACACGAGGTCAAACATCAAGGAAGTGACAGGTACTTGTTCTTCTGGTCAAAACTATCGGTTAATAGATGAGCCACTGGTCAACACAAGGTCAAACATAGTGGAATTGAATGGTACATTTTCTTCTGGTCAAAACAGTAAAAACTATCGGTTAATCGATGAAACGCTGGTCAACATGAGGTCAAACATCGAGGAAGTGAAGGTGACAGAAAACCGCAGCTGTGATATTGAGACAGAGGTTGTAAATCTGTCAACACCTTTAGTAACAAAAACAAACAGAAAAGTTGAAACACAGGTCGTTGATCTTGTGAGCCCGTTTTCGGTTGCTTGTCCTTCGAAAAATCTTGATGTTAATGTCATTGATTTGAGTGAATCTGAGACGGAGGTATCGCCTGAACATGCGAAAAAGGCGCGAGAACTTAGATTATTTGTAGCTAAAATCAGGGATGACATTTCTTAGATTATTTGTGGCTAGTTATTAGTGTACAAATGGTTGTACTTCAACTAAGTGTAACGTTATTCTAGCTGTCCAAAAAAAGTGTAACGTTATTGATTGGACTTGGAATAAGAGTTGTGTTTTTCCTTAAATAGGTATTAAGGTTGTAGACAAAAGATCAAATACAAATAACTTTAACGTATGAATTGAAGGTTTTGCTGAAAAAAAACGGTGGGATTTTCGTAATTATTAGTAATTATCAAAATTACTCTACAGATGATCCTGTAGAGTAATTTTGATCTTTGTAGAGTAACTTTGTAAAATGTTTTTGTAGAGTAATTTTGATCTTGTATGGTAATTATCAAAATTACTCTACAAGTGTATCAAAATTACTCTGCATCAAAATTACTTTATAAGTGAATCAAAATTACTCTGCAAGTTTATCAAACAACATACAATTCAAAATTACTCTACCAATGATCCTGTAGAGTAATTTTATAAATTTTTTTTAGCATTTAGTTATAGGGTTTAGTTTTATGGTTTAGTTTTTAGCATTTAGTTTTGGAGGGGGGGGGGGGGGGGGGGGTTAGGTTTTTTGGGTTTTTTTTTTTTTTTTTTTTTTTTTTGTGAGGTATAGTTTTTTTGATCAAAATTACTCTACAAGATCAGAATTACTCTACAAGATCATTTGTAGAGTAATTTTGATAATTACCCTACAAGCAAATACTTACGAAAAGGCCGTCGTGTATTTTTGCCTTTTTCATGCTATTAGTACGTTTAGTACGTTAAGATTATTTGTACGAGAACTTTACTCTAAGGTTGTAAATGAGTCGAGCTTTTATCGAGAACAAATATGTTGAGCACATATCTCAGAACACACAATACAAAACTTTAAATTCATATCTCACAATTATTGAACTTGTAAAAAGCAATATACTATTTGGATGAAATAATATATAGAGATAGTTGAATGATGAAAAACAATTATATTATACTGGTAAATTATGCATATAATTGTTCTTTTTAACTTTTTATGCATCATATAGAAAAAAATACAAAGTTTTATAGCATGATGCTATGATATATATGGGCGCAAGAATATATATTTACATATATAAAAAACAAATAAAAAGGTAGATTTTGATTAAATAATTGGGTAATACCTCCCTATTATATTTTGCTTCGGACAATTTTCTAAGGTTATGTGTTATACTCACGGAGAGACATGCCGGGTTATGATGTGGCATTTGGTGATGAACACAATACCGGCCCCAAATCCTGCAAATTTGTATAGTGAGCATGGTCACCATCCCTCTCTTCATTCACTCTCTCTATTCTCTCTTTATCTCTATATTTAATTTTATTACAAAAATTATAGGAAAAGAAGTGAATGGTGAGGGACGGCTATAGCATAGGTTAAGTATTAAAGGTGAGGGATGAAAGAGATATTGATCTGGTGTTACGTGACGGTGAGAAATGAGGTCAGATGGATATAACACCACCTAAGACGAATTTAACCTTTTTAAGGGTATACGGGGCACTCTCGGTGACCCCATGCGGTGACCCAAGTCCCCGAGCGGGAACACCGCCGCCATCACCGCGGGGAGCGAAATCGGTGAGCAGGATCGGTGTGTATTCACCGATGAGGGGATCGAGGTTTAAACGGCTATATAGCCGTTATACATTAAATTTTTTTTTCCTAACCCCTATAAATACTACCTCTTTAATTTTTTTATTTTTCAAACCCAAAACAACTCTCACCCATTCAACTCATCTAATTTTTTTATCCAATCTTTAAAAAAAATGGATTCCAAGTTCCCGTTTTTTTCTCCCCTGCCCGACTTTCCCGACGATGAAGATTCATCGTCAAGCGATGGTAGTTTAATTTTTTTCCAAAATCTCATCCAACAAGCGGAGCTACTAGACACGACATCGTCTAGTAAAAAAAAAAATTGTCCGTCGAGATCGTGTGGGAGGCCACGAAACACTCATGGCCGATTATTTTGTCAAAAATCCAAAATTTAATGCCGATATTTTTCGTCAGAGGTTTCGTATGTCCAAGTCTTTGTTCCTAAAAATTGTTAGTGTGGAAGCGAATAACGAGTGGTTTCAAGAGGGCTTGGACGGGATCTCGTTGAGCATCTCGGACGTTTAGATCTACCTCACCTTGAAGTGAGTTCCGACGATGAGTAGTTTGTTTTTTTATTTTTCTAGTTTGAATGTAATTTTTATTTTTAATTTAATGAAATGTCTTTTATTAAATTTTATTAATATTTGTTTAATTTATAAACATGCATAATAACAACAAATAAAAAAAACAAAAAAGAAAAAAGCAAGTCCCCTAAGAGAGGAGTGCCGCCATCAAATTGAGGGTATGAGGGGAGTTAAGAGGGGAGTTGACGTGGCGCGTGCCGATTGGCCATGTGTAAGAGAGGGGACTCCCCTAAGGGTACACGGGGTGGTCCGTGATACCACCCCATCACTCGTGGAAAAATAACGGAACACCGCCGCCGGTAATAAAAAAACGCGTTAAACTTTAAACGCGTCAAACTCATCACACGTTGAACTTTGAAAATGGAACGTTGGTTTTTGACCGTTTGTAATATTTTTTGACCGTTTGGAAACTTTTTTTTTTATAAATCCTCATTTAAACAACAAATTAATCTCAAACTCAATTCAAAAAAACAACAAATTTCTCAAACTCAATTCAAAAAATCAGCAAACTCTCCAAATATTTTTACAAGAAACATGGAAGGTTCAAGCAAGAGAGGTGGGGGTTCGAAAAAAAGAGGTTCGGGTACGAAGAAAAATCCCGTTCAGAGACCCAAGGTTCGAGCGAATCTTGGCGAGCCGACACGCTTTAGGTTGCAAGACAAACCCGACCAAGTCCCACCCTTTCATACCCAACAATATCCACCCTTTCAAACCCAACAATATCCACCCTTTCAATAGCAAACGTATCAAAACCAACCGTTCGTCCCACCGTTTCAACCTCACCAATTTCAACCCCAAACGTATCAAACCCAACCCCACCAACTCGACCCACTACTAGAAGACAACACAATTCTCCATCATTTTGCAACCGCGTATCGTGAACCACAACAAAGTCTTGACGACGATGATGATGATTACGATTAAGAACAACCGTTCGAAGAAGAGGAAGATGAAGAAGAAGAAGAAAATGATGCCGTTCACGAAATCGTCCAAACCGGCCGACAACATTGGACGAGCGAGGAGGAGGTGTCCTTGGTGCAGGCGTATTTGCACATCTCGGAGAACAAGAAACATGCCAACGAGCAAAAAAAGGATGCGTTTTGGAGACGGGTCATTAATCATTTTAGGCAACTTCCCGGTGCAAAGATACGAAACATGGACCAAATGACGTCGAAGTGGACGGATTTGAACGGGAAAATTAGTAAGTTCAACGCTTGTTTCATTCAAAAGGTATGTTTTTTATTAAAGTTTTAATCTTTTTTCATTGAAAACTGTTTTTTATGTTTAAAAAAAAAACAGAACAGTTTAAAAAAAAAAAAACAGAACAGTTTAAAAAAAAAACAGAACAGTTTTAAAAAAAACAGAAAACAGTTTCTAAAAAAAACATAACAGTTTAGAAAAAAAACAGAAACAGTTAAAAAAAAAAAAACAGAAAATAGTTTTTTTTATAAAAAACAGAAAACAGTTTATTTAAAAAAAAAAACATAACCTTTTATATATTTTGTAGAACCGAAACCCACAAAGTGGAGCGAGCGAGGCGACAATCATGCAACAAGCCACCGAAATGTATTGCGAAGTCTACAGCAAAAGGAGTTTTCCACACGTGAAGGCATGGGAAGTTGCGAGAAATCACCCGAAGTGGGTCCCCGTTGAGTTGGTTGACAAGCGTGGTCCTACGGCTCCAAAAAAACGAGGAGGAGGTAAAAGATCAAAAACATCCGATTCGGGGAACTACACGACTTCAGCGTCGGATAACTTGCCCCAAATGAACTTAAACGACGACCCCCTTGACGAACCCGATCAACCCGTTAACGACCCCGTTGAAGAAGTTACACCTACAAGGCCACGACGCAGGAGAGGTGGTGAATCGTCAAGCAAAGGGAAGGAAGCGGTGGCGGAGTCGATCTTCAGAATCGAAGAGGAGAAAATGACGCGATACAAGAAGGCCGAAGAAAGAAAAGATATAATTTTGTCCGCAAAAGTTGAACGCGAGCAGGCGTACAAGGAACACTTGAAAACGGTTGAAAGACAAAATGATTTAAAAATCTTGTGTGAAAAGCACAACCATCTCGACGAACCGTTTAAGTCAATTGTCATTCAACAAAAGCGTGAGATTTGCGCAAAATAGGGTTGGGAGACTTTAGTTTATTTTTTTTCCAATGTTAGTTTTTTTTTTATTTTGCTATGTAATTTATTTTTTAAGTTTAATGAAATTTTTAATTTTAGTGTTTTATTGTTAATTTCTAATTTTAAAATGAAAATTAAAAAAAATTTGGGAGTGATAGAATTCCATCACTAGTGATACCACCCCGCCTGCATTTCTATCACTAGTGATAGAAATTTGGGTGATGACATGACATGATGTGATTGGAGAGTGGGAGTGATAGAAACTATCACTAGTGAACCACCCCGTCTCCCCTAAGTGAGGAGTGCCCCTCTCACCCTTATAACGTACACATGCATGTTTGAAAGGAAGTTGTGTTGGTTCGGTTTTGTATATAATTTCTAAAAGGCAAAAAATCACTTTCAGTAGAAAAAGTTAATAATAATAAGAGATTGAAAACGAGTAAATTGTGACTCCAAACTGTCGAGGTGCCTGCCTCTTATATTCGTGTTAAAAGTTGAAAATTATATGTTGACACACATAATAAATCAAAGAGTAAATTTTCATTTTAGTTTGTGAGGTTTGATCAAAATTGATACTTTGGTCCAAATAGTTTTGTTTTTTGTCATTTTAGTCTGTGCCTTTTGTCATTTTTGCCATTTTCGTCAACCACCACCACCACCACCTCTCATCACCCACCCCATCACAATCTTCTATCATCGCCTCCACCTGCCTGCACCGTCACCACCCACCCACCCCACCACCATCACCATCCACCATTTCACTACCATCGGCCACTTTTCCGCCACCCATGCCATCAACCAAAACCACCGCCATCATCATAAAGCCAACAACCACCGCCACCATCTTCACTGTAAACCAGCACAACACCATCCCCATACAATCGTACCTGCAAAAAATGAAAGAAAAATATGGTTTGACCAAAATTCACCTAAGTTAACTAAAATTTTTAAATAGATATAATAATTGGATGAAAATAACAAAAAAATGACAAAAGTCAAAGACTAAAATAACATAAAACAAAACTATTTAAACTAAAATAATAAGAAAAAAGCTATTTAGATTAAACACCTATTTACTATGAATCAAACAAACACTTGCTATTAGTCACCCGACCTCTACACGTGTCAGTTTTAAACAATGCCAACTTTCTTTGCTTCCTCATCCATCCAACTCTTATCAATCCTTAAAATAACCATCACCCACAACTACAACCGATCACCACCGCACCTTCAAAACTATGTCGGAATCCATGGTGGTTCACCATGGCGGATGCCACTGTAAACGCGTGCGATGGCGCGCCCAATCACCACCCACCGTCGTCGCATGGCAATGCAACTGCTCGGATTGTACCATGAGACAAAACAGTCATTTCGTCGTTCCTTTCGACCGGTTCGAGCTTCTCGGAGACTCCGAGAAGTTTGTCACCACCTACACTTTTGGCACTCATTCAGCAAAGCATACTTTTTGCAAGGTTTGTGGGATAACATCCTTTTATACAACACGGTCCAACAGCGGAATCGCGATTACGTATCGGTGTGTCGATCCGGGGACGTTGAGTCATGTGGAGGTGAAGCATTGTGATGGGGTGAATTGGGAGAAGTCACATAATGCAGAACATCAATGATTTGTCAAAGGTAAGTTTGGTGTAAGAGTTTAAGGATTCGCAAATATCCCAAAACTTGTGTTGTAGTCAATGTTTTTAAAACCGGTTTTTAAGTCATACCGGGTTGGGCTTTAAAATGGTTTAACCAGTTGAACCAGGTTGTATCGGGCGATTGAACCGGGTTATTAGTTAACCCTATGAATTCCTTAAAATACAAATTCATCTAAAAAAACAATCAAATCTCAACTTGAATTTATGTAACTGATCATAGTTTTATCTAAAAACAACTATTTTTATTGTAAACTACTAAGCATTTTAAGAATATTTTTATTAGTTATAAACAATATTGCATTGTACGAGGTGAGTAACAGTTTCAACAACGATGAAATATTGAAATAGAAGACACTAGGTTAACTACTGGAAATATGGAAGATCAATATTACCTTAATATCGTATTTTATTAAAATTAAGAAATCAAATATTAAGATAATGCAAACCGGTTCAACGGTTTGAACCGGTAGAACCGGATTTACCGCCGGTACATAAGACATACCGTATTCGGGTTTTACCGGCCTTTATCGTACTGGACTCGTGTCCGATATCCGGTTTAACCGGTATAACCGGCCGGTTCATACCGGTATTTAAAACATTGGTTGTAGTGCTTTTTTTTTCGTGTAAGTGTATGCAAAATAATATCGTTTAAAGTATAACTAGGTTAGAACCCCGTGTATTACACGGGTTGAATAAATGTAATTTTATATATTAAATAATAAAAATTTATAACTTTATGAACCCCGTATATTATACGGATTAAATAAATATAATTTTATACATCAAATAATAAAAAAAGTTATATCTTTAAAAACCATGTGTATTACATAGATTAAATAAATGTAATTTTGTATACTAAATACTAAAAACGTCGTATCTTTAAAAAAAACCCGTGTATAATTGAGTTGAATAAATCTACGAAATAATAAAAAAAAATTAGATCAACCATGTATATTACACAGATTAAATAAATGTAATTTTGTATACTAAATGCTAAAAACGTCGTATCTTTAAAAAACTCGTGTATAATCGGGTTGAATAAATCTACCAAATAATAAAAAATTACATCCTTAAAAACCATGTATTACACATGCTAAATAGATCTAAAAAAGAGTTATGTCTTTAAAAACCATGTGTATTACACATATTAAATAAATGTAACTTTGTATATTAAATATTAAAAACGCCGTATCTTTAAAAAACCCGTGTATAGTCGGGTTGAAAAATCTACCAAATAAAAAAATATATCCTTAAAAATCCTGTGTATTACATGTGTTGAATAAATCTAATTTTACATAGCAAATGATAAAAAGTTATATCTTTAAAAACTCCTTGTAATACACGGGTTATATAAATGTAACTTTGTATAGTAAATAATAAAAAAATTATATTTTTCAAAACCCCGCATTTTACACGAGTTGAATAAATGTAATTTTGTATACCAAATAATAAAAAAAATTATACTTTTAATAAATTATAATTATAATAACATTTAATATTAATTTATTATTTATATATATAATATAAGATAAGTAGGAAAGAGAGGTATTTGTTTTAAAAATATATTAAATTAACAATTTAGATTTGAGGATAATATTTTATTAAATTATGATAAGATTTAATATTAATTTATTATTTATTTAGTTAATATGAGATAAGTATAGATTTGAGGATACCTTCAATGAATGACACGTGTACAAAAGTTGGTTTCTTTTATTATAGTATATAGACTAGTTTAACTTATAAAAGAAAATGTACAAATATAAACCGAGTGATCGTTTGAGCTAAATGTTACCAAAGCGCTAGTATCACCGGCTAAACAAACAAGTATCCCAAAAGAATGTGTTTTAATTGATCAAAAACCATAAAAAATGAATACTACTATTAGTTTTGATAATACGAATAAAGGTATCGATCTTGTCTTGTGGGATTCAGTTTGGTTCGTCATCTTTACCGACACTTGTATAGCTTACTATACCAAAAATATTTTATTTTGAATACAATTTTATACCCTAAGACTATATGTAGTGGAGCGCTACATAGCGTCATTTCTCAATATAAAGCTCCATGGCACCTCTGAACACCATTACAGGGGCACTATGGGGGTGGAAAATCTTGGAGCCGCGATAGACATAGCGGCGTGAACATTTGCACCATCTTTCCCCACTCACACACATATATACACATACATATGTATGTATAATTGAAGGGGTTATATAACCCCCTTACCACTACACCCTCTTGTGATAGAAAGCTCCATAAAGCCTCTCTTTTACGCATTTCGCCACTTGTCGCATAACGCCCCCAAAGGGGCTTTATGACTACACATGGCCTAATGTCGATAAAAAGTTAAACACATCCAACTTTTTTAGGAAAGTTAATGAACGCTTTGTGATAACCCCGAGAGGACGTGTTTCAAATTAATCGAAAACCATACAAATGAATACCGCTATTAGTTTTGATAATATGACACAGTACCGAAGTTGTTTGGTAGGAATCGGTTTGGTGCGTCATCTGTATTGGCACTTGTATAGCTTATAATACTAAAAATACTTTGTTTTCAGTACAATTTTATACCGTAATGTTGTAAAAACACATCTGATGTTTTAAGTTAATGAACGCAAGTTACTATTGAGAATAAGAAAACCAAACAAAAAATTAAATGGGTTAAAGGCGTATTAAACGAACACCAGTATCGGTTCCATCAAGATCGTCATTAGTATCGTTGTTTCGTTTGGCACGATACTTGTACGGTACCGGTAATCGCTACAACTTTAATGCCAAAAAAACACTAAGAGGGTGTTTGGGGTTGAGTTTTGAATATAGATTATGCGTTTTGAATAATCAGAATCAGGTAATTAACTGATATCACAATAATCAGATAATCAACTATTTGAGTGTTTGGCAAATATATATTTAAAAAAATAAACAAGTGAAAATCCTTTTCTAAACGCAAATAATTAATTTTTGTAAAACTGCGTTTTGTTGCAGTAGGGGGGAGCTGCTTTTGGAAAACTGTGTTTCGTAACTTTCTAAATGCAAATAATCATTTTTTTAATTTTTTTACCCAAACACTCAAAACTGATTATTTACGATTTCAAAACTCAGTAATTTAAAAATCTCCTTCAAAACTCAATCTCAAACACCCTCTAATACTGATACCAATATTGTTTGGTTAGAATTTGTTTGATTCATTAGGGGTACATAGTTTATGATGTAAAAAAATAGTCTATTTTGAATATAAACTAGTGGAATTCCCCCGCGCTACGTGGCGGGAATTCAGTTTGTATCGGCTCGAATTGGTACGATACCGTCACTCGTTATACCAAACTAAAGAGAAAAACCAAAAAATAATGTCATGGGATGACCATAAGGATATCGTCACATCTTTTACATAAATCAAAAACCATAAAACCAAACACTGGTTCCTATTTTGATAATACACATACATGTACCGATGTTGTTGGGTCATAATCGGTTCGCTTCATCACAATACCTATCTATACCAAAGAAATATTCTATTAGAATACAACACCGTTTTCAAAAAAAAAAAAAAAAAAACTTATACCAGAATGTCGAGAAAAAAAAAGTTTGAATAGGACTTGTTCAATTTTTTTTTTTTTGAAAAGCCTAAAGAATAGAAGTTGATAAAAAATGCAATCGTTTATCAATATTAATAAAATAATAACAATATGTTCATAACTTAATACAATAATAAAAAATTCGTAGCTCGAATTCAATTGGTATCGGCTCGACTTGGTACGGTATAGTCACTCGTTATACCAAACGAAAAATGAAAAAAAATGAAGTCATGGAATGATCAAAAGAATATCGTCGCATGTTTTACAGAAATCGAAAATCATAAAGCCAAATACTGGTACAGATTCCGATAATACACATACATGTACCGATGTTGGTTCATAATTGGTTCACTTCATCACAATACCTATACCAAGGAAATATTCTATTTGAATACAAAACCGTTTAAAAAAAAGGAAAAAAATTATATTAGAAAGTCATGAAAAAAAAAGTTTAAATACAACTACTTATTCAACTTTTATGAAAAAACTTAAAAGAACAAAAGTTGATAAAAAATACCACTATTTATCAATATTAAAAAATAATATCAAGAATTAATTTAATTTAATATACTAAGGGGCTGTTTGTTTACCTCGTAATGAGACTCTTAATGGTTCAGACCTCTTACTGGTTTAGCACTTAATGGTTCAAACTGTTTGTTTCGCAAGCTGATATCTGAATGGTTCAGACATTTGCCTCTGAATGATTAAGCATTATACTGAGTCTGAATAGTTAAGACCTCAAATCTGAATTGGTCAGACATTTGTCTCTGAACGGTTAAACATTATACTGGCTCTTAATGGTTCAGACCTCTTACTGGTTCAGTACTTAATGGTTCAGACCTCTTATTGATTCAACACTTACCATTCAGAAGTTGCAAAACAACCCCTAAATGTTCATCACCTATGATTTGAATAACAATTATTAAAATTTTATCACTTAATATAATAATAATAATAAATTTACAAAACACTATTCATGCTAAGTTTTCTTTAATATGTATAAATGTATAATATAATATAATATAATATAATAATGTATAATAATAATAATAATAATAATAATAATATAATTTGTACCGAAATGTCTAGCATAAAAAAATAAACACAATTGGGTATTTAACATTTTTAAAAAAAGTTAATCAACACAATAAAAAATCAAATTAAATAAGGGATAGTCACTAGTCAAGGGACTTGTTTTGTAATTGTTTAGTTGTTTGAGGGATTAGACATGTGGCATATTTAGCAAGACACGCTGGCGACTTTATAAAGGTCCGGAACCGTGTGTGTATTTCAAAGTGTTTGTGTAATCGGAGCTTAACAAGTGTATTTCCAGGAACTTGATTGATTAATATCATTGGGGAATGCTATCTTTTATGGATTCATGTGTTTATTCGCTTTTCATCTAGATTTTACCGTTTTCTTAGAATTTACATGTTCAAACACCTAATCGATAGGTGTTTAGGTTTGTATTCGTCACTATCACTTTAGATCTAGGATTTGGGACATACAAATCGGTATTAGAGCCTTGGTGCTCTTGATAGATTTGGATTTGATTCAAAATTTTGAAGTTTTTGGGTTTTTACAAGTTTGAAAACTTTTCTTCAAAATTTGGTTTGGAAATGGTTTGAATTGGTGTTTTGATTGGTTAGTGATTAGGATCAGTTTGTGTGACTTTACAAATCATTTTGAAGCAATTTGGATCTTATCATAATGGTGAGTTCTTGTGGTTTTCGGACTTGTGCTGGGTGTATTTGTTCTAATTTCGGCGTACTTGTTCATTGACCGGCATATTAGTCATTTTGATCCAAATTAATATAGATTTTGTTTTTCAAAAACACAACGGTTTTGTCGGCGTACTTAATTTGGTTTCAGCGTGTTTTCCAAAGGGGAATTTGCCGTATGTGACTTTTGTCACGGTGTATTTATTGTGCTTCGGCGTATTTGGGTGATTTGTGTGTACATCCGACGTACTTACCAACGTTTTTTAAGGAAAGGAGACTTTCCAACTAGTGTTTGATAAAAAAACGCTAGTAATTAAGCGTTTGTGTGTTTGAGCGATTTTATCTAACATTTTTATCAACATATTTAGCATCTATTTGCTTCAAAAATGTCATTGAATCAGAATATGTAAGTTTGCATCTTAATACCTTTCATCTTCTAAAATCTAAATGTGAATTTTAAAGCTTTTAAACGAGTTAACAAGTTAACTTAATTTTTTAATGAGTCGTGTTCGGGTTAACTAACTTATTAAACCGGTCATGTTAGGATTTGCCGACCCTGGCCGTTACCTTTATAAATAGCAGTTGTTAAGTCTATAAGGATGTGCACCATTCTTATGTTCACACATCGATGTGAATAACTTGGTGTTTTGATGATACACTTATATTTCACACACTTGCACCGTTGAGGGTTCTACTTCCGTCAACAACGATTCATAATCATACATACTCGAATCATGAGATGTGTTGATTCAGACGAGGGGCATTCCGGTTTTCATCGTAAGAAATTACATTGATATACTTCAAATTACACATATCTTATGTACTAATTTACTTGCAATTTGGTATTTTTACAGATTAAAAAAAAAACTAATAAAGCTGTGTCGGTGTCGTGTTTTAACTGTACTTGTTAATCCCATAAAACAACAAAAAGCCTCAAGGGAAAAATAGGGAAAAATAGGTTTTGAGTGAAAATAGAAAACATGACAGATGTATGTAGGGATATGCAATCAAAGAAAAACATATGGCTACCTAACAAATTTACATTATTAAAGTAAGCGAAAGAAAACAATAGCAATTAATGACAAGAAAACAATGTCAATAATGGAGAAAAGTAAGCCAAAGAAAACAATATCAACAATGAAAAGAAAAGATGATAAAAAGGTTTTAAGTTACAAAAAAAAAGAAAATGATAAGGAATCAAATCCTCTTTACTTAGGATAACTAAACATACACATGATATGCAATTATGTTGTTATGACAATCAGTGGCGAAGCTTGAGATTTCCGACCGAGGGGTTGAAAACTTATATACCCAAAAAATTCTATAAGACTGGGGGGTCGAAAACGTATACACCCAAAAATTTATATACGAAAACTACATACTCTTCACTACTGAGCGAAAAGTTCGGGGGGTCGGCCGCCCCCTCCCGCCCTATAGAAGTTGCGCCAATGATGACAATTAAACAAATATCTTTTTTGTAAAATTAAGTAAACATATATTTTTTTTTTTTTAGTTTTTCACAGAACACAATTATATGATTAAAACTTAAATTAATCATGTTGTTTTTTATATTTTTAAATATTCTTGGTCTTCAAACAATTTCCATAACCAAAAACACATAACTAAAAGCAAAGTCTCTCAAAACACCTAGATTAGGTATCTTTGGTTAAGTCCTACAAGAATAACTAAATTTGCCATTCACAAAATGTAAGATAACCTTACATGTTTCTATATTTGAAAATTCAAAGAAAGACATGGCTATGTGATTACACTCGGAACAATTTTCACTCAAAAACCATTCTTTTCTTTTCCATAGTTAAATGTTCTAACACGCAATTAAGGGGGTGTTTGGCTTAACTTTTTAAAACAACTTATTGACTTTTTGAAAAAAAATCAATAAGTCAAAATAATATTTGGCTTTTTAAAACTTCTTTCAACTTTTCATGAAATATTATCTTGTCTCACCTCCTAACACCTTTTTAAAACAACTTATTGACTTTTTCAAACTCATACACTAATCAAAACACTTTTTTAAAAACTCCTTTTTGAATAAGTCATAAGTCATTTTGTCAAAAAGTCCCTTTTTGAGTTAAATATGCAATCCCAAACACCCCCTAAATCTAGAATAAATACAAACATATTTCTTAACAAACATTTAATCACATGCTTAGCTAGTTTACCAATTTAAGACACAATTTGACAATGTTTCCTTTCAACTTGCCCTTATTATTAGTCTAGACGGTATGGGGTTCATCCCCTCACGTCTTTGGTCTGGCGCCGCCGTCCCCCCATCCCCCCCCCCCCCCCCAGGTAAAGAAAAATCAAGTCCGTTGACTCCTGTTGCTTTGGAAAAAAGCAAATATAAAGTTAATGAAGAACTACGATCTTCATCTAGCCCAGTAGCAAACGGCTCTGGTAAAGGCACATCAAATCCGTTGATGGCTGACAGTTTGCCAAAAACTGAACAGGTCTCTCTTAGACCAAGTTACTCCCAAGATATTCAAGGAACGGTAAAATCTAATTCTAGATTTTATGTCATTTTTGATGGAGAGCATAGAGGCATATATGAAGATTGGTCCATAGCATCTCTTCACCTACCCCTAGCTTAAATTCTCAACCACCCACCTTTCTTTCTTTTCGTTGATCATTATGATCACTTTTCAATTTCTAGTTAGGTGTGCAAGTATGGAGTAGTAACTCCTTTAAGGAGGTTATGTAAATATCAAGAAGTTCTCCTTCGGGAGAACAGTTATGAAATAAAAACTCCTTTGTAACCCCCTATCTTATTTTCTATCATGAAGTTGTTTTTATTCTGTAAAACCTAGAGTCCTGGAGCCCGTTGAAGTACCGCTGAGGCAGGAGGCCGTTAGGGAAATAAGGGTTAGATTGGTCCCTTGCAGAAGAAATAGAAACTTTTCAAGAAGAAAATACAAGAAGGAAAAGGTATAGATTTTATTTCAAACTGTTAAAAGACTTCAAGATTGATATTTCATATCTCTCCTTAAAATCTTAAAAAGAATTTTATTCACACAAAAAACTAAGATTTTGATTAAATCAAAAATGATGTTTATAAACAAACATAAAAAGAAATCGATTAATAATTATCGAAACAAATGATTTTTCAATTGAAAAATTTTAGTCAAAAAATGACTATAAAAAATAATGAATTTTGTAAATTCAAAGAAATGATTTCACAATCTAAAACAAACGATTCAAAAATCATTTGCTTTAGTAAACAAGATACTACAAAGTCTTGTAAACATTCGGTGAATTATGGCATTCTTTGTCATAATAACTTTAGTCATACTTCAATAAATATGATGGATGACATCTAATAAATGAGTAAATTCATGTTCATGAACTTCTTATTATTAGTCTAGACGGTATGGGGTTCGTCCCCTCACGTCTTTGGTCTGGCGCCGCCGTCCCCCCATCCCCCCCCCCCCCCAGCCGGCGTCGTGATCGTCGGGTATGGGACGCCCAAGCCGGTCCTCCCCCTCTCTCACACACCTATACATACAACTTATATATATGCATATTATGATCATCCCCCCATTTCCTTACCTCCATCCTCTTTGCCCTATCTTCATGCCCATCCTACGTGGCGCTTACGTGACGGACCATCCTCCAAGGAAGGACCATTACCATACCGTGTAGCCTTATTCAACTACTTTTTTTAATTGTTAATTTCTATTAATCTTTGAGACTTGGACCCAATATCTCCCTTTCCCAACCCAGATGTTTAAGCCTTTACCAATGGACCACCCCAAACTACTTATCTCATGAAACTTGGGTCTAAGTCAGGATGAGCTCGTTACTTATCATACAAATCAAATTGTGTTTTTGTCACTGATAGTCTAGCGACGTAAACGATCAGCTTATTCATATATAAATGTATCGAAACTTTCATGTCTAAACATACTACATTGATAAAAAAACCCAAAAGTAGCAAAAACAACAAAAAAAACATATGACAAAACATTGAAACCAATCCTTCGCAACAATGTTATTAGACAAGAAAATGCACCAACGTTATTGCCAACTGGGAGACATCACCAAGGCAACCAAGATTCATGGATTTCACAACAAGATTGTGGTCTCCGCGATCATCGATGTAACAATGTACGGGTCCATGTTCGAAGCGGGCCTACGATCCTCAAAGTAGCCCTTTCCTTCTTTCTCTGTATCTCTCCCGACACGAATGGATGCACCACGATTCGCCACTCCCTGCCACACAACATAAGATGTCAGATCAAGATTATGTTGCATAATGTTGCAATGTTAATACATAAAACTTCGGTGTAAATCACTTGTGATCGGCTCGTTAAAAGCTTGAATCAAGGCAAACTTAAACGAGCTCGAGCCCAAGCTTGACTAGGCTCGAGCCAACCCTTTGCATGCATTTTTTAATATACTAAATATAAAAAATTTACATAATAATAATAATTGTTATATTAAAATATGCTAAAAATAACTAAATGATATATGTATATTTTATATTATAAGTAAAAATTAGAACATATATACAATAGAGCCATCCCAAGTGGAGCTCGGGCTAGGCTCGGCTTGTTTACACTCTGCATGAAACAGAAATTAAAGATTACAGTACCCATTTGAAAGTGTTGATATTGGCGGTCTCATGGCGGCCCGTCAGCCGACGTTCATTGCCTTCCCCGTATGCAGCAATGTGTTCAGAGTGCCTCAAACCCAACTTTTCGATAGCCTTCTTTATGATCTCGTATCCACCCTCTTCTCTCATCGATTTCGTGCTAAAACATCACGTAACGAGCGGGGTCAAGACTTAAGAAAAAAGTTCATTTTTTTATAGTTTTATTTAGTAGATTTTAAATAATTACCTGTAGTTTGTGTGTGCTCCAGCACCATTCCAATCTCCCTGATGAATAAATAAGTTATATAATTTGTTGTTTTTTTTACAAATATAATTTGAAGAACTTTCTTTATAAAAACTCACCGGAATAGGCTTTGGGTCGAATGAAACGACGACTCCAGCGATCTCAGTTATCCTCTGTTAAAGAAAAAAAAACACATTTTAATCATCTAAACATGTAAAAGTACAACACATCTTCCATCTTTCACCACAAAAACATAAAAAGTTCTCGGGTTACCTCCAGAATGTATCGCGCAGCCCAAATCTCATCACCAGCAGATATACCAACTGACGGCCCGACTTGAAACTCCCACTGCATATCGCTTAAAATGTAAGTTCAACGTGACATACAAATATAATAGCTTAAAAGGAAACAGGTCAAAAATCGCCAATTGTTTATTTCAATGTCATAAACCTTCTACATCTTTTTCTTAAAATGCGCAATCATTTTTCACACAAACTATATTTAAAAAATCCAACCTTTTAGAAATGCTAGTACTTATCCATTTTGACCCGATACATAACCCGACCCGACCCGACCCAACCATTTGTGGCCCGTATTCAAAATTGCGTAGAAATGTGTTTACCTGGCCCGGCATGACCTCACCGTTGATGCCACTAATGTTAATACCAGCATACAAACAAGCTTTGTAGTGTGCATCGACTATATCACGTCCAAACGCCTTATCAGCACCGATACCGCAATAATACGGTCCCTAAATCGCATTAAACCGGTATAATTAAGTGAAAACTAATAACAAAAAATAAAGAAAAAAATGTGTAAATAATATTTATTACTTGAGGCCCAGGGAACCCTCCTTGAGGCCAGCCCAAGGGCCAGTTGATGTCCTTCTGCAACAAGGTATATTCCTGCTCGATACCGTACCTGACACGCATGTTAGAAAACGTTAATACTATTGTACTCATGATTCGGTCGACTTTGCGAAGGGCAAAGTGGGAAATTTACCATGGAACTTCCTTTTCGACTTCGGGGTGGCTAAAGATTTTGGCGGCAGCGTGGCGCTTGTTCGTTGGGATCGGCTCACCGGCTGGAGTGTAAGCATCACAGATCACCTATATTACATGTGAATTAAGAAATATGTATCAAAGGTTTATAAAATGAAATCTTTGTGTAACATTTTAAATGTTAATAAAAGATGTTCTTGAAAATATTTTAATGTGTATCAGTACTGCCCGTGACCAAAAAGCAGACAGTACATCATAAAGAAAACAATTAAATAAAAGTTACAATGATGAAAAATTAAGTTATGTCCTTTCTAAAAGTATTCCCAATGAAAATATTTTTATTTGAGTTAAATGCCATTTTAGTCTTTGTGGGTTTGGTCCATTTTGTCAGTTTAGTCCTAAGATTTGAAACGTTGGCATTTTAGTCCACTGGGTTAACTTCATCAATTTTTTCTGTTAACTAGAAGGGCAATTCGGTCATTTTATATGGCTGAATTGTCCTTCTAGTTAACAGAATTACATATAAAATGACTGAATTGCCCTTATAGTTAACAAAAAAAAATGATGGAGTTAACCAAGTGGACTAAAATGGCAATCTTTGAAACTGTTTGGACTAAAATGGCAACGTTTCAAACCTATGGACTAAACTGACAAAATAACCTAAATCACAGAGACTAAAATGACATTTAACTTTTTTTATTTTCATCAGTTTAAGTTATGAAATAAAACACATTTGTATATAAAAATATAAAAACAAACGGTTAACATAACCAATATAGTTAAACATGTTACTAGTTCAATCCGAGACTGACCCAAATTCGGTTTATGTAGTGTTAGAAATTCATCATTTTGCTATAAAGCCATAATAAACTTAAAAAAAGAAAGGCTTAAAACATACCAAGATGTTGTTTCCACGTCTGAATGGGTCCTTGAAAATAGCTTGAGGACTGTTTCATTCATCAAGATCACATTAATCACTAAGAACATCAAAAACATAGTTATGATTTGAACTATATAAATCATGGGGTCAAATACACACTAGACGATCACTTCGCTGTCCTCGCCAGGGGCTTGACCCGTGCTCGAACCATCATAGTTCCATTTTGGCAGCTTCTTGGGGTCACTCACTGGTCCAGGAAGAGTCTATAAAAAGGACAAAAAAAAGGATCAATTATATGACCAATTGAGCATAAAACACCACAATATGATCATTGAGCATATTCAAACTACTTACTCTTGCTTTGCTTCTAAGGTCCATACCAGATCCACCAATCCTGTATCAATATTAAAGAAGAGAAATCAATAACCGAACCATCAACACAACCGGTCTGGTTAAGTACAGTGGCGGACCCATAAATTATTTGCTGGGGTGCCGATGAGGTTTTCAACCATATTTTCAAGGGGTGCGGTCGGGTTTTTTTTCCTAAAATATACACTAAACTTTTTTTTTTCAAGGGGTGCGGCCGTCCACCCTGACCAAAGGGTAGATCCGGCCCTGGTTAAGTCTTGAAACGCCTTTATTTAGGCCTCGAAGACTAGTTATGAGATGATTGGTCATACTCCATTTTCAAATTTATTTATTTTTTGTATTTTTTTTCATTAAAAAAACTCATACTCAATAAGTTGCTTATTACATATTTACTTCTAAATCATTTGAGTAAAACTAAATTACATGGATGGTCCTTGTGGTTTGGTACAAATTACAAATTTGGTCCATAATTTGAAATTTTTATGGATTTTATCTTTGATGGCGTTGTTTGCTACATCAAGGACAAAACCCGTAAAAGGTTTTGAAATTAGAGACCAAATCCGTAATTTCTCCCGAATCACAACTAGTATAATCTGGCCGATTCGATTACCGATCTAGTTATGAAAACAATGTTCACTACACTATTTAATATTCAAGTTTGTTGTGTAGCTCTAATTATTTAAAATAATATATTACTTAGAAACTGAGTTTACAAGAAATTTGGAAGAACATGAGTGATCTAATGGGGTAATAAATGGTAACATAAATCCAAAATAATCACTATAAAAGTTACAAAAATCCCTAAAATTTGAAAAAAGATTCAAGATCATCTACAAGATCAAGTATGCAAAATTAAAACCCCAGATCACAATGATTCATGTTAACATCCTACCAAACGTTGACTTTTCCCAGATCATATTTGACCACGTCACACATACACGAATAATGAAGATCTAGGTGCTACTAACAACAAATAGTTTGAAATACAAAAACCCACATAGAATCCAAGCATAAAAGATAGATTAATGGTTAAAAACAAGAGATTCAAGAATCTTGAAGTGAAACGTATGAACAAAAAGTCAAAGAAATGTTACAAAAAGTCAAAATGATCAAAGAAACTAACTAACCATATGTATTCAGCAATGATTTTTTTGGTGGAATCTGTGAGGTTGAGATTGATGAGATCATTGAGCAAAGCCATTGTTGTGTTGCAGAAGAGATGAGAGCAAGGAATGAAGAAGATGTGTGTCCCATTTTATAGTGAAACAATCTATTTGTGTGCATAATAAAAATCATATATTTTTTTATTAATTATTAATTACGTTTGTTTGTTAATTTTTAATTATTTTTATTATTATATTCTGTATCTCAACATTTAATGTTCCTAGAAGTAAGGTACATTGTTGGCAGCCATTATTTAAACGGAAAAGGAATAAATGGATGTTTAATGTTTTTTGTAAAATAGTTTTATAAAACTTAAATAGGATGTTTAATGTTTTTTGTAAAATAGTTTTATAGAACTTAAATAGGATCATGATTCATGATAACATGTGGAACAAGTGACAACTCATCAACTAGTAATATGATTATAGGGCTGGCATATCGTGTATACCCGTACCCGATAAGACACGACACGATAAGACACGATACACGAAAGGCCATACACGAACACGACACGATAAGATTTCGTGTCCTTTTTTTCAAACACGAACACGACACGAACACGACACGAACACGACACGATATACACGAAAATTACCTGTTAATACCTGTTAACGAACACTAAAATAATCACATATTTAGAACCTGTTTAGTGAAACAAAACTCGCAAAAAGTTCACAAACAGCTTAAATAATCCATAAATACCGAATACTTAACAAGTTTAAAACAAAAGTCCATAAACGGCAAATCACAAAAGACTTAAATAATTCAATACATCCATTAAAAACAAGTTCAAAGTTTCCAAGTTCCCATGGTTCTCTTCTCATATCTTTAATTCCAACAATTCAAACCTGCACATAATTGTACTCATATTTAGCATTGACAATTGGACATAAATTGAGTAATTTTAATTTATCAAACATTACTTGAAACATTTGGAGTAAGTACCTTTGATTGTTCATTGTTTTTTAGCAACACAACTCGAAGCATTTGGAGTGGTTACCTTAGAATTGTTCATTGAGTTTGAAGCATTTGATTCTCCACTAATATCAAGTGACATTATATCTTCAGTGAGCTCATCCAAATTAACTTCGTTAGAACCTACAAATACAAACAAACATATACTATTAGTGTGATATTATGTTATAAAAACCTTACAAAACTCAAGGAAAAAGGGACATTACAATAATCTCCATATAACCAATCCTTTGTGCATATTAGAGCCTCAACGGTATCTTTACCAAGTGAGCTTCGATGTTCATTAAGAACTCTTCCACTTGCACTAAATGTGGATTCCGATGCGACGGTAGAAACCGGAATTGTCAAAAAGTCTCTTGCCATCCTTGCAAGTGTGGGATATCTAAACTCATTGGCTTTCCAAAAAGTCAAAACATCTAAGTTCGAGTTCCTATCAACTCTTGACTCATCCAAATACAATTGCAATTCTGTTTTTTTGTTAGCTAGAAAATCTTTACTTTGAAACTGATCAAAATCCTAAAAAAGAATTATAAATAATTAGTAAATGAATACATAAAAGATTAAAAGACAACAATTTAAAAAAAAATATATATTAACAAATAAATTACCTTAAGTCTAGCTCTAACTCCAAAGACACTTGTTGAATCATCATCTCCCATTTCATCAACTCCTTTGCTAGCATCTGAAGTACTTGCAACATTTGAAGTTGTAGAAGAACCACCATCCATATTTAACTCGACATATTCATGAAAAGTAGAATGCAAAACCTCATCAACATATTCATATTCCTTGCTATCACGTCCATAAACTTGTGAATAACTCCACTCGATAAAGTGCAATTTGTATCTAGGATCTAACACCACAGCTATGGCTAAAGTAAGACTAAAATCAGACCAATATTTCTGAAACTTTGTCATCATCAAGTCAGCCATGTTTCTCATATACTCGTTGTAACACCTGTGCCTCCACGGCCATCAAACAAATACCGAACCAATGAAATATTATATTTCATACTTGGGATTTGTAAAAATATGTGTATCATTTGCACATATCAATTTTTTGTTCAATTCCAAACTCTAAATCGCTTTCTGGAAGGTTATACGCGCACCGATGCGTAAATATAACCAGTTTAATGCAACAAACACTCCGGAATAGTGACATAGGCTTAACATACCTTAAATAAGCTTTACATAACTTAGAAATAAGTTTTGAAGGCTTTGGTATGGCAAAAACAAGTTAATTCGCTTACAGGGACTAAACTTGACAAACTGCGAAAGTATGCCAATTTAAACTGTAACAGACATTCCGAAACATGACCATAAGTTAAACACACCTTAAATATCCTTTACGTAGCTTAGAAATAGGCTTTGAGGGGTTCGGTGTGCTAAAATAAACTTTTGGCTCATTCAGGGACTAAAAGTGTCAAAAAGTGCACAAGTTTGCATTTTCGCGCATAACTTACGTTCTGAATACATCCGGACATCCAAAAATTTATGTAAGCACTAAAACATTTTATTTTAGTGTTCGGCATAAGAAAAATCCATTCGTCGCGTCATTTGGATCGTTTTTCGCGCTTGTGCGCATTCCGTCGTAATTAAGCGAACATCGCGTTCGTACGACCAAACGAACCAACACCCGACATATTTTTGAGCATGTTTCATGTCCAAAATGTTTAGGCATCATTTTAGGGCCTTAAAGTTGGCTTTACGGGCCTTAGAAGTGTCAGAAATGGCCTTAAACACATGCAGGGACCAAAACTATAATTTCTGAAACTTGGGATCTGACCAGACAGGCCAGGCGGCCCGCGTAAGACATATGTTAATCCTCACGCGGCCCGCGTGCGCCTCCCAGAACAGATAAGTTCGAACAGTCAGCAGTTTCCAGCTGTTTGATCCTCACCCACACATTCTCAACTGCACATTCAGCTCATTTAGACCCATTTTTAGCCACCATAACTTTCCGACACTTGTACGGATGCGATTAAGGCACGATATTCGACAAACGATCTTAACGGTTACCCAAAAACTATAAATACCCCACCCCCCATGCTTCAAAATTACAAGAATTCTGATTTGAGAAGCTCTAAGTTGAAACCATTGTTTCATACCTGAGCTACTTGGATCGGGATTAGCATTCGGGGACCCTTCGTAAGTATTCTTTCGTTCTTTTCCTTATTTTATTGCTTTTCGAGTCAGAAAGTCAAACTTTGTTTGACTTTCAGCGTTGACCAGCTTATGGTCAATGCGAAGTTCGTTTGAACTTCGCAACATGATTGTAATCACGATGGTTATAATCCTTGGGACTATGCCTACTGATTACCACGTTGTCTAGGGTCGTAGGGTAAGCGATCTAATAAATCGCTTATACCTTCGAACCCGACCCAGTTTGGTCGATCATTAGGATCCGACCAAATACATTAGGTGACCCTAGTATAGGGCATAACCTTCCGAGGTTATACCTTATGGTCACATCGTTTAAGTAGTTGTATGATAGGTAGTTTATATGCCTTACGTAAATTACCAGAATACCCTTTTCATGTATAATTGGTAATTAAGCATATGTAACCTAAACTTTTGTCACATAACTGATTATGTAACATGTTTAGGCATATAACACTTGTCATAGGACTAGTTAGACGGTCCGAACGCGTTTCACGCGCACGACGCGTTAAAGTAGCATAAGCTACCTTAATGGGTCGCGATGGGTCGAAAGCACTTAGGTTAGGTTTCATGTAGTATGTAGGCCTTATTAAACCATATCATATGAGTTCCAATACTCATTTGGTTTACCAAGCCTCATCCTATCCGATCTCCCGATTTAAGTCCGGTTTATTTATATAGTTTTAGATTGCCGACTGATTCCGTGCTCCCTCTAGCTTTGTTTGGTTGTTGTTCAAGACTTCTAAGCATTCTCAGGCGAGTACATTATTCCCCTCTTTTACTGTTTTCAACTGTTTTGGGGTGACTCATATGTGCTAAGTATCTTAACAATGATTTCAAGAACAATTACAATGGTTTCAAAAACAATTACAATGTGGTTTCAAGAACGATAACAATGGTTTCAAGAACAATAACAATGGTTTCAAAAACAATTACAATGTGGTTTCAAGAACGATAACAATGGTTTCAAGAACGATTACAAGGGTTTCAAAAACAATTACAATGATTTCAAGAACGATTTCAATAAAGTGAACAAACTTGTTGGTTGTAGTTACATAACCAATGACATTCATTAGCAATGATCAAGCCGACCAGTATTAGGTTATGGTACCATAGGATCTGACAAATCCCGTTATTTTCTATACTCATGGTTATGTGTGGGTATTTTGGGTAACGACTGAATCTGTAATTATTAATTTACCCTTTGGTAAGGGTTTGTTAAGAACGAGAACGAGAGCGAGTTGGAACGAGGAACGAGTCAAAAAGGTTTGAATGTTATTAGAGAATCGACCATAAAGTAGTTTCACAATTAAAACAAGAACGATTTGAACAATTAAAACAAGAACGACTTGAACGATTTTACAAAATGTTTTAACGATTGGGTAAACATTGGGACATGATTTACATTTGATCATGCATTTACACGAAACATAGTATTGGTTTAAACCAAGTTTTACTTCAATACTTTGTTTTGTGCGTTTCACCTATGGTTTAGTTGATGCATTTCACTAGCCATGCATATCATTTTGGTTATACATATTACATGATTTACGTTGGACATGAACATTACTTTGGTGGTTTGGTTTGATTAAGTGATTAAGTAACGATGCGTATGTAATATGATATAAACATGGTGGATACGCCGCTGGTACTTCCTATATATAAGTGTTTGTATGGTATTACATATTGTAGTGTTATTTGAATCATTTCAGTTTGAGACATAGAACATTTTATACAAGTAACATACTTTCCACAAGACATTGATTTACAAACAACTTATCTTATACAAACTCATTTTACATGGTTATTCATTTAATCATGCATTATTCTCTTATTGATACATATCATCTAAACTTATTATTTTTCAAATGATTTACAAAGACAAAGCAAATTACAAGGTTCATGACTAAACATTTTCTTAAACAGAAGTCATGAATCTTATTTTCAACAAAACCAATGTATTCGCCAGCATTTCTTTGCTGACCTCGTTTTCACATATGTTTCAGGTATTGTTGGATGATATCGTTTGATAGAATGCATGCTCACATAGGACTGGACAAGGCCTTAGTGACTCAATAACAATGATAGACTATGTTTAATTTGTGTATTTAGATTTCCAGATGATGTAATTATTCAATGTTTAATAAAACGAAACACTTTTTGGTATCCATGGTTATGAAACATTAATTCTGTTACAACACTCCCCGACGTTTCCGCCACGTTTTGTATGTTACACGTGGTCGGGGTGTGACAGAAAAGATGGTATCAGAGCATTTGGTTATACGGAATTAGGTTATTAGTAATGCTTTGACCTAGTCTATAACCTTCTTAGGACCCTAACGCGAGTTTACTTGCGTTTAGTCATAAAACAATACCGTCACCTATCCTTAGGCGACGACCACAACAAGAACACAATTTTCGAAACCGCTTTGAAAACTAATCATCTGTTCTAGGATGATTGATTACAAGGTTTTGAACTCTCTGTTATATGGTTTTGAACCCCTTTGAGTTTTCAAAATCTCGTCAAGGTTTTGAGTCTTAAATAATGTGAACACGTGCAAACTGGAAGGGTGAATGCCTGTATTCTGGGTTTTCTGTCTAGGCAAGCACTTCGTATATATCTCATCAGACGCGAGACCAGTTGTGCTTACCTGGGAATTCTTGGGATGAGTGTTCACTTATAGGCGAGCATGTCTTCGCGATACATTATTTTTGACCTATTTACTTTGATTAATCACCGGGGTCGTTTGTTGCTTTGTAGTAACAAACAAATGACCACTATCCTTGCTTTCATCAGATTTGTTCATCTTATTCTTTTCGTCAAATTCTCTCACTCGTTTCCTTTCATGTTTCCTCTTTTAGACAATGCCTCCTCGACGCGAAAGCTAGATAGAGACTGCCGAGTTGGCAGAAATCATTGCGCAGCAAATGGCTGCTCAATTCCCAAACCTCTTTGCTCAATGGAACCAAGCCAACAACAACAACAATATTCCATGCAAATACAAGGATTTTAACCAGGCTAAACCACTCAAGTTTAGTGGTTCTGAAGGGGCGACTGGGCTTCTTCAATGGTTCGAGAGCATTGAGAATACTTTCCGCCACGTGCAGTGTCCTGACAATCGCAAGGTCGAGTTTTCTTCGAGTGTGTTTCAGAAGAGGGCTCTCACATGGTGGAATGGGGTTATGAGGGATCGTGGTGCAGAAGTTGCTCTAGCACAGACATGGGCTGAACTTAGGGCCCTTATGATGAGGGAATTCTGTCCTCGTCATGAGCAGCGAGCTTTGGAGAAGGAATTTGATGAGTTGAAGCAAGATAGTGGTGAGCACAGGGCGTATACTGATAGGTTTGAGGAGTTGAGTCTGCTTTGCCCGACAATGGTTACCCCACTCGACAAGGCTATCGAAAGGTACATCGACGGCCTACCTGACTCGGTACAAGACATCCTTACTGGTAGTAGCCCTACCACACTCCGTCAGGCGATCGAGTTAGCTGCGACATTGACTGAGTCGCAGATTCGGAAGAATAAGCTACACAGAAAAGGTGACAAGGGTAAGAAGCAGGGGTCTGACAAGGAGGATAGCAAGAAAGGTCAAAACAAGAAGGGTAAGGAAGGTGAGACGTCAAAGAAATCAAGAAAGCGAAAGGGTGTTCAGAACTTTGCTGTTACAGCACAGACTGCTCAGAACCCGCGGAACCAACCAGCTCAGCCACCTGCAAAGAAAGCATATGCTGGTACCGCACCTTATTGTGCACGCTGCAACGGTCATCACGCAGTACAACAAGCTTGCTGGCAATGCACGACGTGTGGTAAACTTGGGCATTTGGCCAAGGTTTGTCGTTTGGGACAAAATCAGGCTGCTCAGGTTCAAGCTCCGGTTCAAGGGAATGCTGTGAGATTTCCACTGGGTTCATGTTTCAACTGCGGAGAGATTGGTCACTTCCGCCACAATTTCCCAAGACTGGTGAATGCAAATGCTAACGCAAACCCGAATGCGAACGTCAATGTGAATCCAGCACGTGGTCGAGTGTTTAACATCAATGAGGCACTCAATGATGAAGGAGTGAACAATTAGCATTTTGTATTTTCCTCTGGTTGTTATCTTGTAACATTTAAAGACAATGCGGTTGTTATATAAATAAAAATTTATGGTTTTATTTTGTAACTAATGCAATTGTATGAATGTTTGATCCAACCTTATGATGTCAACACAAAGACAAAACTACTCGTGTGGTTCTGTCATTTTTATGATCACTCGTGATCTCCCTAAGAACCTCAAACACTTGTTTCTTTTAAATCTAAAGTATCTTATCGTCTTGCACCGTTCGAGATGCAAGAATTATCAAAACAGCTACAAGAGTTGTCTGATAAAGGATTCATCCATCCAAACTTTTCACCTTGGGGAAAACTCTTGCCCTCTTTGTGAAAAAGAAAAATGGATCTTCTCGAATTTGTATCGATTAACGTAAGCTTGATAAGCTTACCATCAAGAATCGATATCCCCTACCTTAAATCAACGATTTCTCCGATCAACTGCATAGCGTTTCATGCTTTTTCAAGATCGATTTGCGTTTTGGGTATCATCAACATTGTATTCTCGAAGAAGATATTCCCAAAACGGTTTTCTGCATGAAGTATGGCCATTACGAGTTTACAGTCATGCCTTTTGGGTTGACAAATGCTCCAGCCATCTTCAAGGACTTAATAGAGTCTGCAAGCCTTATTTGGATCAGTTCGTCATTGTTAATGACATCTTGATCTATTCATATCCCGAGCCGATCACGATCAACACCTTCGTTGACATTGGAACCCCTAAAGAAGGAACAAACTTTTCGCTAAATCCTCCAAGAGGAAATTTTGGCTTAAAGAAGTTCAGTTTTTGGGTCATGTAGTCAACAAGCAGGGTATTCTTGTGGAATCCATCCAAATTGCTGCAATTAAGGATTTGATTCCTTGTATGCTTTAAATACCCGTGTCCAAAGATAACAAATTTAAAGGTCAAATTAAACAATTATGCGATTATGTGTTATGTGTTTATGTGTTCTCCTCTATGTTTTTGTGTGATACGATTTTCAAATCCTCATAGAATCTTTCATATCTTTATATGAGGGATTCATAGTAGGATATTCAAAAGGTACTACCTTAAATCCTTATGGGCTTCTACGTGGTAGTTAAGACCCTTGGGTTATATAGTACCATTCCATGATTCGATGAGAGACCCTTGAGTGGTCTAGTTAAAAAGATTGATTCACAATTTGGTTAAAAAATGACATCTAGTGATGTAGCTGAACAGACTCCTTGATAGTCTATTTAGATCATTTATTGATTTAATTAAAAAGACTCTATGGCGGTCTAATCACACTCATCACAGGATTGTTCATTTGGTTTTCCCCTACACATTATAAAATAGACTGTGTGAACTATGCAAGGAATTGTCTAATTATGGACGCGTACATAATTATGAAATTTAGTGCATAGAAACCCAGTAGGATTTATTATGTGTAAGAACCGATAGTGACAACAATAACAAAATGAGAACGATGTAATGGAGGTACGGTGGACGCACCAATGACGCTTCATATACTTGTATATAAGTGTCCCTCTTACATTGCAAGCATAATGTTATTAAAGTTACTAGAAGTTCAGAACCCTAACCAATGATGTTCGATCTTTTCAACTTCATGTTTTCAAAGCTCTCACAGGTTTCCTCTAATTAAATTTCGGGACGAAATTTCCTAAAGTAGGGGAGACTGTAACACCTGTGCCTCCACGGCCATCAAACAAATACCGAACCAATGAAATATTATATTTCATACTTGGGATTTGTAAAAATATGTGTATCATTTGCACATATCAATTTTTTGTTCAATTCCAAACTCTAAATCGCTTTCTGGAAGGTTATACGCGCACCGATGCGTAAATATAACCAGTTTAATGCAACAAACACTCCGGAATAGTGACATAGGCTTAACATACCTTAAATAAGCTTTACATAACTTAGAAATAAGTTTTGAAGGCTTTGGTATGGCAAAAACAAGTTAATTCGCTTACAGGGACTAAACTTGACAAACTGCGAAAGTATGCCAATTTAAACTGTAACAGACATTCCAGAACATGACCATAAGTTAAACACACCTTAAATATCCTTTACGTAGCTTAGAAATAGGCTTTGAGGGGTTCGGTGTGCTAAAATAAACTTTTGGCTCATTCAGGGACTAAAAGTGTCAAAAAGTGCACAAGTTTGCATTTTCGCGCATAACTTACGTTCTGAATACATCCGGACATCCAAAAATTTATGTAAGCACTAAAACATTTTATTTTAGTGTTCGGCATAAGAAAAATCCATTCGTCGCGTCATTTGGATCGTTTTTCGCGCTTGTGCGCATTCCGTCGTAATTAAGCGAACATCGCGTTCGTACGACCAAACGAACCAACACCCGACATATTTTTGAGCATGTTTCATGTCCACAATGTTTAGGCATCATTTTAGGGCCTTAAAGTTGGCTTTACGGGCCTTAGAAGTGTCAGAAATGGCCTTAAACACATGCAGGGACCAAAACTGTAATTTCTGAAACTTGGGATCTGACCAGACAGGCCAGGCGGCCCGCGTAAGACATATGTTAATCCTCACGCGGCCCGCGTCCGCCTCCCAGAACAGATAAGTTCGAACAGTCAGCAGTTTCCAGCTGTTTGATCCTCACCCACACATTCTCAACTGCACATTCAGCTCATTTAGACCCATTTTTAGCCACCATAACTTTCCGACACTTGTACGGATGCGATTAAGGCACGATATTTGACAAACGACCTTAACGGTTACCCGAAAACTATAAATACCCCACCCCCCATGCTTCAAAATTACAAGAATTCTGATTTGAGAAGCTCTAAGTTGAAACCATTGTTTCATACCTGAGCTACTTGGATCGGGATTAGCATTCGGGGACCCTTCGTAAGTATTCTTTCGTTCTTTTCCTTATTTTATTGCTTTTCGAGTCAGAAAGTCAAACTTTGTTTGACTTTCAGCGTTGACCAGCTTATGGTCAATGCGAAGTTCGTTTGAACTTCGCAACGTGATTGTAATCACGATGGTTATAGTCCTTGGGACTATGCCTACTGATTACCACGTTGTCTAGGGTCGTAGGGTAAGCGATCTAATAAATCGCTTATACCTTCGAACCCGACCCAGTTTGGTCGATCATTAGGATCCGACCAAATACATTAGGTGACCCTAGTATAGGGCATAACCTTCCGAGGTTATACCTTATGGTCACATCGTTTAAGTAGTTGTATGATAAGTAGTTTATATGCCTTAGGTAAATT
The DNA here is from genome assembly GCA_030545235.1 of Helianthus tuberosus. Classification (NCBI taxonomy): domain Eukaryota; kingdom Viridiplantae; phylum Streptophyta; class Magnoliopsida; order Asterales; family Asteraceae; genus Helianthus; species Helianthus tuberosus. Next base: position 74,214,044 of record CM060436.1, on the reverse strand, counting down.
ACCAGAATACCCTTTTCATGTATAATTGGTAATTAAGCATATGTAACCTAAACTTTTGTCACATAACTGATTATGTAACATGTTTAGGCATATAACACTTGTCATAGGACTAGTTAGACGGTCCGAACGCGTTTCACGCGCACGACGCGTTAAAGTAGCATAAGCTACCTTAATGGGTCGCGATGGGTCGAAAGCACTTAGGTTAGGTTTCATGTAGTATGTAGGCCTTGTTAAACCATATCATATGAGTTCCAATACTCATTTGGTTTACCAAGCCTCATCCTATCCGATCTCCCGATTTAAGTCCGGTTTATTTATATAGTTTTAGATTGCCGACTGATTCCGTGCTCCCTCTAGCTTTGTTTGGTTGTTGTTCAAGACTTCTAAGCATTCTCAGGCGAGTACATTATTCCCCTCTTTTACTGTTTTCAACTGTTTTGGGGTGACTCATATGTGCTAAGTATCTTAACAATGATTTCAAGAACAATTACAATGGTTTCAAAAACAATTACAATGTGGTTTCAAGAACGATAACAATGGTTTCAAGAACAATAACAATGGTTTCAAAAACAATTACAATGTGGTTTCAAGAACGATAACAATGGTTTCAAGAATGATTACAAGGGTTTCAAAAACAATTACAATGATTTCAAGAACGATTTCAATAAAGTGAACAAACTTGTTGGTTGTAGTTACATAACCAATGACATTCATTAGCAATGATCAAGCCGACCAGTATTAGGTTATGGTACCATAGGATCTGACAAATCCCGTTATTTTCTATACCCATGGTTATGTGTGGGTATTTTGGGTAACGACTGAATCTGTAATTATTAATTTACCCTTTGGTAAGGGTTTGTTAAGAACGAGAATGAGAGCGAGTTGGAACGAGGAACGAGTCAAAAAGGTTTGAATGTTATTAGAGAATCGACCATAAAGTAGTTTCACAATTAAAACAAGAACGATTTGAACAATTAAAACAAGAACGACTTGAACGATTTTACAAAATGTTTTAACGATTGGGTAAACATTGGGACATGATTTACATTTGATCATGCATTTACACGAAACATAGTATTGGTTTAAACCAAGTTTTACTTCAATACTTTGTTTTGTGCGTTTCACCTATGGTTTAGTTGATGCATTTCACTAGCCATGCATATCATTTTGGTTATACATATTACATGATTTACATTGGACATGAACATTACTTTGGTGGTTTGGTTTGATTAAGTGATTAAGTAACGATGCGTATGTAATATGATATAAACATGGTGGATACGCCGCTGGTACTTCCTATATATAAGTGTTTGTATGGTATTACATATTGTAGCGTTATTTGAATCATTTCAGTTTGAGACATAGAACATTTTATACAAGTAACATACTTTCCACAAGACATTGATTTACAAACAACTTATCTTATACAAACTCATTTTACATGGTTATTCATTTAATCATGCATTATTCTCTTATTGATACATATCATCTAAACTTATTATTTTTCAAATGATTTACAAAGACAAAGCAAATTACAAGGTTCATGACTAAACATTTTCTTAAACAGAAGTCATGAATCTTATTTTCAACAAAACCAATGTATTCGCCAGCATTTCTTTGCTGACCTCGTTTTCACATATGTTTCAGGTATTGTTGGATGATATCGTTTGATAGGATGCATGCTCACATAGGACTGGACAAGGCCTTAGTGACTCAATAACAATGATAGACTATGTTTAATTTGTGTATTTAGATTTCCAGATGATGTAATTATTCAATGTTTAATAAAACGAAACACTTTTTGGTATCCATGGTTATGAAACATTAATTCTGTTACAACACTCCCCGACGTTTCCGCCACGTTTTGTATGTTACACGTGGTCGGGGTGTGACACTCGTCTTGTGAACCCATACCCTCTTTCAAAGTCAAGTAAGCCATAAAAACATGTGGGTAATACAAGTTTGCAGTTGGATATTTTGTACCCGAAAAAACATTTGTGATATCATAAAACACTCTAAGAAAAGAACACATCTTTCCAATCTTTTCCCACTCTAATGCATTCGGACAATGCTTATAATTAGAATCACTCAATTCTAAATGGCAAAAGGCGCGTCGATAAAAAAGGGCACTATCAAGCATTAAAAAGGTAGAATTCCACCTAGTAACAACGTCTTGCCTTAACCCCTTTTTCCTTTTCAAAGAAAGCAACTGAACACACTCTATAAACTTTTCCTTCCTTTGTTGCGACCCTCTAACATACTTGATACTCTCTCTCACTTTGTAAATACACTCATCAATTTGCTTCAACCCATCTTGCACAGTCAAATTCAAAATATGTGCACAACATCTCAAGTGAAAAAAATTACCCCTAGAAACAAGTGGTAATTTTTTATTTAGTTGTTCTCTTAAAAGCCCAATGAAATTGTCATTAGAAGAAGCATTATCTAATGTCATAGAAAATATTTTATTTTCTATGCCCCACTCTACTAAGATAGAGAACACTTTTTCACACAAAGCAACACCGGTATGAGGTGGTGGCATGAAAGAAAACGATAAAACTCTTTTTTGCAAAACCCATTCTTTATCCATAAAGTGAACTGTAATTGCTAAATACCCATCAGTAGCAATAGATGTCCACAAATCTGAAGTTAGGCATAACCTCCCAGGTGATTCCATAAGCATTTCTTTGACCTTTTCCTTTTCTCTCTTATACATTTTCAGTAAATCAGATTTTACAGTATTTCTAGAGATGATATTGACATCAGGTTGCAGATACTTAAATAAATCTCTAAATCCCTTATAATCAACAAATGACAAAGGTAACTCATGCATAACGATAGCAGCTACAAGCATCTCACGGAACGTACTTTGAGAAAACGTAGTTGACTTTAATTTCGTGTCACTATTTAAAATCATTTGACCAACATCTTTGAAACTAGAACCATAGCAAGATTTTATGTGTTTCGAATGATTCCCCGTACCTTGCTTGCTATCATATATGATAACATGATTACATTTGTTGCACTTGCTTGGAACTTTTCCACCGACTGCTTTCTTTTTAAGTTTAGTGAAGTATTGCCACACAATAGATCTTTCCTTTCGTTGTCTCTTTACTCCTGATTTGTTATCATCACTATCGTTTGTATCATCTACCTCCACCGAGTGAACTTCATCATCTTTCACATCGATATTCATTGAGCTATCATTTTCTAGATCAACTTTGATAGAATCTGACTCCGGCTACAATAGAGAAAACAAATAAAGTTACACAAAAAATAATACCAAACTTGAACCAAAAGCCATAAAAGTTAGATAAACATACACAGGACTTCTTATCCTTCTTCTTTCCCACCTTCTTTTGAGATTCACTCATATTGATGATAAGCTGTGATTCAAAAAAAAAAATCAACAACTCAGATACAGATCACAAACAGAAACAGTCCAGTCACAAACAGAAACAGTCCAGTCCAGTCCAGTCACAAACAAAAAAAAAACAACCTGTTATTTGTTCCAAACAGATACAGATCACAAACAGAAACAGTCCAGTCAAACTTAGATACAGATCACAAACAGTCCAATCAAACTTTAGATTCAGATCTGATATCGGCAAATCTGAAACGATTTTTTTTTTAAATCAACAACTCAGATACAGATCACAAACAGAAACAGTCCAGTCCAGTCACAAACAGAAACAGTCCAGTCCAGTCCAGTCACAAACAAAAAAAAACAACCTGTTATTTGTTCCAAACAGATACAGATACACAAAATAGGAACGGTTTGTGATTCTTCAAAATAAGAACGGTTTGTACGTATGAACAATTCAATCATATAAACATCACAACTCGAAACTACAGTTACAAAAATATCAATGTGTGAATGTGAATCTAACTGAACAATGTGCGGATCTAACTGAACAATGTGTGAATCTAACTGAACAATGTGCGGATCTAACTGAACAATGTGCGAATCTAGCTTACTTTGAACTGCCGGAGTGCGGTGCGTGGTGGATGGCCGGCGGTGGATGCAGGCTGACGGAGGAGGATCTTGATGACTTGATGCCGGTGCGATGGATCTTGATGATGTCGCGGTGGATCTTGAATTCTTGATGATGTCGGCTGCTACTTTGAGAGAGAATTAGGGTTTTCTGTTTTTTTGAACTAAAGAAGGAAATAACATAAGGAATCAGTGATACCGTGGTGTAGGCGTGTACATGTATTTTTATTTAATGAAAAATTTAAAATAAAATCCTTATCATGTCTTAACAGGTAAATAACAGGTATCTGACCTGTTTAGACACGAAAATTAACAGGTTGTTTCGTGTCTACCTGTTTAGTACACGATACCTGTTAAGGTCATACACGATACCTGTTAAGGTCGTGTAGGTTCGTGTCGTGTATTCGTGTATCGTGTAAAAATTGCCAGCCCTAAATATGATCAATATAAAAGATCTTTTTTACTAGAATGGGTATTAAACTAACTTTTTAAAAAACATCATAGCCTAAGGTTGTAAATGATTACAGAAAAGTATAACTTAATGAAAAGACGGTACGTGTTCATATGTTACAAATGACGTATTTTAACATTGAAAGTTGAAATTTTTATGGTTTTGGCGCATAAATAACGAATGGTGTGGCCGACCAAGCAGTCAGATGATTAAAAATCAGTCTTAGATTGAAAATGACGTGGTGATGAAAATAGCATGATCATCTTGTTTAACCAATCTATTTCTATTATATATAATAAATGAGAAGTTTTGGGCTGATGTGGCATCAACTTAGAGCCTCCTAGGATTGTTTTTGGCGGGAAAACATCTTTTTTTTTTCACAAGTGAAGCCCCATTTCACTACTAGGGATGAGCAATTGGTATAAAATACCGTCCCGATCCCGATCCCAAATTTTTTCGGTACCGGAAACGGTATCCACTTTTTGGCATTTTCGGTATCGGTACGGTATCGGTAAAATACCGAATTTTACCCTCAAAATACCGATACCGCACCTTACCGACATATTTCGGTATTGGTGTCGGTACCAAGTTTACACAAAATTCGGGATCGGTATTTTTCAGGATCGGTATTTTTCGGTATCGGGACGGTATTGGTATTTGCTCATCCTTATTCACTACCCAAATCCGACCATCTAATACGGATCCATATATAAACCTAAACAACACGCTTTGAATGTATACGAAAAGTCCACATGATTCAATAGACTTATGAATTAGTTTGTGAGTTTCTTTCTTAAAATCAATATTCCACAAATGTTTCCATATGATAATATATTTATTGAAAAGAAACTTTCTGCAAACGATGGATTATGAAGGAAACAAAAGATTTTCAAAATTGAATTGATATAATCAACATCGCTCTGATACCACATGTTGATTATATCTTTAAACATGGGTTAAAATCATAGAACCCTAATCATGTTTATTCAAGACTTACATAATTATGAACATGAAATTATAGGCACTTACTTATGGGAATCATTATCTTCGCAGACGATGATATGATTCCCGTTATGATGCCTTAGTCTTAATGGGATGATGAGAGAAAGTGTATTTCTGGTGTTCTTAAAAGAGTTCTTTATATAACTATTTATAAACCATGACTACTATCACTAATGATCCATAATTATGATCATAAATCATGGTTGGTTAATAACTCTTGGTATTCTCTCTATTAAAGGCATCTAAAGGGAAATCGTAAAGTCACTTTAACTTATAACAATTACTTCCATCAAGTAAATGTTAGAAACTTGTAGTTGTGTCATATTGGCAACGCTACTCAAATGATCCGTTGGGCCATATGAACGGGTTATTTCTAACATAAAGAACCATATTTGATGCTTTTCTTTGAAACTCTTTCCAAGCTAATCATCTCCAAATCTTAAACGACGATTCCACCTTCGTTGTACTTATACACGTAACTTAGGCCCCTCACTTATACTACAAACTACCAGGGATGGATAATCTGCCCTGATCGAGGCATGATTACTCAGTTTTAAACTACACTCACTAGATCATTAAGAGGGATTCGAAAGTTGTCACTATACGTGCTTGCAAATGTTATGACAAGTAGAAAAATAACCAGAAAAACATTTTATTTATGTAGTCCGAGCTTAAAATAAAGGCTTGATCTAGCTCAAGTTGACATTTTTCTACTTTACTTGATTAAATTACGCCTTAGTAGCAACACAATTCTCTAGATCGATGGAATGTTCAATTAAGCATTAGGCGTGCCGCGTGCAACATACAAGTATTCTACATATACGTAATCATAAAATACATATAACAAAATGATAAAAGTACCCTTAAATAATGTTTAATGTATAACTTATTTATTAGGAGTTCTGAAAATTTTACAATTATTTAAAGTTCTAACATGAAGTCAACCCTTTAGACCACCCGTAAAGGGCGTGTTTTTTTTCAAAAATTCGCCCCAATCACGCCGGATTTCGCCCCTCGACCGCCCTCCTGGGCGTGTTTCAGCATGATTTCGCAAAAAAATCCCCCTCCAGCGTGATTTAAAACACGCTCAAATGGTATTTTGGTGGCCAATCAGATGTATCCCACTTTTTCTTGACCAATCCCCTTTTTTTGTTAGTTTTTGTTTTATTTAATTCTTTAAACCCCTTTTTAACATAATACACACATCCCCACTACACCCATTTAAGAAAAAACGCCCAATAATGCCCCTTGCTGACTAGAATGCCACATGAAGGAAAACGCCCAAAGGTGGGGGCATTATTCACCCTTACCACTACGCATGGTCTTATTATAAAATATCACAAGTTATAGACTGTTAGAGTATTAATATAAACTATTTTGTTATTGGTTATTATTTATGTATTTTATTATTACTTGTATTTTCACTTATATTTTTACATTAAAAAATATTATTTATGCTTGTTCTATTATCATGTAATAGTTGCAATTGTCATATCAATTTTAATTTAACTTAATTATACCTATTATAAAGCAAAGAAAAGATAAATTATAAATGAAAAATAAAAGGGTAAAAGATACAAATATAAAACTCATGCAATTAAAATATTATATAGGGGTAATTCGTTATCCCTAAAAAAAATTATTTGAATCTTATTGACAAATATTATATTTTTTTTAACTTCAAATTTCTTTTATTCCATATCGTCTATGGGACTTGAACCCAAGACCTCCCTCTCCCATCAAGTCCCAATCGAATAATCAAACACAAGAACAAGAACGAATGGAATAACTCTCCAAGAACTTTTATTATAACCAAGAAAATATAACTCAAAAAACTTGATTACAATAACTCATAAAACCATAACTTGGTTTTTCTCTTCTCTTGTCTCTTAATAATGTCTAACCCTACCTTGGTTTATATAGGCTACCCCTAACTTGGTGACCAAGACATTACCAAATAACCTTAACTTGGTAACCAAGACATTACCAAATATAATTATAATGTAATTAGGAAACTTAACCAATTATGACCAACTTGTCAACATTGATCCCTCAAGTTCACCCACTTGTGACTTGAACTCCTTTGTCACCCTTTCCCATCACCGACTTGTGATGAGTCGGGAATTACCGCCAACAATCACCCCCTTAATTTCCGACTCGAAATAAGTAGGCTCTAACATGTCTTCTTTGTCTTGATTCTCATAGAACACATCTTGATCTCTAGCTGTGTTTTCCGGCTCATTCCTAGCTCGAACATTCTTGCGACCTTGTACTTGACTAGTCTTTTCTCCACGACTCGTCCTTTAGTCATAAGAACTCGCACCACCATTAACTCGGCTGCGATCTTGAGCAAACACTCGCTTTCTTGGATCATTAAATGTACTTCCTTGGGTTTGAATCCATTGCTTAACCTTTTCTTTGAATTCTTGAACATTTTTCTTTGGACTTTGAATTTTGAATTTTGGGTTTCTTCATTAAACTTGGATCTTTGAGAAGATTCTGACTCGTACTTGCCGTATCATCTTTCAGTTCACCTCTTTGTAGATCCCTACCCGTAAAATTCTTTATTCTAGTCATGTTATCTTGTGTACCGGAACTTGCTATCTTGAGGTTGATCTTGTACAAACGGTTCTTGGTCCTTGTCACCTTCATCATAAGTTTTCCTGTATCATCATGAATGGTTAGCAAATCACGTTTCATGTGAATGTCGCATCCACCTTCCGTTGCCTGACCAAGGCTTATGATATTGCTTTGCATACTCGATATGTAGTAAACATCGGTTAACAGGCGCTTCTCCTCCGTTTTCCCTTCAAGTAATACCGATCCCTTTCCCCGTATATCAATACAAGATCCATCTCCAAACTTCACCTTTCCCGTGACTCGTTCATTAAGTTCAAAGAAATAAGCTTGATTACCTGTCATGTGATTCGATGCTCCGTTTTTGAGATACTAAGTGTCTTTCTCCATTGGCTCAGTCTCAAAACGTTTTGGATTCACCCATTATTCATTTAGAAAAACCATCTCTTGATCACATCTCATCATGAATAATGATGGATCAAAATCATCGTTTTTAGCTAAGTTAGCTTCATCTGGTTTCTTCATACCATCCGGACATCCTGACGCGAAATGACCAAATTTATCACAACGGTAACACTGAACCTGTGATCTATCTTTCCTTCCTTTTTGGCGATCATTGGTTCTTCTTTGACCCGTTTGCTTTGACCCATGATCTTGACCATCTCGGCTTTGACTTCCATCTTGGTCCTCATCATCCTGGTCTTGACGTCTGCCTCGGTAACTTGAACCGCCTCGCCCACGCCCCCGCGTATTTTCATAGGATTTAGATTTTGAGGAAGACTCACCATTGGCAAACATTAGATTACCTGGATTTTATGCTAAAGACTCGATACCCTTAATCCTGTCTTCGAACGTCTTCAGTCTACCGATCGCTTCCTGAAACGTCATAGTCTTCAAATCTGCAAATTGTTCAATTGAAGCTACATGTAACACCCCGTGTTTTCAGGGAAGTCAAAGTCAAAGTCAAGGTCCAAGTCAACGACCGACTTCGCGCAGCCGATTAATAATAGATTTCTTTTATTTTAGCTATTATGTGGAGTAAGTGTCTATAACTGCAATAAATCGACGTATATTAATCGCTATTCGAATCGACCTACGACTGTGAACCATAGGAAGTAACAATGCGATAAAGTTAACTAAACGATAATCAAACTATGCTAATCAAATCGACATCGAATCAAACCACAACTCGAAATACGCATTTGGAATATTGATTATACGTGTGTGTGTGCCTTACGTGTTATATGTGCATGTTATTTATGTGTGTTGTGGTAATCAATCGAAACGCAATCGAACTTGAAATGCAATCGAACTCAATCGACATCGAACTCGAATCACAATCGAATTATGATAATAAGTGGAGAAAGGATAGTGCACGATATGAGTGGTTGAGAGTAAAAGTAATTTGACTAGGAAACCCTATCGTATCGAACCGCTCGCAACCGAAATTGAAATATCAAAAATCGTCGCACCGAACACTCGAAACGTGCAACCGATCGATCAGGCTACCAGCCGATCGAACAGCCAGCCGAACGGACTGCTGTCCGATCGGACAGGCTGTCCGATCGAGCTGCCTGGCCGATCGGCCAGCACTTTCCCCATTTGGTATCCTATAAATACCCCTGTCATTGTCATTCTTTCCACTTTTGGAAACCTCTGTTCGACCAGCACGCTTAGTTCATCCTTTTCGCAGATTCCTCTCGATTCCGGTAAGATTTCGTCCTAAATCTTGTACTTTCTTGATCTACACGCACTCCTACACCTTTCTATCTTTCAAATCTTAACTTTTAACCGTGAAATCATCAAGATTCAAGTGTTCTAGGATGATGTCATCATGGGTTCTTGAAGAACTTCATGTTTTGGCCTCAATCTACCAAGAATAACTCGGATCTAGCCGATTTCCACATAAACAAACAAAGATCTCTCATAGATCTAAACATATACACGGTGAGAAGGATTGAAAGATGGATTTTCCAACTTTCTTTCAACTCTTTTTCACTCGATGCCTTCAAACCGATAGAAACGGAGCTTGTGCCGGCTTACAAATCACTCCGGTGGTTCGCGTGGCTCAAGATCCGGATTCTATCCACGAGGTTAACCGATTTCGGGTTAAACGTTAAACTCCGTTTCGAACAGTTCACCAGCCGGATTTGGGTGATTCCTGTCCGACCAGGGGAACCAAGTAAGGACGAGGAATGTTGTCAAGATACCTCAATAAGACGACAAACAAACAGAACAACCAAGTGTTAGACGAATAGGCTGATCAGGTCAGGGTACTGACCGATCGGACTGCTGTCCGAACGGACAGCCAGCCGATCGGACAGTCAGCCGATCGACTGGCCAGCCGATCGGCTAACACATGGTCCCACACTTAATCAATTTATTTTGAGGACTAGTATTGAACGAACTGTTGTCCGATCGAACTACTGTCCGAACGGATTACTCTTCGGATCATGAGATACTATACTTCAACACTTAATCGATCTTTCAGCATGTTCGATGCACTAGGAGTGCCACCCGATCGAACAGCCGTCCGATCAGGTGACACCCTGCTGAGGACTCGTCATGATTGTTCATGCATGTTGTCCGATCGAACAGCATTAGTGTTCGATCGATCAACTACCCGATCCACTGCACCATACTTTGCTTTTCATTAAAGTTGTTGACCATTGTTGACTTGCCAACCGATCGGTCAGCAAGCCGTATTATTGCGTCACTTGTTGACCTGACCGATCGAACACCTGTCCGATCCAAAGCAAAACACTACAATTCATTTGAATACCTAACCGATCAGGTTGCCGGCCGATCGCCCGACCTGAAGGGTAAAGGTACTTCAATGTTTTCAAATGCTACAACGAAAACTTCAAAAGTCAAGCCATCATACACAAACACATCTTTCTCAAAGGAAGAAACAATCCACTCGAACAGCCATCCGATCGGCCTACCGACCGACCGGATAGCGGGTCAAACAGACTCTCAACCGAACGGTCAGCCGTCCGATCGAACTACCGTCCGATCGACCAGTTGTCCGACCCTCCAACACTTGTTTTCCGTTTTACGCGTTGCTTATCGTTATGCTATTAATCCATTCAGGCTAACTTTACTCGCTAAGCGCTCCCTTCAATCCATCAACCGCTGTGAGTATACCCGATCCCCTTGAACGCTAACCGTTAATGCATGTTATACGTGGCTTATGAATGCTTGTTTGTTATGTTTACACATGGAATGCTATCTACCTGCCTTAGCAACGATAGTACTATAGTTTGGACTCAGCACCCGTTCGCGGGGGTTGTTAAGGACAATTACTTGCATGGATTACGGTGGTAATCATGTATTGCGAACTGCCTCGGGCAGTCAACCCGTAGTCATTGGTATCGATGGATCTATGTCGATAACTAACGTGCTTCATTTCACTATGTGTACGTGCTGGTTACGCGTAAACGAATTCGAACTTTATATGCTATTATCAAACTTGTATGCTCACCTTTACATTTTATGTATTGACTTTATTTTAACGTATGTGACAGGTGCATAGGATGCACACATGTTAGGATGTTGAAGCTAGAATAAAGCTTTAGAGCCCAACAAATAGTTGTCTGTAGTAAATGGATCAAGGGTCTCTAGAAGCAGATAAACAATTGCTCTATTTAAATCTGAGTTGTCGGAACAGAATTATTTGCCTGGTTTTTATCTGTAATAATTTGTTTACTGTTTGAGACATGGTATGGGACATGTTAATTTAAATTGAATAGTAATGATAATTGTCACACCCTGGCTTTGCGGAAGCGTGGTTAATTTTGGTGTGACTTCTTAATACCATAGCTTAATCATAACAAAGCTATATGAAATAAAATCATGCAAGATCATCCATTCGATTAAGTTTTAAACCAGAGTAACATAACATTGTCTTAGAGACTTACAACATCGTAACATAAAACATTGTCTTGAAAAACATAAACATTAACATGAAATAAACGCAGTTTAAGATTTGTGACTTGTCCAGGAAAGAGTCACATTTCCTAAACTGGGATGACCTTGGAACCCTTATGCAGCGGGAAAACATAACATACCGCGCCAGATCTTTAATTTCCTGAAATACATGTAAGTTGAAAAATCAACAATAATGTTGAGCGAGTTCATGTGTAAGTGAGTAAGTAAACCTTTGTGAGTATAAAAATAGTCTTGGTATGTAGCAAATAAGGGAATTGAGATCACCAATGGTTTGCAAGGCCACTGATATATGTGAAGTGCAAATAGGGAGACTCAAACCTAGCAGATTTCGCCACGGCATTAGTATGTGGACAAAGTCACCCCAAGGTCCGTTTCTAGTTTGGCCTGGGGCTGGGCTCGCTACACCCAGATAGATCTACCGCTCCTGTCCCTCGGTCCCGACATGAGGACTAATGGCCTCATATTGCTCCTACCCACTCACATGATCTAAGTAGTAAACCTCCTTACGCTAACCATACCGTGTATAAAGTACTTGTAATCAAAGTAACATGTATTTCACCCCCGCAGTTAAGAAAACTGAAAACAGTTAGAGAAAAGGGGGACATGAACTCACAGTGAAGCGTCTCTACCAAGTATCTCCTGCTCACGCAGCTGTGTGACGACCTACACGTACTAATTCTATTAGACGGACGGCCGTGCCTTAGCTTTATAGTTTAAGTCTTTGGGAAATAGTTAGACAACTATTTCGTGTTTACATTCAGTGTATACTTGGTAGTTAATCTCCTTCCCAAGGATGGGGGATTCAATACATGTGCGTTCAAATTAAATCATTAAGTCTCACTTAATATATATTCATATTTCCAATTCCAAAATATAAGTATTTTCTCAAAAATATTATATTTTCATTTCACATAATTTTCCTCCAATAATACGTTGTTAGAATACGCGTTCAAAAATATTTCCGTAAGTGCGTAAGTTACGTTTTAACAATCGAGTGGTAATATAATTACCGATGTAACTTATATATTTATGGTGAAAGCGTTCGTATTAATTTGGATTCGTTAACGTTCGTAAATATTATTTTTATTCTAAAAATAATATTTATGTATTTTCACAAAATAATCATAAACAGTGTGTGAAAAATATATATTTATCACGTTAAATTTTGTGAAAATCCCACCTCCGAATATTTAGTAAATAAAGTCATGGCGAAATTTATATTTTGAAAACATGTCCAAAAATAATTCTAACACTTGTAGTGTAAATAGTTCTAAGTGTTAGGTTTTTAGAAAAATTTCGCCAGAGTTTCCTCTGTAACTGGAGGTGGCCACGCTTTCAAGCGTATCATTTTCTTTTATAAACCAAATCAACAATCTTCTTATCCAATCAAAACAATGTCCAAAACAACAAACTAGTCACAATATATATATAAATCGCATAAAGTTTCATGAACTTGTGATTTATCCAAACTGTGAAGTAAATCTCATTACTTTTAGTGGATCTTTATGTAAAACAATCCGATTTTGTAAAAACCTCGTTTTTATGGAAGTTTTGTCTTTACAACTTCTCGTCATCTTTTTCAAAAATAGTTATTTTGTCGAAACTGGTGTTACACAAGTGTTTACACACTTGTGTGTTCTAAAAACCATTCTTGTTAGTGTAAGATCCATTTTTAGAAAACATGATTTCTTTGACGCTTGGTCCTTTGAAAATACCACTTGCAGATACGTAGATCTGCTAGTTTTAAACACTATTGTGCAAACTAAAACACTTTTACACAAGTTAAATTGCTTTTACACAAGTCATGATTCGTGTGTGGTAGAGCTTCACCTTTTAACCCCTTTTACTTCTAAAATAACCTTATGTCATGATCCAAGAACATGACTACACCGGGTTAAACGATGATCCGAGCTACCACAACATAGATCGGGTCTAAATAATCACAAATTTCAATTACAACAACATTTACACAACACATGAGCTTTTATCCAACACTTATAGCATTTTTAGTAGACTTTAAAGTATCATCTTGTAAGATTTCGAGTTTTAACCGTTACAAATCGTTTTAACCACATTAGAATAGTTCAAGAAGGTGATTTAAGCAACATACCACTAGCTCGAGGCTAGGGAAGAATCTATGCAAAAAATGCGTGGATAAAAGCAAAGTAGAGAGGTCCTTCGCCTTCCGTTTGCACCAAGCCTCCTAATACGTGACCCTTAACACTTGTATGATGTTGGAATGGCTTGATCAAGACTCGAAAATATGATGGGTGGGGGTGGGGTGTTCGGCCGAGAGCTCTAGAGGGAGAGAGGAGTGTGTGAGTGTTGTGATGAGTGTGATGAATGATCATGTGGGTTAAGCTAGCATCTTATAGACAAAGTTTAGGGTGATTAACCATTGGACACTATGTCCCATAGATATTAAGCAAGGATGATTAATTTAATCATCATAGTACAAGGTATGTCCCCTAGGGGACCGAATTCGGTCAAGAGGGGGGGGGGTCCTTGGTTCGATTTCAACTAGACACTAAGTATATAGTTAGCTTAAACCAAGTTAGTTAAGTGTTTAACTTAGTTACTAAAGTGTAGTGTGTTACAACGGGTGTTAGGGTATTCAGGGACCCTAACTGGCTCAGAAAAAGATAAACAATGAAAATAACAATATTTTCATGTTTCGGGTATAGTCCGGTTGTTCGGTTGGATAGTAATCCGTTAAAGTGCTTAACAAAGCTTTAAAGTGTCGTTAATACCCTTTTAGTGACACAACTCATTTCTGACACTTTGGAAAGTGTCTAGTGTTATTTTTCTCATGTTTTGGCACTTTATTAGTTAGCTAAAAGCTGAATTATTTTGTAAAGTGCTGAGTTTTGTACTTAGAGTACGTTTTAGGCACATCCAGTCATTGTGACTTATTCCTAGAGACGCAGTTCTACAACCCTTGTATCCCTACACTCACCACTAGTGTAGCAAAATATTTCAGGCTCTTACAGGCCTTTAGAGGCAGTGTTTGCCTGATGCTGGCTTTATCAGCATGTTCAATAGGTTATCCGTTATAGTGCTACTGTGCTTTTTGTGCATCATGTTTGTCACTAAGGTTCAGTCATGTAAGTAATGTAGTGACAGCAAGCAAGTATGATGCAAGTAAGTGCATGTATCAGTATTCAAGTAGCAGTTTATTCACAAGTTCAAGTAAGCACAGTAATTCAGCAGTAATTAATTACTAATTAAGTCGTACGGATACCTGGTTTAGTGCGGGTTGTCACAATAATTGTTATGGAAACTTCTGGACAATCTGTTTCGCTCAGTGCCATGCCCCGATGTTTCCGCCATCGGTTGGGGTGTGACACTACAAGTGGAACATACTTTGCTAGAACAGAGCCTAATAACTTTCTGGTAAGCTTTCTGTTTTCATAGGTGGTTCCCAAACTGGCTGCCTTGGTAACCAACTGACTTATTCTGCCCGCGAAAGAATCAACTGTCTCTGTTTCTTTCATCTTTAAGGATTCGAACTCATTTTCCAGTTGCTCAAGCTTTGCCTCTCGAACCTGTTCAACCCTAACATACCGTGTCTTCAACGCTTCCCAAATTTCCTTTGCAGTCTGAAACTGAGCTACTTGAAACACGAGCTCTTCGGGTATTGCTTGAAGTAGAAGTGCAACTGCCATGTCATCCTTTTTGGCTTCTACCTCTTCTTCATCTGGTTCTAAAGCTTTTTGTATTCCATAAACCTTGAATATCGCTTTGATACGAATCGCCCAAATATTGTAATTAGTTTCTGTTAACACTGGACATTATAAACTTGTGGTACTTTGATCCTTAACCACAACAGGTGGTGGTCTGTTCCCGTCCGTCATTGATTTCTGAATAACTTTTCAGAACCGAACGCGTTTGCTCGCAGAAACCCGGTCATGAATACCTCTCGAAAAATCCGGATAAAAAAAAGTCCTGAATTGAACCCGCTTGTTCAACCCAGACAACGTTTAATAGTTAAACCACAACTTAGTCTAAACCAACAAAAAGAAAAATAATAAAAACCAACTTTTTTTTTGGACGCTGTTTCGCAAAAAAAAAAAAAGGAAAACAATAAATTGTTTTGATTTTTTTTTCTTTTTTTTTGGTATACAGTGCCAACAAAACTCAACCAAAAAGTCAAAGCATCTTATTTGACCAACCAACCAATCAAAACTAAAAACACACTATAACCCAACTTTTTGTGTCACGTAGAGAACAAAATCGGAAAACAGCGGAAACGTCTGGCCAACAAAACACACTGCTTTTTTTATTTAATTTCGAACAAACTTACGTACCATACGGTTTGTTCGATCGGCCGTAGCGGCAATGACTGAACTCGACTTAGTTCAATCGGTAAAACACGGCAATGAAGGCGATGTTTACTTCCGGCGACGGCGGCTACTTCCTACGGTGGCGATGTATTTGATTAAGGTTCTTGAACTTGGCTCTGATACCAATTCAAGTCCCAATCGAATAATCAAACACAAGAACAAGAACGAATGGAATAACTCTCCAAGAAATTTTATCATAACCAAGAAAATATAACTCAAAAAACTTGATTACAATAACTCATAAGTGGAGAGTTCAAATGAGAAGAATTTTTTTGTAAGAAGAAAAAAGAAGAAGTTTCAACCAATAAGAATGTTTCATTTTACTTCATTTAATATTTGCATTTAATTTTAATATAAGGGTATATTGGTAAACTTACATAAATCATTAATTTGTAACTCTTTTTCAAAATATATACTTTTTCCAAATTAAAAAAACAACTTAATTTATAGTGTAGAATAAATTACTCGTTATATAGGATAAATTACGAGTTGTGTAGGATATATTTCGAGGTGTGTAGGATAAATTTCGACTGTGTAGGATAAAATTCTGTAATGTGTAGGGTATATGTAGGAAAATTTTGATATGTGTAGGTTTTGTAGATTATATATAGGATAATTAATGATTAGTTGATTAATTAATTAAAGAGAGAAAAATTAATGATATGAGTTATAAATGAAATACTATTTTACTAATATGCCCTTTTTTCTTTTTCTTCTCATATTAAATTTCTTCTCAAATGAACCTTCTCCTAACTCATAAAACCATAACTCGGTTTTTCTCTTCTCTTATCTCTTAATAATGTCTAACCCTACCATGGTTTATATAGGCTACACATAACTTAGTGACCAAGACATTACCAAATAACCTTAACTTGGTGACCAAGACATTACCAAATATAATTATAATGTAATTATGAAACTTAACCAATTATGACCAACTTGTCAACATTGATCCCTCAAGTTCACCGACTTGTGACTTGAACTCCTTTGTCACCCTTTCCCATCACCGACTTGTGATGAGTCGGGAATTACCGCCAACATCCCAAGGTGTTTAGAGGCTTTGTCTTTGTCAATGGACTACCACCCCATTGGTTGACAAATATTATCTATATATATATTAATTTAGGCGGAAAAAGACAATTTAGTTCACCCTATGTGTAATTTATATTATTATATTATATAGTATGGGTTGAGTTATAATACAAAGAGTTTAAAAATAAGAAGGGTAAGAAGTCATCAGAGAGTGACAAGTGTCATAGGAGGAATTAAATGGAAAGGTTAATTTTGTCTACAAGAGGAAAGAGAATATGCACATGCAAGTCACATGTTATTTCCCCCCAATTTTTAAACGTCCGTAACTTTTTTATAGATCATTTGTTTTTAAAAAAATTATACCATAAAATCGAGCGTTTTTTTATCTTTAATATGAGTACCATATTGTTATATTTTTCAAAAAAAAATTCAAAAACCCAGTTGCATATTACACAATGGACATGATGTAAAACACAATGTAAAGTAGATAAAAAACACAATCAATGACAACAGATAAAGACACAATGAACAACATACTAAAACACAATGACCATAACGTATAACACAATGGCGATAACATATAACACAATAAGTATCAGACTAAATAAAAACACAATTGATGACAACATATAAAAGACACAATTAATGACAGCATATAAAAGACACAATGGAAAACAAACTAAAAACACAATACACAACAAACTAAAACACAATGAACAAAGATAATAAAAAGAATTGAACAAATTATTAAAACACAATGGACAACATATTAAAACACAATGAATAACATATTAAACACAATAACCTGAACTAATAACACAATTTATAGAAAACCCAAATATAACACCATCTTCATTGTGTCATATATTGTGTTATAGGTTCTTATAAAAACGCAATTGATAGAACCCAAATTAACATTGTGTTATAGGTTTTGATAATAACACAATGGACATGATGTAAAACACAATGTAAAGTAGATCAAAAACACAATCAATGACAACAGATAAAGACATAATGAACAACATACTAAAACACAATGATCATAACAAAATAACACAATGGCGATAACATATAACACAATAAGTATCAGACTAAATAAAAACACAATTGATGACAACAGATAAAAGACACAATTAATGACAGCAGATAAAAGACACAATGGAGAGCAGATGAAGACACAATGGAAAACAAACTAAAAACACAATACACAACAAATTAAAACACAATAAACAAAGATAATAAAAAGAATTGAACAAATTATTAAAACACAATGGACAACATATTAAAACACAATGAATAACATATTAAACACAATGACCTAAACTAATAACACAATTTATAGAAAACCCAGATATAACACCATCTTTATTGTGTCATATATTGTGTTATAGGTTCTTATAAAAACGCAATGGATAGAACCCAAATTAACATTGTGTTATAGGTTTTGATAATAACACAATGTATAGAAACTCTACCGACCAAAACCCAGTTAAAAGACACAATGACCTGAACCTTTAACACAATGCAAAAAAACCCAGTAAAAATGAAATTTTTTATTTTATTTTTATATGATAATATGGTACTCATATTAAAGATAAAAAAACGCTCGTTATTATGGTGAATTTTGTTTTTAAAACAAATGTCGTATGAAAAAGTTATGGACGTTTTAAATCGATGGGGGAATTGGCATGTGCCTTGCAAGTGGAGAGAGAAAATCCATCAATATAGGATTCTCTTTATGCACTTCTATTATCTTCTTTTCTCTACAACTAATCTCAACCCTCCAAATCTAAGATCAATGGATTAGAATCCTTCTTACCCTTTTTACTTATTTTATCCTTTGTATTTGATCCTAACCCATATATAGTATAGACATAGATATAGATAAATAATAAATTAGCTAACCTTGTCGAACCCATGTTTTGAATACAAAATTAAGAAAACATGCAGAGCTTAAACTCTGTCCAGTTTGAAGGAATAGAATTAGCTCCAGCCCTAAAATGTAGATAAATGTTGATTTAAATTCCGTTCAACAGAAACGTTTTTAAAAACAATAAAAGTATACTTTAAACTTCTCTTTTGAAGTTTTTAAAAACAATAAAAAGTATACTTTAAACTTGTCTTTTGAAGTTTTTAAAAACAATAAAAGTATACATTAAACTTGTCTTTTGAACGAGAGTTTCTTTTAGTTTGAAAGTTTGAAAATGAGGTTAAAAAAAGTTATCTTATTTTCTTTTTTTAAGCATTGATTGAATACCTAAAAGATAAACTATTATAAACGACTTGGTCTATGTATTAAAGAAAATAGAAGTATTTTTATTTTAAATGCAAACGTGATTGAAACAAATATTAAAGATTGTCGAAAAAGTTAACAAAAAAGTTACAAAAATTATATAATTGTTATTATAAAATCATATATAAATACGTAGTCATCGTGGGTTTCCGTGGATACGGTCGACAATTCTTGTCAATCGAAATCCGTCCCTACGTGTGAATTAAGTTTGCACTCATCAGGATCACTTCGTCAGCAATGCAATGTTTATTCATCCAACATCACCTTAGAGTCACGTTCGTTAGTTGAGCTCTATTGTTATTGTGGATGTGATATACATTCACTTATGTATTTTTGAATGGAAAACTAAACTACTACTAAATACTTCAGTTTACTACCTAAAACGGAATTTGAATCCTCATCATTTGAGAGGAACTATATTTTAATAAACACTTCGATATCATTAAGCTTCAAGCTAATTAACTTATCTGATAACAAGAACTGTGTATGTGTGTAAACGTTTTAAAATATATATATGTTATTAAAAGTTTTACCCTAGTCAAAGTTTTAAAGTAATTTGTAAAGTGTGTGGTGCTTTAATTGTATATATTTGACTATTTGTATAGAGTATTCATTTGAATCTCTCGTTCCCCACCATCTCCAAAGATTAGGTGTAGACTTAATGGTTTATAATTTTATTAATAAGATTCCCCAATTAGAATATCCCCTTCTTTTTTTCTTTTTTACTTTTCCATTAAGGTATTTTGATTATTATCATTTTAATTAATTAAGTCGTTGTTTGTTAGGTCATTCTGTAAGATTAAATATATTATGTATTAATATTTAATCTGTAGCCATTATAATCATTAACATAATATAGATCAAAATATATAACAACCTATTAAATTTAATCTGTAGCCATTATAATCATTTACATAATATAGATCAAAATATATAACAACCTATTAATATAATTAGTTGGTAATTGTTGATGGACCATATCACCCTTATTAACTAATTAGGTTTCCTCCTGGGAGCTTATATAAGGAGAATTATGTGGAGGTTAAGGGGTTAGATAATTACACATTAGAAACACCCTATTAGTCATAACATCACATTCGACCTCCTCTCCTAAGCCGATACCCTTTTCGGTTTCTCTAAGTCCCCATCATCAGTCAGCACCCTAAGGAGGAACCAGATCACGATGACAAGCATGTCGAACTCCATTACTGGATTCTCCACTGCATTGAATGCTGTAACATGTATGTTTTTATGTTTTCCATTATGATTAAACAGAACTGAACCAACACATTCCGCATATTTGATTAGAATCTTGAAATTCTACAAAACTGGCACTTTTTTTACACTTTTTATTTTCTATGTGAAAAGAAGTATCCTTTAACACTAATTTTCTTTGAATTACTTCATCTTGAACAATTCACATTAAGAATTTAATAAATTAACTATTAAACTATTAGAGGGTAAGGGGTGCATGTCAATTGAGATTACGCAAACTTTTCCCCACCCAATCATGTCGTGCCATGTAATTCCCCTCTCATTCTTGTCTAATGCCTAAAAATCATAAGGGGTGCATGCCTAAATGAGATTAGGAAAACTAATTTAAAAAAAAAATGTGATTGGTTGATTTGGGTATAGGCCCCACCACTTACCCTCTCCCTTTTTTTTTCCACATGCGGCAACATCTTGCCGAAATCTCTTCTCCATCATAGTTGCCGATCTACAATACTACTTTGGCGGTGGACATGCCGCACGAATGGGGTTGCTGAAGGCACCCCGCACACCCTTATGTACAACTAACCATATATGTGTGTATATATGTATATAGGTCTTGACTATAATTTAAAGTCTAAAGTTAGTACATAAAAATTAAGTAAGCTTGTGCAATATAATTTTAAATGAATATGCATCTAAGTAAAACATGTTCTGCATAACACCACATGCTACTTCACAATTTTTACACACTTTTTTTACGATAATAGTTTATTTATCACATCGTTCACCTATGAGTTAGTTATATTTACATGTGAACTCGTTATTTAAAAAAAAAAAAAACTACTAGAAATTATATAACGTTCATATCAAATAATTAAAATGAATTTTTATCGTTTTAAGGGGGGACTTGTGAACTTGGTGAATAAAATGTGTAGTGATTATATGAAAGTAAAAAGAGTGGTAGTGCTTGAATGCTTGATTCATGGCCACTCGACAACAACTCTTGCCCATTGAATTGGATTGCATTTATGAAAAGGTAGAAAAGATGGAGTTGATATGACCAATTAGGCGTTCATATTTAACCCTTTTCCTAACCTTTTTTTATCACAAGTTGAATATATTCATATTCTATGCCCTATAATGATGCATTGCACCAAAACTTTGGATAATAATTTATTAAAATGGTCAAATCACTTTTTAGCCATTAATTTGACATATGGTGGTGTTTGTTTTTGAAGAGGTAAAATGTCTGCAGTCTGCGGACCACATCTGCAGGAGAAGAGGTGGACCAAAGGTCTGCAGTCTGCAAGGAGAAGAGGGTTTGTTTTTTTTATTCTACAAAAAGATCTTTACAACATACACAAACACACACTTCACACACAAATCTCTTGTTCTCTCTCTCTGCATCACCACCGCCACAACCATCTGCCTCACCACCACCACCACCACCACCACCGCAACCACCGCAACCACCCACCCCCGTCCCAACCACCCACCCCCCGTCGCAACCACCCACCCCGTCACAACCATCTGTCGTCGTTCGATTTGGGAGTTTGTTTGAAGATGAAGAACATCAAAACCCACCATCTGTCGCCGTTCGATTTGGGGGTTCCACCACCACCATAGCACCACCGCCATCACAGATCTCTCTCTTCTTTCCCTCTCTCTCCTGCCGCTCCCTCTCTCTCTCTCTTGATTCTGTGGTGGGTTTTGACATGTTGGGAGTTGATTTGTGCTGAAGAGAGAGAGATGATTCTGCTGAAGAGAGAGAGAAAGATGATGGGTGTCGGAGGTTGATTCTGCTGAAGAGAGAGAGAGAGATGATTCTGCTGAAGAGAGAGAGAGAGGGAGAGATGGGTGGTGGCAGAGGAGGTGGTGGCGGCGGAGGAGGTGGTGTCGGAGGTGGTGGTGGCAGATGAGGTGGTGTCGGCTGGAGGGAGAAGAGGAGAAGAGGTTGGAAGATGATGGAACATGTCTGCGTGGTGAAGAGGTCTCGCAGACCTTTTTTAATGAAAGGTCTGCGAGAAAACAAACAAGCTGCAACATCCAAACGTCTGTGCGCGTCTGCGCGGCGCAGACATAAGTGACCAGAAGTGCTTCTGGCCAAAAAACAAACACCACCTTAATCTTAACATATTATTAAGCATAGATAGCTTTATATTATATTATGTGTAAATTATACGATTACAATGGTAAATATAATCGAATATTAAGTAAATATTAAGTACTACCAACTACCATATAATTTATTAGGTGGTTGTTAAAAATATTATTATATATTTGTATATTTTTGAATTCAAAAGTATACATGCATTGCGTATTATGACGCAATATCTATGTCATAGAAGTTTTCTCTATCAATTAATACCTATATATGTAGTTCGTTTGGTATGAAATGGAATTTACCGTTAAAAAATGTCTATAAAAAACAAATTTTAAGTCTAGGGAGGGTAAAACCTCTATCTTCACGGTCTCACATTTTTTAATGCATCACAACAATCGATATTTTTTTCCTCATGTCCATCTTTGTTCGTATACGCACGATTTTTTAGCTCTCAAACTTTAATTTTTTTTTTCTTCTAACGTGGGCTCAATTTGTATATTAGGTGATGCGTAGTGGGGCGCTTTGGCCGAGCATGGCGCCGCGAAAATGGGGGGAACACCAATACTTGGGGCGCTATCAAGGAGAAATGGGGGGAGGGCGCGAGATATTTCACGGCGGTATGGGGAAGGTTTTCAAACCTTTGACCAATCAAAATAAGGGATGGTTTTTTTATAATTAATTAATAAAAACGAAAATTAATAATTAGGTAATGATGGGTAGGGGCTTTATGACTACGGGCTCTAATGATATAATGCCCCATAAAGCCCTTGTGTGACGTGGCACGACACGTGTCGCATAACGCCCCACAAGGGGCTTTATGACTACGGATGGCCTTAAAAGACGATTTGCAAAACTAAGATTTTTTAACCTATTGATGATTTTATTAACTATAAAGGTAAAATTTTGCATGATGAATACAAATACTGATGTATAAATATAGCTTAAAAATAATAATAATAATATGTGTTTTCTCTTAAATTACATGTTTATAATAGAGATGTACGCAAGCCAAATCGAGCTCCAGCGTGAGAATTTTCCAGCCCAAGCTTGGAGTCAGTTTGTTTAATATTTATTAACTATTTAAATTTTTATTAATATACATATATGATTCTTTTTATACATATTTATAAGAGTAAATTACAATTTCAGTCCCTGTGGTTATACCCGTTCTCACATATAGTACCTTAATGTAATACCTATATATGTATTTGGTTTGGTATGAAATGCGTGATAATAAAGGTAAACGGAAGCC
This sequence comes from Helianthus tuberosus, assembly GCA_030545235.1. NCBI lineage: Eukaryota > Viridiplantae > Streptophyta > Magnoliopsida > Asterales > Asteraceae > Helianthus > Helianthus tuberosus. Next base: position 74,189,833 of record CM060436.1, on the reverse strand, counting down.
GGATAACGGGAGCGTATTACATTAAGGTAATGAGCCCCAGAGAAGGGATAAGAATCAAGGTAATTAAAATTATAAACTAACAAACAAGAATGTTAAGGCACAAGGATAAAGTTTGACTATTATAAGTAATAAAGTTCATCAGAACAAGTCAAACAAAATAAATGGAAGAATTAAGGAATTGGTGAAATAAAGGCGACGGGTTACGCTAATACCACCGAATAAATCAAAACGAAATCTTAATGCATGTCGGAATGATGACTCTAATATTGACTTCAGTAAAATAACCGATAGATGGGTAGGACTACGAATATATGCGTAAACCAAGAGATGGTGACGCATATTAAAAGTCAAAAGACTCGGACTAAGAGCTATGACTAAAAGACGATGAAATTTCGCAAAACAGAAATTTCGATAGTTATATTCAACTATTGCAATGCCGGACGGGCTGAATAAAGTATAATACCTAATATTTCAAGTAAACGCAAAACGAATAATGGAAGTGCGAAATATTACTGAATCTGTGTGATAGGTCGTAAAAGAGTATGGAAAGGAAAATGCAAACCAATAAAATCGGAGTGTTAAAAACATTAAAATAAAGACACCCGGGTAACGGGTTGAAAGGAATAGGGGCGTAAATCAAATAACGGTATGAGTGAAATAAATTGACACGAAAGTGACATAAGAAGCCATAGAGTCGGAAGGATGATCCGAAAGAAAGCGGGCGTAGCCTTGGACTACGGTCGAATAAAAAAAATAAAATTCGAAGATAAATGAATTTTAGGCTCGAAAGGGATGCCATGATACCATGAATGTATTTCTAAGTATATGAAAACTTCACAAGTAAAGATGATCTATGGGATCGTCATAACCTTTGGAATTATAAACAAAGTAAATGTTTAAAGGACTAAATAAATATAGCGTCAACTGTGACAACTCGTATTCTCAAACCTCTCTTTGTACCTTGATGTAACCAGTGAGAACATTATGTGAATATAAGATTTTGATTGATTAATTGAATGTTATGTTTGATGTTATGTTATGTGCATGTACGTATGTATTAGGATCGCACAACACAAACCGACCGCACAAGCCCATTCAGGTTACACTGTTGGCACTCGAAGACTCAAGGGCAACCCATGAAGGGTTCGGCCCACTCCTTTATGTTACCTAGGGTGTTAGTATAAATTCTACACTCTACCAACTCACACAAGTTTAGCAAACCCTAAATCTTTCTCATTCTCTCTCTCAAACTCGACGGCAAACACCCCTCCTTTCCAACGAAGACCTTCTTTATTCGGATCATCCCTGTTCTAGCATCAAATCCGGTCAGTGTCTTGCTATTGTTTGTATATTGCTATATCTATATGTTAAGTGATATGATTATTGCTATGATCTTGTATAGTGATTAGGGTTCTTGTTAGTCACTGTTAACATATGTTGTATGAAGAAACATGACGGGATAATACGTTGATTGATTCACATGTAAAGGGGTAATGGGATCGAACATAAGTAATCGGCTGTGATGTGGCTAGATTGTTTGATGGATTCGTATGTATTGACATGAAGTATTTGTAAGCTCTAATGTTATGGATTGTTAATATGATATTAGGGTTCATATGAATTTTTGTGATAAAAACCTTGTTTTGATCGATATATGGTTTGGTTAGAAACTGTTGATTGATAAACTGCAAATATGGAAACTGTTAAAAATTGGTCAAACGAATTGATGGAAATTAGTAACTGACCAGCATGATTTAAGGAGATATGCTACCAATCGCACAAGATCAGATCTTATCACACAAGCTTTCTGATCGTACAAGTTGTCGGTCGCACAAGATCAGGTCACACAAGACCTGATCTGATCGCACAAGCTCCCAATCGCACAAGATGGGATACAACTGTTACAGCACTATGTACATCATATATATTGCATGATCGCACAAGACCTTGTGGATCGCACAAGACCTTGTGGATCGCACAAGACAGTGTTGATCGCACAAGGCTTGGGCCACACACGAATCACTTGGACTTTTATACGGTTGGGCCTCAAAGCCCAAACTCCGATCGCACAAGCCACCCGGATCGCACAAGTCCATCCGGATCGCACAAGACCAATGTTTATTAGTTTAGGCCGTTTACATGATGGAATGCTTATGTTATATTGGGCCGGGTATCATTGGGCTTCAAGGGGTGAATCTCACAAGGCTGCTAGACTTGTGCGAGCCCAATCTTTTGAATCGTACAAGTATGAGTATGTTATGTACTTGACTGTTTAATGTGTATGCCATGATCAATACGTGTTTGCAACCTGTTAGCTTGTGTAAACATACGTGCTTTACTTGAACCTAGACCTGACTTGTATGGTAACCATGTTAGGACGTGGTTGACCACATATAGCTCAAGTAACCTTTCTGTGTATCTACCGAGCAAACCAAGGTGAGTTCACACTCTATCTAAGGCATGGGATTCCCAAGGGTTGGGAATGGGTTAAAGAACTGAACGGTAACTACAAACTTGCGTATTCCCCATACAACAGGATACGTACGACCATAAGACCATCACTCTATCACTTGAAGTCCCTCCTTTATCGACTTAATCGCCGAGGCCTATGGCGAGCGGGTCATTAGTTAATAGCGCTATTAGGTTTAACAAACCTCACACCGTGCCAGTCAGACGGGCGTGTACTAATGGACTATGGGCAAAGGGTCAATGCTGATAGACATTGACTTAGGGCACCTCTTACATTTTCATAGCAGTCGATACGCGTGGTCTAGTAACACATGGGAAGCCCCCACTAATCTTCGCAAACATGTCATGGTGACCGCGATACGAATTAATACGATACTTGGTTTACAAACGAATGCTATAACTAAACAACCAACTGTGAACTCGCTCAACTTTGTTGTTGATTCGTTGCTACATGCCTTGCAGGTCGTTAGGTACTCATGGAGCTTGCACAGGGAGGCGCGGTCGTTGTGGGACATGGCAGTGTGTGCCATGCTAAAAACATTACTTTATTTCGTACTTAATACTTACATTGGGTTTTAGAATTATGCTTCCGCTAAACACTTAACTATGCTTTGGTTTTGAACACCTTTCATATTGTGTGGTTGACTTTTACTTATAACTTGTTGTGTTCAATATGATTGGTGGCTTGATCCTGGTCAGTCACGCCTCCAAGCGGTGATACTCCGCGTGTGGATTTTGGGGGTGTGACAGATTGGTATCAGAGCCATTGGTTATAGTGAACTTGGTTTTAATAAGGGAAAAAGTTTTTGTTAAAACCAGACTATAACCTGTACAGTGCTTAACGATCCACAACGACGCTTCGCTCCACGTGCAAGACTCAACATTCTAGGTGATATGATTTATGTTTACATTGCCTACTTGCTAGATTACATAGAACTTTGCTCATGGTATGCTTAGATAAACGTAACAACTATTGTTTGAAAACACGTGTGTTCTTAGTCTCTTCTGTCATCGCACTTTGGCGAACCCATCTCACTCATGTTTTCCCTTGATATGAAGATCATGGCTGTACGCGTTAACATGACTCAAGCCCAGTTGACGGCTCTGATTAACCAACAAGTTGCTGCGGCACTTGCAGCCGCCCAAGCAAGAGGTATATCCTGCAGTCGCAACTCTCTCTAGGATCATTAGATCCTACACTCCTAACCCAACTCTTGTATTTAACTTTGTCCTATTCTCGTTTATACAACAGGCCAGCATGCTCAGCTGCCTGCGTGCACGTTCAAAACTTTCATGGACTATCGTCCTAGTACTTTCAGTGGCACTGAAGGGGCAGTTGGACTCCTCCACTGGTTCGAGAAGCTCGAGTCAGTCTTTGAAATGTGTGAATGCCCTGAGGCTCGTAGGGTGAAGTACGCCACTGGTACTCTCGAAGGCGTTGCGTTGACTTGGTGGAACGCACAAGTCCAAATGTTGGGGCTGGTAGCTGCCAATGCCACCCCATGGATTGACTTTAAGGAACTAATCAAGCGGGAATACTATAGTCGTTGTTGGGATTGAACCCTACCACAGGAACAGATAATGTAAAGCCAAAACCAGGTCACTACAGAGGATTCACAATAAGCAGCAGTTTACACTTTGCTCTCCCCTTGAATGTGATTTATAACAACTGATTGTCTCTATCTGCTGCTCATATTCAACTGCTGCTGTCCTTTCAACTGCTGATGAAAACCCTGAAGTATCCAACAACTGCTGGTCCTATCTACTGATGGTAAAGCACTGCCCAGTCAAGGACTGATCAACCTTGAGGAAAGCACTGACATTAAAGGAGAGCAGCTGTTTAGTGAAATATCTGTTTTATGTATAGTCAGTGGTTAGGTTAGCAGTGTTTGTGTAAGGACAGTAGATACAGGTTGTTAGGCTGTTAGACGTCGCTTTCATGGTGACGTCAGCTGAGATACCTCAGTGGTTTGGTTTGCCTATAAATGTAACAGTACCCTGTACTGTTACATTTGATTGACTGAGCGAGTTCTTCTCCTCATGTCTAATCCTTTCATCTTGTGTGCAACCTACCTTGGGGCATCAGGCTGAGGGGGAGTTTAGTTTGTAAGCATGACTGTAATCTTTTGCTTTGATTTGTAATCTTTTGACTCTATGAAGCAATTGCTTATCAAACTATTTTCTCCTTTGATTGTGTTTACAAAGTTTGTTTTCATTTCCGCTGCACCTAACATGTTTTCATATTCATTGATCATTCATTATCAAACAAACAAACACTATCATGAGAGCCTCCGATCTAACAATTGGTATCAGAGCCTGGACAGTCAAATTCGATCTAACAATCAATTTGACATAACAGTTCGGCTCAAAATTCATTGATCCTAAGGTTGGTTGTATTTTGTTGAAAACCAGAGTATCGATTAAATCATGTTCAAAATGGTTATTCAAAAACTCTGTAAATCAACCAAGATGTCATATAACACACAAATTTCACACAACAGGTGATATCATACAAAAGTCACCCATAGCTTTCAGATCTGTGAACATATCTGTCAAATTATGGGATTGTTTTATTTTTCAATATTGATTTCAACTGTTGTTTTGATATTTGTGATGTTTTCATTAAATACTAAAGTACAAACCTCAGATTAACAAAACCTATGTTCATAAAAGCATTGTTGTTTTGTTAACACTAAAAGAGGGAAATTAAAACTTTAGTTATTTAGATCTTATGTGTTGAAAACAGGTTGAGTTCCTAAAAAGGACAAAATCAACTATGTTCAAATACATTAAGAAAACAGGGGTCAACATAGTCCGCATCATATGTAATATGAGATTGGATGAAAAACTTGTGAAAACATGACCAAGTCTCTCAAAACATTACTGCAGAATGATTTTGGACTAATATTCACAAAATCTCAGAAGTGTGTTTATCTCAAAACTTTTGAAGTCAAAAGAAAAGAGTATAAACATAAAACATTTATGAGTCAAAGTTTAGGGTAATAATGGTCATTAAGCAACTATGTGCATTCATCTGTTCAGGAAAAGGTTTTGATTCCAGTAAATGAACTCCAAAAAGGACTAGACATATGTTTTAAAAATTATATCCATGTGTCCTCATGTTTGCAATCAACTGACAAAGAAAATGGTACCAAACAGTGGTCAAAATGTTGTCAAAAAACTCTACCACTGATGTCAAACCACTGACCATTTTTCATAAAACTTGAGAATGATATGATTATGTTTTCTATTGAAAACATACCAGATCCTTTTTGATACTGTTCTCAGAAAATCCTTTAATCATTTTTCTTTCAAAGGATTTTCTCAAATAACCAGGATATATTATTCATTTTTTTTGGAAATAATATTTTTGGAATTCTTGCTTGTTTTTGTTGGCAATAGTTTCAGCTCCTGTCAGGATGTAATACCTATTTTTTTGTGGTATCTGTGTCCTCATAAATGGGTCAAAAGGAAATGGTACATATGTCATGATCATGTCATACTCAGGCTTGCTCCTAAATTTCCATCAAAAAATTGATTGCAAATTGTGCTTGAATTACTAGGGTGCTTATGTTTTAATTGAATATTAAACGAAAATGAGTTGCCTTAGTAAAAAGTTTTCATCATCTGGGGTACTAATCCACTGTCTTTCAAAATTGACATGTGGCAAAACCTTGAATGAAAATCTTCAAAACTGTTGCTGAAACACCTGTCCTTCAGAATTATACCATTTACCCTAACCACTGTTTTCTTCTAACGTCTGATCTCTAAACACTGTCCACTGCTGAAAGTTAACCACTGATCCTTCATTTTCTTGAAAAGCACTGATGCTCAAAATCAGTGTTTTATCCACTGATATGCTATCTACTGATAGTTAAAATCATCCACTGCCCATAATTTTTACCGTTGTAACCACTGATGCTTGATACGTCAGTGGCTCTGAAAACAACTGTTCTCCATACTTCATCCGTTTCATCAGTGTTTGACACGTGGTCAGTTTTTAGCCCTCAGATCTTAATAACCGCTGCCACATCAGCGATCATTTTTAAATAAAAACCCTGCCCTAAACCCCAAACAGGGTTTTTACACTGTCGAATTGAATTCCAAAAATTCTCTTCTCATAGCAGTTTCCAACCCTTCTTCTCAAAAATCTCCAAAATCTTCCTTCGTTATTCTCCGCAACAATGACAAAATCAAAATCAAAACCTAAATCACCATCACCTTCCAAAGAGGTCACTCAAACGGCCGAAGAACCCATCGAAATACCATTCAAACAATCTCACAATTATTTGGGTTTACTAACAAAACCCAAAGACAATCACACCTTCGACTCCATCATTGATGCAATAACTGGATCAAAGTACAAAACTTTGTTGACAGTAAATGCTCCCATATATCTACAAACCCAGAGAGAGTTTTGGAAAAAGGCGACGCTTGAAAAACAAGACGATAAAGTCATTGCCATTAACTCCTCGATACAGGGAAAAGCGATCAAAATCACACCACAATCGATATCAGAAGTCTTCATACTCGATGATCAGAACGGTAAAACCTCTTTTGACAAAAACGAGTTAAAAGCTGATTTTCTGAAAAGGGGTTATGCAGAAGAATCAAAGGTAGATACTCTACAAAAGGGTTATTTTCCATCTGCACCCAGGTTTTTATTTCACACACTCTTGATGTGTGCCTCAAATAAAACAACATCTTTTAACGAAATACCATTGAAAATTCAAAGCCTGGGTTACGCTATTTTGAATAGTAAGGACTACAACTACTCCCAGGAGATTTTCAATGACATGGTGAAAAACGTTGAAAGTAAAGCATTTTTACTTTTTCCAAGATTTTTGAGTTACTATTTTGAACAAAAATTTGAAAAGGAAAGTTTAAATTTGCTAAAACAAGGTGTTCATTGTCAAATAAAGAGCTTAACAAAAGAAACATTTTCAAGGATGATGGCACCAATAAAAACAAAAGCAGGGGTACCTGAGCAGATTTTAGTGGTTACAACTGCTCCTCAGGTATCAGCTGCTGAGCCCACTGCTCCAGGTGATCATAGCAGCACAACCACTGCTTTGAAACCCACACCTGACATAACCAAAAAGACCAAAAAGAAAACATCCAGAAAACCCACCAAACCCAAAACAAAGGCAACTCTGGAAGATGAGATCCCAGAGGAAATGCCTGTGACAACACAAAAGTCACCACAAACCACTGCTGCTACGTCCTTACAGCAGTTGGAAGAAAGATCTCAACCCATGCCTAAAACTCCTCCTACATCCTCACAAAAGGATCAGGTTGTAAGCACAGGGACACCACAATATGAAGCTCTGAATCCACTCGGATCCATCTTCCTCAGTCCTGATCCCAAGGACATGTCGCTTTCAACCCCCATACCCTCACCAATAATAATGCCACAATCCATGCTACCTTTGTTGCATGCAGCTGCTATAGCTCAGACACAAACCAGTTCCTCTCTATCACCTGTCACTGAGAGTATACTCCCACAAGTAACTGAGTCTGATGCTACTACTCCTGCTATCCCAGCAACAACTGAGGAGGTTACACCCCATGAGTTACAAGTAACTCTCGGTGGTAGTTCAAGTGGAGCAGCAACTACAACTGGTGGATCAACAGGTCTCCAGTTGGCCAGTTGTTTCATAAATCAGACTCCCTTGAAGGCAATTTCTTCAATAGCACCAATGTTAACCACTAGTGAGCCTATTTTGACCACTAGTAACATCAAAGGTTTATCAAGTGCTGAAGAAAGAAGTCCCTAGTACCGAGAACAAGGGGCATCAATGGGTGATTTTTGGGACTCTGTCCCTAAGACACACATTGATATAACCACTGCTGGTGGGGTTTCAGATGATCCTACTAAAGTAGGTGATGATTCAAAATATCAGGAATTGACGGGCAGAGTTGACAAACTTGAAGAATCAGTTGCTGAAATAAAAGAGATGGTGCAAGAGATTTTAAAAGCTCAGAAAGCACAAGCCTCTGCTATTCCTGCTCAAGCACCTGCACAACATGCATTTGCTGAAAATGAGCTTTGGAATATTTTTCAACCCATGCTTGAAGCACAGCAACTTATGGCTGACAAAAAGCATGCCATTCAAGTACAAATGCTGACCAACATGGTAGAATCAAGGTTCAAGGACACTCAAGCAGATATCAAGGCTATAAAGGCAAGCATTCAAAGTGTCTCTGGCAAAGCTCCTTCTTCCATATCATTCCTTGATAACCCCCTACAGATAATGCCAAAAAGGGGGAGAATATCAAGCTGTTGAGAAAAATGAACACGAAGGGAATAGAGCATGGCCTCCATATTGAACCTGAAAAAGAAAAAGAAAAGCAGGTCTCAAAACCTGTTAGCCAAACAGCTGATACAGCAGTAGTTACAAAAACTGCTGTCAGTAGCCAAACAGCTGCTATGTCATCAACACACACCACTCTACCACACACCACTACAACTACTGCTCCACCATCATCATCTACAATCACACCATCACCACTGCCTCCTGTCTTAAAACAGAAGACAACAGATGTTACAACATCTGTTGTAATGACAACAGTGATTGAAACACAAATTGTTTCAACCACTGTCAGTCAATCACTACCACAAACCACTGCTATCCAATCTACCACCACTGATCTACCCAAAACTTCATCTGCTCCTCCTTCTTCATTAAAAAGGAGAAGAAATCTCATATCAGATGATGATTCACCACCATTACCACCAACATCACCACTTCCATCCCCTGCTCAAAAGCAGAAGACAACTGTTGACATATCAGCAGTTGTAATGCCAGCAGATGTTGAGACAACAGCTGTTAGTAAGTCATCCACCACTGCTCTCACCTTTCCTACTTCACAGCCAAGGCTTTTCAACAGAATAAGAAAACCAATAACTGCTGATGAGGGTACACATGATCCTAATGCTGCACAACATCCACTGGAACTTGAAGCTATCAAAAATGAGATGAGGCAATTCTATACAGAAGAAGATCCTTCAAAAAGGAGATTCTCCTCACTCATAGGCTACATGCCTCCAGGGGATATGGATGATTACCTCAAACTCAAGGCAAGGCAGGCTAAAGCAAAAGCAAAATTTGAAAGTGAACGTGATCATTTAAGCGAAGTTGGCATTGCTAAAAGACTGGAGTTCTACTTAACAAAAGTAAAGCAGATAGAAGAATTTGCACAAGAACTAAACAAAGAAAAGGCTGATCAAAAGAAAGAGTTAAGAAAACAATATCTAGCCTACATCATGAAAGAAAAATTCTATCCTGCTGAAGAACAACAGTTCAAAGAATGGCCAGTAGTAGCTCTTAAGCGTGAAGCAGAAAGGATTGAGAAGATTAAGAATGATCCTACGAAGAAGAGAAATGCTCCTAACTGGAGAAAATATGAAAAGCTCATTGCTGACTTAACTGCTGAATATAAGAGAAAGAAAAAGGAGCTGGTGGATGCAAAAATGGATACTGCTGATGCCATATCAAAATGGTCAAAACAGCAGACTGATGAAGCCTACGAAAGGCTGAAGAAAAGAAAGATAACTGTCTCAGGCACTTCTAAGAAGCAAGAACAAATGATGAAGCTTGAACAGAAGATGGGAAACCTCGACACACTGTTCCGGTCTACTTTTGTAACAAAACAAAAAGAGGGAGAACAGCTCACTGAATAAGAGGTTGTAGATAAGGAAGCAGAGTACTTCAAAGATACCATCACGAAAATGGGTCTAAAAGAAGAAACTTCAACAAAGCTTCAAAGCCTTTTTAAGGCATTAAACAAACCTGCGCCTCCAAACACTGCTAAAGACAAGACAGAAGCTGAAAGACAAGAATTTATTGAACAAGAAACTGCAGAAGATATAGCTGCAGCAGACAAAGTCATTGAAGAAGCTTTCAAAAGAATGTCTGAAAGTCTGCAGATGTTTTCAAGGCCATTATCCCTCATCTCATCTGCAAATAAGTCTCTCCCAAGAAACCCACTTGGCTTAAAAATACTAAAGTGGATGTCTGATCAAAAGACTCACGTATTGACCTTGGTCAGAGCCAATGGTGATGTGAAGCATATATCAAGGAAAGAAGCACTAGGCCTTAGTGTTCAAGATTTGCAGGATCTCCTTGAGCTTACACTGTGCAGGGATGAAGATGACCAGAGTGCAAAGCAATTTGAAGCTGAATTCAAAGAACAAGCTAAGGCACTCTTGATGAGTAATAAAGGTCCTGAATAATGAAAGGTTTTGGCATTATCTGTTCCAGGGGGAGATTGTTGGGATTGAACCCTACCAGAGGAACAGATAATGTAAAGCCAAAACCAGGTCACCACAGAGGATTCACAATAAGCAGCAGTTTACACTTTGCTCTCCCCTTGAATGTGATTTATAACAACTGATTGTCTCTATCTGCTGCTCATATTCAACTGCTGCTGTCCTTTCAACTGCTGATGAAAACCCTGAAGTATCCAACAACTGCTGATCCTATCTACTGATGGTAAAGCACTGCCCAGTCAAGGACTGATCAACCTTGAGGAAAGCACTGACATTAAAGGAGAGCAGCTGTTTAGTGAAATATCTGTTTTATGTATAGTCAGTGGTTAGGTTAGCAGTGTTTGTGTAAGGACAGTAGATACAGGTTGTTAGGCTGTTAGACGTCGCTTTCATGGTGACGTCAGCTGAGATACCTCAGTGGTTTGGTTTGCCTATAAATGTAACAGTACCCTGTACTGTTACATTTGATTGACTGAGCGAGTTCTTCTCCTCATGTCTAATCCTTTCATCTTGTGTGCAACCTACCTTGGGGCATCAGGCTGAGGGGGAGTTTAGTTTGTAAGCATGACTGTAATCTTTTGCTTTGATTTGTAATCTTTTGACTCTATGAAGCAATTGTTTATCAAACTATTTTCTCCTTTGATTGTGTTTACAAAGTTTGTTTTCATTTCCGCTGCACCTAACATGTTTTCATATTCATTGATCATTCATTATCAAACAAACAAACACTATCATGAGAGCCTCCGATCTAACAGTCGTGATGACATCCACAAGTTGGAAGTGGAGTTCTTTAACATGAAGATGACGGGGTCAGAGATAGAGGCGTATACGAAGCGATCAAATGAACTGGAAATCTTGTGTCCAACTATGGTGGATCCTCCCATCAAGCGCATCGAGCTGTTCCTCAAAGGTTTAGTACCAGAGATTCAAAGTCATGTGACTGCTGCTAACCTCGCTACTATCCAGGATGTTACTCGTCTTGCTCATCGTCTCACAGAACAGGCTGCCTAAGCGCATCGGTGCTACTACTACTACTCCTGCTACTTCCAGTGACAACAAACGAAAGTGGGATGGAACCTCCAGCAAGGGTTCGACTTCAGTTCAGTCCCAGGCACAGCAACGAAAGATTGATGACTATCAGAGCCCTGGTCAGCAATCTTCTGGTAGTCAAGGGCAGGGTGGATATCGAGGAAACCTTCCAAAGTGCAACAGATGAAATAGACACCACAGGGGTCAGTGCAACAAGGGTCGTTGCCAGGGGTGTCTCAAGATGGGTCATAAAGCTAAGGATTGCAGGAGTTCACGACCTGCGAATAAGAACCAACAACAACAACCACCAGCTCCACAGAACCAGCAGCAGCAACAACGAGGCAACAGGGGATACTTTCAGTGTGGAGCTGAAGGCCACTTCAAGAGAGATTGTCCCCAGCTGAACCAGAATCAGAACAACAACAATAATAACAACCAGGGGAATGGAAACAACGAGGATAACAACGGCAATGGTGCCAGGGGTCGTGTATTCGTGATTGGCCAGGGAGAAGCAAGGAACGATCCCAACGTCATGACGGGTAAGTTTCTACTAGACGACTTTTATGTTACCGTTTTATTCGATTCGGGTGCCGATACTAGCTACGTGTCCTTAAAAGTTTGCCAAATGCTTAAGCGTACCCCAACACTTCTGAACACCAAGCACACTGTAGAACTAGCTAATGGTAAAAGTTTAGAGGCCACACACGTAGTCAAGGGTTGTAATATTGTTCTTGCTAATCAGACCTTCTCCATCGACCTTATTCCTATCGTTCTGGGTAGTTTCGACGTTGTCATTGGGATGGACTGGTTATCCTAACACCAAGAGATTCTTTGCAACGAGAAGATTGTTCGTATTCCTCGTTCAGCTGATGAACCTCTCATGATTCGTGGCGACAAGAGTGGTGCTGTTGTGAGCATCATCTCTTTCCTTAAAGCCTAGAAGTGTTTGCGAAAGGGTCACACTGCTATTTTGGCTCTCGTTACTGACACCTCGAAGAAAGAGAAGAAGATAGAAGATTTTCCTATCGTACGTGACTTTCCTAAGGTATTCCCTGAGGAATTACCTGGTCTTCCGCCTCATCGCCAGGTCGAGTTTCAAATCGAGCTAGCTCCTGGAGCAGCGCCCATAGCTCGAGCACCTTATCGTTTAGCCCCATCAGAATTGGAAGAACTGTCCACGCAACTACAAGAGCTTTTGAGTAAGGGTTTTATTCATCCTAGCTCTTCGCCATGGGGAGCTCCAGTGCTATTTGTGAAGAAGAAAGACGGTGCCTTCAGAATGTGCATCGATTACCGCGAACTCAACAAGGTGACTGTGAAGAATCGTTATCCTCTTCCACGCATTGATGACTTGTTCGACCAGTTGCAAGGGTCGAGCTTTTACTCGAAAATTGATTTGAGATCGGGATATCACCAGCTGAGAGTCCGAGAAGAGGACGTCTCCAAAACAGCCTTTAGAACTCGTTATGGACACTACGAGTTTTTGGTCAAGCCTTTTGGGCTGACAAACGCACCTGCGGTTTTCATGGACCTTATGAATCGAGTGTGCAAGCCTTACCTAGATAAATTCGTTATAGTTTTCATCGATGACATCCTGATCTATTCTAAGAGTCAGGAAGAACACGAGCAGCATCTACGACTTATTTTGGAACTCCTTCGAACAGAACAACTTTACGCAAAGTTCTCGAAATGCGACTTCTGGCTTCGTGAAGTCCATTTCCTAGGCCACGTGGTAAACAAGGATGGGATTCATGTTGATCCATCCAAGGTAGACTCGATCAAGGACTGGCCTGCACCTAGAACACCAACAGAAATTCGCCAATTCTTGGGTTTGGCGGGCTATTACAGAAGGTTTATCAAGGATTTCTCCAAGATTGCGCAACCTCTCACCTCACTAACTCAGAAAGGTGTCACTTATCGTTGGGGTGATGCACAAGAAACTGCGTTTCAACACTTAAAGGATAGACTTTGTAGCGCCCCTATCCTCTTATTGCCTGAAGGCACAGATGATTTTGTGGTGTATTGCGATGCATCCATTCAGGGACTTGGATGTGTGTTGATGCAACGTGACAAGGTCATTGCTTATGCGTCACGTCAACTTAAGATTCACGAAAGGAACTACACTACGCATGATTTGGAGCTGGGAGCTGTTGTTTTCGCACTCAAGATATGGAGACATTACCTGTACGGTACCAGGTGCACCATTTACACCGATCACAGGAGTCTCAAGCATATCTTCAAACAGAAGGAGTTGAACATGCGTCAACGTCGATGGGTCGAGCTACTGAATGATTATGAATGTGCCATCAAGTACCATCCGGGCAAGGCAAATGTTGTGGCTGACGCCCTCAGTAGAAAAGATACTACACCTAGGCGTGTGCGAGCATTACAACTTACCATTCAGTCTAGTCTTCCTGCACAGATACGAGATGCTCAGGTAGAAGCATTGAAACCAGACAACGTCAGGGCTGAAGCCCTACGCGGCTCAAGGCAACGATTAGAACAAAAGGAAGACGGCGCCTACTTCGTAACAGGACGCATTTGGGTCCCACACTATGGAAACTTACGCGAGCTTGTGATGGATGAAGCACATAAGTCTCGCTACTCAGTACATCCTGGTTCAGATAAGATGTACCACGATCTCAGAACTACGTATTGGTGGCCTAGCATGAAAGCTCACATAGCGACCTACGTTAGTAAATGTTTGACTTGTGCGAGAGTCAAAGTCGAATACTAGAAACCCTCAGGCCTACTTCAACAACCAGAGATACCACAATGGAAATGGGAGCAAATTTCCATGGATTTCGTTACTGGCCTGCCTAAATCTCAATGTGGAAATGATACTATTTGGGTGATCGTGGATCGACTCACAAAGTCTGCACACTTCTTGGCTATCAAGGAAACGGATAAGTTCTCCACTCTAGCAGACGCATATCTTAAGGAAGTTGTTTCAAGGCACGGGGTGCCCACCTCTATTATCTCTGATCGTGATGCACGTTTTACTTCTGAACTGTGGCAAGCAATGCACAAGTCCTTTGGCTCACGTTTAGATATGAGCACAGCTTATCACCCGCAAACGGATGGGCAGTCTGAACGCACCATCCAGACACTTGAAGACATGCTTCGTGCATGTGTTATCGATTTTGGCAACGGCTAGGAAAAACATCTCCCATTAGTGGAGTTCTCGTATAATAACAGCTACCACACCAGTATCAAGGCTGCTCCATTTGAGGCATTGTACGGGCGTAAATGCCGATCACCTCTTTGTTGGGCAGAAGTGGGGGATAGTCAGATCACTGGCCCAGAACTTGTGGTAGACACAACAGAAAGGATTACTCAAATACGACAATGAATGGTGGCAGCTCGTGACCGTCAGAAAAGCTACGCCGATAAGGGCAGGAAACCACTCGAGTTCCAGGTTGGGGATCGAGTGCTACTTAAAGTCTCACCCTGGAAGGGTGTTGTTCGTTTTGGTAAACGAGGCAAGCTGAATCCACGATACGTTGGACCGTTCGAAATCATTGAGAAAATAGGCAGGGTGGCCTACAAAATGAACCTACCAGTAGAACTCAGTGGAGTTCACAACGTTTTCCACGTGTCGAATCTGAAGAAGTGTCTGTCAGATGAGACCCTCATAGTTCTTTTGAAGGAACTCACTATCGACGAGCAGTTGCGATTCGTCGAGGAACCAGTAGAGATTACTGACCGAGATGTGAAGATTCTCAAGCGTACTAGAATTCCTCTCGTTCGAGTTCGTTGGAACTCCCGTCGTGGCCCAGAGTTCACCTGGGAACGCGAAGACCAAATGAAACAAAAGTATCCGAAATTGTTCGAAAACATTACAACCACTACTGAGGCTGAAGCTACTGTGGAATTTCAGGACGAAATTACAGATCAACGGGGGGAGGATGTGACACCCCAGGAAAACCGGGAAAACCATGCAACTTAACTAGCTTCCTCAGTGAGTACGTACCAAATTTCGGGACGAAATTTCTTTCAACTTGGGGATAATGTGACAACTCGTATTCTCAAACCTCTCTTTGTACCTTGATGTAACCAGTGAGAACATTATGTGATTATATGATTTTGATTGATTAATTGAATGTTATGTTTGATGTTATGTTATGTGCATGTACGTGTGTATTAGGATCGCACAACACAAACCGATCGCACAAGCCCATTCGGGCTACACTGTTGGCACTCGAAGACTCAAGGGCAACCCATGAAGGGTTCGGCCCACTCCATTATGTTACCTAGGGTGTTAGTATAAATTCTACACTCTACCAACTCACACAAGTTTAGCAAACCCTAAATCTTTCTCATTCTCTCTCTCAAACTCGACGGCAAACACCCCTCCTTTCCAACGAAGACCTTCTTTATTCGGATCATCCATGTTCTAGCATCAAATCCGGTCAGTGTCTTGCTATTGTTTGTATATTGCTATGTCTATATGTTAAGTGATATGATTATTGCTATGATCTTGTATAGTGATTAGGGTTCTTGTTAGTCACTGTTAACATATGTTGTATGAAGAAACATGACGGGATAATAAGTTGATTGATTCACATGTAAAGGGGTAATGGGATCGAACATAAGTAATCGGCTGTGATGTGGCTAGATTGTTTGATGGATTCGTATGTATTGACATAAAGTATTTGTAAGCTCTAATGTTATGGATTGTTAATATGATATTAGGGTTCATATGAATTTTTGTGATAAAAACCTTGTTTTGATCGATATATGGTTTGGTTAGAAACTGTTGATTGATAAACTGCAAATACGGAAACTGTTAAAAATTGGTCAAACGAATTGATGGAAATTAGTAACTGACCTGCATGATTTAAGGAGATATGCTACCAATCGCACAAGATCAGATCTTATCACACAAGCTTTCTGTTCATACAAGTTGTCGGTCGCACAAGATCAGGTCACACAAGACCTGATCTGATCGCACAAGCTCCCAATCGCACAAGATGGGATACAACTGTTACAGCACTATGTACATCATATATATTGCATGATCGCACAAGACCTTGTGGATCGCACAAGACAGTGCTGATCGCACAAGGCTTGGGCCACACACGAATCACTTGGACTTTTATACGGTTGGGCCTCAAAGCCCAAACTCCGATCGCACAAGCCACCCGGATCGCACAAGTCCATCCGGATCGCACAAGACCAATGTTTATTAGTTTGGGCCGTTTACATGATGGAATGCTTATGTTATATTGGGTCGGGTATCATTGGGCTTCAAGGGGTGAATCGCACAAGGCTGCTAGACTTGTGCGATCCCAATCTTTTGAATCGTACAAGTATGAGTATGTTATGTACTTGACTGTTTAATGTGTATGCCATGATCAATACGTGTTTGCAACCTGTTAGCTAGTGTAAACATACGTGCTTTACTTGAACCTAGACCTGACTTGTATGGTAACCATGTTAGGACGTGGTTGACCACATATAGCTCAAGTAACCTTTCTGTGTATCTGCCGAGCAAACCAAGGTGAGTTCACACTCTATCCAAGGCATGGGATTCCCAAGGGTTGGGAATGGGTTAAAGAACTGAACGATAACTACAAACTTGTGTATTCCCCATACAACAGGATACGTACGACCATAAGACCATCACTCTATCACTTGAAGTCCCTCATTTATCTACTTAATCGCCGAGGCCTATGGCGAGCGGGTCATTAGTTAATAGCGCTATTAGGTTTAACAAACCTCACACCGTGCCAGTCGAACGGGCGTGTACTAATGGACTATGGGCAAAGGGTCAATGCTGATAGACATTGACTTAGGGCACCTCTTACATTTTCGTAGCAGTCGATACGCGTGGTCTAGTAACACATGGGAAGCCCCCACTAATCTTCGCAAACATGTCAGGGTGACCGCGATACGAATTAATACGATACTTGGTTTACAAACGAATGCTATAACTAAACAACCAACTGTGAACTCGCTCAACTTTGTTGTTGATTCGTTGCTACATGCCTTGCAGGTCGTTAGGTACTCATGGAGCTTGCACAGGGAGGCGCGGTCGTTGTGGGACATGGCAGTGTGTGCCATGCTAAAAACATTACTTTATTTCGTACTTAATACTTACATTGGGTTTTACAATTATGCTTCCGCTAAACACTTAACTATGCTTTGGTTTTGAACACCTTTCATATTGTGTGGTTGACTTTTACTTATAACTTGTTGTGTTCAATATGATTGGTGGCTTGATCCTGGTCAGTCACGCCTCCAAGCGGTGATACTCCGCGTGTGGAGTTTGGGGGTGTGACAAAAAAGCGGGCGTAGCCTTGGACTACGGTCGAATAAAAAAAATCGAAGATAAATGAATTTTAGGCTCGAAAGGGATGCCATGATACGATGAATGTATTTCTAAGTATATGAAAACTTCACAAGTAAAGATGATCTATGGGATCGTCATAACCTTTGGAATTATAAACAAAGTAAATGTTTAAAGGACTAAATATGTATAGCGTCAACAATAAAAAGAAATGAACCAAAAGGGATGAAAGCCTAAAGAAATAACCTACGAGGCTAAGCAAAAGAACCTTCGGGTCACTCGGGATATAGTAAGAGGACTGGATACGACTCCCCGCGTAATATAATAGCGGATAAGAATAAATTCTTGTCGTCATCCAGGATATGGGTAATTGACATAAGTTAAAAGAGATAAACGTTAAACAGAAATTCAGTTTTAGTGAGGAATAACGTTTAACGAAAATGAGTGTTATGAGACAAATTAGAAAAAAAAACAGTTAATAATAAAAGACATAGGTCTTAACACCGATGGGTGTAAGACGATACATTAGAAAGAAGATATTGATAACAAAAAGATTATCTAAACTTAAACACGAAGTGATACGATCACGGTTAAGAAAAGTGATACAGAATATAGTCATGTTGTAGCATGAGTTATGGGATTGAAGATCGTAAACTTACCTTAGTTCGATTATGGCAAAGAGGGATAGACCCGAAATCTATGGGGCATGAAGTGATGGTGACTAATCAGTCTAGCCGATGGGTCCGTATGGAGTCAAATTAGTGTTGGGATTTATACAAAACCCTTGTCAATATAGAGTTAGTATAAAGTAAACATGTGGGCAAACTCATACTATTGAGTGATCAATTGACGATTGGGACAAATAGGCGATAAGATAAAAAAAAAAAAAAAACAAGACACAAGTTAAAGTCCATGAGGACTTACATGTGGAAAATGCATGCGTTAAGGCAAATGATAACTTTTGACTAAAAGAAATAAGGTCTGAAAAACAAAACTAAGTTAGTTCGGTCCAAACCAAAGAACTACTTAACGAAGGTTTCGGGGACGAAACCTCTTTAAGGGGGGTAGACTTGTAACACCCCGAAAATATAAAATTTTATATTTAAAATTATAAAGTATAAAGTAAACAAAAACAAACTAACTAGGAATAAATAACCTAGTTAGTCATAAGTGTAGTTGTTACAAAGGAACTTGGATAAAAACCCTTAGGGTAACTCAAGTAAAGATAAGGGACCAAAGTGGAACATGTGTTAATTAGTTTTAATAAAAAAAATTAATTAACACACCAAAACACACACTTGGTGTGTTCTGGTCGCGCACAAACACAGAGCCAGGAGAGGCTCCCCAAGCTCAAACGCTAGTTATCAAGAATTGACTAAATTGAAGGCCAAATTTCGTTCCAAATCGCAATCCAAGCATAGAATAGTGATCTCCTCTGAAAGAGGATCATAAGGTATGTAATTTCCATGGAAAACCTTCATCTAAATTTCTAAGTGAATTCATGAAATTCAGAATTGATGTTGCATGTTGGTTGTTTGGAATGAAATAGTGTCTAGGGATGAACCCTAGTCAACTACTTGTTGAAATTTCGCCTATTTCTTGTGAAATTCATAATCACCATTGAAGGTGATAAGTGGGTTTTGTAGAATTATGTTGAACACTAGGATTGTCTTTGTTAACTTAGTGTATTTGAGCTCTATGAAGCAAATCCAGATTTGTTGATATGAAAATTTGTCATGAACATGTGAAATGATGTTTAAATCTTGGTTAAATACTTAGTCAAGAACTTGATTTTTGAATTGTATGAAATCATGCTCATTAGGTGTTTGATATAATGCCTAAGAGAAGATAAATGTAGAGAATTTGGCCTAAAAAACGCATATTTGATTAGTGTGGTAAATTATGCGTTATATACTATAAGAGAGTTCTAAACACCTATGGTTGAACTCTATAGGCAAGGAAATCGGAACGTCAAGCGGACAAGCTAATGGCGATACGCGTTTGAAGGGAACGCTTGGAAGGTACGTAACCACGGTTTCGTTACGTTATGTTTATTATGTATTTTTACTAGTAGACTTGAATTTAGAATAGTGTATGAATTTGGATGTCTAGTCGAAGTGACGAAAAACACTAGATGAGTAAATGGGTTAAATGTTTGTTAGAACAAGTTTGATATGTTGTAAAATGGTGGTTCCCATTAAACAACCAAACGGGTCAAACAATGGTTGAATTTGTAAGTGTTGAAGTGACTAAAACGTCACTCATTATGATTGAGTTATAAAAACGTAATCCATGGAATGGATGTGAAACGCTAAGATTGACAAGCCCGGGGATGGGTAATTATGGTTAGATACCAATGTTGATGAATTATGCAAGTATGTAACTTGATTCGTTACATTGGGTGAATTTTGGTAATTAGCATATGTGTAGTCGAAATGTAGAATAAAAGTTGTGTTGATTTTAAGAGATAATGTTCGCTATATTGAATAATAGGTCAAGAATTGGTTAGGTTTCGTTGGTAGTCATCATAATGGAGGATTCCGTAGATGAGCCAAACGGGTCGAATAATCAAATAATGAGTGGCTATTGTAGATTTTGAACCCGAGTGATGGGTAGCGAAATACTAAACACGCAAACCAATGATGGGAGCGTGGGTGTTGAAAATAAAGAACCCATGATTTGGATCTTCTCGTTTAGAAGAGATATCCCGTTCATGGAAGTTTGGGTAAAATGATTAAATGGGTCAAACAACAAAGTTACAGCACCTACCGTAAGTTACGGTCTCCACCGTAACTTACGGTAGAAATTAAAACTTTACGGCAGTTCTATACTGCCTTACGGCAGACACAAGTGATCCAGCTTCTACCGTAAGTTACGGTGGCTACCGTAAGTTACGGTAGAGCCTTGACATTTATGTTAAATTTTGCATATCCTTGTTAATCGAACCCGTTTTTTTAGCGTAGTTTCAATTATGTATTATTTCTAAGAACTCTAATATTAGTTTTTGTTAAAAACATTTCAGTTTCTAGGTATTGCAAGTGTACGGATGGCGATCAAGCAAGTTTTTGAAGAACCGAACACAACTTTTGAAGCTTCCGCGATTTCATAACTTTGTTAAACAATGTTTCTATTTCTTTTGAATGTAAATAACTTGCAAATCAGGTCATGAATGTTTTAACTAGTCATTGGTTGACTAGTTTTGATTACTCGGAACCTTGTTTTGGTAACTATGTTTTAATTTAGACACATTTTATATAAATCGTATGAATTCTTTATTAAATTCAAGTAATAATTAGAAGGGTGTTACAGCGTGTCATGTATATAATCTGAAATGTGGTTTGTTTTTCATGGAATTCTATTTAGAATTAGGGTGCGGGTGACCCGATACCTTATCCGGATCCAATACCGGGTCCTGTTGAGAATGGGAAGGGGGTTTAGGATCGAGCTCGGTTTTACTCGTCGAGCATGAAGACAGGGGTGCTTGCTTGGCTGTACATATGTTGTCTGACTATTAGATTAAGTATAACACTTTAAAATATTAATTTTGGACAGATCCTTTTTTGGGATTTTGAAGTTAATAATCAGGATTTACCTTTGTTTTGTTATGTATGTATGGTAATTAGGATGATATTCAAATGTTGTATATGAATGGTGAAATTTAAGTGGTAATGATGCTTAGTAAACCGTGTTTGAAGTTATTAAATTGTGTACTTATAAAGTGGATGATAATGACTTTGATGTGGTTAGGATCAATTGTAGGATTTGATTAATTGTTATTGAGTGTCAATAGCATTTTAAAGTTGGCTTACGATCAAATGACTTTAATAATGACTTTGATGTGTTTAGGATCAAACGACTTTGATGTGTCAATAGCATTTTGATGTGCTTAGGATCAATTGTAGCATTTGATAATGACTTTGATGTGCTTAGGATTAAATGACTTTGACTGCTGCACATTAGGTATTGTATGCACATATGGCTTTCACCATGAAATGTTGGTTGGTTCTTTTCTTATCGTATGCACATAAGGCTTTTGTTGGTTCAAATGATTGCTGCACATAAGGCTTTTGTTGGTTCATATTGATGGTTTGTAGTAGAATTTAAACTGATGGTATAGTTTGTTTGATATGGGTGCAGGAAGCATATGATTAGTCTTTTGCATGCAGCATTGATAAGTCAAACCCACTTTTAGTTCGATAAGTCAAATCCAATGCAGCTTCTAAAGGCAACCCTAGTTTAAATTCTAAAAGTTAAACCCAACCCAAATTCAAAAAAGTCCATGCCATTTCAAGTTATAAAATCCAAAATTGGATTCAGCTGGTAATCACTTGTTGTTATTAGTAAGATCATTAGGAATTTGATTAGGGAGATTAATTACCTTTGGTGTTTAATTACTAGATTTAGGTAATGCTTTTGAAATTAGAGGGAATATATCAAGTATAACTGTAGGGACTAAAATGGTAAGTAAAGTTGTGGGAGGGGGGGGGGGGGGTATTTTCATCTTTTCACATGAATTTAAACGACCATTTAATAGCAAGGACTTGATTGATTCCAATTGACAACCACAGGGACTGGAATGGTCGTTTTTTTAATAGGGACTGTATGTGAGAACGGGTGTAAACCACAACAAATGAAATTGTACTTTACTCTTTTTATAATCATATATATGTGTGTGTATATATATATATATATATGGTAAAGTTTATTTGAGAACCACCCTTATTGCGAGAACCGCGAGAACTAATGTGAACACAAAAAAACACCTAAAAAATCCAAAAAACCCACACATTTTTTTTAATATTTTTCTAATAAAAATCGCTATATTTTGTTACAAAAAAAAATGTTTTTTTTTTCGAGTAACAGTTATGGATGCACATGTGCATATGTATCATTTATTGGACAAATTCCATAATATACTACCAGTAGTAGAAAAATGCACTTTCATTTACACTACCATATGTAATACACTACTTTTTACATTACTAATATTATAAATGCACATGTGCATCTATATGTATCAACATGAAATAAGGTGTTTTGGTACAAAAAATATGTGATTTTAAATGATGAAGTAGGCCCATATACATGTGTTTTGGTTAGTTATATCTAGTGGTTGATGGTTTGATTATATTTGTCCTTTTATGATGTAATATGTTGTTTGGATGGTATAAAGGGTGTTGATGTACATATAATAAAGTGAAATATTGGTAATAATATTGTATTACGGATGGTAGGAGGTAATGGTAGTGTAGTGTGGATGGTATGATAGATGGAAGGGAATGTGTATTCAAAGTGGTGTACTAAAACACGTTATAACATGTTCATTTATATAAATACACATGTGCATTTCTAGTGTTGTTAATGTTATTACAAGTTCATACATATAGATGCACATGTGCATTTCTATTATTGTTAATGTAAAAAGTAGTGTATTATGAATAGTAGTGTAAATGAAAGTCTGATATTTGTAATGAATTACAAAATTTGTCAAAGAAATAATACAAATGCACATATGCATGGATAACTATTACTCAAATTTTTTTTATTATTGATGAAATATAGCGATTTTTCCAAAAAAAATAGTAAAAAATAATTTTTTTGGGTGTTTTTAGATTTTTTTAGGTATTTTTTGGTATATATTAGGTTCAAGAGTGAACACTAGTGTAGTTTGCGAACTGAGCGAACTAATCCTTGCCATACATGTGTGTAGATCAATGGCCAGGATTTGATGATGAAATCCTAATCATCCACGTGTGTAAATCAATGGCCAAGATTTGTTCACTCAGTTCGCAAATACATTGGTGTTCACTCTAGAACCACGCCATATATATATATATATATATATATATATATATATATATATATATATATATATATATATATATATATATATATATATATATATATATATATATATGTATATAGGGGAGTGTTCAATTAAAAACCCCTAATTAAAGTGAAAACTAACTAAACAAGCCTAAAAAGCATGCCAATTTTTTTTTACATTTTTTATTTTCGCTACTTTTTATATATATAAAAACTTTCTTTCAAAAAAAAAAAAAAAAACTTGTACTACACATGTACATTATATGCTTAAAGTTAGCTTTTGAGTTTAGTTTAGCTTTAGGGTTAGGTTATTTGGAGGTTTAGGATTAGGTTTTTGGGTTTTGAGGGGAGGGGGGGGTTAGGTTTTTTTGGGTTTATGTTTAGGATTTAGTTTTAGGTTTTTTTTTTTTGGGGTAGGGGGTTTAGGTTTTTGGGGGGTGGGGGGGTTTAGGTTTTTGGCGGAGTGTAAGTAGGGGGTGGGTTAGGTGGTTTAGGCTTTTCCGTATTATTGCACATGTACAGTACAATTTTTTCTAAAAAAAATTATACATAAAAATTAACAAAAATTTATAAAAAAAAAATTTGTATGTTTTTTAGGTTTTTTTAGTTAGTTTTCAAGTTTTCATAATAAAATGAGTTTCCGCTTGAACCCTCCCATATATATATATATATATATATATATATATATATATATATATATATATGGGAAGGTTCATTGGGGAACACTCAAAAAGTGGGGAACAGCGGGGAACCGGATCAAACGAACTCCGATTGGACTCATTCCAGCGGCGTTGGAATCGGCTCGTCGAACCCTAACTAAGATCTTTTAACCCTAAACCCTAACTCCTAAACTCTAAACCCTAAAGCTAAAAAATAAGGCTAAAACATAA
Source organism: Helianthus tuberosus (assembly GCA_030545235.1). NCBI lineage: Eukaryota > Viridiplantae > Streptophyta > Magnoliopsida > Asterales > Asteraceae > Helianthus > Helianthus tuberosus. The sequence goes on along the minus strand of CM060436.1, from coordinate 74,165,055 downwards.
GCTAAACCGTAAAATCTAAACTATAAACCCTGAAAGCTAAACCCTAAAGGCTAAACCTAAAGCTAAACCCTAAAGCTAAACTCTAAACCCTAAAGCTAAACCCTAAGGCAAAACCCTAAAGCTAAACCCTAAAAGCCAAACCCTAATATATTTAGGGTTTAGGGGTTATGATTTAGGGTTTAGGGTTAAGAGATCCTAGTTAGGGTTCGACGAGACGGTCCCAACGCCGCTGGAATGAGTCCAATCGGAGTTCGTTTGAGTCGGTTCCCCATTGTTCCCCACTTTTTTAGTGTTCCCCAATGAACCTCACACTATATATATATGTATATATATATATTAAATAGACTAGGTTTTTACCCGGGATTGCTTCCCGGGCTCGGGAAAGTTATTTAGATTAATTAATTACAATTTGTTATTAATACGACCACATTACATCAACCATCTTATTCTATTCAACGACATTGTCTTAAAATCACGGAATTAGATCTATTCAACAACAGGACCACATGAATAACATTATTTCCAATTTTACTTCAACAACAACAACAACAACAACAAACATACCCAGTAAATCCCCCAAATAGCAAAGCTACTTATAGGGTCTGGGGAGGGTGGGATGTAGACAGACCTTTCCTCTATCCCTTGGGATAGAGAGGCTGCTTCCAGTGTGACACAATATAATGTAGATCATGTATAATAGCATGTAACATCATTTGGGCATGAACACAAGAACGCAATCACCGGTAAAGTCACTTAAAGGATAGGAAAACCTGCGTCCCTAAAACACACCCAAAACCTTACTGTAAAATCCTCTAGAAGTCCTTAACCCTAATCCTACGCCTCCACGAAGTCCTATCTTGGACCATGTCCTCAGAAAGATGCAACTCTAGTAAATCATGCCTAATCTGCTCATCCCATGTCAGTTTGGGTATGCCTCTTCCTCTCCTCCCCTCCACAGTAAGAGTTTCCACTATTCTAACTGGTGCCGTCGTTTGCCTCCGCTTCACATGCGCAAACCATCCTCATTTCCAATTTTACTTCAATGCACTTAAATGATCGGGTGATTTGGGATTTTGTAAAAATGTTTGTTCTTGTACTTCTTAACAAAATAAGATGTTGACCAAAATTCAAACAAATGTTGACCAAAAGTAAATCAGATCAGATGTTCAACATAAACACTGAATCTATAACAACAGACACTACAGACACTAATTATATTCAAACTATTGATACATAAACATTGATTCTTCATTCCACTGTTGTAATCTAAGCACTGATGTTTGAGGTTCAATTTTTATGCTTCATCCGTGGTTGGATTCCAATGTATGTAGAAGCTTTGCTGAGCTGTCATCTTCAAATGCCATTGTCTTGATAGCCTGTTTAAAATATACAGCTTCTTGCTCTTTCTCTTCTGCATCAGTCAACTTTTGCCTCTTTCTTTGGTTTAACATAATGACAGAGGTATCTGATGATGTGAACAGTGGTTCAGAATTGTGGAGCTGCTTCTTTGACATGTTAATAGTTTTGTAATCAGGCTTCTTTGGAAGGCTAGGATCTATTTCTCTCTTTTTTCTAAGCCTTTCATAAGCTTCATCAGTGTACTGCCTTGTCCATTTTGCTATGGCCTTGGCAGTTGCAACCTTTGCATCAACGAACTCTTGTTTCTTTCTTTTATACTCCAAGGTAAGATCATCAATAGCCTTTTTGTATTTACGCCAATTTGGTGCTGACCTTTTCATGCTTGGATCTCTTTTTACTCTTTCAATTCTATTGAGTTCTGCTTTGAGACCAACAAGTGGCCAATCTTGGAATTGCTCTTCCTTGGCAGGGTAGAACTTCTCACTCATGATCAATGCCAGAATGTCTTTTCTCACATCTTTTTGCAGGCCAGGTTCTGGTGGTAAATTTGACATTTCTTTACTCAAATCTCTAGCATAGTCTTCCATGAGCTTGACTTTGGTGAGTAAAAACTGATAATGACTTGAATACACATTGTCATTTTCTCCTTCGCATTCAACCCTAGCTATTATTTGAGCTTGTCTAGCTTTTAGTTTTAGATATTCATCCATGTTTTTTGGATTTCTAAAACCAACCAGAGAAGGGAATTTCCTTTTTGAAGGATCATCAACTGTGTAGAACTGCCTCATTTCATTCTTTACTGCATGGAGTTCCAGTGGATAACTGGCAGCTGCTGGGGTACCATCTGCAGACTCATATCCTTGAAGAGATATTGGATCTTTGATTGGATTGACCAATTTTGGAGGAATGAAAGATTCAGGTTTGGTGATTTTGTAAGGTACAGATGAAACAGGATCAGGTGCTGGTATATTATCATCATGCACTTGAATATTTTTTCTTCTAGTATACACATTTTCAGGAGGAGGTGTTTCTATTTGAGGTTTTGGAGCAAACAGAATTATGGCTTGGGAAGGATTGTTAAAAGTGGTAGGTAATTGACTAACAGTTGTCGAAACAACTGGTGTCTCAACCACTGTTGATGTATCAACAGTTGTCTTTTGCTTTAAGGCAGGTGGTGAGTTTTGTGATGATGGTTTTGTTTGGGGTGTTTGAGTAGTGATGGTGTGTGTTTGACTAATAGCTGTTGAAACAACTGGTGTTTCAACCACAGTTGCCATTACCACGGATGATGTGTCAACTGTTGTCTTCTGCCTTTTAGCAGGTGGTATTGGTGGTGGTGAAGGGATTTTTCGTAATGGAGATAAGACAGTGGATGTAGTGTGTGTTGAACTGGTAGTGGTGAAAGTTTGGATAACAGATGTTGAAATTACTGAAGAAGCAACAACTGTTGATACAACAGGTGTTTTAACATCTGTTGGTTTCGAAGATTGATGTGTGGAGCTTTTGGAAGGTTTGGGAGTTTGTTTTGGGGATTTGGGAGGTGTGGTTTTGGGTTGTATGACTTTTCTAGTAGACTTTCTTATGGGCTGAGAATTTTCTTGATCCTTTGCCTCAGAAGTACCCTGTTCATTCATCTCCATAAAAACTCTCTTCTCCTGTTCAAACCTTCCTTTATCCTTTGCCTTCATATCCTTTTTCACCCTTGCTTTTGCATCAGCAATGGCATTTAAGGTTACATCAACCTTTTTGGAACCATCTGGCAAAGGGATGTGTGCAAGCATTGTTGAATTATCTGGTGCAATGTACAGACCATCTTCATATCCCTTTTTCTTCAACTGCCTCATTTTCTCCGCCTTTTTGGCATTATTTGGTGGTGGGCTGTCCACAAAGATGATAGAGGGAGGAGCAGTGCCAGTGGTGTTCATAAATTGAGCCTTCAGGGTTTTTATATCTGCCTGAGTGTCTTTGAACCTGACTTCCATTATATTTCTGATATTTTGAAGCTGAATTTCATGTTTCTGATCAGCATTTGCTCTTTGTTGGTGAAGCAGAGGTTGAAATAATGCCCAAAGGTCAGTGGGAGCAGGTGGTGCCTGCTGTTTTTGTAACAACTGTTGCAGTATGGTTTTGATTTCTGCAATAGATGTATCCAGTTTGTTAAGCCTCTCCCTCAATTCTCGGTACATTAAACCATCATCCAATTTAATGGGATCATCTGATTTCCCACCAGAGGTGGTTGTAACAGTGGTTGACTGAGGGAGAGTTTCCCAAAAGTCATCCCGTGTTACCCCTTTTTCTTGGAACTGGGGACTTCTTTCCTCAGCAGAGGTTACCAATCTAAGCTCACCAGTGTATACATGATACACACCAGTATTTAGAAAGGTTCCCATAGAAGAAATTGCCTTTAAGGAAGTCTGATTAATGAAACTACTGTCCAAGTGTAAACCAGTGGGTTCAACACTTGTAGTAGCTGCTTCACTTGAACTACTGATAGGAAGTACTTGTACATCCTACAGTGTAACCTCCTCAGGTGTTGTTGGTGGGTTAGCAATGATAGGGAGCTCAGACACAGTCACTTTCTGTGGCATGCTCTCAGTGATAGGGGGTTGAGAGGAACTGATTGCTATCTGATTTATATCAACTGCATCCAACAAAAGTTTTGTTTGTGGTGGAATTGTAACAGTGAGTACGGGAGTGGAAAGAGGATTTGCCCCGGGCAGTGGGCTGGGGATGATGGATTCAAGTGAGTCCAAAGCAACATAATTTGATGTCCCTATTCTTACAACCTGTTCTTTTTGAAAAGAAACAGGAGGAGTTTGAGGCTCAGGTTGAGATATTTCTACCATCTGCTGTGAGGAAGTAGCAGCAGTGGTTTCTGGTGACTTTTGTGTTTTCACCGGCAGTGGCTCTGGGATCTCATCTTCCAGAGTTGCCTTTGTTTTAGGTTTGAGGGGCTTTTGTGTTTTCTTTTGTCTTGGTCTTTTGGTGGATTTAGGTGTCGGTTTCACAGCAGTTGTTTTGCTGCTGTGATCACCTTGAGCAGTGGGCTCAGCAGCAGGTGCCTGAGGAGCAGTGGTAGCTGCTAAAGTCTCCTCAGGAGCCTCTGCTTGTGTTTTGGACACTTTTGATAGCCTTGTAAATGTTAACGGTGTAAGGCCATTTATTTGAAAAGGTTCACCCTGGATGAGTACATGAGCATCATCCTTTCCAAATTTCTTTTGAAAATAAAAGCTTAGGAACCTTGGAAATAGTAAAAATGATTTGGTATCAACATTTTTTACCAAGTCATTAAAGATCTCCTGTGAATAGTTAAAGTTTTCCCCATGCAAGATAGCATATGCCAGGTATTGGATCTTTAATGGAATTTCATTGAAAGCAGTGGTCTTATTAGAAACACACATTAAGAGGGTATGAAACAAAAACCTTGGGGCAGGGGGAAAACTGCCTTTTTGCAAAGTGTTTTTTTTCATTTTCTTTGCATACCCTCTTTCTAAAAAATCTGTTTGATACTCTATTTTAGGGAAAAAAGTCTTACCTTCAAGATCATTGAGTTCAAACACCTCAGAAATGGTTTGTGGTGTGATTTTAACATCAACACCCTTTATCGAGGAATTGATAGCTATGGGTGTTTTATCTTGATATTCAAGTTTTGCATTTTTCCAAAATTCCCTCTGGGTTGCCAAGTAAATCGGAGCATCAGAAGTCAACAAAGTTTTGTATTTTGAAGACGAAAGGGCATCTATGACGGAATTGAACGTTTCAGTGTTACTTGGTTTTGTCAAGAGACCCAAGTAGTTATGGGGAGCTTTGTATCGAATTTGTATGACCTTTTGACTGGATTTCCTTTTAACTGATGAAGACCGTGATTTTGCCATTTGAGGAAGAAGGACGATGAGGAATTTTGAGAGAAATGGAGGATAACTGCTTTGAAAAAGGAAAAATGAATTCGATTCGACAGTTAAAACCCTGATTGGGGGTTTTGATCAGGGTTTTATAGCAGGAAAAGTGAATGCTGACGTGGCAGCGGTTACAAAAGATCTGACGGCTATGAACAGTCCACGAGCCAACCCCTGATGAGTAATGGAACACAGTTGTTTTATGAAGACACTGATGGAATAATAACAGTGGTTGCAATGATTACACTGAAAAACAGTGGGAGACTTTAAGTTATCAGTGGATAGCCTTAAAACATTTTAATGCTTATAATTCATAAAAAAAAATCATTTTAACTATTTTTAAGATGAATTTTGAGATTTTTTAAATAAAGTATTACATATAATCAGTTAGCATGCTGGGGTGATGTGATAAATACCGTTACATATAAACAACCCTATGATATGAAATTTAACAATCTAACAGAGTATAAAATACTGATGTTGAATCCACTATAGATGCTGAAGCACTGCTGCTACTGAGCAATGTTTTTCCTTTCGTTGATCAGGCTTTAGGAACATAAGTGCTTGTCTTTAACATGGCTTTGTCTTCAACAGTGGATAGGCCTCATCAATCTTTAAGAACATCAGTATTTATAAGGAGCAGTGGTTAATTATAACAGTCCTTAGCATGATCAGCTGTTATAACGACTCAAAAACCTCTTTGAGAGGAAGCATTGAAAGTATTAAACCTCTGTTATCTTATCAAACAGATGTTCAGACACAATTCAACATCAACATAGTTTAAATCGTACTCAAACACTAAATAATAAATAAAAATAGAATACAACATAGAAACACTGGTACATAAATACTAAAGTTGAATCCACTATAGATGCTGAAGCACTGCTGTTACTGAGCAGTGGTTTTCCTTTCGTTGATCAGGCTTTAGGTACATAAGTGCTTGTCTTTAACATGGCTTTGTCTTCAACAGTGGATAGGCCTCATCAGCCTTTAAGAACATCAGTATTTATAAGGAGCAGTGGTTAATTATAACAGTCCTTAGCATGATCAGCTGTTATAACCACAACATAACCCTTTGAGAGGAAGCATTGAAACTATTAAATCTCTATTGTCTTATGAAACAGATGTTCAGACACAATTCAACATCAACATAATTTAAATCGTACTCAAACACTAAATAATAAAAAAAAATATAACACAACATAGAAACACTGGTACATCAATACTAAAGTTGAATCCACTATAGATGCTGAAGCACTGCTGCTACTGAGCAGTGGTTTTCCTTTGGTTGATCAGGCTTTAGCTACATTGTCTTTAACATGGCTTTGTCTTCAACAGTGGATAGGCCTCATCAACCATTAAGAACATCAGTCTTTATAAAGAGCAGTTGTTAACTATAACAATCCTTAGCATGATCAGCTGTTATAACCGCAACATAACCCTTTGAGAAGAAGCATTGACACTATTAAACCTCTGTTGTCTTACCAAACAGATGTTCAGACACAATTCAACATCAACATAATTTAAATCTTACTAAAACAGTAAATAAAAAAAAAATACAACATAGATTCATAAAATAAAATTTATTAATTTATTCATGACCTTAAAACTAAAAGTCCAATAATTACATGACATACTAAACAGTATTAAAGTTCAAATCTAAGAATAATAGCAAGAATTAAGAAACTTTAGTTTCAACTCCATCCATTGCTGAACCTCTAGATGTATGTACTTCAGCATCGCCAAGAACTGCAAGTCTCTATCACCGCACTCTATATTACTGACAACACAAACAAGAAACAAACCTAAAATGCAAAGGTCTCTTCTCAACTGTTGTAGCACATCTAAGTTTTCAAGATATTGCAAGAATCTATCCATACTTTCTATAAAAGAAGAAATCCCAATGACAAACCTGACACAAGAAAACCTGACTTTCCATTTAACGAAAATCGAACAACGCAACTTTTCACGATGTTGCAACAATGATACTGCAACATCCATATTGAAAGGTTGACTTGTGATGGGAATCTTCATTGAAACGACGATGTTGGAACAATGATACTGGAACGATAACATGTTCAACAAACATTCGAACAAAGAAGTGTAATCGGAGATTAGCGCCTAAATCACGATAAAGATGCATTTGAGAGAGAGATAAACGCACACATATATGAGCGAGCGAGATTTGAATCTGATAGTAGATAATTATATCTTATTTATAGGATTAGAATATACGGTTTGAATTTTCAATTTTGAATGTGGGAACTGATGGTTATACGTAATCCACAGTAGTATATATCCTTATCCTCTCTTTATTAAAATATTAAATATTTGAATTGTTATGCAAAGTAGGAAAAAAAAAAGAGAGAGAAGGTCAATTTTCATGATGACTTTTCTGTAGTTACTGATGATGATTTGAAAGCAACTGTCATTGTCATGATGACTTTTCTAATTTTTAAAAACATAATAACCGTGAGTTTGAAATTCACATTTTGCATGTTTTAAATGTCCAAAGCTCAAGAAATTAACATTAATTACTGATTTGATTTGCAACAAATAGTTATAAAGAATTTTTTTTATTTTTTAATTTAATTTTAAATTTTATGATCAAAACAATGTTGTTTGAAATCTTACCTCATTGTTATGTAAAGATGAGGTAAAATGGTAATTTTATTGTAATTCTACTTTTTATTTGATAATTTCAATCTATCACTAAACTAAAACAATCAATAACAAAAAGTCATAGTGAGCAATGGCCGTTTTTTAGGAAAACCACTGATGGTCAATATCAATAGATCTCAACAATAAAAAAAGTGAGCAGTGGCTATTTTTCCTATCAGTGGATACCCCACAGTTTTTTAAACACTGATGTTTGGTCAGTCAATGGTAAACAAAAAGTGAGCAGTGGCTATTTTTCCTAGCAGTTGCAGTTTTTTAAACAAATAAGTGTAATCGGAGATAACCGTCAGTTTGAAATTCTAGTTTTGCATATTTTAAAAGTCCAAAGCTCAAGAAATTACAATTAATTATTATTGATTAGATTTGCAACAAATAGTCAAAAAGTATTTTTTTATTTTTTAATTTAACATTAAGGATAAAAATATATATGGTTTGAATTTTGAATTTCAAAATTACTGATATTATTAGTAATTACTGATTTGATTTGACCGCAATTGTGATGATGTTTATTGGGAACTGATGTTTATTGGGAACTGAAAGGTAAGTAGTGTATATCTTTATATCCCTCCTTAATAAAGTAAATAAATATTAGTAATGATATGCAAAGTAGGGAAAAAAAAAGAGAGAACGTCAATTCTAAATTACCATCTTGCATAAATTTAATTTCAAAATTACTGATATTATCAGTGATCTGATTTGAAAGCAATTGTGATGTTGACTTTTCTAATTTTTATTTTAACTTTAATTAAGAGATAATAACCGTCAGTTTGAAATTCATATTTTGCATATTTTAAAAGTCCAAAGCTGAAGAAATTACCATTAATTAGTGATTTGATTTGCAACAAATACCTGTTAGGGGTCATTTTCTTAACATACGTATCCTGATCAATATCCTGCCTTTGTTTGTTTATCTGTGACTAGGATGCTGGAAGAGGATATTGCTAACATCTTGGGTGATATCCTGAGCCTTGTTGAATTAACCACGTGCAGGTTGAAGGCTGAAACTTGCTAACGGTCAAGAAGACTTCTTCTCCTCAAGACTCGGACGAATTTGTTGAGGAAGAGACGTTGAGCCCGAAAGACTAGGTCTACAACGTTCGAAGAAGGAATATTCGGTGGATCCCGCAAGTTTAGGGTAGTTTGTTATTTTATCTTTACTATAAATAGATGGGGGCGGATCAGCTTAGAACACACAACTTTTCACTAACACTCTCGTACACTTACACTCTCTAGCTCATTGCAAACACCACACTTGTATTCAAGTTTCGTTGTAACACTTAGTCGATCCGTACCACATCCTGCACTGTATCCTGATTTTTGAAGCAATAGAAGAACTAGGCAGCTGCGATTGTCAGCTCCCGAGGTTTTATGCCGGCGATCTAGATTGATCAAGGGCTTTCCTCGTACATCCCGTGTCGTTTACTTTACTTTTGCTCATTGTTTGATCATAGATACAGCTCTATATCCTGATCCGTATCCTGAAACTGTTTTTACAAATTAACTTGATTAACATATTTTCGACACTCATTTCTAGCACACTACCTCACTTAACTAATTTGATCACTTAATTGCTTCGGTAATTTTTGACCAAAACAATTTGGCGCCCACCGTGGGGCAAGTGGTGCTCTCTTTACTAAAAATTTTTGTCAAATCGCTAATCGGTTTTCTATTTTCAAAACTTTTTGCCACATTGTCCATAATGGCCTCAAGATCAAACATGAGTTCCTCTACTGTGTCTGCTATGACTTCTGCTACTACCGGTTTGGTGCTTCCACCACCTCCTCCAAGGATGCCAGCCTCTACACAATCTCAAGATGTTATCCCTACTCGGAGTGTCCAGGGATCTGCTCCCGTTTTAGCTTCTAATGATGAAATTTTAACTTTATTTGGAAGTGTGCAGGAACAAATGAGGCAGCAACAGGAAACAAACCAAATGCTTTTAAGGGAAATACAACTCCTGAAGTCTGGCTCGAGCAGATCTGCTGAGGACAATGTCACTCCATTACACCCCAGAGCGTTGAACTTTAGTTCAGCTGTGTATACCGAGGATAACAGGGGGAATATCGTGCCCAGTCTTCCTCAGAATCATACTCCTGAAATACCCTCCTCGGTCAGGATGTCAACCATGAGGAGCTCAGGATATGCTTCAGGATATGGGCAAAACCCTCCAACGGGTAACGTGTCAAATAATAATAATACTCATGCTACTAACAATAATGGATCTTTGCAGGATACAGGTGTAACATCAGCACTTACTAGGGAACTTCAAAAGTTGAAGGACATGATATCTAGTGTACCTGGGGTGGTCCAGCCAATCCCAGAAGTGTCCCGGGACAGCCACAAGATATCTCGTTTTGCATATCCTATCTGTGATGCTGAGATCCCAAAGAGATTTCAAACCCCCAATATGAAGCTTTACGACAGAACTACGGATCCTGAGGAGCATATTGCTCAGTATAGGGAAAGAATGGAGATTAACCCTATCCCTCCGGAGCTCAAGGAAGCATGCTTGTGCAAGGGATTTGGTTCTACTCTAACAGGATCGGCCTTGAAATGGCTATTAAACGTTCCTCCTCACTCAATTACTTCGTTTGCTCATTTGGTTAATTTATTTAACAGTCAATTTTTTGTAGTCGGAGTTTTGAGAAACTAACCAGTGATCTTTACAGGATAACTCAAGGGCCTCAGGAATCCTTGAGGGATTATGTGAACAAATTCAGTCGAGAATCCTTAGATATCCCACATCTTGATGTTGCAACAGCTGTGCAAGCTATCAAGATGGGATTACAAAAGGATTCTCAGTTTTATCAGGATCTTGTAATGAATCCCTGCAGGAATCTCGACGAAGCTCGTAACAGGGCTTTGAGATATATCCGTCTGGAAGATGACAGAAAGATGCAAGAAAGGATGAACTCATCCAACACTTATGAGTCAACTAATAGGAAGTCAGAATCCTCGTTCAAATCATATCGGCCTAAGCCGTATAGTAGAAATGAAAACAAAAGAGTGAACGCTGTCGAAGATGAGGATCCTGAAGAATATCCTGAGTTGTCCGAATATTGCTTTTCTGTTAATATTCCTGAATTGATGTATGCTATGCAGGGTCTAGGAGACAAGGCTAGGTGGCCTCGAAAGAATCAACAAAAGGCTGACTGGAAAGATAAGTCAAAATGGTGTGCTTTCCACGAAGATTTCGGACATGTGACTGAGGATTGCATTGCTATGAGGAAAGAAATAAGCTATCTTCTAAGCAAGGGATATCTGAAAGATCTCTTAGGAAGAAAGAAGAATAAGGGTCAGGATACTGAGAAGGATCCTGAACGAGCAGCATCACCTCCCGCGGATGCCAAGATAATCAACTTCATTTCGGGGGGATCCGACATTTGTGGAACTTCGTATTCGGCAGCAAAGAGACATGCAAAGGAAGCCAAGGCCGAAAGGGGAGACAAACCTGTCAGGATGACGACCCTCACAACTGACAAAGTGATCACTTTTGATGCTGATGACAGGGATACTGTCCAGGATCCTCACCATGATGCTCTGGTAATAACGTTATATGTGGCTAACCATTTTGTACGCAGGATATTGGTTGATAATGGCAGCTCCGTCAACATAATCCAACTAGAGACGCTTAAAAGAATGAATGTATCTCCAATGGATATCATTTCAAAGTCTACCGTGCTTGTTGGATTCAGTGGAGAGGCTAGAAACACAGTGGGAGAGATAAAGTTGCCAGTATACGTTGAAGGAGTCAACTCGATACAACGCTTCTGTGTGATGGATTCTCTATCCTGCTATAACATCATACTGGGAAGACTGTGGATTCACGATATGAAGGCCGTGCCATCAACATATCACCAATGCATCAAGATACCTACCCCCTGGGGAGTAGTCAAAGTTGATAGTGATCAGCAGGAGGCGAAAGAATGCTACTCATCCTCGATGAAATCCTCAGCCAAACCTAGTGCAGCATAGCAATTAAAGACACGGGCCCAGGATATCGTGGAGGATCCGGAGCAGGATGTGAAGAAAGTTATCCTGGACCAGGATAATCCCGATATCTCGGTGCTCGTAGGGACCAATATCCCTCAGGATATTGGAGAACAATTAATTAACTTTTTGAAATGCAGGATGTCTACGTTTGCATGGAAGCATGAGGATATGACAGGCATATCCAAAGATATTATCACTCACAAGCTTGGAATTGATAAATCCTTCAAGCCTGTGCAACAAAAAAGAAGGAAATTTGCTCCTGAGCGGAACAAAATTATCCAGGAGGAAGTTGAGAGATTATTAAAATCCAGGATGATCAGGGAGGTTAAATTCCCAAGATGGCTAGCAAACGTGGTTGTAGTACAGAAGAAAAATGGGAAATGGAGAGTTTGTGTGGACTACACAGACTTGAACAAAGCTTGTCCTAAAGACCCATTTCCTCTTCCCCACATTGATGCAATGGTAGATGCCACTGCCGGGCATGAAATGCTGACTTTCATGGACGCATCTTTAGGATTTCAACAGATCCAAATGGAACCTTCTGACCAGGAGGATACTGCCTTCATGACACCAACAGACAGACTGGGGGACACCATGGAGGTATATATAGATGATATGGTGGTGAAATCTAAAAAGGCTGAGGATCACCTCCAGGATATCAAGGGAGCATTTGATATCCTGGATCAATACAACATGAAGCTGAATCCTGCTAAATGCCATTTCGGAGTGGGGGCAGGAAAGTTTCTTGGATATATGGTGACAAAAAGGGGGATAGAAGCAAGCCCAGAGCAGATCAAAGCTATCCTGGATATAAAATCACCCTCAAACATGAAGGACGTACAAAGATTAACAGGCCGAGTAGCAGCTCTAAACAGGTTTATCTCAAGATCATCGGAGAAATGCAAAGACTTCTATGATATCCTGAAGAAGAACAAAAGATTCGAATGGGGGGAAAAGCATGAAGCAGCCCTGCAGGATTTGAAACGATATCTATCAACCGCACCTCTATTGATGAAGCCTGAAAATGGTGAACCACTATCCCTGTACCTTGCTGTATCAGGGAATGCTGTAAGTGCTGTTCTTATAAAAGACCATGAAGGTCAGCAATATCCTGTTTATTATGTCAGTAAAAGTTTGCTAGATGCTGAAACTAGATATTCTCATTTAGAGAAATTGATACTAGCATTAGTCATGGCATCAACGAAACTTAGGCATTATTTCGAGACACATAGGATACATGTTAAAACAAATTATCCTATCAAAAATGTGCTTAGGAAACCAGAAATGTCAGGTAGGATGGCCAAGTGGTCAGTAAAGTTGAGTGCTTATGATTTAGTATACGAACCTAGAAATGCCATAAAATCTCAGGCTTTAGCTGACTTTGTGGCTGACTTTAGTAGTGACATTCAGGACGAGGTAGACCTAGAAGTTCAACAGCTAGGAGAATCCTCAGGATCCTGGACATTATATACTGACGGTGCATCTAATGTAAGAGGAGTAGGATTAGGAATACTACTAAAATCGCCACAGGGGGACATATTACCCCAGGCTATTAGGTGTGAATTTCCTGCTACTAATAATGAAGCAGAGTATGAGGCTTTAATTGCAGGATTAGAGTTGGCTAAGAGCATGAGTATCAAAAATTTGCAAGTATATGTTGACTCTTTGTTAATTACTAACCACTCCTATGCAGTTAAGGGTGAGAAATTAATCGAATATCTCGATATTCTCAAAAAATTAGCAGGAAATTTCGATGTTTTTATACTTGAACAGGTACCAAGGGAGGATAATGCTGAAGCGGATGCTTTAGCAAATTTGGGATCATCGATCAAGATACCTGAAGGGACGCAAATACCGATATTACATGTCTTATATCCTGCAACGAATCCTCAGGATAAAGAAGTAGCTGGTATTCGGGATCCTGGAGTAGAACATCCTGAAGAGGATCCTAAATCCTGGACGGCTCCAATCATGAAATATCTCAAAGAAGGACACATCCCTGGAAATGAAAATCCTAAGGCATTTAGGATGAAGGTATCACGATTCACTATTATAGATAATATTTTATACAAGAAATCTCTTGCAGGACCGTATTTGAGGTGCTTGAAGGATCCTGAAGCCAAGGAAGTACTTCAGGATATACATGAAGGGGATTGTGGTAACCATGCTGGGGGCAGGTCGTTATTCTCAAAAGTGTTAAGGACAGGATATTATTGGCCAACAATGAGAAAAGATGCCGCAGAATATGTTCGAAGATGTGACGCATGTCAAAGACATAGTAACATACTGCATCAGCCGGCTGAACCATTATATCCTATTGTTTCCCCTTGGCCATTTATGAAGTGGGGTATGGATATAGTGGGAAAGCTACCAAAAGCTCCGGGAGGCAAAGTCTTTATGCTAGCAATGACGGATTATTTCTCTAAGTGGGTTGAAGCAGAAGCATTTGTTCAAGTTAGAGACCAAGAAGTAGTATCCTTCATCAAGAGGAATATCCTGACCAGATTCGGAATACCAGCCGAGATAATCTGTGACAATGGTTCTCAGTTTATAAGTAAGAGGACTACTGACTTTTGCAAGAGTTGGGGAATCAAAATGATTACATCTACTCCGGTACATCCTCAAGCAAATGGACAAGCAGAATATTCAAACAAGATAATTGTCAATAACTTAAAGAAGAGGCTTGGAGCCAAAAAAGGAAGATGGGCAGAAGAATTACCCTTTGTTTTATGGGCTGATAGGACAACGGTAAAGAATGCAACAGGCCAAACCCCATTTTCCTTGGTGTTTGGAGCAGAACTATAAATACCCCACCCCCCATTACTCCAAAACCACTAGAATCTGATCTAAGTGACTCTAAGTTGGAACCATTGTTTCATACCTGAGTTATTAAGATCTAGATTAGCATTCGGGGACCCTTCGTAAGTATTCTTTCGTTCTTTTCCTTATTTTATTGCTTTTCGAGTCAGAAAGTCAAACTTTGTTTGACTTTCAGCGTTGACCAGCTTATGGTCAATGCGAAGTTCGTTTGAACTTCGCAACGTGATTGTAATCACGATGGTCATAGTCCCTTGGGACTATGCCTACTGATTACCACGTTGTCTAGGGTCGTAGGGTAAGCGATCTGATAAATCGCTTATACCTTCGAACCCGACCCAGTTTGGTCGATCATTAGGATCCGACCAAATACATTAGGTGACCATAGTGTATAGGGAATAACCTTCCGAGGTTATACCTTATGGTCACAACGTTTAAGTAGTTGTATGATAGGTAGTTTATATGCCTTAGGTAAATTACCAGAATACCCTTTTCATGTATAATTGGTAATTAAGCATATGTAACCTAAACGTTTGTCACATAACTGATTATGTAACATGTTTAGGCATATAACACTTGTCATAGGACTAGTTAGGCGGTCCGAGTGCGCTTTTGCGCGCACAACGCGTTAAAGTAGCATAAACTACCTTAATGGGTCGCGATGGGTCGAAAACACATAGGATAGGTTTCATTTAGTATGTAGGCTTTGTTAAACCATATGACACGAGTCTCTATACTCGTTTGGTTTACGAACCCTCATTCTATCTAAATCCTCCGATTTAGGTCCGGTTTATTAACATAGTTACCTATAATAGGTGCCGTTTGATATCTGTGATCTCTAGCATTGTTTGGTTGATATACAAGGACTCCTAAGCACTCTCAAGTGAGTACATAGTTCCCCTATTTTACTGTTTTCCAAACTGTTTTGGGGTGAAGCATGTGTACCTATCTATTACTTTCGTGTTTTCCAAAAGTATAATTGATTATACATGTTATTACTTATCTATTGACAAATTGAATGACTATCTATGATTTAAGCATTGATTTCTCAAAGAACATAAAATAAAATGTTGAATTGTACTTATTTTATGTTCACCAGACCGATTGTTAGTATGATATAGCGCTATAGGATTTGACACCCCATTCCTGTTGTCATGGAATGTCTGAAACCAATTTGTTGCTCCATCCAAATAGGGATTGCCTTTGTGGTATTTCTATAGTCTCAAAGGTGTATTTTGATGCACCAGGTCTGAATGAATTCTCAAATCACACTATTAAAGTATAGTTTGATATACTCTCATGTGTGGTATTGTACAAAACCAACATATATTTTATTTATCACATTTAAAGCATATTTTGATATGTTATTTACAAAACCAAAACATAGTTTAATATGTTATTTATCACATCTAAAGCATATTTTGATATGTTATTTATGAAACCAAAACATAGTTTAATATGTTACTACCAAATCCAAAGTATACTTTTAATATGCTACTATAAGGTTATTTGTTTAATCTTACATTTATTTATACAAATCACATTGGTTATACATTACATGATTTACATTGGACACATAAACATTTTGACATATTATTCAATACATTTGGCATTATGTTTAAACATAGACATCTTACATTGTTTGGTTTGGTTTGAGTAAGTGATTAAGTAACGAGGCGTGTGTAATATGATACAAGCATGGTGGATACGCCGCTGGTACTTCCTATATATAAGTGTTTGTATGGTATTACATGTCGTAGCGTTATTTGAATCATTTCAATTTGAGACATATAACATTTTATACAAATAACATACTTTTCACAAGACATTGATTTACAAACAACGTATCTTATACAAATTCATTTTACATGGTTATTCCTTTAACCATACATTATTTACATTTATTTATACATATCATCTGATCTTATCGTTTTTCAAATGAGTTACAAGACAAATCAAATTACAAGGTTCATGACTAAACATTTTCTTAAACATAAGTCATGAATCTTATTTCACAAAACCTATGTATCTCACAGGCATTTTTATGCTGACGTACATATTTTTACACATGTTTCAGGTACTGCTTTGCAATGATTGTTGATACATGCTACATATAGGATGGACTCGTGCCTTAGCAACTTTAAAACTTGGAAGATCATAGTTGTACTTATTTGATTGTATTAAAACAATGAGTTCATTTATTCAATAAAACAGAATTTATTTATGCCATGGTTATGAAACAATAATTCTGTTACAACACTCCCCGACGTTTCCGCCACGTTTGGTTGCTTTACGTGGTCGGGGTGTGACACAGATCTCCTTTTCGGGATTTTTAAGAAGATTCTGCTGGGTGAAGGTCTCGGCGGCCATTGCTAGAAAGATGAAGTAAGTTGACAGGAAGAAAATCTGAAATGGAGAATTACCTGAAGGTTCTGTTGAAGATATCTGTTTTTCAAACAAGAAAAGAGAAGATATAGGGGCATCGTGGATCTCCATTGAGTAAAAAACGCGTTGGAAGTTACGATGTGATCTTGACCGTCGCTTCGTTTTAAATGCCTTGAGTTGTGGGATAAGATTTTTGAAATATATCCGTTGGATTGGTATCCCAACCGATATATTTGGGGACAATTGTTAGGGGTCATTTTCTTAACATACGTATCCTGATCAATATCCTGCCTTTGTTTGTTTATCTGTGACCAGGATGCTGGAAGAGGATATTGCTAACATCTTGGGTGATATCCTGAGCCTTGTTGAATTAACCACGTGCAGGTTGAAGGCTGAAACTTGCTAACGGTCAAGAAGACTTCTTCTCCTCAAGACTCGGACGAATTTGTTGAGGAAGAGACGTTGAGCCCGAAAGACTAGGTCTACAACGTTCGAAGAAGGAATATTCGGTGGATCCCGCAAGTTTAGGGTAGTTTGTTATTTTATCTTTACTATAAATAGATGGGGGCGGATCAGCTTAGAACACACAACTTTTCACTAACACTCTCGTACACTTACACTCTCTAGCTCATTGCAAACACCACACTTGTATTCAAGTTTCGTTGTAACACTTAGTCGATCCGTACCACATCCTGCACTGTATCCTGATTTTTGAAGCAATAGAAGAACTAGGCAGCTGCGATTGTCAGCTCCCGAGGTTTTATGCCGGCGATCTAGATTGATCAAGGGCTTTCCTCGTACATCCCGTGTCGTTTACTTTACTTTTGCTCATTGTTTGATCATAGATACAGCTCTATATCCTGAGCCGTATCCTGAAACTGTTTTTACAAATTAACTTGATTAACATATTTTCGACACTCATTTCTAGCACACTACCTCACTTAACTAATTTGATCACTTAATTGCTTCGGTAATTTTTGACCAAAACAATACCCATCAAGTATTTTTTTTATTTTTTAATTTAAGATTAAATTTCATCAGGAAAACAATATTGGAGGAACTCTTATCTCATTGCAATGTAACGATTAGGTAAAATTGTAATTTCATTTTAATTGTAGTTTTTATTTGATAATTTCAATATATCACTAATTAACACCATGGATGGTAAATATCAATGGATGTCAAGAATAAAAAAGTGACCAGTGGTTATTTTTTCCTATCAGTAGATACCGAACGTCAATTGTCATTATGACTTTTCTGTAATTACTGATATTATCAGTAATTACTGATGATGATTTGAAAGCAACTGTCATTGTCATGATGACTTTTCTAATTTTTAAACCGTGAGTTTGAAATTCCCATTTTGCATGTTTTAAATGTCCAAAGCTCAAGAAATTAGCATTAATTACTGATTTGATTTCCAACAAATAGTTATAAAGAATTTTTTAAATTGTATGATCAAAACAATGTTGGAGGAAATCTTACCTCATTGGTATGTAAAGACGAGGTAAAATGGTAATTTCATTGTAATTTTAGTTTTTATTTGATAATTTCAATCTATCACTAACTAACACCATCAATAACAAAAAAATGAGCAGTGGCTGTTTTTTAGGAAAACAACTGATGGTCAATATCAATAGATGCCAACAATAAAAAAAGTGAGCAGTGGCTATTTTTCCTATCAGTGGATACCCAACAGTTTTTTAAACACTGATGTTTGGTCAGTCAATGGTCAACAGATTTTGAAGAAACATATGTTTCGCCTTAAACAGAAGTTTGCCCATAAACAGAAGTTTGACCATAAACAGGTGTTTGCACATAAAGAGATGTTTATCTGGTGGTTTAAAACCAATGTTGGGTCAAACAAATTTCACAACAGGACCAATACTCAAATAGATGTTGACCTTAAACAGATGTTTGGTTTAGAGCCAAACATCTGTTAAACCCCAAACATCTGTTTAACCCTGAACAGATGTTTAAGTTAATAACATCTACTGTTCAACCTAACAGGGGTTTTCATTAACTATTGACCAAATTGCAAACAGATGTTAAAACCACTGTTTGTTATTGTACTTCTTTACAAAATTACATAGAATTCAAGAAAACGAAACAATCACTTAAAGAACTATAATTTAACACATAATCTAATCCGGCAAAGCAATCTATTATCTGAGAATTCACTGATTCTTACAACATGAAACAAACTCATAATGAAATACTAAAGTTACATAAGAACCACTGATAATTAAATACTAAATTTGAATCCGTTGTAGATGCTGAACCACTGCTGATACTAAACAGTCGTTTTCCTTTGATTAATCAAACTCTAGGTACAAAAATTGCAAACAGTCGTTTTCCTGAACAGATGTTTAAGTTAATAACATCTACTGTTCAACCTAACAGGGGTTTCCATTAACTATTGACCAAATTGCAAACAGATGTTAAAACCACTGTTTGTTATTGTACTTCTTTACAAAATTACATAGAATTCAAGAAAACTCTACAATCACTTAAAGAACTATAATTTAACACATACTCTAATCCGGCAAAGCAATCTATTATCTGAGAATTCACTGATTCTTACAACATGAAACAAACTCATAATGAAATACTAAAGTTACATAAGAACCACTGATAATTAAATACTAAATTTGAATCCGTTGTAGATGCTGAACCACTGCTGATACTAAACAGTCGTTTTCCTTTGATTAATCAAACTCTAGGTACATAAAGTGCAAACAGTCGTTTTCCTGAACAGATGTTTAAGTTAATAACATCTACTGTTCAACCTAACAGGGGTTTCCATTAACTATTGACCAAATTGCAAACAGATGTTAAAACCACTGTTTGTTATTGCACTTCTTTACAAAATTACATAGAATTCAAGAAAACGAAACAATCACTTAAAGAACTATAACTTAACACATAATCTAATCCGGCAAAGCAATCTATTATCTGAGAATTCACTGATTCTTACAACATGAAATCTTCTGCACAAGTCAATTATAACAATAACAGATCCTTTCTTGCGTTTAGTAGGAACTACTGTGGGTTCTACATCATCATCTTCTGCACAAGTCAATTATAATCATCATCATCATTTAGACATAAGCAAAAATTATTTTAACTATAAATTTAATAATCTTTCTTTGTGTTTAATTAAACTTTATGCTTCTTTGAACACAAACCTATAATAACCCGCAGCAGATTGTATGAATTTCAAACAACTGTGATTAGACTGAAATATAAACCGAGAATTAGAGTATATCACTTCAAAATAAAAAACTCAAAATTGAAAATCAGAGTAGCAAAAAACACATACTTTAAACGATGTTGGAACAATAATACTGGAAAACTACCGTGGAACAATCATCATCATTGTATGAGAATACCCTTAATTTATGGAACCTGTAGAATGAAATGCTCCACTGTTGGGTTATTAACTTTCAACCTCACTTTCCCTAAATTCATCAAATCTAATTTTCAACAGGATGTAATACAATTATTACCTTAATTAAGATATCTTCAACTGCAAACAACAATAGCAAACAACATCAGACAATAATAGCAAACAACATCAAACAATAATAGCAAACACCTGATGTTGAATCCACTGTAGATGCTGAACCACTGCTGTTACAAACAGATAATACCTCGAGAACTGGAAATGAAACTCTAATTTCAGAAAGAATAATGGCTGAACATACTCAAACATCAATAATCAACAGATGTTATACTCATATCATCACCATCTAGAAAAAAACGCTAATTTCAAAACATATTCAAACATACCAGCTTATGGCAGAAATCTATCCGCAGCTAAGCGGATTTCAACTTTGATGACAACAACCCTAACAATGGTTACATGAAAAGACACAAAACACAAAGGATTAGTATAAATAACAGGAAATCATGAAAGTATTTCAACTAAAAAAAAGAAGAACAAACCTTTTGATTAAGTAATTGATGAACAAAAGATGATTTTATGGTGGCGTCTGGAAGAAGATTAAGGTTTGTGAAATTTGAATTTGAATCGCCTGAATATAGAGAGAGAAAGAACCCTAGGCGTTTGTAAAGAAAGATCAGAAGTGAGAAGAGAGGTTATATAAGGAAAAGAGGATGGCACTGTTGGGCGGGAAAAGAGAACTGAGGATGCCCTAATCAAGTGACACGTGGCCCAAATAACTTTCATTTATTATATATAATAGATTACTATTATATGTATATAATATAAGGGACACAAAGTGTAATTTACTCAAAATTACATAAAACCTACTTATGCTTACAAACTCTAACACATTATGTCCTTTACCCTAAACCCATTTTATTTTTACAGTTAAATCTGATCACCCCACGTGAGGACAATGTTGTCTTTTTCCCTGACCCCTCCATCTCCCTTAATTAAAACCCCATCTTCCTCACCACCACCATATGCCACCACTGGCTACTTTACTAAAAATCACCATCAACCCCACCATCCCTAACAAAAAAATTGTGATGCATTTTATCAAGAATTCAAAGAAATTACAATTTCAGTGAAGAATCTCGTAGATCTTGATGGGTAAAATGTGGGTTCCAACAATAATAATTGTGTATTTTTAGCTCCTTTCTTCAACATATCAGAATTGTTATCGGCTCCGCCATTTGAACAATCAAGTTGCCCAAATTTCATTCAAAGAATTGGTATCAGATCCACAAAAGTGAACGAAATCTAAAAAAATGTTACTTGAGAAAGGGATTTGTAGATCCGGCGAGGGTGAAGTTGTTATTTGGCGGCTTGTCTTTTTCGTTTTATCCCGCCCATGGCAAGGGTGAAGATGCTATATCCGCCATTGTCTTCTTCGTTTAACCTCGCTTGAACCCTAACTCTATGCCGCTGGTAATACTTCAGGTGGTAAAAGAACTTTTTAGTGATTTCAGGTTGTTTGGGGTGGATGGTGCGGTGGCAGGTTGTGATGGTGATGGTAGGTAGGTGGTGGCTGATGGTGAAGGTTGAAGGAGATGGCTTGTTCCAGGTTGAAAGAGATAATGTGTTTTAGAGAGATAATAAAGTTTTTATATATATTAATTTTTATGTTTATTTATTTGAGTAAACAAGTTAAAATGACAAAAATATCCTTATGTGGGTTTACTTTGTTAGATTTAACCATGAAAATTAACTGAGTTAGGGCCAAAGGACATAACGTGTTAGAGTTTGTAGACATAACGTAGGTTTTATGTAATTTTTGAAGATAAAATATATATTTTGCAATATGATAAAAATACAAGGGACATTTTTTGTAATTTACTCTTAAGCGAGTATAGAGTATACTTGTTAGGCTAAAGGGTGTGTGTGTGGGGGGGGGGGGGGGGGGGCATGGGTTTGGTCATTAATAGCCACGTAGGACCATTAGTAAATTGCTATACTACCCTCTTGTCTCATCTATCATGGTTCACATGGATTAAACCATGGGTCTTCTTTCCTTTTACAATAATTCCTAAATAAATTAAAATGAGATAATAGTAGTTTGGGTCATGACCACACCATTAGGGTAGTGGTTTTGAATGATAGATTAGAAAGGAGTGACATGACACTAATATGGAAAGTCATGGTGACCATAAGGCCATGTGTAGTCATAACGCCCCTTTGTGGGCGTTATGCGACACGTGGCGCGCCACGTCAGCGTGGGGCGTTATGGGGCCTTATGCATTTTAAGCCCGTAGTCATAAAGCCCCCGTCTAATCATTACTCAATTATTAATTTCTAATTTTTTATAATTATTTTCTAACTTTATAAAATTAAAATTCATTTCATTAAATTAAAAAACATTACACTAAAAAAAAAAAAAAAAAACATTACACATAAAAAAAATACAGTAACATAAAAAAAAACATTAATTTCTAATTTTTTATAATTATTTTCTAACTTTATAAAATTAAAAAACAAATTTTAAAAACCCTTTTTTCTTTTTTCTTTCTTCTTTCTTCTTTCTTCCTTCTTCCTGCAACAAAACAGCTCCCCCCCCCCCCCTCTTCTTCTCCTTCAAACCGCCCCACCCCTCTTCAATCCATCACCCCTTCTTCTCCTTCAAACAGCCCCCCCTTCTTCTCCTTCAAACCAGAAAATACACACAAAAGGGGAAAACCAGAAAAAAAAAAAAAAAATCAAACAAACAAACATACCGCCCTACACATCGCGCTATACACATCGCGCCTCCCCCATTTTTCCGACTGATGTCGCCCTCCGTGGCGGTGTGCCGGCGCTATGCCGGCGCTATGAGGGCATATCGCCCCTCACATGCCGCCCACTACGCAAGGTCTAAGAGTCATGACCATATTCTATAGCCTTATGATTTTACTATGTGTGCTATGCTATAAATAGTTTTATATTTAAGTGTTTAACTTTACAAGTCATGGAATTATGACTAGTATGGCAATATGTAATAAGAACATATGCAATAGCATATGTATATTAAGAACATAAGCAAAAGCATATGTATTAGATGTCCATTAACACCAACATATGCAATAGCATACGTATTAGATGTCCATTAACAGCTCCCAAAAAATGAATATTAAAGGTTGATTTAACATGTGAAACGTGAGATTTTGTTGCTTTCGAGGTATCATATTTAGAGATATTATTCGTTTTTAATTATTGTGATTTATATTAATTAACTATATAACAATGCAAGAATTACGACAAGTAATATGAAACATTTATTTATTTGGGTATTTGTTTAAGATTGTAATATGATTATTATAATATATATAAATCATGGTTGTGTGATGTATTTGGATTATATATGCATATGTATAGAAAATTTTATATATTCATATATTATAAACATCTAAACACAGTGACGTCTCTGAGAATTCACGTACCCTGTTCGAGCTCGAAAAATATATCCATATGCTTTAACGATAAACAATATAATTACAAAAATGACAAAAATTGTAGTATTTGATAAAGAATGAAATTATGATAGTGGCAAAATAATAGTATTCTAATGAGTTACATACCGTAATAACTAATAAGTTAATATCTAACCAATGATTTGTGCAGCCCTACTTGCATTCTTCATAACAAATTGCTGGATCAACTCTTCACGATTTATATTAGGCGTAAAAAACTTTTGTATAGCACCAGCTTAAGACTTCACCAATTCTTCCGCTCGTTTCCTTTTTTGACGTTTTTGCCATCCGGATGCTTGTTTAGGAGCCATTAACGCCTAAAAATAATTATCGATGTTCATTAACAAGAATTCCATACAATGATTCCTCCACTGATGGCAACTTATACAATGATTCTTCTTTTACAGAGATTAATATTTAATACATGGTTTACAAATTACAACCATTCGCGGATCACAACACAACTGTCTAGTATGACTAATATACAACTTACATCGTTATTTGCATATTACCGCGATCTACCAATATAAAACAATACTCAATAGTCAATTCAATACGATACGTCGTACGCGGATACGGGCAATATGGTTCTGATGTTAACAACAATTAACAGACTAACAGTTTAACAATTAACACTAAATCGACGAACGGACCTTTTGAGTTCTGAATCTTCTGATCGATGTTCTTGTACGTGTTACAACCAGCAACTTCAGGTTACTACTTGAACCTAACCACAGTTAATTTAGACTTACACTCATAGCACTGCATTTAACTAAGGGTAGTTAAATGAGCCTACGTTGGTAATTCGGGGAAATATCGGAACACACATGATAACTTTCGAACGTTGGTGACTAACACGAATACTAATTACAAACGAACGGTCTACACGAAACTTATGTGTTGCATGACAAATATGTGAAAATACATGCTTTAATTGTAAATTACAAGTTGTGTGTACTTTGTGTAATAATTCTATAGTTAGGGGGTGCTTTGTGGATAGGTTAGAAACTTTAATCAAACTCCTCATAACCCTAAACCTCTCACAATCTCATCATACACAGTTATCTGTCATCTCTTAAATCACCATCATCAATCATTTCTCTCAATCATTTTGGATACATCAAGTCCTCCATGTCACACCCTGACTTTTGCGGAAGCGTGATTATGTGTGACTTGCTTAATATCATTGCATTCAATCATAACAACAACTATATGATAAAACCAGAGATGATCATCCATTAAATAAGTTTTAAAACATCACAAACATCATTGTTTTGAAATCCCAACACAGACTTTGAATCCATATTACAAACCATACAAATTGTTTAGAGTTCTATAAGGACTCGACAAAAGACTCTAATAAAACCAGGCTTTGAAAGATGTGTCTCATCTAGGATAAGACACACTATCCAAACCCTTAAACATCGGATGACATCTTTTATTCTCAACATAACTTGAAACCTCCAAACGCCCGCCAGATCCACTTTTAATTCCCTGAAATACATGTAGTTTGAAAACATCAACAAAAGTTGAGCGAGTTCATGTGTTTGTTTGTGTGCACGAATAAACCTTTGAATCAGTGAAAGTATGTATGTATGTTTGTAAAC
The DNA here is from genome assembly GCA_030545235.1 of Helianthus tuberosus. Lineage (NCBI taxonomy): Eukaryota > Viridiplantae > Streptophyta > Magnoliopsida > Asterales > Asteraceae > Helianthus > Helianthus tuberosus. Next base: position 74,139,425 of record CM060436.1, on the reverse strand, counting down.
CCCGGTATGAAAGCAACAAGGAAAACAGATCATTAATGGTTTGCAAGGCCATTAATATGTGTGACGTGATGCAGGAAGGCTCAAACCTAGCAAATTTTGTCTCCGGTAATAAGACATAGTCACCTCATGGGCCAAACCCCGGTCCACATGGGTGTGGGCTCGTTATACCCACCACTCACATGATCAAGCAGTACCCTTCCTTAGCTAACCATACCACATATAAACGTTTGTAAACAGTTTGTAGCATGTACTTCACCCCCGAAGTTATAAAACTGAAAACAGTTAAAAGAAAAGGGGGACATGAACTCACAGTCTTGCGTTCTTCGTAATCAACGGTAACTCAAAGCTTCTTTCGATGTACACGACTACCTACAACGTAGTATGATCTATTAGACGAGCGGGTCGTGCCTTGACTTAGTATTAATTTGTGTCTTTGAGTTACGTTCCTTTGTGTCTTCAATATTATTCCAAGTTATATAATTATTTGTTGAAATAATAAATATTTTAACTTAAATTATATTTATTAAATTTTAGAATAATTGTTAAAACAATATATTTTAACTTGACACTTTTAGTATTTACTAGTAGGGTGCCCGCGCGATGCGGCGGGGTGACACTTTGCATTGCGACACTACAGGATGCGCGGGGGGATGAAAGGATGAACTTTGATAAACCAAAACCACAAAATATTGAATAGATGAATGCTAGGTGTGAATATAGAACAATAAAACATACTGTTGATAGCTTTAGTTCAACATGAATGCTAGGTGTGAATATAGAACAATAAAACATACTGTTGATAGCTTTAGTTCAACGGTGAAACCAAATACATCATAGGTGTAGCTGATGAATTCTAAGAAAATCTTGATTTCTCCTTTATGTAGCTGATGAATTCTAAGAAACTCTTGACTTCTCCTTTATCTGTATCAATCAAGAAAAAAGAAGCAAAAATCCAGTTACCCTGACCCTGCTAATAACAAATTGTAATAGTCTAAATATTGAATGAAAAATCCATACATCAAGAAGAAAGAAATAAGAAAATCTGAAAATAACACAGTTATATTGACTTAATGATAACAAGTTGACTACCAATACCGATTAGAATTCTTTAAGCCTGACCGGCTTAATAAAAAGTGAAGCAAAAAAGCAGTTACACTATGAACTATTCACTAATTACTTACAAAATTTACAGAACTTGAAGCAAGATGATTCAGTGAAATATTAAAAATGTTTATTTATATACCTAAGAATTTCTTAACGGAGCTCTCAAAAACCTGACATATCCTAAAAATTGAAATAGGAAGCATAAACTCATTACGGATATGAAGACATAGAGAGAAATAAATGTTTAGCTAGAGTGGACTTTAATCCCCATCACAGCAATGCGCGATCAAATTCGCCACGCTCTTATACCTCAGTTTTCCAACTTGCTTCATCCATGCAAACAAAAGCAACACAAATTTAACAATTATCATTTTCTACCAATTAACACGAATAAAAGTTATCAACTATCCAAACAATACTACATTATCTTTCCACAAAGAAACCCTTTAATGAAAGACTTGAGGGATCCTCTACAAAATGACTAAAAGAATTCAAGTTTCACAAATAAGGTTTAAATGTGATAAAGATGTTTTTATTAAAACTCTACTTTGAGGAAGAAGACCCTCAATAAACTTCCAGAGTCACAGGCTTCAATATAAAATTACCTAGATGTAAGATATATCAATTCCAAAATCAGCATCGCTATATTAATAGCATATGATAGTACATTAGAAATAAATACCAAGCTTTCGTATGTTCCCTGAAGCATGCTTTTGTTTCAAAACCTCATTAAAATCATTTGCATACAGGTAAGGTTTTGTTGGCATCCTAAAAAAAATACAAAATTGCTATAAATTAATTTAGTAATTTCAGTTTTAAAGGAGTTAGTCGCGAACCTAGCACACCAAGGGTCCATGACCACCATGGTCAGAGTAGTAAATAAAAATCTGGTCATTTGGACCGCCATTTAACTTTTGTTTTATCCCTGAGCAAAACAACAATATAGTTTTCGACATTCACTTCATCCCAATGTTATCATGTTCAAGTGATTTGTGGCAGATCAGAGAACATAGTTTGTTAGATTTAAAAAGTCATGAGTTTAAGTTGGTTAAAGTAAATGTTCATGAATGAAACACAAACCTTTGGGACTCTATGATACACATCAGCACCTTCTGGGTTGTTAATATTGATTCCTTGTCTAGGATTATACCAATTCTATGTGGACTGTGGTAACAGATTGATCACGTGGATGCTTTACATTTCATGCCCAGTCCCATACATAGTTCATAAACACTGGAGTACGGAAAATGAATTAAAAAATCATTATATATCATAATTATATGCATTTATAATGTATTTTTTTTAACGGCAAATTTCTTTTATTCCCTATCGTTTGTGGGACTTGAACCCAAGACCTCTACCTCCCAAGGTGTTTAAAGGCTTTGCCTTTGACAATGGACCACCACCCCATTGGTACATTTATAATGTATTAATTTGAAAAACTTTAACGGCCTAGACAAAGCAAACAAAGCTTATTAGCATCAGCACATAATAGAGTTGGCAGACGACTTTCTCTCGTATCATTAAGCAAAAAAACTACATCATTAGACTCGATCGAATTATGAAGATACTTGCAGTCATCAAGCACGCCGTGCCCGTCTTTGCTAGGTATAGATGCCCCAGCATTAGTATAGCCATTACTATACCTTTGCTTCCTGAAATAATTTATTCAACTCAAATACTTAAATTTTATTAATGGAGAAACTAATTTTACCACTGCTGAAAAATAATTACGAAGACTTTTAGCTGCTGCAAAGGCTTTTTTATCACCTTTGACACTATCATCGGATGTATATAACGACTGTGGAACCTAAAAAAATATAGTTACATTGGTAAATCAAGCATCATAAAAAAGAAAATCTGGTTAAGAAAGTATCATTTTGTGCCATCAACCTGATGAGCTTGCAACATTCTTTTGACACATTGGCTCTTTACATATCATCTGCAAAATCCAACCCGATTGGTCAGTTTGGACACATAAAAGTTCTTCACATGTTTCAACCCAAACCGGTTTTAAATTTCAAATAACAGGTCAAGAAAAGCTTAAATGTAAACGGGTCAGACAACATTTAACAAGCAAGTGTTGTTGATATGATGTTACCAACTTCTGCTTCATTCCAATCAACAACAGGAGCCGACAGTTCCTGCAACATTTAATCAGTAATTTAGTCAAACGATAATTTGAAGATAAACGATATCCCCACGATTACAAAATTCAATCATTGGAACCATAATTACAAGCAACTTATCAGTATAAACAATTTAAAATGAAAAAAATGAACACTAAAGAAACAAATTAGGTCTAATTTCTCAAAATTGAGGGAGAATCCATATGAACTGAAATCAACACATCCAAAAGAGCAAACTCACACACAATTTACAACAATAGACAAATAAATACTCGTACAATTGTAGAAAATCAATCATCAAAACCCTAACTACAAGCAACTTGTATGTATAAATGACTCAAAACTGAGAAGGGTCACCAAACCAGTAAATTAGAACTTGTTTATCCCCATAGATAAACCGGCTGTGATGTGTCGGAAGTGATGATGAATAATGTCAACCCAATGATGATTCTTGAAGGGTGTGCTGTGGGAGAAGCAACGATGAGTGCTGGGGTTTTTAGGATAGAGGAATGGGAATTCAAATATTAGAAAACCTGAGATCCGCATTCTGTTGTAAGGTGCATGAATTTAGCAACTAACTATTATGGATATAATTTTGTTAAAATTGAATGATTAAAGTGTAATAAGTTTAGGGGCTAAAAAATAAATAGCGTCTAAAAGACTAAATTACCCTCGTTTTAGGGGTTTATTTATAAATAAGGGGGGAAGAAGTTCTTAACTTTTGGGAATCCCTCCCTCATGCATTATAATATAGTATAGATACATGTATTTCCTTCCCAAGGATGGGTGTATTTGTATTCGTATCCTTATACTTGTATATTTTTGCCATGTATTGGGGTCGTATTCCGGAGTGTATTTATATATACGAGAATACGTATTTTCTTGTAATTGTTAAGTATTCTTATACTTAATTTTGTATAGTTTTTTCCGGAATAATATCTCTAGTAAAAATACATGAATATATATTTTAAGAAATATTACTTAGAAAAATTATTTATAATTTTTCCCTTGGCAAAAATATTTATAAATCTAAAAAATAATATATTTCCAAGTCTAACTTAGAAAATATATATAAATCCATTTTTCTTCCAAAAAATAATATATTTCAAGTTTGCTTAAGAAAATACATTTTCTCCCAAAAATAATGTATTTTATGTTTGTTTGAGAAAATATATATTTCTTTCAAAAAATAATACATCTTCTAATAATTCCAAGAAAATATATATTTTTACTTGTCAAAAATAATATATTTTCTCCTTGTAAAAAATATGATATAATCTTGTAATAATTGTAAAAATCACATTTTTGTTCTCTTGGTGTCCAAAATATTATTTACCAAAAATATACTTGTGAATAGGTTTTCCGGAATATTTTTGTGAGTTATATTCCTTTGTTCGGTTTCACCAATAAATTGGGTATTCTTTGTATATTTATTCCTTGGAATTTTGGTAATATTTTGGGTTGTAATTTCTTGGTATTTTGATGAGTTATATTATTTCAAGTCCTAAAATAATATAATTAATACACATAATATACAAATAATCACACAGATGGTGACATCTAAATATATATTTCCCTAAATACATATTTAGTCACTTTTATTTATAAAAACCAACCTCCAATATTTATAAATTGTAACAAAAATTTATGGCAAACTTTATATGAAAACTTATGGTTAAAAATATACTTGTGAATATTTGTTTAGAAATATTTTTCTAAGTGTTTAATTTTTAGAAAAATTTTGCCATAGTTTCCCCTAAAAATGGAGGTTTCCATACCTTGAAGGCATATCATTTTCTTTTGTAAATCAACACAATCAACCAATAATCAACAATAAACAATCTACACTTACCAATTTTGCCAAAAACAAGCATAAACTACCACTTCATGAACTTGAAAATTTATAAAAATGTGTAGTAACTTACTAGTGTTTTTAGTAAGTCTTGTTACCCTTTAAAGTGTGGTTAAATTATTTAAAAACACCATTTTTGAAGAATCTAGATCTTTACAACTTATAATCATATTTTCCAAAAATGCTTCTTCTTGGATTTTTCTTGTTACACATGTGTTTCTACACTTGTTTAACCTCTAGAAACATGGTTGATTTCTTTAAGGACCAAGATTTAGTAAACTTTGTATTTTTAACTTGGTTTCTTGAAAAATCATTCTTGAAATCTTAGATTTACAAGACTTACATCTCATTTTAATCATCATTTTACAAGAAAACAATATATTCTTTCAAGTTCATGTCTTTCATGAGGATGATCTATTAATCTCTAACATTTTCATCCTCTCATCTTGCTAGATTATGTTTTTAATCATGATCTAGCAAGATCATATGATGATCTACATCATTTACATAAGTAATCAACAAGTAAATTAACACATAAACAACATGATTTTTTCATGATTTAAGCTTATGTTCATGCTTCATTCTCTTGATTCTTAGTGTTCTTCAAGATTAACATTATGTATCATTCTTTAACCACTTAAATAAGATGTAAAATGAAGAGGTTAGTGTTCTTACCACTAGCTCAAGGCTAGGGATGATCAAGAGAAGAAAAGAAGAGGATAAAAGCAAATGGAGAAGGTCTTTCAACTTCTACAAGCTCCTAGCTCCTTTGTGCACCTTCTAACACCTTGGTAAGTATGTAGAATGTATGGAGGATGAATGATAATGGTGGTGGTGCTTGTGGTTGTTCTCGACCATGAACAAGCAAGAGAGAAGTGAGAAGAGTGTGTTGAAGTGTAATGTTGAAGAATGAAGGGTATGTTACTAGGAGATTATACTTATATCCATAATCAAGTAATTTCCAATGGTTTTAGTGTTCTACAAAGTGAGACATGATCCAATATTTAATCAAAATAAAATCTTGATGGTGGGGGCCATGTTGGGCCGATTACTAGGTGTGGGGGGGGGGGGGGTATAGATGTAGGTTGTAACTAGTAAGTTAGATTATGGTTAGAAATCAAGTATTCTAGATAGGGATTTAATTACTAGTTGTTATGTGATGTGTTATGATGTTCGGGGATCATAACTAGCTTGGAAGTGTTAAAACAGTGCTTCTAGTGAAAATTTGGTGTTTCGGGTAGTGTCCGGTTGGTTACCGGTTCGTTAAGGTGCTAAACTATGCAGTTTAGTGTGCTTTATGTACCCTTTTATGACAGTTTCGATTCCCGAAACTTAGGAAAGCATTCAGGACCATTTAACCATATTTCTGCATGATATAAGTGTGTTTAAATGCTGAATTTGCTGATTTTCTGCAGAATTCTGCAGTTTATGTAATTTTTAGGCACTTTCCGGCACTTAAACTATCTCTAGGAAGGCAGTTTTGTGATCCTTACTTTCCTACACACTATACTAGTGTAATACTTGGTTTCTGGCTCATTCTGTGTCTCATCACATTGTCTGTCTATGTACTGAACTCCGTCAGCATTTTCCTGGTTTGTCTGATAATTATGCTAACTGTGTTTCGTGCATCATTTGAGTCAATAAAGTTCTCATGCAATAATGATATGACATTAAGCAATATGTGATGCACATGTATGCATATGGCACTAATCAGAAAACAATTCAAGTCATTAATTGTAATTCAGCACAGTCATTAAGCACTAATCAATGTTTAATAGTTGTACGGATACCTGGAATTTTGACAGTTGTCACACTCCACTCTTTGATCATCTAATCATTCAAGAACAAACCCTAGAATCAATCTAAGGTAAGTGTTTATGATTACGTTGTTGTTTTTGTTCATTTGATTTCAAGCAAACCCTAGTTCTCCAAACAATGGTTCAGTGTTCAGTTAATCCTTATGATTGTGGTGCTATGGCTTGTGATTGATTGTGTAATGATTTTCCTGTTATTAGGATGCAATCCACATGCTAGAATTGTTAAACTGTTGCTGGATTCATATGCTAGATTAGGGTTTTGATTCGTAAACTGTCATCTTGAAAACTGTGTTTCTGTATTGGTTAGTCCGGAGACGATCGTCAGACTTTGTGAAGTCACAAAGTCTGACCTAACTAAGTCAGAGTTTATTAAGTCCTGAATATGTCAGTGTTTACCAATTAAAAGATATATTTTAGTTATAATTGATCTGAGTTTAATAATCAAAATAAGGAGGATTCGAGTTTAGAGAAGGACTAGTGTCCGAGTTTGTGTATACTAAATCCTGATGTAGAGATGGTCCGAGATTTTGATTGTTTCAGGGTTTACATAAACCCTCATGGATGTCCGGGTTTAAGGGTATGAGTATTCAGGGTTTAAAAACAAGAAAACACATCAGAGTTTTATAAGGAGGTGGTCCGAATTTGGTTATATTCTATTCAAAATTTATATTCTACAGAGTTTGTATAGGGGTAATAGTTTATAAAACCTTATGTACTAGTAAGGGTTTTCAAGTTAAAAAGGAGAAGTTCAGGGTTTTTAAATCTCACAAGTGGTCCGAGTTTGAGCACACATATGGTCCGAGTTTCTCATTAAATTTCAAAGGTCAAAGTTTAACAAGTTCATAGAGGGGTCCGAGTTTTGTTTAAAAGGATTCCGAGTCTATTTTCTTTACAATAGTCCGAGTTTATTAGTAAATGAAACAAGGAATCTAGATTGTATTACCAAACTCTGACTTCACGAATGAGAAAGGGGTCCGGGTTAGAGGTTGTCACACCTGTGAGTAATAATCATTCAGAGCTTGAATTAAGTTAAATGTTGGATCCGAGTTTCTTTAATTATTTATTGTCCGAGTATTATTTAAAGGATTGGGCCGAGTTCTATTTGAAATTTAAGGTCCGAGTTTAATCTTAGGGGAATTCAGTATTTGTATAACTACCAAACATCAGAATTAGTTTACATGGGAGTCCGAATTTAATAGTTTAATGGGCCATATTCTTGTTGATTGAAGTGATCAGAATTTTTAGAAATCATAGTTATAGGAGTCCGAATATAGATGAGTGAAGAAACACTAGATAAATTGGTCGGAACCGAAATATCTAGGGGGTTTGAATCCGCATAAAAGGGTTAGCTCTCTCTCGGTTGATTCAGTTGCAGCTGATATTCTTCTCCGGTGATTCTGCAAAAAAGAGCACCGTTAGCCTCGCCAAGGGGAGAAGAGGGTTCTCTCCTTGACCCGACTCCGGTGTGAGAATAAGTATTGGTAATGGAGAAGATAAGTATTTGAGAAGTGAGTGTGATCTGAGTTCATACCTGAACAGTTCTCTTATTTATAACCGGGAGTTTGGGAGGGAAAACCTGTTATTGAAAAGATCACGGAAGATGCTAACGCCGTAGCGGTTATATTTTCTTCCGTTAAGTTTTTTTTTTTTTGATAATTAAATGGAACTTAACTTACTCCCTGATAGTTCCGCCGCTTCTGATAGGTCATGTCTTTCCTGCGGAAAACTTATAGAGTCCTTTAAGTTTTGGCCCGTTTGCTTGAGCTTTCTTCTCCCCGGGTAATCTGCTTAATCTCCTTGCGCATATTCTGGAGTAAATGTGTAAGTTCTCCATTTTTGAGGGCCTTCTCTATTTCCGTGCGCAGAGATATGCAGTTGTTCGTGGTATGCCCGTTGTCTTTATGATATTCGCAGTATTGCGCCGGGTCTTGACCACGTTTACTCTTCATCGGAATCGGAGGTTTGAATTGATAGTCCTCAGTACTCAGGACCTCCGCCGGGGTCTTTGTTAGGGGAGTCCACTGCCTCTCCCTATTTTCGTGCTTGTTTTCTCTTTGTGCAGAGAGCTTGTTGATTGTTGTGCGGGCGTCTTCAGTGGAACGACTTCCTGATGACTCGCGCCATGACTTTTTGAACCTTCTTTCGCCAGTTGCGCTTAAGTCTGCGGGCCTGTTGTGTGGTGGTGGTGGCCTGTTTGTAGTAAGGTTTTTCTCAGTCTGCGCATAAACCTTGGCCGCCGCCATTATCTTTTCCCAACTCTTGGGAAGGCCCTCTGTTCCAGATAGTACCTTGACCATGTCGTCACATCTATCCGCGTACTTGAACTGAGCACGGATTAGTTGTTCGTTAACACCTCCAATCTCCAACACTTCTTTATTGTATCTGGTGATAAAATCCTCCAGATTCTCGTCATCGCGGCGCCAGATGTTCATGACGTCAGATGTATCACGCATGGAACGCCTTTGTTGGCTGAAGTGTGTTAAAAACTTTCTACGCAGATCTTTCCACGACTCGATCTGTCCCGTTGGTAGGTTATCAAACCAGATTCGCGCTGGGCCGGTTAATGTTTGTACAAACAAATGACACCATAGCGGAAGAGTCCAACCGCCAACCAACCCTGCGCTGGTGAATACTCTCAGATGATCATCAGGGTCGGTTAACCCATTGAATTTCCCAACGTTAGATGGTAATTTGGCCCTCTCCAATGGAGCCAGAGCTATCTCCAATATGAACTTCGAGTTTTCCGCTGCTTCTGCAGGGCGGTAAACTAAGTCATAATTATGTTCTGCCTCAGGGTTATAAACCGCTCGAGGCCTGCATTTGTTATAGTTTGGCTGCAGTCTGTTGAATACGCTGGTGTTTGCACTCAAACGATATGTTTGATCGGGTTCATCAGTGTGAGTGTCCCGTTGGGAACCCAACCTATCATGAACCGATTGTCTTCGACGAGGGTGTGGTTCACCATGGTGTTGTCTCTGGTAACTGTCTGTATCATCATAAGTTGATTCTTCTCGCTGGGAAGCATGAGCTCTAGATCCCGGCCTCCGTGATTGGGTCACGGGAGCAGTTTGAGCGCACAACTGTGTGTACACTGCGTTTAATGCCCCTTGGGACCGGACATACCATGGTATCGGAGTTTCTCCTGGTGGTAAAATTGATTGAGCAGGGTTTGCTGGTAACATTCCTGGAGTAACAGGATCATTTGCTCGATTAGATTGAACCTCATTATCGTCCGAGGCCTCTTCTACGATCCCTTCTACTGGTAAATTGTTTCCGACGTTTGGTCGAGGACCAGGTTGCCGGTGAGATGACGAATTTTCTGCCATGTGCAAAAACAGAAAATGGAATGAACTGAATCGAAACGAGATAGAAACTAGAAAAACTGAGAAAACGGTGGGCGCCAATGAAGAAACACTAGATAAATTGGTCGGAACCGAAATATCTAGGGGGTTTGAATCCGCATAAAAGGGTTAGCTCTCTCTCGGTTGATTCAGTTGCAGCTGATATTCTTCTCCGGTGATTCTGCAAAAAAGAGCACCGTTAGCCTCGCCAAGGGGAGAAGAGGGTTCTCTCCTTGACCCGACTCCGGTGTGAGAATAAGTATTGGTAATGGAGAAGATAAGTATTTGAGAAGTGAGTGTGATCTGAGTTCATACCTGAACAGTTCTCTTATTTATAACCGGGAGTTTGGGAGGGAAAACCTGTTATTGAAAAGATCACGGAAGATGCTAACGCCGTAGCGGTTATATTTTCTTCCGTTAAGTTTTTTTTTTTTTTGATAATTAAATGGAACTTAACTTACTCCCTGATAGTTCCGCCGCTTCTGATAGGTCATGTCTTTCCTGCGGAAAACTTATAGAGTCCTTTAAGTTTTGGCCCGTTTGCTTGAGCTTTCTTCTCCCCGGGTAATCTGCTTAATCTCCTTGCGCATATTCTGGAGTAAATGTGTAAGTTCTCCATTTTTGAGGGCCTTCTCTATTTCCGTGCGCAGAGATATGCAGTTGTTCGTGGTATGCCCGTTGTCTTTATGATATTCGCAGTATTGCGCCGGGTCTTGACCACGTTTACTCTTCATCGGAATCGGAGGTTTGAATTGATAGTCCTCAGTACTCAGGACCTCCGCCGGGGTCTTTGTTAGGGGAGTCCACTGCCTCTCCCTATTTTCGTGCTTGTTTTCTCTTTGTGCAGAGAGCTTGTTGATTGTTGTGCGGGCGTCTTCAGTGGAACGACTTCCTGATGACTCGCGCCATGACTTTTTGAACCTTCTTTCGCCAGTTGCGCTTAAGTCTGCGGGCCTGTTGTGTGGTGGTGGTGGCCTGTTTGTAGTAAGGTTTTTCTCAGTCTGCGCATAAACCTTGGCCGCCGCCATTATCTTTTCCCAACTCTTGGGAAGGCCCTCTGTTCCAGATAGTACCTTGACCATGTCGTCACATCTAACCGCGTACTTGAACTGAGCACGGATTAGTTGTTCGTTAACACCTCCAATCTCCAACACTTCTTTATTGTATCTGGTGATAAAATCCTCCAGATTCTCGTCATCGCGGCGCCAGATGTTCATGACGTCAGATGTATCACGCATGGAACGCCTTTGTTGGCTGAAGTGTGTTAAAAACTTTCTACGCAGATCTTTCCACGACTCAATCTGTCCCGTTGGTAGGTTATCAAACCAGATTCGCGCTGGGCCGGTTAATGTTTGTACAAACAAATGACACCATAGCGGAAGAGTCCAACCGCCAACCAACCCTGCGCTGGTGAATACTCTCAGATGATCATCAGGGTCGGTTAACCCATTGAATTTCCCAACGTTAGATGGTAATTTGGCCCTCTCCAATGGAGCCAGAGCTATCTCCAATATGAACTTCGAGTTTTCTGCTGCTTCTGCAGGGCGGTAAACTAAGTCATAATTATGTTCTGCCTCAGGGTTATAAACCGCTCGAGGCCTGCATTTGTTATAGTTTGGCTGCAGTCTGTTGAATACGCTGGTGTTTGCACTCAAACGATATGTTTGATCGGATTCATCAGTGTGAGTGTCCCGTTGGGAACCCAACCTATCATGAACCGATTGTCTTCGACGAGGGTGTGGTTCACCATGGTGTTGTCTCTGGTAACTGTCTGTATCATCATAAGTTGATTCTTCTCGCTGGGAAGCATGAGCTCTAGATCCCGGCCTCCGTGATTGGGTCACGGGAGCAGTTTGAGCGCACAACTGTGTGTACACTGCGTTTAATGCCCCTTGGGACCGGACATACCATGGTATCGGAGTTTCTCCTGGTGGTAAAATTGATTGAGCAGGGTTTGCTGGTAACATTCCTGGAGTAACAGGATCATTTGCTCGATTAGATTGAACCTCATTATCGTCCGAGGCCTCTTCTACGATCCCTTCTACTGGTAAATTGTTTCCGACGTTTGGTCGAGGACCAGGTTGCCGGTGAGATGACGAATTTTCTGCCATGTGCAAAAACAGAAAATGGAATGAACTGAATCGAAATGAGATAGAAACTAGAAAAACTGAGAAAACGGTGGGCGCCAATGAAGAAACACTAGATAAATTGGTCGGAACCGAAATATCTAGGGGGTTTGAATCCGCATAAAAGGGTTAGCTCTCTCTCGGTTGATTCAGTTGCAGCTGATATTCTTCTCCGGTGATTCTGCAAAAAAAGAGCACCGTTAGCCTCGCCAAGGGGAGAAGAGGGTTCTCTCCTTGACCCGACTCCGGTGTGAGAATAAGTATTGGTAATGGAGAAGATAAGTATTTAAGAAGTGAGTGTGATCTGAGTTCATACCTGAACAGTTCTCTTATTTATAACCGGGAGTTTGGGAGGGAAAACCTGTTATTGAAAAGATCACGGAAGATGCTAACGCCGTAGCGGTTATATTTTCTTCCGTTAAGTTCTTTGATCCAACGTCAAGTTGTCTCGATCCGATGTGAATGCACACGGATCGTGGTTTGATCTATGGCTGGGGGATTGCCACGTGGAAAGTGATTAAGTGGAGATTATTCTCCAATTGCATGCCTTCGTTGTGATTCCAGGGCTGCCTATGGTAATGACACGTGTCCAGACGGTTATAACCGTCTGGGTGGTGCACGATTGTATTTCTTTCTAGAAGACTACTGCTGTAATCAGGTGTGACACCTTGCTGTGTGGACACAGACGAATAAATCCCAAGTCTGGGTAAAATGATATCCAAGTCTGGATATTTGGGCGGAAGTATTGATCTCAGGATTTTTATCCTTTGCAAATGGGAGAAGGCGCAAGGATTTATGTTTTCCTTTGGGCGCACGACTATAGATTGCTGATTACTTTCTTCCTTTTGTAAGACCAATGCGCGGCCGCGCAAGGTAAAAGGGTTGAAAGGTCAGTTTGTGGTATGGTCTCAAATCCTTTTTATGAGGTTTTTGGGACCTTACCCCTTCAATGAGGTAATGGATTCCCGGATTTTATTATGTTTCCTGGTCCGAGTTTATTGATACTTGTTTCAGAGTTTTTAAAGTAAATCCACAAGGTCCGAGGTTAGTTATAAAAAGGAAATAAATTCTGAATTATGTGTAAAGAAGTGCGGTCCAGGTTTTATAAGGAAAAGTATGATCAGGTTTTAAGTGGGCCGAGGATAGGTTTGTAATCATGTGGGCGCTGGTATATAAATGAATCCAATACACATAATATACACTTAACACAAAATTTGGTGATCACTAAATATATATATATATATATATATATAGGGGACCGCTAAAATGAGAACCACCTCCAGTTGTAAGAACCATGAGAACTACACCGTACGGGGCGAGGTGGACCAAATTTTTTTTTCATAAACGTAGATGCGTGTATTATAAGCACATTTGTAAAAAAAAAATTAAAAAAAAATGTTGTGTGTGTAGTTTTGAGCACCACAAGTTTGTGTTTACGGGTACCGTAAAATTTATTTAAAATTTACGGTACCCGTAAACACAAACTTGTGGTGCTCAAAACTACACACACGACATTTTTTTTACAAATGTGCTTATAATACAGGCATCTACATTTATGAAAAAAAAATTTGGTCCAACTCGCCCCGGATCAAAAAGTTCTCACGGTTCTTACAACTGAAAGTGGTTCTTATTTTAGCAGAATTCTATATATATATATATATATATAATATCATCAGGTACGGCGATTAGGGTTTCTCTCCGAGAATGTCGGGACAGGATCACTTCAAACAAGACACTTGGTACGACGTTCCTTTCAAGAAGGGCAGAAGCAATCGACAACAACATCAAGAGAAGGAAAAGGATCTTGGGATAAAATTCTTCGTTTCGAATCTTCCAGATAGGTGTTCTTCGTTGGATCTGATTAGGGTTTTGAAGAACTATGGTGACATTCAAGGTACGTATATTGCTAGAAAGTATGATCGGATAGGGAAACGGTTTGGTTTTGCTACGTTCGTTAGAGGAAGAAACATGGAGGATCTAGAATCTTCATTGAAAGATGTTTGGATCGGGTCTTATAAGTTGTTTATAGTACCGGCTAGATTTGTTGATGGCAAACATATTCCTAGAAAGGATGAATAGGTATGGCAACCGGTTAAGGGTAAGGAGGTTCAAGAAGAGGGTAGGGAGGAGGTGACCGAAAAGCCTTCGGCTTCAGTGAATGTCAATATGGAGGATAGGAGGTCGTTCCGGGATACTTTGTTAAACAAGGAGCCGGAGATTAATGTTGTCATGGAGATTGATGTGGAGTCGAACGTTAATGCATTTGGGGAGTGGTATGAGCGTGGCATTATTGTTCGTTTAAAGAGTCTTGAGTTTTTGACGAACCTTCGGTATTGGTTGTAAAACTTATGTGATGGTGCTGTGGAGATTAAGTATGTAGGTGGGTTGTGTGTGATTTTGGTGTTCGAGAATAGGGACTATAAGAATGAGTTTGTGTCGAAGAAAGTTGAATGGGATAGTTACGTGGAGTCGGTAGAGGATTGGGTTGGGCAGACGTTTAAGGTCGATAGGATTGCATGGCTTAAAATCCATGGAGTCCCTTTGAGCTTGTCATGTGCTCAAGTTTTTGATGATATTGTGTAACACCCCGAAAATATAAATCTTTATATTAGAGATTTAAGAATTTCATAAACAAGAATTGATCATCTAGAAATTTTAACCAAGTTAAAATTACAAGCCTAGAAATAACTAACACTAGGCTAAAAACACTAGTACTTAAAGTTAGATGATAAATGAGGGACTAAGCTTGCCAAAAATGAAAGTTAAATGCTGAATTATAACAAAACTCACCAAACACACCATTTTAGGTGTGTCTGGTCGATCAAGTGAAGCAGGGGGCGATCCCCACTTCTCCAAAACCCTAAAATTTCATTTATCTTGCAAATTGATGGATTAATCCAAGTGGAAATCGAAAATTGAGCTTAGAATCGTAATCCTCATCACAAGAGGATTGTAAGGTATGTAAAATCTGATGAAATCTCTCAACTTGAATTTCTCATGATTTTGGAAAAATCTGAAATTAGATGTTGCATGTGTGTTATTTGGTTAGATTAGAATTGATATGGTGTTTAGAATTGAAACCTAGCCAATTACATGTGAAATCATGACCAAATTCAGGAAATTCCATGAACACCTTGAAGGTGGGTTGTGGGTTTTACATGATGATGATGAACACTAGGGTTTAGAATGATTGTTCTAGTGTAATTCGATCTTAGAAAGTAATTTCATAAAAGTATGATGTTTAAATGCTATATGATGGCTTTATTGAAGTTAAGTTAACTAATTAGCCATGCTATAAACATGAATATGAAAGATGTAGAAATTCTGCCCTTATAGTGTTTGTTGAAATGCCTCAAAGAAGGCTTGAAACTGAATTGTTAAGTTAAAAACGCATAATTATGAATTATGACAAAATGTGCGATATGTATGTAAAACATAGAGTTCTAAACGTAAAGTGATTGAACTCTATAGGAAAGGAAGCCGGGGCATCTAGCGGACAAACCGGTGTGGACGCACGTTTGAAGGGTTTGCTTTAAAGGTATGTAACTTGACCCGTTACATCAAGTAAATTTGATGATTTTCACACTAGTAGCCGTATTATAGAATAAGAGTTGTTTTGAGTTGAAGCAATAATGTCGCAATACTGAATGATTTGTCAAAATTTTGGTTTGGAACTCGTTGGTAGTTGTCGTATGGAAAGATTCCTTAGATGAGCCAACGGGTCAAATAATCAAGTAAAGCATGGTTAATGTTTCAGAATATAACGAATTGATCTTTGATATTGGTTAATATATATAGCATGTTAGAAATCCGAAAATTCAATGTATAGGTTGTTAGAAAAGCGAAATCCGAGGGTTGGGTTTGAGTACAATGAACACAACAAACAAATGATGGATTTCCAGCAACTACCGTAAGTTACGGTAGTACCGTAACTTACGGTAGGGATCAAGTGCTTACGGCAGTTTTCCCCTGGTTTACGGTGACCAGGGAATCCTAGAATCTACCGTAACTTACGGTCACACCGTAAGTTACGGTGAAACCAGAAAACAAAACATTGTTTTGTTATTTAGATTTTGATGTTGGATTTTGTATTTATGTGTTATATAACTGTGTCAGATCTAATGTTTTAAAGATTTTGACCATAGGTAACAAGGTGGATCTTACGGATGGCGGTCAAGCGAATGATGAAGAACCGAACACGATTTTTGAAGCTTCCGCAATGTTTTAATCATACTTAGATTTTGTTCATGGGTTGTAAACAATTTCTTAAACAAATTTTGAAAGTTCCAACTTAGTCATTAGTTGACTAAGGGTTATGCTACTTATGATACTTAGGTTATTTTAATACCTTTTGATATAAAAATGTATAAAATTAGTGATTAATTCTAGTAAAAATATAAGGGTGTTACATATTGCTTCTAAGTTTGGTTCGGTTGTTCAGCTGGCATAATTTCCTGAGGAAGATGGAGATCTTTCGGTCGCTTATGTGGGAATACTTCGTTCGTTAATTGACAGGGTTAATTAGAAGGTTAGGCTGAAGTGGAAGTCAGCAGTTTTTGATGTGTTCGTAGAGGAGGAAATGGCCGATTGGATCCCGGATTGTTTAGTCAATTTTGAGGAGGAGGATGTGGAAGAAGCGGTACACGTGCAGGAAGATAATCGCTTTGTGGAGGCTGATCAAGTTTTTGGGTTGGATCTTAATGTTGATGTCACAAATGGAGTGGAGAGCAATGTTGTTGATGGGCAAGGTAGAGGTGAACACATTTCCGAGGTGTTTTCTCGACATTTATAGGAAGGTGACAAAGGCAAGGCGATCAAAAAAAGAAAAGGTCTTTGTAGGAAGAAAGGGACGCGTAGTAAATCCACGTCTCCGGTGAGAAATGATAAACCGAAGAAACGACAACGAGATAGTGAGGATATTTTTGACATAGACCGGTTTATTTTTAACGTTAACGAAGATACAAATGTTTTGGATAATGGGGCTGCTGCAGTTCCGATTGATTCTAATCCCGAGTTCGTTAGTTCTGATCTCAATGGTGTTCATGAGGAGTGTGTCGGTCTAGAGGAGGGTTGCGAGGGTTCGTCCTCTGGACTTGGTGTAAATGATAGTGTGATTAAGGAGGCGGCAGACACAGTGCTTATGGCCAAGAATCTGGGCGTGCAGAATATGGATAATTATACCGACGATCTTGTTAAGGTAATTGATAATGAAGGATTACAAGTTGTTGGTCTATGAATTTTTTATCGGTGAACATTCGTGGACTGGGTAGTGATGATAAAGGTACTTGGATTCGTAAGCTTAGTAGTGCTAATGAAATTGGGTTTATTATGTTACAAGAGACACAGTTTACGTCTTTTGTTGGTGTCGACTTGGGGAGGTTTTGGGGGAAAGAGAGTTTTGAATTTGATTGGGTTGGCGCGTCAGGTCGTTCTGGTGGTCTAGTTTCGTTATGGGACCCTAAGAGATTTTCGGCTTCTAGGGTGGTAAAGAGTAGATTTTTCTTATGCATTCATGGTTATTTGAAAGATGATGGGAAGGCGTTTTCGTTGATAAATATTTATGCTCCACAAAAGTTGAGGGATAAGCGATCTCTTTGGGCCGAGCTTGAAGGTATTATTGTTCGAGATAATGTGTTTTGGGTTGTTGGCGGTGATTTTAATTGTGTGCGAGATCGGTCAGAACGTAGGAACTCTAAGTTTAATGCTTTGGTTTCTAATGAGTTTAATGATTTCATTGATAAGGTGGAATTGCATGAATTTACTTTAAAAGGTAAGAAGTTTACCTTTGTTTCTGGAAATAAATGTAGCCGTATCGATCGTATTCTTGTGTCATGGAATTTTGTGAATGAATGGACAAATGCGGAGTATAGAGCTATGGCTAGGGATGAATCGGATCATTGCCCGTTAGTGTTAAAGATTGAAGCACGAAATTTTTGGCCTAAACCTTTTAGGTTCTTTAATTCCTGGTTATCCACGGACGGGTTAAGTGAAGTGGTTGATAAAGCGTGTTTGGAGGACTTTGGTTATGGGCCAAAGGACATTATCTTGATGAAGAAATTTAGGAGGTTGAAACAGAGTATATTAGAGTGGCAAAGAGAAGGTAGAGATTGAAGAGGAACTTAATTTAAAGGCTGAATTATGTGAGCTAGATGAGTTAATTGATGAAAGGGATTTGATCGAAGCCGAGATGTGGGTTCTTGATGAAGCTAAGAATCGGCTTAGGGAAATGGGCGATATTAAAAAGAAAGATATTCGACAAAAATCACGTGTTCGATGGGCTCGGGAAGGGGATGAAAACACTAGTTTTTTCCATGGTTGTGTCAACATGAGAAGGGTTGCTAATAATATCCCGGGGTTAAATGTCGATGGCAAGTGGATTTTCAAGCCCTCGGAAGTGAAAAGAGAAGTTTGTCATTTTTTCAAGCAACGGTTTGTTGAGGAGATGCCTGATCGTCCGACTTTGGAGTGCTATGGTATTAAAAAATTGTCTGATGTCGAAGCAGAGAATATTGTGGTTCCATTTTCTGAATTGGAAATCAAAGAAGCTGTGTTCGATTGTAGGAGCGATAAGGCACCGGGCCCGGACGATTTTAATTTCCGATTCATAAAGCGGTTCTGGCCGGTTTTAGCTAATGATTTTGTTAAGTTGTTGCAGGAGTTTTTTGAAACAGGTAATATAATCCGAGGAGCGGGAACTTCTTTTATAACGCTGATTCCTAAAGTTAAAGATCCGGTGGGACTGAATGAGTATCGACCAATTACTTTAATTGGGGTGATTAGTAAAGTTATCTCCAAGGTTCTTGCTAATCGTCTAAAAAAGGTGATGGGTAATATCATTCATGATACACAGTCGGCCTTTCTTTCAGGGAGATTTATTCTTGATGGACCGCTTATCATTAATGAAATATACTCCTGGGCGAAAAAGACCGGCAAAGAATTATTCTTTTTTAAAATTGACTTCGAGAAAGCAATGATAATGTCATTGGAGGTTCTTGATGTGATTATGAAGCAAATGAATTTCCCGGATAGATGGTGTAATTGGATCAAGGGTGTGTTACATTCGGCTCGTTCATCCGTTTTTGTGAATGGATCTCCTACGTTCGAGTTTAGTTGCGAAAAGGGTATTAGACAAGGTGATCCTATCTCGTCTTTTTTTATTTTTGATCGTTATGGAGGGTTTGTCTTCGATGCTTAGGATGGCTTGTGATAATGGTTTGTTTGATGGGGTGCGATTGAATAATGATGGCCCTATTATATCTCACCTTCTATATGCCGATGATGCAATGGTTATGGGCGAATGGTCACAATTCAACTTTAATGCTTTGAAGAGAATTCTTCGAATATTTCATTTGTGTTCGGGCCTTCGAATAAACTTGCACAAGTCGAATTTATTTGGGATAGGGAAGAGTGTGGAGGAGATTGAAGTTTGCGCAAATGGGATGGGTTGTAGATCGGGGGTTTTTCCATTCAAGTATTTGGAAATTTTAGTGGGCGCCAATATGAACCGAATTAGTAATTGGGATTCGGTGGTTGATGTTTTCAAAAAGCGCTTATCTTCTTGGAAGGCAAGCGTGGTTTCTATTGCAGGTAGGGTTATTCTTATCAAGTCGGTTCTTGAAAGTTTACCGTCGTATTATTTCTCATTGTACAAAGCCCCGGTCACGGTTATTAATAAGCTTGAGGTTATCATCAAACGTTTCCTATGGGGAGGATGTGATGAAAAGAACAAGATACATTGGGTCGCTTGGGATAGAGTTACGAAAAGTATAAAAGATGGAGGATTGGGTCTCTCCAAGTTGGAAGATAATAATTACGCGATGCTTTTGAAATGGTTGTGGAGATATCGAGTAGAAAACGGGGCGCTTTGGAGGAAGGTTGTGGACGCAATACATGGTTCGAATAGAAGATGGGAAACAATTCAGTGTAATAATCGCTTCTCAGGCGCTTGGTCTAGATTGGTGAAAGTCGGCTATAGTCTTAAAGTGAATGGTAATGGCTTTGTCAATATGGTCCGAGGGGTCGTGGGCGACGGTTCGACTATTAATTTCTGGATTGATCCTTGGCTTACGACGGAACCGTTAAAGATTAAATTTCCCTCTTTGTTTCGGCTGGAGGAACAGAAACGTTGCACTGTGGCAGATAGAATTTTCGATCATAATAGCCCTCCCTCCATTTGTTGGAATTGGAAGCATTATCCGAATAATGGCCTTGAAGTGGACGAGCTCATTCAGTGTCATCGAGTTCTTTCGGGAGTACAGCTTAGCGCCCGAGAGGATTCTTGGGCCTGGAACCAGGATTCGGGTGAAGGCTACTCGGTTAAGGAAGCCCGAAAATGGATAAAAGGTAGCGATTCTAGTGTAGATAATACGATTTATAATTGGTGCAAGTGGATCCCGATCAAATGTAATATATTTAAGTGGAGGGCTAGCTTGGATAGAATCCCCACCAAAAGTGCCCTCCTTCATCGATATGTCAATGTAGGAGATTGTTTATGCGGATTGTGTGGGGATATCGATGAAACGTTGACCATTTGTTTTCGGGTTGTAGGGTAGTGTGTGGAGTTTGGGATGCTATTGCTTCTTGGTGCAAAATTCCACGATTCTTTGTGTTTTCTCTATCCGATGTGTTACAAATTACAGATCAATTGATTTATCTAGCGATAAAGAAGGAGATAATCTACGGCATCATCATTATCATGTGTTGGCGAATTTGGAAGGCAAGGAACGAAAAGGTGTTCAACGGAGTGGATTCGAATGTAATTCACATTGTTTCGGATGTGAAGTCTTTGGGTTTCCTATGGTTTAGAAGTAGACACAAGGAGGGTTTGATAGATTGGAGAAATTGGTATAATTTTATTTTCCCGTTGATGTAACATTTTTTTGCGTTTGTCTATCTCTTTCTTGGAGATAGTCGTCGCGGTTGTGTTTTATGAATTTCGCCTTCCAAAAAAAAAATATAAATGAATCCTGATTTCGTAATTTGCCTATTCCAAGTCAA
This sequence comes from Helianthus tuberosus, assembly GCA_030545235.1. Taxonomy (NCBI): domain Eukaryota; kingdom Viridiplantae; phylum Streptophyta; class Magnoliopsida; order Asterales; family Asteraceae; genus Helianthus; species Helianthus tuberosus. Next base: position 74,118,059 of record CM060436.1, on the reverse strand, counting down.
TATTGCTTAGCTTTCATTCAAGTGTCCTTCTTAAAACCCTTTAAAATATGGACAGGGTTTCCTTTATTTATTTAGGCAATGTCAGGGATTCCTAAAATTCTAAACTTTATAAGGCTAGAGGGTATGGTGGCCATCCTCCCTGGAGGATGATCAGTCACGTAGGCGTCACATCATAGTCCTCCTAAGGATGGTCCATCCCACAAAACTAAAGGGTATGGGAGGATGGTCCTAGATGATCCTACCCCACCACTTTTATGTTTTTTATTTTTTTAATCTTCTACTTTTTTTAACATTTAACAAATAAATTAACAAAATATTTTCATTAATATTAAAAAACATTACATAAACTAAAAAAAAATACACTAAAATAACATAGACTAAAAAAAAACATAAACATAAAAAAAATCGTAATATATTAAAAAAAAGCTACTAGTCTTCGTCCTCCAATTCGTCGTCTAGTTCGTTTTGAGCGTTGTTCCAAATATTCTCCACCAAGTCCGCTTGTAGGTTATGATGTGTGTACTCGTTACGTAGAGCGAACATGTTCAAATTTTGTTGTTCCCCACTAACTGGAACAGAATTTCCAGTAGACGCGTTTTCGTCGTACTCGCATATCGCTCTACCTTCGTCTTCAATGATCATGTTATGAAGGATGATACAAGCATACATAATGTGTCGTAACCTCTTTGGTGTAGCCGAATGTGCTGGATGTTCAATGATTTGCCATTTTTTTTGTAGAACACCAAAAGCCCGTTCAATATCTTTTCTCGCACCCTCTTGATACTTCGCAATTTTTTTTCTTTTTTTCGTATGTCGGGTGCGGAATAGTTTTAACGATTGTCGAGTACGTTGGGTATATTCCATCAAGTAGGTAGTAACCTCGCCTGTATTCCACCCCTGAATCCGTAAAACTTGTGTCTGGACCTGTTCCCGCCACTACATCGTCAAATATCTGTGACTGGTATATGATGTTAATGTCATTGAGCGAACCAGGTAGACCAAAAAAAGCATGCCAGATCCAGAGATCCTGTGACGCAACAGCCTCTAGAATAATAGTCGGATGTCCATGATCTCCCCTAGTATACTGACCTTGCCAAGCAACTGGGCAGTTCTGCCATGGCCAGTGCATGCAATCAATGCTCCCGAGCATTCCTGGGAAACCATGTCTCTGTTCGTGTGCTTGATATAATTTTTGAATGTCGTTTGCGTTCGGTCTCCGCAGGTATCTCTTGCTATATAATTTGATAACCCATTAGCAAAACTTGTGCAAACATAGACGTGCGGCTCTTTCAGACATCCTTATATACTCGTCTAATGCATCGGGTGCGTAACCGTATGCCAGTTGGCGAATGGCCGACGTACATTTTTAAAAATTACTGAAACCCCTTTGCCCCCTAGCGTCGTTTCGCAGTGTAAAAAACGGATCAGACTGGGCCATGTCGACTGCGATATGTAAAAAAAGTGGACGACTCATGCGGAACCGACGTCGAAAAATCTCGGCTGTGTACACGGGTTCGTTGGCAAAATAATCGGCTACTAGTTTATCGTGGGCGGCTATAAATTTAAAACGAAACATAAATGAAATTAATTATAAAATACATTTTCAAATCTATATAAAACATTAGGAAAAAATAGTAAAGTACCTTCTTGGTCTCGGTTTAATTTTGCTCGTCTAGTTAGCCGTTGGGACGAGCTTCATCACCCGCCATGAAGACCTGAGTCGCGTTCATAATCATGTTGTGCATAATTGCATCCTCTTCCGAAGATGATGAATACCACGTAGACGAAGAAGATGAAGAAATGGAAGAAGGTGAAGCCATGGTAATTTTTGAGAGAGAGATGGGGTGGTAGTGGGTAAAAAATGGTATAAAAATTGATGAGTTTTTATAAAAAGGGAAGAGGGGTTATAAAATGTTAGAGAGATATGAGATTGTAGTGGGTGAAAAGTTGTGAAAAATGGTGTAAAAGAGGTGAGTATTTATAAAAGTGAGAGTGAAATGGGTATTTATTTAAAATATAACCGTTGGTGTTTAAATATAAAGTTAGAATTTAATTTTTTTTATTTTTAACGGTCACAATTGAAGGGGGCCCCACCAAATTTGGACCGTCGCCAACGTCTAGATGAAGCCGGTGAGGACGGGACGGGGGGGATGGTGTTTCGGCGTCGCCGATCCTCAACGGGGATGGGGACGGACCCCATACCCACCAGCCTAAGTGATTGGATTTACATGAAAGTGATGTTCAAACATACATGGCACCAGGTGGCCGCATTTATTAGATGGATTTGTGTTTTTTTTTTTTCAATTGCCCATATATTTTTTTTTGAACGGCCAACAAAAATTTTATTGATTCAACTAGCAAGAAGCTAGACACCACATTTACATACCACTACACCAAGAAGACCAACCGGTCAAAACCAGAGAAACAACAAAAACACAAGGAGAACAAAATTACATTACAAAGCAATGGAAAAGGTTCGCCATTCATTCCAAGACCAATGAGAAGATCCCGAGCGATTCTTAATCCAGTGATAGGCCATCGACTTGGACTCTTCAACCACCTTCGAAATGCTAGGAACAGCCTGACCGAATATAACCTCATTACGCATCCTCCAAACGCTCCAAATCACAACCTGAACAATGGCATTAAGCACCTTCTTTTTCTTTTTGCTGCCTTGCGTATATAAATGAGAATCCAGTAAATCTCTAAGGCAAAAGGCCACAATGGGGGGGATCTTACACCACTGCGCCATGACAAGCCAAACGGATTGAGTGAAATGGCATGAAACGAAAAGGTGATCACTGGACTCTTCATAATCACCACATAGTATACACCTGGAATCTCCAATATTTATATTCCTACTTGCCAAGGCAACTCTAGTAGGAAGTCGTTCCGATAAAGCCCGCCAAGAAACAACACCTACCTTCTTAGGCACATATTTATTCCATGCAAATAAGTAGGCTGGAACGATTCAGAAGGGTCGTGATTCCAGACCCACTTATCCGGTCCATCACAAACACCAAAGTCACTCAACAGAAGAATTAAGTCCATCAACTCAGATTCCTCACTAGCGGACAATGATGGCCGGCTCCAAGACCACGACAGAATGACTCTATCAGCCCCCCAAGACACCCGGTCAGAAACGGGACAAAGTTTTTCCATTTCTAAAGCGAATAGAAGCGGAAAATTAATATATAGAGGCTGAGACCCGATCCAAAAATCGATCTAGAAAGCTGATTTCGATCCACAACCTACTTTGCATCATATTGAATCCATAAGATTAATACCCACTTGGCTAAGTGGTTCTCGAATGCCGACGATTTGCTTCCAAGGACCAGCCAAAGAAACTTTTGCTGGAATCGATGTCCAAGATCTACTATTATGATGCACTGCCCATACTACTCTCCTCCATAATCCTTCTTTATCCATTTTAAACCTCCACCACCACTTCGACAACATCGCAAGATTAGTGTCCCGAAGTGAACCAAAACATAATCCCCCATATTCTATTGGAGCCGTAACCTTTTCCCATGCCATCCAACTCATGTAAGAATTATCGTCCACTCCACCCCAAAAGAAAACCCTCCTCAACCTTTCCAATATCTCAATCACTTTTGCCGGAGCTTTATACAAAGAAAAGAAATAAGTCGGTAACGAATTCAAAACCGATTTGAGTAAGGTGATTCTACCGCCATATGAAAGGTTTTTAGCTTTCCAAATCGACAATCGATTTTTAAAAACATCTATAACCGGCTTCCAGTTACGAATAAGATTCATATTGGCCCCTACCACCAAACCCAAGTGTTTAAAGGGAAAAGTTCCTCTTTTACAAGCCAGAACATCCGCCAACTATTGCACTTCTACTTCTTCAACACCAACCCCAAACAATGAGCATTTAGCAAGGTTCACTTTTAACCCCGAAACCAAATGAAAACATCTCAAAATCTTGCGTAAATTAAGAGTATTTTCGCTCGTCCATTCCCCAATAAAAACAACATCATCAGCGTAAATAAGGTGAGATAATACCAGACCAATAGACGTACGTCGCAATCCTTTGAAGATACCTTCCAACACAGCCTTCTTCATTATCCCCGTAAGTGCTTCCATGGCTAAGACGAACAGGAATGGGGACAATGGGTCACCTTGATGCAATCCACGAGAGCACTCGAATTCCATGGTTGGTGAACCGTTCACCAAAACCGATGCTCTAGATGAGACAAGAGTCACCATAATCCAACCTCTCCAACGATCCGGGAAATTCATTTGAGCCATAATTGAATCCAAGTAATTCCAATTTAGAGAATCATACGCTTTATTAATATCAATCTTAAATATCATACCGGCTTTCTTAGCTTTTTTCATCCAAGCGATAGTTTCATTAAGGATCAAGGGACCATCCGAGATATTCCTCCCGGCCAAGAATGCAGATTGCTCTTCCGAGACTAACTTCCCGACCACTCTCCTTAGCCGGTTCACCAAAACCTTGGAAATAGCTTTATTTACAACTCCAATCAAGCTGATGGGCCGAAAATTAGATGGAGTCAAGGGATCTTTTATTTTTGGTATTAATGCAATGAACGAAGACGTACAACACCTATTAATGGATCCAATAACGTAAAACTCCTGGAATAATCTTATAAAATCCCCTTGAAAAAGATCCCAATTCTTTTTAATGAACATAAAGTTGAAACCATCCGGGCTCGGGGCCCGATCTCCAACACATCCCCAAATAGCTTCTTTTATTTCGATTGCCGAAAACGGTTCAACGAGAGAGCCAGCGTCAACTTCCGAGAGGGAAACCAAGTTAGGACAGATAATATTCGACCGAGAGGCCATTGGTTCAACGAAATGCTTCGAGAAGAAATCCAAAAAGGCTTCCTTAATCTCCACCGGATTAGATATCCAACCTCCATTCACCATGAGGCCATTGATACGGTTATTACTGATGTTGGAATTAATGATGTTATGATAAAATGCAGTATTTTCGTCACCATCTATTGCCCACCTAGCTCGCGATTTCTGTTTGGCATCCGAAAAATTTCTACGGTCCGTTTCCAACACAATATTGATACATTCGGCTCTTTCAGACAGTTCCCTTTCCTCCAAAGCTCTCTCCTCAGCCATCCTTTCTAGAATACGAATACGATTCTTTTTATCCAAATAAACTCCCTCAGATTTTTCTCGTTCGTCCTTTAACCAAGCCTTGATGTTGTTTTTTAGCCATCTTAACTTCACAGATAATGCCATGTCCGCTGGACCATTAAAAACAAAACTATGGCACAATTGATTTACTAAATCCACAAAACCCGGCAACTCCATCCAAGAATTGAAACACCGAAAAGGGATGTGGCCAAAATCTGATGGGACAGTGGACAATAGAATCAGCCGATGGTCCGAAACATCCCGATTAAGGGCTAGAACCGACGCCGTCGGCCATCTCTCCATAAAACCAAGACAAACAAGGAATCGATCCAGCTTGCTCAACTTATCCCCACGGTCAGAAATGTACGTAAATTTACCGCCCCCCATATTGAATTCACTGAGACCAGCCGCTAAGATGAACTGATTAAAGGCCTCCGCGTTCGACGCTATGAATTCAGAATTAAACCTCTCCGAATCATCCCTAACTTCATTAAATTCTCCCATGAAAACCCACAAACCCTGAATTAAATTCTTTATATCCATTAACCTGACCCATAAGTTCCTTCTCACTGAAGCATCATTAGATGTATAGACGTTCACCAAATTAATCCGAACACCTAACTGGTTCAAAGTTCCGGACATAACTAAAAAGTAGCGATCTTTAATCACATTGTCACAAGAAAACATGCCCGGGTTCCAGAGACAAGCAAGTCCCCCAGATCTGCCCTCCGCATTAACAATCTCCAAACAATACGCCGACCGTCCCCAAAATCCATTAAACATAAAGTTAGTCGCTGCCCCCATTTTTGTTTCTTGAATCGCCAAAAAGTGAACTCCATAAGATGTCTTGATTCCCCTAACCCAATTTACTTTACGGGAATCCCGTACCCCCTCTTAAATTTACCGATAGAAAATTCATTATAAACCAGTAGGCTCACCTTCACCAAGAATTACTGTAACGCCCCAAAAATCTAATGTTAATAATTGTCGTGTGTTCCGATGTGACACGTCATGAAATAAATAACTAGGCTATTTAACCTAGTTATGAGTGTGGTCAAAAGAATTAAAAGAGGAAGGTAATGTCAGTATGTTTTAAAGACAAAACCCGAGGGGCTAAAGTGGAACTAATGAAAGTTGGGTTATTAAAAAGAAAAAGAACACACACACAAACACACACTTCGTGTGTGTTCTGGATGGATCGATCAGGGGCTCTCAAGAGCCCCAAAACCCTAGTTCTTCAAAAGCTTCAATTTGAAGGATGAATCAAGGCCCAAATCCATAACCGAGCATGGATTAATGATCACCAACACGAGAGGATCATAAGGTATGTTTTAAATCTAAGATTGGTGATCATGGACGAAGTGGGTTATGTTCTAATCCGTGAGTTAATATGAAATTAATCATGTACAAGGGTTAGAATCCTCGTGTAGAACATGGGTTATGAAAGGTTTGCGTTAATTTGATGTTTAGAGGTGACACCCGTTAGTTAGGGTGAAGATGATGCCTAGAATCATCTCTTATGTACAAGTCTTGTTGAATGATTAATGTATTATGTGGGTATGATGAATTATTGTTAGATGAAAGTATAGGAATATGATGATGTTATGTTTAATGTTCATTTGGAATGATACATGATGATTAGTAGTTGGTTTTGATGGGTTATGTATGAGTTTAGAAGAATTGTGCATGAAATAGTTGTACGTTATGCTTAAAAGGTAGTACTCACATCAAGTGTATGATAAAATGAATATAGTGTCGTCCGTATGGTCGATTATGATGTTACGGGTATATGATGATAAGTCGATAGTTAAGTATGGTTAATAGTTGACTTTTGAAAGTCAACTGAGTATAAGAAACATGACTTGACTGGTTGTCGTAAATGTATGTTGATGGGAAGTCGTATGGTACATGTTATGTCAATATGTGTTACTTGTGATTATATGATGAATTACAAGAGTTAAACGGATATGAATATAAATATATGAGTTATGTATGCTAGAAAGGACTAATGAAAGTTAAGGGTGAAATATGCGACTGATATGATTGTTAACATGTACGAATGCATATGCTAATAGGAGCGTGATCTTGATGAAAAGAGAGTATAGGAAGCATGTCAAGACGGACTCACGCTTGAAAGGATAACGGGTTAAGAAAGGGCGAGAAATCGGATACGAGCACGGACGCATAAGGTAAGTGATTTCCGTAATCACTTCTTAGTACCAGTAAGTAATAATGTGTTGTAATGAATTAAACATGATGTTTGAGGTCAAAAATGTGTTAAAGTCTTTCGTCGTAAAAGATGGGTTTAAGGTTGACCAAAATGCCCTTGATGGGTATTTTGGGGTAAACGAGCTTAAAAGTAGTTTTGAAGCAAGTTATTCGGTTAGTGTAATGTTTTGGACAAGTATGGAAGTGGGGGTTACGGTTTGGTTAGTCGTAGACCAATTAATGCACGAATACCCTTAACGGGTCAAAAATAAGTATATGAACGATAAGGTGTTAAGAGGATGCAAGACATTCAAGAATTTGGTAATTTATGATAGACGTCACTTATGTTATTATGTTTATAAGAAGTTTTGGTAAAAGGAACAAGTTATGTTGACGTATGCATGAATGGGTCGAAAAATGGTAAAAGGGTAATAAGCCGAAGAGTTAGAAGTCGGAAATTATATTAAGTCGGATGTTGGATTTTAGTTCCATTAGATGGAGAATTAAATTACAGACGCGTAGGAAAAAGAATCGGGTAAAACGGATCAAAAACGAGGGAGTTATGCTCGTTTCCGTGAAACGGGATCGCGCGGGAAATCTGCAGCACAGCAGCAACAACCTACTGACTTTTTGAGGGCGTCGCGTAGCGCGACGGGTCTTATTTCTTCGAAAATTATTTTCGAGCCTCGTTTTGCCATGGGAACTCGCTTAAACGCGTTTTAAGTTGCGTATGATCAGTTTAACTCATGTTTTATGACCTTTATGGTAAGCGTATGTGTGGATAGGTATGTTTGGATGTTGTGTAGCACTTTACACGTATGTAGAAGGTATGTAAGCGTGTATGCGCGAATGTATGTAAGATTATAGTGTGTAAGCGAGTACATAAGGATATATATATATATATATATATGCAGACGTATATAAGTAGGCAAGTATAAGTCGGGTATATTGCAATGGGTGATTGGAGATATAAGTGTGGGTATGTATGTAGGTATATACGTATGTATGTTGTATAAGTATAAATGTTTGTACGTAAGTATGTATACAGATGTTATGTATATGTAGTCAAGTGAGTATGTACAAAGGTATGTACGTATGTAAGTTGTGAGAAGGTATGTAATAAGTAGGTACGTATGTATGTAAGTATGTATGTATGTTTGTATGTAAGTATGTATGTAGGTTTGTATGTATGTATGTAGGTAGGTATGTATGTATGTATGAAGGCATGTAAGTATGTAGGTATGTATGTATGAATGGATGTGGATAGGTATATACGTACGTATGTATGTAGGTACATAGGTATGTATGTTGCTATGTGTGATCGTAGGTGTACGTATAGGTTGTATGAAAGTATGTACGCATGCGTTCAATGAAATTGAGTACTAACGATAATAACATCGTGCCTGGTGATGAAGTGTAACGCAGGATACCAAGGAAGTCTCACTACGGATCGTATAATCAGAAAGAAAGCTGATGGGCCGAAAATTAGATGGAGTCAAGGGATCTTTTATTTTTGGTATTAATGCAATGAACGAAGACGTACAACACCTATTAATGGATCCAATAACGTAAAACTCCTGGAATAATCTTATAAAATCCCCTTGAAAAAGATCCCAATTCTTTTTAATGAACATAAAGTTGAAACCATCCGGGCTCGGGGCCCGATCTCCAACACATCCCCAAATAGCTTCTTTTATTTCGATTGCCGAAAACGGTTCAACGAGAGAGCCAGCGTCAACTTCCGAGAGGGAAACCAAGTTAGGACAGATAATATTCGACCGAGAGGCCATTGGTTCAACGAAATGCTTCGAGAAGAAATCCAAAAAGGCTTCCTTAATCTCCACCGGATTAGATATCCAACCTCCATTCACCATGAGGCCATTGATACGGTTATTACTGATGTTGGAATTAATGATGTTATGATAAAATGCAGTATTTTCGTCACCATCTATTGCCCACCTAGCTCGCGATTTCTGTTTGGCATCCGAAAAATTTCTACGGTCCGTTTCCAACACAATATTGATACATTCGGCTCTTTCAGACAGTTCCCTTTCCTCCAAAGCTCTCTCCTCAGCCATCCTTTCTAGAATACGAATACGATTCTTTTTATCCAAATAAACTCCCTCAGATTTTTCTCGTTCGTCCTTTAACCAAGCCTTGATGTTGTTTTTTAGCCATCTTAACTTCACAGATAATGCCATGTCCGCTGGACCATTAAAAACAAAACTATGGCACAATTGATTTACTAAATCCACAAAACCCGGCAACTCCATCCAAGAATTGAAACACCGAAAAGGGATGTGGCCAAAATCTGATGGGACAGTGGACAATAGAATCAGCCGATGGTCCGAAACATCCCGATTAAGGGCTAGAACCGACGCCGTCGGCCATCTCTCCATAAAACCAAGACAAACAAGGAATCGATCCAGCTTGCTCAACTTATCCCCACGGTCAGAAATGTACGTAAATTTACCGCCCCCCATATTGAATTCACTGAGACCAGCCGCTAAGATGAACTGATTAAAGGCCTCCGCGTTCGACGCTATGAATTCAGAATTAAACCTCTCCGAATCATCCCTAACTTCATTAAATTCTCCCATGAAAACCCACAAACCCTGAATTAAATTCTTTATATCCATTAACCTGACCCATAAGTTCCTTCTCACTGAAGCATCATTAGATGTATAGACGTTCACCAAATTAATCCGAACACCTAACTGGTTCAAAGTTCCGGACATAACTAAAAAGTAGCGATCTTTAATCACATTGTCACAAGAAAACATGCCCGGGTTCCAGAGACAAGCAAGTCCCCCAGATCTGCCCTCCGCATTAACAATCTCCAAACAATACGCCGACCGTCCCCAAAATCCATTAAACATAAAGTTAGTCGCTGCCCCCATTTTTGTTTCTTGAATCGCCAAAAAGTGAACTCCATAAGATGTCTTGATTCCCCTAACCCAATTTACTTTACGGGAATCCCGTACCCCCTCTTAAATTTACCGATAGAAAATTCATTATAAACCAGTAGGCTCACCTTCACCAAGAATTACTGTAACGCCCCAAAAATCTAATGTTAATAATTGTCGTGTGTTCCGATGTGACACGTCATGAAATAAATAACTAGGCTATTTAACCTAGTTATGAGTGTGGTCAAAAGAATTAAAAGAGGAAGGTAATGTCAGTATGTTTTAAAGACAAAACCCGAGGGGCTAAAGTGGAACTAATGAAAGTTGGGTTATTAAAAAGAAAAAGAACACACACACAAACACACACTTCGTGTGTGTTCTGGATGGATCGATCAGGGGCTCTCAAGAGCCCCAAAACCCTAGTTCTTCAAAAGCTTCAATTTGAAGGATGAATCAAGGCCCAAATCCATAACCGAGCATGGATTAATGATCACCAACACGAGAGGATCATAAGGTATGTTTTAAATCTAAGATTGGTGATCATGGACGAAGTGGGTTATGTTCTAATCCGTGAGTTAATATGAAATTAATCATGTACAAGGGTTAGAATCCTCGTGTAGAACATGGGTTATGAAAGGTTTGCGTTAATTTGATGTTTAGAGGTGACACCCGTTAGTTAGGGTGAAGATGATGCCTAGAATCATCTCTTATGTACAAGTCTTGTTGAATGATTAATGTATTATGTGGGTATGATGAATTATTGTTAGATGAAAGTATAGGAATATGATGATGTTATGTTTAATGTTCATTTGGAATGATACATGATGATTAGTAGTTGGTTTTGATGGGTTATGTATGAGTTTAGAAGAATTGTGCATGAAATAGTTGTACGTTATGCTTAAAAGGTAGTACTCACATCAAGTGTATGATAAAATGAATATAGTGTCGTCCGTATGGTCGATTATGATGTTACGGGTATATGATGATAAGTCGATAGTTAAGTATGGTTAATAGTTGACTTTTGAAAGTCAACTGAGTATAAGAAACATGACTTGACTGGTTGTCGTAAATGTATGTTGATGGGAAGTCGTATGGTACATGTTATGTCAATATGTGTTACTTGTGATTATATGATGAATTACAAGAGTTAAACGGATATGAATATAAATATATGAGTTATGTATGCTAGAAAGGACTAATGAAAGTTAAGGGTGAAATATGCGACTGATATGATTGTTAACATGTACGAATGCATATGCTAATAGGAGCGTGATCTTGATGAAAAGAGAGTATAGGAAGCATGTCAAGACGGACTCACGCTTGAAAGGATAACGGGTTAAGAAAGGGCGAGAAATCGGATACGAGCACGGACGCATAAGGTAAGTGATTTCCGTAATCACTTCTTAGTACCAGTAAGTAATAATGTGTTGTAATGAATTAAACATGATGTTTGAGGTCAAAAATGTGTTAAAGTCTTTCGTCGTAAAAGATGGGTTTAAGGTTGACCAAAATGCCCTTGATGGGTATTTTGGGGTAAACGAGCTTAAAAGTAGTTTTGAAGCAAGTTATTCGGTTAGTGTAATGTTTTGGACAAGTATGGAAGTGGGGGTTACGGTTTGGTTAGTCGTAGACCAATTAATGCACGAATACCCTTAACGGGTCAAAAATAAGTATATGAACGATAAGGTGTTAAGAGGATGCAAGACATTCAAGAATTTGGTAATTTATGATAGACTTCACTTATGTTATTATGTTTATAAGAAGTTTTGGTAAAAGGAACAAGTTATGTTGACGTATGCATGAATGGGTCGAAAAGTGGTAAAAGGGTAATAAGCCGAAGAGTTAGAAGTCGGAAATTATATTAAGTCGGATGTTGGATTTTAGTTCCATTAGATGGAGAATTAAATTACGGACGCGTAGGAAAAAGAATCGGGTAAAACGGATCAAAAACGAGGGAGTTATGCTCGTTTCCGTGAAACGGGATCGCGCGGGAAATCTGCAGCACAGCAGCAACAACCTACTGACTTTTTGAGGGCGTCGCGTAGCGCGACGGCCCGTCGCGTCGCGCGACGGGTCTTATTTCTTCGAAAATTATTTTCGAGCCTCGTTTTGCCATGGGAACTCGCTTAAACGCGTTTTAAGTTGCGTATGATCAGTTTAACTCATGTTTTATGACCTTTATGGTAAGCGTATGTGTGGATAGGTATGTTTGGATGTTGTGTAGCACTTTACACGTATGTAGAAGGTATGTAAGCGTGTATGCGCGAATGTATGTAAGATTATAGTGTGTAAGCGAGTACATAAGGATATATATATATATATATATATATATATATATATATATATATATATATATATGCAGACGTATATAAGTAGGCAAGTATAAGTCGGGTATATTGCAATGGGTGATTGGAGATATAAGTGTGGGTATGTATGTAGGTATATACGTATGTATGTTGTATAAGTATAAATGTTTGTACGTAAGTATGTATACAGATGTTATGTATATGTAGTCAAGTGAGTATGTACAAAGGTATGTACGTATGTAAGTTGTGAGAAGGTATGTAATAAGTAGGTACGTATGTATGTAAGTATGTATGTATGTTTGTATGTAAGTATGTATGTAGGTTTGTATGTATGTATGTAGGTAGGATGTATGTATGTATGAAGGCATGTAAGTATGTAGGTATGTATGTATGAATGGATGTGGATAGGTATATACGTACGTATGTATGTAGGTACATAGGTATGTATGTTGCTATGTGTGATCGTAGGTGTACGTATAGGTTGTATGAAAGTATGTACGCATGCGTTCAATGAAATTGAGTACTAACGATAATAACATCGTGCCTGGTGATGAAGTGTAACGCAGGATACCAAGGAAGTCTCACTACGGATCGTATAATCAGAAAGAAAGCCGAAATGTAAAGAGTTAATGGAATGAAAAGTAAACGTGTACAAATCTTGTATGTTTATGATACGTACTAACGTTATGAATTTTATGTGGTGAGCGCAGGTAGTACAAGACATGAGGGTTACCAAGGAGTAGAGATCGAAGATCGAGTCACAAGACAGATTGTACGGAAATGTTTAAATATGTAATTTTAGTGTCGATAAGTTATGTTCTTATATTATAATATGAAGTTTTAGAATGCCAAGATGTATGACATGAAAGAAATTTTCAGACTCGAAATTCCGCTGCGTCGTTTAAAGGTTAAATGAATTAGGGTCTTACAAGTTGGTATCAGAGCCCTGGTTTGAGGGAATCAAGTACGAGAAGGTAAGTACTTGAACTCAAACTTGTGTGCTCTTGAGATAAGAAATCCGTACAATCTAAGACTCGATCAAGATCCAAAGGTAAAGGTTGATGAAAGTATGTATTTATGTATACGTATAAAGAAACTGACGGTTTTGTATGGGCAAGGTAAGCATGAGTGTTGGAAGAGGATGATCCGTGAATGCAGTCTAGGATGAGTACTAAGACAGGCAAAGAGGTAATAAGACAAATAGGCAAATGAGCCCAGGTATGTGAATTTAATATGGGGATGTAGGTAATGGTAAAGTTCATTAAGGGAAGGAAAAATTTTAAGATGAAAGACAATGATATTATAGTAATGAAGTATTGGAAGAAATACACGCGCCGAAACCTAAGTCTACGGACATAAGGTGACAATTACATGAAGGCACGAAACTACTATGTGGATTGTGTACCTGGCCAGTACACGAGAAGCATATGACGTTCGTGAGATCATGATAATTGTTACAGGTATGTCCGGTAGAGTTGGGTAGTAGGCGGGCGTGTGGGTAAAATGGGAAGTAAGACTCTCGGGAAATTGAGAGTACTATGTAAGAATGAAAAACATGCCTGATAAAAATGAAGAATGTTGAATCCGTGATTTGGTGCGGATCAACGAGACATGAATAATATGTTTGAATCCGTAAGATGGATTCAGGGAATGAAAGGTATGAATGCAATGTTTGAATCCGTGAGACGGATTCAAAGATGAAAGGCATGAATGTTATGTTTGAATCCGAGAGACGGGTTCAAGGATAAAAGGCATGAATGTAAAGTTTGAATCCGTAAGGTGGATTCAATGAATGAAAAAGCATGAATGATGCGTCTGAATCCGTGAGACGGATTCAAAAACATAAGAAGATGAAATTAATCCGCCTAAGAAGACGTCGACAGTTTGACCATGATTGAGTCGAACGGGTCATAGAAATAAGTATAAAGTAAAAAGTGATAGTATAATAAACGAAGTTTTGTATAAGTTACGTGTTAGATGTGTTAGTAATTGACTCTTAGAAGTCGGAATGATGACGGGCTGTGCCCCGGACAATAACTTGAGTATGGGCGGAAATGGTAAGCTCGGTAAGAAATATTGAAACGATGTAATAAGGTCTTTGCAAGTAAGTACGAATGGAAGGAAGTACGAGCGTGTACTTCCGTTGGCAAAATGATTAATTGAATGAAAAGATTGCATGTAAGAAATAGAATGTGCGGTATGTTATAGCAGGTACGTAGGAAATTGTAGAAAAGTTATAGGTGGGTAATCACCTAGTTTAATGAATGTTTAAATGATATATGCTAACCGCCGATGATGTTGATGATAATGTTAGAATTATTGATGTGATGGAACCAATCGTATTGGGGAAAAGATGTGCACGAGTGGAAACTCATGACACGGATGAATGAAATCTGGCCTATTATGGCTAGTACTCGAGGAAAAGATGAATCGATCTGGGTTGCAGATCGTGGTTTGGGAAATGAAAAAGAGGTTAGTAAGAATATTTAACTCATGATTGGATAGATACGAACTAGTATGACACCTGTATATGTGTAAATTAAGTAATGCATGAAGTGAAAGCAATAGTAATGTGAAATGAACGAAATGATTTAAAGATAAAACAAAGGTATGCAAGGTATACGTAACTGTAGAAAATGTAGAATGAGGTTAACGTTAGAATTAAGCACGTAGGCGTGATTATGTAATAATAGTTTTGTTGTGATAACAAAACAAAAATTAAATGTTATACAGAGTATGTAGAGAATGTAAATTTTAAAGGTGAGATGGAGATATTAGATCCATTAAGAAAGGATCATATTAAAGGACGGAAGAGTATGTGTATTGACCAGTTATTGACAGGTCAAGTAAATGAAAATGAAAATGATATAAGAAAGAATGATCAGGAAAGTATGGGCTAGTAGCCGTATGGATTGACTAGAAGAAAAGATAATGTGTGTTTGATGAAAGTGAGAAAGGTTTCGGGGACGAAACCTTGTTTAAGGGTGGTAGACTTGTAACGCCCCAAAAATCTAATGTTAATAATTGTCGTGTGTTCCGATATGACACGTCATGAAATAAATAACTAGGCTATTTAACCTAGTTATGAGTGTGGTCAAAAGAATTAAAAGAGGAAGGTAATGTCAGTATGTTTTAAAGACAAAACCCGAGGGGCTAAAGTGGAACTAATGAAAGTTGGGTTATTAAAAAGAAAAAGAACACACACACAAACACACACTTCGTGTGTGTTCTGGATGGATCGATCAGGGGCTCTCAAGAGCCCCAAAACCCTAGTTCTTCAAAAGCTTCAATTTGAAGGATGAATCAAGGCCCAAATCCATAACCGATCATGGATTAATGATCACCAACACGAGAGGATCATAAGGTATGTTTTAAATCTAAGATTGGTGATCATGGACGAAGTGGGTTATGTTCTAATCCGTGAGTTAATATGAAATTAATCATGTACAAGGGTTAGAATCCTCGTGTAGAACATGGGTTATGAAAGGTTTGCGTTAATTTGATGTTTAGAGGTGACACCCGTTAGTTAGGGTGAAGATGATGCCTAGAATCATCTCTTATGTACAATTCTTGTTGAATGATTAATGTATTATGTGGGTATGATGAATTATTGTTAGATGAAAGTATAGGAATATGATGATGTTATGTTTAATGTTCATTTGGAATGATACATGATGATTAGTAGTTGGTTTTGATGGGTTATGTATGAGTTTAGAAGGAATTGTGCATGAAATAGTTGTACGTTATGCTTAAAAGGTAGTACTCACATCAAGTGTATGATAAAATGAATATAGTGTCGTCCGTATGGTCGATTATGATGTTACGGGTATATGATGATAAGTCGATAGTTAAGTATGGTTAATAGTTGACTTTTGAAAGTCAACTGAGTATAAGAAACATGACTTGACTGGTTGTCGTAAATGTATGTTGATGGGAAGTCGTATGGTACATGTTATGTCAATATGTGTTACTTGTGATTATATGATGAATTACAAGAGTTAAACGGATATGAATATAAATATATGAGTTATGTATGCTAGAAAGGACTAATGAAAGTTAAGGGTGAAATATGCGACTGATATGATTGTTAACATGTACGAATGCATATGCTAATAGGAGCGTGATCTTGATGAAAAGAGAGTATAGGAAGCA
This sequence comes from Helianthus tuberosus, assembly GCA_030545235.1. Lineage (NCBI taxonomy): Eukaryota > Viridiplantae > Streptophyta > Magnoliopsida > Asterales > Asteraceae > Helianthus > Helianthus tuberosus. The sequence goes on along the minus strand of CM060436.1, from coordinate 74,101,345 downwards.
TGTCAAGACGGACTCACGCTTGAAAGGATAACGGGTCAAGAAAGGGCGAGAAATCGGATACGAGCACGGACGCATAAGGTAAGTGATTTCCGTAATCACTTCTTAGTACCAGTAAGTAATAATGTGTTGTAATGAATTAAACATGATGTTTGAGGTCAAAAATGTGTTAAAGTCTTTCATCGTAAAAGATGGGTTTAAGGTTGACCAAAATGCCCTTGATGGGTATTTTGGGGTAAACGAGCTTAAAAGTAGTTTTGAAGCAAGTTATTCGGTTAGTGTAATGTTTTGGACAAGTATGGAAGTGGGGGTTACGGTTTGGTTAGTCGTAGACCAATTAATGCACGAATACCCTTAACGGGTCAAAAATAAGTATATGAACGATAAGGTGTTAAGAGGATGCAAGACATTCAAGAATTTGGTAATTTATGATAGACGTCACTTATGTTATTATGTTTATAAGAAGTTTTGGTAAAAGGAACAAGTTATGTTGACGTATGCATGAATGGGTCGAAAAGTGGTAAAAGGGTAATAAGCCGAAGAGTTAGAAGTCGGAAATTATATTAAGTCGGATGTTGGATTTTAGTTCCATTAGATGGAGAATTAAATTACGGACGCGTAGGAAAAAGAATCGGGTAAAACGGATCAAAAACGAGGGAGTTATGCTCGTTTCCGTGAAACGGGATCGCGCGGGAAATCTGCAGCACAGCAGCAACAACCTACTGACTTTTTGAGGGCGTCGCGTAGCGCGACGGGTCTTATTTCTTCGAAAATTATTTTCGAGCCTCGTTTTGCCATGGGAACTCGCTTAAACGCGTTTTAAGTTGCGTATGATCAGTTTAACTCATGTTTTATGACCTTTATGGTAAGCGTATGTGTGGATAGGTATGTTTGGATGTTGTGTAGCACTTTACACGTATGTAGAAGGTATGTAAGCGTGTATGCGCGAATGTATGTAAGATTATAGTGTGTAAGCGAGTACATAAGGATATATATATATATATGCAGACGTATATAAGTAGGCAAGTATAAGTCGGGTATATTGCAATGAGTGATTGGAGATATAAGTGTGGGTATGTATGTAGGTATATACGTATGTATGTTGTATAAGTATAAATGTTTGTACGTAAGTATGTATACAGATGTTATGTATATGTAGTCAAGTGAGTATGTACGAAGGTATGTACGTATGTAAGTTGTGAGAAGGTATGTAATAAGTAGGTACGTATGTATGTAAGTATGTATGTATGTTTGTATGTAAGTATGTATGTAGGTTTGTATGTATGTATGTAGGTAGGTATGTATGTATGTATGAAGGCATGTAAGTATGTAGGTATGTATGTATGAATGGATGTGGATAGGTATGTACGTACGTATGTATGTAGGTACATAGGTATGTATGTTGCTATGTGTGATCGTAGGTGTACGTATAGGTTGTATGAAAGTATGTACGCATGCGTTCAATGAAATTGAGTACTAACGATAATAACATCGTGCCTGGTGATGAAGTGTAACGCAGGATACCAAGGAAGTCTCACTACGGATCGTATGATCAGAAAGAAAGCCGAAATGTAAAGAGTTAATGGAATGAAAAGTAAACGTGTACAAATCTTGTATGTTTATGATACGTACTAACGTTATGAATTTTATGTGGTGAGCGCAGGTAGTACAAGACATGAGGGTTACCAAGGAGTAGAGATCGAAGATCGAGTCACAAGACAGATTGTACGAAAATGTTTAAATATGTAATTTTAGTGTCGATAAGTTATGTTCTTATATTATAATATGAAGTTTTAGAATGCCAAGATGTATGACATGAAAGAAATTTTCAGACTCGAAATTCCGCTGCGTCGTTTAAAGGTTAAATGAATTAGGGTCTTACAATTACGGATCTAGTCACTTCTTCAAACCCTTGTAACTCGATGCCCACTTTTGCTCCAACCTCTGCAGTAGCTAGAACTTCATTATTAACATACTGATGGACCGAATCATAATCACCGGGATCAGGAGAGAACCCAGTATTCAAATTCGGAAGCCCTGACGACGACACATTGCTCCTGCCAGCGACCTGATTTGATATCGGCTGAAGATGATTAATTTCACCGACCGGCTCACCATTGAAAGATCCAGAGACCGAGGATGGCCTATTGAGGTCAAAGGAAAATTCACCAGGATTAGGATCTTGGTAAAAACTTTTAATTGGTGGACGCTGCATAGACCCGGACGATGGGGGGCTCCTGTTAGCCCTATTCCTCTTACCAAGCCCAATAAGGGGTGTTGGGCCCTCCTGATACAATTGATCCACTAAGTCGATACCACTAACTCCTTGATGATGGGGACCACATTCATTAGACCCAGCCGCCGCATTCTCGGAAACCGCTGAAACATTAATAAATCCCTTTGGATTAGAGGATTCCCCATGCACTTCATGCAACCCATCAGGATCCGACCTTTCATTTTCACCATGCACTGCATGCGACCTTTCAGGACCCAACCCTTTGTTTTCCGACGACTGATCATTAACCAGATCCGTAGGGGGTTCCGACGGAGACCGAACCTCTTCCTCCGGCACCGGAGAATTCAGAACGGGCGATCTAATTTCACCTTCTTTGACCTCATCAACCATGTTACAATCATCTTCACCTCCACCGTCAAAGGAACTTTCGTCCGATTCTTCCGAAGACATATTGCCCAGATCCTCATCCACTGAAGGATTATCACCGACCAGATCAGGTTTCCAAGCCATAACATCCTCCACAACCCATAATACATATTTTCGTTCTTGCCAGTTAAGCACCACCATGTCCTCAATTCTCCTCCCAAGGGGAACTAACACCAGAACTGAGCCTTCAGAATTATCCGATACTGACCATGAAAAGGATGATTCCTGTACTACCTTATCAAACAGCCCACCAATCTGATCATACACTGAATTATCCATGAGATGGACAGGAACATCAGAAATTCTGAGAGACACGACTCGATCAGAAGGCAAATCTTCACCTGTCCATACATTATAACGACTGAAAACTGCAGACAAAACCTCCGAATTATTGGTCATAACATCCCTCACCTTCCCTGGATCACCGAGTGTAAGTAAAACACTAAGGCCGTCCAGATATGATAAACCAAAATTACACAAACCACTCCTGCTAAGGACATTATCCAAGGAATTAAGAACTCCAAGATCCTTAACCACTCCATGAATGGAACGATTCATACAGTACAAGGGGTATTTGGAACCCTTGATATTAACTGTATTGGTTAAAAATTACCGAAGCAATTAAGTGATCAAATTAGTTAAGTGAGGTAGTGTGCTAAGAAAGTGTGTTGAAAATATGCTGATTAAGTTGATTGTAAAAACAGTTTCCAGGATACGGCTCAGGATATTGAGCTGTATCTACGATCAAACTATGAGCAAAAAGTAAAGGGGGTGACACGAGATATACGAGGAAAGCCCTTGATCAATCTAGATCGCCGGCACAAAACCTCGGGAGCTGACAATCGCAGCTGCCTTGTTCTTCTTATTGCTTTAAACGTCAGGATACAGTGCAGGATATTGATCAGATCGCTAAGTGTTACAATGCTTTTTGTGAAAGTGAAAATTGCGAGAGAGTAAGTATGAGAGAGTAGTGAGTGTAGTCGTGATGTCCTATTTGATCTGATTTATCCAAATATTTATAGCTAAGAAACGTAAACAAAAACTCCTATAAACGGGGGATGCTTCCGAATATTCCATAGTTAACGTTATGGACCGAGTAAAGCGGCTTCCAACGTCTTTCTTTGAACGACTTAGACCGAGTCTTCTGGGGAAAGGGTCCTCATGAACGTTACCGGCTCGGACTCGTACTCCTGCACATAATCCATTAGTAATCCTCAGGATACCATTCAGGATGTTACCAATATCCTGAATCAGCATCCCGGACATGAACAAATATCATATAAGCAAGATATAATTTAAGATATTATCCAGGATATGGGCTCAGAATTTCACCCATAACAATTGTCCCCAAAAAATGTTACCGTTTAGTATCCTGGCACTAACGGTTATATTTTTTACGAATAACGAGGCAATTAAGAGATTGGACCTTGATGTGATAGCTTGTAACCGCTTAGTCTATAATTACTCATTACCTCCCTATAACTTCTCATCCTCATCTTCTTTTAACCTTTACCAAAGAAAAAAGGTAAACATTTCTCTCTCAATCTCATCTTTCTCTTTTATTCTGTTCAGTATTCCGGCATCATGAGACAAACAAGATCGAGCTTCGGTGACTCTGCTCCCACGTTCATCCACCAGAATCTTCTCCAAGAACCGGAGAAAGAAATATGCTCCTTCGATAGTGCCCACTTGTTGGCTCTCAAATCCTCCGGCATCTTCCCGAAAGGGACGGTGTTCCGGCCCTTTGACCGGGAAATTCGGTCGGACATGGTTTCCGACGAGTGGTTATGTTTTAACGCCTTTCCCTTTACCTTAGGATTACAGTTTCCCTTTCCAGATTTCATCACTGATTTCTTTAATACAACGAAAATCTGTTTTAGCCAAACAATGCCGATGCTCTGGCGAGTCTTGTCCGTTCTTGATAAGATCAAGAGAAATCATATCCCTGACCTTTCTGTTCATGACCTCCCCCTAGCGTATCGGCTTAGATGTAATGGTTCCTGTAGATTTTTGTTCTATTCTACCTCCGGCGATCCACTGATACTTCGTGCCACCAGGAACGAGGAGAAATGGCAATCCAAGTTCTTCTTTGTAAAAAGAGACTCCATCCCTGGTGGAACGGAATATCCGGTGAAGTGGTTGAGAAAGGGTAGGATTTAGGGTTTAAGGATGATCCTGTCTTATATCCTGTTTCATATCTTATACTAATTTTTTTTTATTTTCTTGTACACAGCCGATTTCAGGAAACTTGTACCTCCCCTTGCTGACTCACAGAAGAGAATCGACGCTATTAGACTCCTCCCAGAGGCTGAAAGAAGTTTCAACCCATCTCCAGCATCTCCAAGTCCACTTTCCAGTGCAAACATGTCTGGTAAGGATCCTGCACGATATCCTGTATACATGTTTTTATTTGACATATTTAGGAAAGAATTTTACTCCCTGTATGCAGACTTCAGCAAAGTTCCAGTCTTCCTAGATCTTGATGAGCTTGATAGCTACCCTACCCCAGTCGATGTCAAGAAAGAAACTCCTGCTATTACCAGCTCCAAGCCGCTCCCGGCTCCCAAGCCTACTCCAAGAACCCGTGCTTCCACCTCCAAGAAGAGGAAAGGTTCTGAGGTCAGCACTCCGGGTCCTGAGGGGTTCTCATACGAAGAACTCAGCTTTACTGATTCCTTAGAACCGATGACATCCTTTCTCAACAAGGTAATATCCTGCGACTATATCCTGCACACATATCCTGATAGGATATCCTGACAGGATATCCTGGTTAATATACTTTAACTTATACCTGAATTTTGACATACAGGGCCTCCAGCATCTGCTTCATCTTTACACCGATGCTTGCAGAACAAACAAGTTCCAAGAGGCCAGGATCAAACAGCTTGAGACCACCGTTGCCGACCAAGGGGCCATTGCTGAGGTTAAGACCCGACATTATGAGGACAAGCTGAAGAAGGTTACCCAGGATGCTGAGATCAAACTGGCCACCGTCCAAATGGAACATGAACAGGCCATGGCCTCTTTCCGGGAAGGAATCAAAGCCTCTGCCATCGTCTTTCTGCTACAAGCTCGCATTAAGATGGCTTATGAGGCCAAGGAGACAGGCCTTGAGTGCCCATCCTGGCCGGTTGAATCCTGGGTGGCAAAGCTGAAGGAGCTTGGAGGCAAGGCCGTGCCATATCCTGCTGAAGCTGGTGAATCCTCTAAGTCAGCAGAGGTGGTGGACAAGGCCGGAGATAAGAAGGATGCTGGGATAGATGCTGGCGAGGATGCTGCTCAGGATGCTAAGGCTGAGAAGACGGAGAAGGCTGGAGAAGATGCCGCTGTGTGAGGGCATTCAAGTGGGCGATGATGGATGTTGATGCCTAGGCCGGAGCCCACTTTTTTAAATTTGATCATTGGTTTGTAACCCTAAGACAATTTACTTTTCCTGCATTTGAACAATATAATGGCCAAAGGTGGAGGGATCCTGAGTTTCAGGACGAAGCCCTTGGTCATCAACGTTAGTATGCTCTACTTTTGGACAATATAACGGTTGGAGGTGGATGGGTCTCAGTTTGAGACAAAACCTTCAACTGTTAAGTAAATATGGTAAGGAACTAACCGTGCTTTTGGTGGATGGACCTTGGTTTGAGGTGAAACCAAAAGCACCACTTTTGGTATGTTAATAATATAACCTTCTTTTGGCTTTATTTATGTTGTTATACCTTTACTACATGAATTTTATTTATGAAAACAGTTTTGTTCGAACATTCTTGGGAACACATTGTAAGAGTATCCTGAGAGATATCCTGCTCAGGATACTGACACATAATCTATAAAACTCAAGTTATCCAAATAAAAAGGAGAGATCATACCAGAGATTCCCCAAAGAGTCAATTCCAATTTTCCATCATAGGAATGTCCCCAGTGCAGATTTATAAGTTTGAATTCATCCTTTAAATTGTATGATGTATGTCCCCTGTGTTCAGCATATTTGAAGACTTAGGAATGTAAACATAGTCGTACTCTAGCTTTACCGAATAAATCCTGAATATCCTGGGATAAACCCTTAATATCCTGGGGATAAACCCTTAATATCCTGGGGATAAACCCTGATTTTCATGCGCTACAGGCGGGAGTGTATAAACTCCAAGACTTAGAAAGGCGAAAACCTTCAAACCTTAGAGAGTATGGAAATACTCTTTCGTGAGAGAGGGTGACCAATCCTCATATACCTTGAGGATCCAGGATATAGCCAACAATAACGAAATTGTCAGCCACTTTTACATGGACTGGTCCCGCTATCTTGAACTATCCCTGGATAACTTGCGCTCCAGGCGGGGTGTTTAAACCCAATTCGAGAGAAAGGTGAATACCTTTAAACCTGTGAAGGGATCAGAATCCCTTAATCGTGAGAGAGGGGGCCAATTCTCTAATCTTTCGAGTTATTCTGAGTGTATATCCTGGAGCATATACTGCAAAACAATTCTAAACTAAGGTGGGTGTTAGCTTTGCTAACACCCCTCCGATGCTTAAGTCAGTAATGGGTTCAAGATAATAAACAAATTCAAATATATTTAAAAGAGGTAGAATACATACCATTCTGAGATAGAAATTAAATTCTATTCTTACTTGAAATAGAGCTTTAAGTGTATAACATTCCAGGATCTTGGTAGCATATCCCCTTCCATACTCCTGAGTCGGTATGCTCCTTTTCCTGATTCTGATTCAACCTCATATGGTCCTTCCCACTTTGGAGCCAGCTTCCCATCAGCAGGATTAGTGGTATTTTGAAAAGCCTTTCTTAATACCCAATCACCAACTTGAAATCTTCTAGTCCTTATATTCTTGTTATATGCTCTGGATATCCTTTGTTGATATGCTGCCATCCTTAGCCTTGCCGCATCTCTTGTTTCGTCTACAGTGTCCAAATCTTGGCACAAAGTTTCAGGATTCTGATCAGGATCCCAGAGGATAGATCTTGCCGTAGGTATCACCATTTCTGTTGGGATCACTGCTTCTGTTCCAAATACCAAGGAAAACGGAGTCTGGCCAGTTGCATTTTTTACCGTTGTTCTATCAGCCCACAAAACAAAGGGTAGTTCTTCTGCCCATCTTCCTTTCTTAGCTCCTAGTCTTTTCTTCAAGTTGTTGACAATTATCTTGTTTGAGGATTCAGCTTGTCCATTTGCTTGAGGATGCACCGAAGTAGATGTGATCATTTTGATTCCCCAATTCTTGCAAAAGTCGGTAGTCCTCTTGCTTATAAACTGGGATCCATTGTCACAAATGATTTCAGCTGGTACTCCAAACCTGGTCAGGATATTCCTCTTTATGAAGGATACTACTTCTTGGTCTCTAACTTGAACAAATGCTTCAGCTTCAACCCACTTAGAGAAATAATCAGTCAATGCCAGCATAAAGACTTTTCCTCCTAGAGCTTTTGGTAATTTCCCTACTATGTCCATCCCCCATTTCATAAATGGCCAAGGGGAAGCTATAGGATATAGTGGTTCAGCTGGTTGATGTAGTATGTTACTGTGCCTTTGACATGCATCACATCTTCGAGCATATTCTGTAGCATCTTTTTTCATCGTCGGCCAATAGTATCCTGTTCTTAATACTTTTGAGAATAATGACCTACCCTAGTGTGGTTACCACAATCGCCTTTATGTATATCTTGGAGCACTTCCTTAGTTTCAGGATCCTTCAAGCATCTCAGGTATGGACCTGCAAGAGATTTCTTATATAAAACATTATTTATAATGGTGAATTGTGATACCTTTATCCTGAATGCCTTAGGATTTTCGTCTTTAGGGATGTATCCTTCCTTGAGATATCTTATGATTGGAGCCATCCAGGATTCATCATCCTTATCAGGATCATGACCAGGATCCTGGATGCTTGTTACCTCCTTATCCTGAGCTTTGAAGGGATCCACATCAGGATACATGATATGAAGTATCGGTATTTGGGTTCCTTCTGGTATCCTGACTGATGATCCTAAGTTTGCCAAGGCATCCGCTTCAGCATTATCTTCTCTTGGTACCTGTTCAAGTGTAAAAACATCGAAATATCCTGCTAATTTTTTGAGAATATCGAGGTACTCGATTAACTTCTCACCTTTAACTGCATAGGATCCATTAAAATGATTAGTGATTAACAAGGAGTCAACATATACTTGCAAATTCTTGATATTCATATTCTTAGCCAACTCTAATCCTGCAGTTAAAGCCTCATATTCTGCTTCATTATTGTTAGGGGAGGATTTCTTAATAACCTGTGATCCTCAAGTGTTATCCTGTTTAGTGATTCTTGCTTCTGTGACAATTAGAGATCCTCAGAAGTACTTCAGGATCAGGATCATGGATCATCCTAAGGATCCTTATACTAATGATTGTTCATTTTGAATTCGGTATTGTTTTGCAGGAGTACCGGCTTGGACTTGGTCATGGCGATATTCCTGGAGTTTATTCCCTTCAATTCTGCACGTGCTTGACCGTTGTGAACGTTATGGAGAACGTGGGGAGAAGGCACGAAATGCGGACAGTTAGTTAAGCTAGATATTTTCTAATTTTAAGGGGGTAGCGAGCTAATTTTGAGAACACTTGGCTATTTTTGGCTACACACACTCGTACAACTGCACTCACCAGCTCTCGGCAAAACACTTAGCATTTTTCATACATTTCTACACAATACACTATAGTGATCCTTGTACTTAGCTCGCTATCATCCGAAGTTGTAAAAGTATTATTGTTTAATTTGAGTTGGTGATCGGTAGTTTCCATCACCCGAGGTTTTTTATGCCGGAGATCATTCATTGATCAAGGGCTTTTTCCTCGTATAAATCTTTGTGTCTCATGTGCAATTCATTTCTGAGTGATCCTCATTGTTGTTTACCAATTCAAGCATCATACCCCGTAACAGAGAGTTTGGTTGCATTATCCTCGTCTGATTTTTAACCAAAACAGTTTGGCGCCCACCGTGGGGCAATTGGTGCTTCATTCCTAAGAAATTATCATTTTTGTGATCATTTCGGTTCGTTACATCCAAGCAGATGGCTTCATCATCAAAGAACACCTCCAGTGCGATGTCTGCAGTCAATTCATCCCAGGGCATTCCACCTTTGCCTCCACCACCTTCTGGACCTCAGAAAAATGCAGAGAAGAAACCAACTCCCATTTTCTCAAAACCTCCAACTTCTTCTGCTTCTTATACTCCCACTACTAGTGACTTGTTTACTCTGATTTTGCAGATGAAGGATCATATACAGCAGTAGGATAAGACCAATGAAAGGATTCTTAGAGAAATTGGAGACATCAAGAAACAGAAGAGATCGGCAGAGGATCATTCCCCACTGATGCCCAGATCTTTGAATTTCGATACTCCGGTTATAACTTCCCAGCCTTCAGTGGTTCCAGACGTTCAATATGTGGGAGGACCAAAGGGAGTGCATTACGGATCATCAGCAATGACTCAGGCCTCAGGGTCATACTTCCAACCAGCAGGATCCCATCCTCAGCATATAGGATCCTTCGTAAGCTCAGGAGGATACTCAGGAGCGCAGCAGATTCAAGGATTCTGGCCGTTTCAAGGATCCTCCCAGGTTCAAGGATCCTCTCAGTTTCAAGGATCCTCCCAGGTTCAAGGATCTTCCTATGTTCCAGGATCCTCCCAGGTTCAAGGATCCTCTCAGTTTCAAGGATCCTCCCAGGTTCAAGGATCCTCTCAGTTTCAAGGATCCTCCCAGGGTCAAGGATCTTCCTACATCCCAGGATCCTCGCAGGTTCAAGGATCCTCTCAGTTTCATGGATCCTTCCAGATTCCGGGATCCTTAAGGAGTTTGCAATCAGGGAGTTCCGATATCCATCAGGGAGATTTTATTCCAATGCAGACCATTGCTTCTACTGGTCCATCGGTCATTCCAGAGCCCCAACAATATGGATTCACATCCGCTCTTCCTAATTTGAACCCAATGGGAGGTAACACTTTCAATAGTTCTTATACCACTAACCATGGCCTTATGCAGGATACAGGTATCAATCATGCCATGGCCAGAGAATTGCAAAAGTTAAAGGATATGATATCAAGTGTACCAGGAGTGGTCAAGCCTATCCCGGAGATTGCAGATGGGAGCCACAAGATATCTCGTTTTGCACCACCAATCTGTGATGCTGAGATACCCAAAAGGTTCCACGTGCCTACCATGAAGTTGTATGACGGTTCAACAGATCCTGAAGAACACATAGCACAGTACAGGGAAAGGATGGAGATCAATCCCATCCCAGAAAGGTTAAAGGAAGCATGTCTGTGCAAGGGATTTGGATCCACCCTTACTGGATCGGCGCTTAAATGGCTGCTAAGTCTTCCCCCTTACTCTATTACCTCATTTGCTAATCTAGTTAACCTATTTAATAACCAGTTTTCTTGTAGTAGGAAATTTGAGCGTTTAACTAGTGATCTGTATAGGATAACCCAAGGTCATAATGAATCATTAAGGGATTATATCACTAAATTTAGTAAAGAATCCTTAGATATTCCTAACCTGGATATAGCTACGGCTTTTGAAGCCTTTAAAATGGGATTGCTTAGGGATTCATTATTCTATGATGATCTTGTTATGACACCATGCAGGAATCTAGATGAGGTAAGAACCCGGGCCCTTAGGTTCATCCGGCTAGAGGATGACAAAAGGATCCAGGAGAGGTTAGCAGGATCCTCAAAGCAAGAGAAGCAAGGATCCTCATTCAAGAACAACAAGTTCAGATCCTATAACAAATCTGATAACCCGAATGTGCATGCTGTTGAACAAGAAGAGGATGATGAGGATTATCCTCCAATTTCTGAATATTGTTTTTCTGTTGATAACAATGAACTAATCCTTGCGATGCAGAATTTAGGTGATAAGGCTAGATGGCCCAGGAAAAATGACAGACCAGCTGCAACCAAAGATAAGTCAAAGTGGTGTGCATATCATGAAGATTTTGGGCATCTCACAGAAGAATGCATCGCACTGGGAAAAGAAATTGGATACTTGTTGAGCAAGGGGCACTTGAAAGAATTATTGGGGAGAAAGAAGTCAAGGACTCAGGATCCTGAAAGGATCCCAGAGAAAGCTCCAGCCCCTCCAGCAGATGCACAAGTTATAAACTTTATTTCTGGAGGATCAGACATTTGTGGAACATCCTTTTCTGCAGCTAAAAGACATGCAAAGGAAACCAATATGGATAATGGAGATAGACCCATTCGAACATCCAGTGTCTCCGAAGGAAAAGTTATAACTTTTGATGAGGATGATCGTGTTGACATTCAGGATCCTCATCACGATGGTTTGGTTATCACTCTTTTTATTTCTAACCATTTTGTTCGCAGGATCCTTATAGATGGAGGAAGCTCTGTGAACATTATCCAGCTTGATGTCCTCAAGAAGATGAATATTCCTGAATCTGATATCATACCAAGATCCTCTGTGCTCGTGGGATTCAGTGGCGAGACTAAGAATACTCTGGGGGACATTAAACTCCCAATCTATATCGAAGGCCTACATTCTTACCAAAAATTTTGTGTTATTGACTGTTTATCTTGTTGTAATGTTATCCTTGGCAGGCCTTGGATACATGACATGAAGGCAGTCCCATCCACTTATCATCAATGTGTGAAGCTTCCTAGTCCTTGGGGAATAGTGAAGATTGATAGTGATCAGCAAGAAGCTAAGAACTGCTACACCTCATCAATGAAACCAGCCTCAAAGTCAAGGGAGCAATAGCAATTAAAGCATCCTCCAAAGGATGTCCTGGAGGTAAGAGAGCAGGATGTAGTAGAAATCCTTATGGATCCTGATGATCCTGAATCTAAAGTTTATATAGGATCAGGGATCCTTGGCGAAATGAAGGAAGACCTCATATCCTTTCTCAAAAGCAGAAAGACTACCTTTGCATGGAAACACGAAGACATGACAGGTATATCTAAAGATATAATCACTCACAAACTTGGCATTGATAGGTCCTTCAAACCAATCCATCAAAAGAGGAGGAAATTTACACCAGAAAGAAATGCCATTATCCAGGAGGAGGTAGAGAAATTACTCCGAGCAGGTATGATTAGAGAGGTCAAGTATCCAAGATGGTTGGCCAATGTGGTTGTTGTTCAAAAGAAAAACGGAAAGTGGAGGGTATGTGTCGATTTCACTGATTTAAATAAGGCATGTCCCAAGGATCCTTTCCCATTACCCCACATTGACTCCATGATGGATGCAACTGCGGGTCATGAACTGTTAACTTTTATGGATGCTTCATCTGGATTTCAACAAATTCAGATGGAACCATCCGATCAAGAGGATACAGCCTTTATGACTCCAACTGGTATATACTGTTATATTGCTATGCCATTTGGACTAAGAAATGCAGGTGCAACTTATCAAAGGCTAGTGAATATGATGTTCAAGGATCAGAATGGACAAACTATGGAAGTTTACATAGACGATATGGTGGTAAAGTCCAAAAAGGCCGAGGATCACCTAAGGGACTTGGAGGAAGCATTCAATATCCTTGACAAATATAACATGAAACTTAATCCTTCAAAATGTCACTTTGGTGTTAAAGCAGGTAAATTCTTAGGATATATGGTGACAAAGAGAGGCATTGAAGCCAGTCCAGAACAAATCAAAGCTATAGTGAACATCAAGTCCCCTGCCAATGCTAAGGATGTTCAGAGGTTAACAGGCAGGATTGCAGCTTTAAACAGATTCATATCCAAATCCTCAGAAAAGTGCAAGGAATTCTATGATATCCTAAGGAAGAACAAGAAATTCGAGTGGACTGAGAAGCATGAAAGTGCCCTAAGAGCTCTTAAGGATTACCTATCCTCGGCCCCGGCCTTGATGAAACCAGAAAAAGGAGATGTGTTATCCTTATATCTTGCGGTATCCTCAAAAGCAGTAAGTGCCGTCCTTGTTAAGGATCATGAAGGTACACAACATCCTGTCTATTATGTAAGTGAGAGTTTACTTGATGCTGAATCCAGGTATTCACACTTAGAAAAACTTATCCTCGCATTAATTATGGCATCTACTAAATTGAGACATTATTTTGAAACTCATGCCATTATTGTCAAAACTAATTTTCCAATTAAGAATGTCCTCAGGAAACCTGAAATGTCAGGAAGGATGGCTAAGTAGGCAGTGAAGCTTAGTGCATATGATATAAGATATAAGCCCAGGACAGCCATTAAATCCCAAGCATTAGCTGACTTTGTGGCAGATTTCAGTAGTGATTTGCAAAAGGAAGCTGAATTAGAAGTCCAGCAGCTAGAGGAGACCAAGGATCCTTGGATACTCTATACTGATGGATCCTCAAATGTGTAACACCCTAGTTTTGATTTAACGGTTTTACATGAAAATACCAACAATTAGATGTGTAGTTAAGACTACACATATTATAAAAATACGGGTTTACTAAAACTTTTATAAATTCATAAGTTATTCTAGGTAACGTGATCGAATTCGTTGTTTAAATTTTACAACGTGGCAAAGTGCGGAAGCGTGTATCTTTATCGTGTTCGGTTCTTTGCTGAGCTTAATCGTCTTCCGGCATCCAAAAGTACCTACATTTCAATAACATGAAATGCTTTAGTCATACGGGGTTTAAATCATGTCCGAACGATGTCCGGAAAACAATTGATTTCTCAAATGAAAAACAAAATAATAAATAAAAAAAAAATTCTCCACCGTAAATTACGGTGGGACCGTAATTTACGGTGGCCCCTGGGTTCATGCATTTCTACCGTAAAACAGTGGGCCACCACCGTAAAATAAATCATCTCCACCGTAAATTACGGTGGGACCGTAAATTACGGTGGGCCCTGGGTTCAGCCTTTCCATTTTGCCGTAATTTGACACGAAATCTTTCGTATCTTTCAAACCGCTCATCCGTTTGACCTACCGTTTCTTCCTACATGTTTATAATTTGATTCTCCATCATATGGAGTTAAAATCCGACATCCGGCTTGATAAAATTCAAGACTTTTAAGTCTTCGGCTTATTACTCTTTTACCAAAATTTGACCCGTTCGTGATTTTATCAAACGTACAAGTTTGTTTGACCCGTATTTCTCATAAACCTATTAAATTCAAAGATGTCTAACATATTGGGTTCCAATTATAGAATTATATACATTCTTTAACCCATTTTCACCCATATGCTTATTCTGACCCGTTTGAGGTATTCAAGCATATTTTAAGCACCAATTGCTTTCATTCATTTCTAAATACATATATCCACGTTTCTTAACAAAGGATCTTCCACCACAACTATATTTGTGGTGGACTTAATGAGGTGATCTATACAATCCGAGTTTTTCTCGTCGGATTGCTAATTTATGACAAAGACTCATATAGAGTCATTTGACCGAAGATTTACATCTTTCGCTTCTTACACTTATTCCAATTATTTATTTGATCATAAAACACGTTTCAAAACTACCTTTAAAGGTCGTTTGTTGAAATTAGCTTATAAGGGCGTTTTAGTCCATTTAGTCAATCATTTACGATAAAGGACTTTTGAAAGTATATTTGACCCATAAACCCTCTTTTAACTTATGATGTTGTTTGAAAAGTCGTTAAGCTTTCCAAACGCAATGTTCCTTATTTAAAACATTCGGTTTACTTATCAAGTAACCAATTGTCTAATCTGACTACTTTTAACACTCTTAGAACCACATGTTCTAAATGAGTGTTACCCTATTTCACGTACCTGGCGCGGACCATTATATTGACCCGTTTTTAATACCTTGCTTTTAAAATTGCAAGTTCTTAGCGTTGCGGATACCCGTTTGACATTTACTCCTGCAATAATATACTCGACAATATTCATTAGTCGTTATTGTCAAAAAGGTGATGTCTACACCTTTTGACCCGTTTGACTGAATCAATCGTTTATCTATACGAGATGATATTTATTATCGTCTCATCTACATGACTCATTCCGTTTAACACCGTACGGTCATTTTACTTATAAACCGTTTATTGCTTTCGACATAATATGACCAAATTATCGATTTACTTCTCTTTTAACCATTATAATGATTTCTTTCATCTTTGATTTTCTTGTTCCGTTCGACTACACGACGGAACATCATATTTCAATTGTTTAGATAACTCATTCATAATTTATATGATAAGAAAATATTCCACAATTTAAGACTAGTGTAAGCTATACTTACCTTGCATCCGAATTACGCTTTTCCTTCATACTTGCTTCGTTTGACCCGCTTCATTTCCAAGCCTCCGCCTAGCTTGTCAAGCGTCAAACTATCATCATAATTTGTAAGACGGTCATATTAGTCATCACTAATTATGACTATTCCATCTTACATATTTTCTATCACAACTACTATTCGATCTTATTAATGGTCGGTTTGACTATTAAAAGTCAAATCACCAATTAACACATATGATTGCACTATCAAGTTCACAAGACTCAATTAGGCACATTATCAACACTTAGTTCTCATTTATGCATTTTAACAAACACCTAATGTGCATAATTTTACATATTTACTAACTAGTTCCTAACTAGTTATTTTTACCAAGATTAACATCAAAATTTACCACTATCACTTATGATCAATTACTCAAACTTGCAAATTGTTCAAGTATCTTGTTCCTACTAGCAACTAAGATGATTTCAAACATGTGTACATCATCATCTTTACTACATAATCAAAACCCACTTGACACATGAGTGTATGATCATGAATTCACAACCATGAACATCAATTCAACAAGTACATGACTAGGGTTTACTCCTAGACATAGTTTCATCATTAATTTCATCCAATCAACAAACATGCAAGCTCAGATTCGAGTTCTCTAGGTTTTTCTCAGAATTTCCACTAGAGATTTCTTAAGAAATTTACATACCTCGTGACTCCTTCTTCAATGGAGATCACTAATTTATACTCGGATTTTGATTTGGACTTGATTTGCCCCTTCAATTTGATGAAATTGTGTTGATTAGGGTTTGACCCTTCTTGGTCGCCCCTGAGCTCGATCCAGAACACACACTGTGTGTGTGTGTTTGTGTTTGTTTTAATTAAATAACTTTTCTAGTTATCCCGCTTTAACCCCTCGTGTTTGGTTCGTTATTAAATAGGCCACGACCTACTTATTTCTTTTAACAATTTTCCCACTTATTAACTAGGTTAAATATTCCTAGTTAACCTAGCGGGTTCGGGAATATTTATGACTAAGTTCATTTTAGGTCCCATTAGGTCGGGCCTTCTATAAACTTTATTTCCTCCAAAAGCCTTTATACTACACTTATTTAATATTAGGTTTATTTATTTAGAATCCTAATATTCACCGGGCTATTTTTACCACTAACGGTACTTTACCCGTCTTTTAGTATTAACATGGGTTAATTACCAAACCCGTTTTCGGGGTGTTACAAGTCTACCCCCCTTAAAGAGGTTTCGTCCTCGAAACCTTGCTTACATAGTTCTTTGAGTTTCTAACTCAATGCGTTTGACTTGAGTAATCTCTTAAGCATTACTCATACTTTAACCAATTGTTAGCATTACCCGAAAAATTATGGTAATGTCTTTTTGGTTACAGAACCTCTACTTATCTCGTATGACATAATGTAACTTGAAATAACGTAATTCCGTTATTTTTACTAGTTTAGTTAACTTAGCGATTTCCATCGCTTTTATATATTATCGAACTCTTGGTGCATTCGTCACCTCGACCCGTTTAAGGGTCCTTAGTGAAATATTTCACTTTTAGCAATACTTTCTTTTGTTTTTCAGATTTATTTATTCGGTTCAGTTATACCGAACCTACCGTTTACAAGCAAACCAAATTTATTTAAATGACCTTAACGGGTCTCACTAATTAGACTTATTAGTCCAGTTACTTTTTACCGCTTGCTTGGTTATAATGTGATTCTACTTCACATTACATTTCTTGACCGTGATTGTGTTACATCATGTTTAATTTATATCAAATTTCATTTTCGAAAATATCACTTTTCGAATATATCGTTTTGCGCCTATCAGTATCAAGACTTGTATCTTTCATGCTTACTATTTAAATTCCTATCAGAATTTATGTTTGTAAAAACATTATTTCTTACTAAAACCGAAGTTTTAGTTTTAGGATCTTCTCTTTAACTTTTGTCAATTATCCATACCAGGATATTGACAGTCCATAATTTATTCTTATTTGGTTATATCCCATTACCGGGCTCATTATTCTCTTGCATTTAACGCTACCGTTATCTGGCTAGTGCTCATTTGTGCCATTCGGCGTTATATTGTATTCAACATGTTTGACCTATTAATGTGAAATCCATCACTTATAAACAATCAACTTTATTCTTTATTCAACCCATTCGACTTCGAATAGTTGAACATATTTACTCCCAACTTCTATATACGAGATTTTATAGTCATAACTCGTAATCCAAGTTACTTTGATTTTTCAACCCGAGTTCACGTCTCATGGTTTACGCATGTGTTCAATTCTTACCCATCAACTGGGTGTTTTACCGAGGTCATTATTATTGCAACCCTCCCGGTGTGCATTAACACCTCGCTTCATTTTTTTTTATATCCCGACTTTGTCTTTAAGTTTGACGTTTTACAAAAACGACTCGTTTAGGGACATATTCGCATCTTCCGGGTTCGAGTGTAAGTACACTCCCTCCCAATGCTTGTCTAAATCATTTTACATGCTTGCGTTTTCTGGGTTCGAGTGTAAGTACACTCCCTCCCAGTACTTGTCTAGATCATTTTACATGCTTGCGTTTTCTGGGTTCGAGTGTAAGTACACTCCCTCCCAGTACTTGTCTAAATCATTTTACATGCTTGCGTTTTCTGGGTTCGAGTGTAAGTACACTCCCTCCCAGTACTTGTCTAGATCATTTTACATGCTTCTTTGTCCCTTCATTCGGGCTCATTATCCTGTTGTAATACGCTTCCGTCACTCGGTTGTGCGTTTACAGTATTATCAAACATTTTGCTTATTTGATTCATTTGGGTACTTTTAAGTTAGCCCCCATTCACACCGTCCTTACTACATCGGATGTAAACGTGTCCGCCATAAGAAGTTCGTGGTATCATATGCCACTACTTACTTGGCCAGAGTAAGCGATTAACACATGACACACATGACCTTTTTATAGTTTTCACATCACGCCCTATGTAAGTAACGCCTCTATTTGTTTCTCTTGGAAACAATATCCCGAATACATTTTCTATTCGGGTTTTTCCAAGTTTTTTTTTAATCTACATATGCAACTTTCAATTTCTACTTATTTGTTGCATATTACTATTTGTGCGATTATTTAAAATGTGCACCTGGTAATGTTTGCCCCCAACGGGCGTTCCTTGCCATTAACCTTATTCGCGGTCGTTACGCGATTTAGTTCTCGGTGAGTATACTCCTCTCGTCATACTTCGAACCGTTCCATCATCATGTCCATAATTCGTTTGACTCTCGTCGTCTCCAAACGCGAGTGTCCTTCAGTTAAAACATTCACAAAAATTAGTAACATCAACTTCAAAATCGCCCGCATTATAATACAGGGCTTTTTCTACTATACGCGTCAACGCGCGTATTTTCGTCAACTATTTCAATCACTTTAATTGGGGTAACGTGTATCACACGATAGCCCTATGTGTTGTTTACAACACTTTAGCATGCCAAGCTATTAACATACTTGTACTTACCGGATTTGCGATCAAGTCTCGAACCGAACACTATTCTTTGTCAAGAGCATAAGGTTTAAGTCCAAGCATGGTTCCTCCCCACCATACTCGAATCTCTTAAACCAAGGCTCTGATACCAACTTGTAACACCCTAGTTTTGATTTAACGGTTTTACATGAAAATACCAACAATTAGATGTGTAGTTAAGACTACACATATTATAAAAATACGGGTTTACTAAAACTTTTATAAATTCATAAGTTATTCTAGGTAACGTGATCGAATTCGTTGTTTAAATTTTACAACGTGGCAAAGTGCGGAAGCGTGTATCTTTATCGTGTTCGGTTCTTTGCTGAGCTTGATCGTCTTCCGGCATCCAAAAGTACCTACATTTCAATAACATGAAATGCTTTAGTCATACGGGGTTTAAATCATGTCCGAACGATGTCCGGAAAACAATTGATTTCTCAAATGAAAAACAAAATAATAAATAAAAAAAAAATTCTCCACCGTAAATTACGGTGGGACCGTAATTTACGGTGGCCCCTGGGTTCATGCATTTCTACCGTAAAACAGTGGGCCACCACCGTAAAATAAATCATCTCCACCGTAAATTACGGTGGGACCGTAAATTACGGTGGGCCCTGGGTTCAGCCTTTCCATTTTGCCGTAATTTGACACGAAATCTTTCGTATCTTTCAAACCGCTCATCCGTTTGACCTACCGTTTCTTCCTACATGTTTGTAATTTGATTCACCATCATATGGAGTTAAAATCCGACATCCGGCTTGATAAAATTCAAGACTTTTAAGTCTTCGGCTTATTACTCTTTTACCAAAATTTGACCCGTTCGTGATTTTATCAAACGTACAAGTTTGTTTGACCCGTATTTCTCATAAACCTATTAAATTCAAAGATGTCTAACATATTGGGTTCCAATTATAGAATTATATACATTCTTTAACCCATTTTCACCCATATGCTTATTCTGACCCGTTTGAGGTATTCAAGCATATTTTAAGCACCAATTGCTTTCATTCATTTCTAAATACATATATCCACGTTTCTTAACAAAGGATCTTCCACCACAACTATATTTGTGGTGGACTTAATGAGGTGATCTATACAATCCGAGTTTTTCTCGTCGGATTGCTAATTTATGACAAAGACTCATATAGAGTCATTTGACCGAAGATTTACATCTTTCGCTTCTTACACTTATTCCAATTATTTATTTGATCATAAAACACGTTTCAAAACTACCTTTAAAGGTCGTTTGTTGAAATTAGCTTATAAGGGCGTTTTAGTCCATTTAGTCAATCATTTACGATAAAGGACTTTTGAAAGTATATTTGACCCATAAACCCTCTTTTAACTTATGATGTTGTTTGAAAAGTCGTTAAGCTTTCCAAACGCAATGTTCCTTATTTAAAACATTCGGTTTACTTATCAAGTAACCAATTGTCTAATCTGACTACTTTTAACACTCTTAGAACCACATGTTCTAAATGAGTGTTACCCTATTTCACGTACCTGGCGCGGACCATTATATTGACCCGTTTTTAATACCTTGCTTTTAAAATTGCAAGTTCTTAGCGTTGCGGATACCCGTTTGACATTTACTCCTGCAATAATATACTCGACAATATTCATTAGTCGTTATTGTCAAAAAGGTGATGTCTACACCTTTTGACCCGTTTGACTGAATCAATCGTTTATCTATACGAGATGATATTTATTATCGTCTCATCTACATGACTCATTCCGTTTAACACCGTACGGTCATTTTACTTATAAACCGTTTATTGCTTTCGACATAATATGACCAAATTATCGATTTACTTCTCTTTTAACCATTATAATGATTTCTTTCATCTTTGATTTTCTTGTTCCGTTCGACTACACGACGGAACATCATATTTCAATTGTTTAGATAACTCATTCATAATTTATATGATAAGAAAATATTCCACAATTTAAGACTAGTGTAAGCTATACTTACCTTGCATCCGAATTACGCTTTTCCTTCATACTTGCTTCGTTTGACCCGCTTCCTTTCCAAGCCTCCGCCTAGCTTGTCAAGCGTCAAACTATCATCATAATTTGTAAGACGGTCATATTAGTCATCACTAATTATGACTATTCCATCTTACATATTTTCTATCACAACTACTATTCGATCTTATTAATGGTCGGTTTGACTATTAAAAGTCAAATCACCAATTAACACATATGATTGCACTATCAAGTTCACAAGACTCAATTAGGCACATTATCAACACTTAGTTCTCATTTATGCATTTTAACAAACACCTAATGTGCATAATTTTACATATTTACTAACTAGTTCCTAACTAGTTATTTTTACCAAGATTAACATCAAAATTTACCACTATCACTTATGATCAATTACTCAAACTTGCAAATTGTTCAAGTATCTTGTTCCTACTAGCAACTAAGATGATTTCAAACATGTGTACATCATCATCTTTACTACATAATCAAAACCCACTTGACACATGAGTGTATGATCATGAATTCACAACCATGAACATCAATTCAACAAGTACATGACTAGGGTTTACTCCTAGACATAGTTTCATCATTAATTTCATCCAATCAACAAACATGCAAGCTCAGATTCGAGTTCTCTAGGTTTTTCTCAGAATTTCCACTAGAGATTTCTTAAGAAATTTACATACCTCGTGACTCCTTCTTCAATGGAGATCACTAATTTATACTCGGATTTTGATTTGGACTTGATTTGCCCCTTCAATTTGATGAAATTGTGTTGATTAGGGTTTGACCCTTCTTGGTCGCCCCTGAGCTCGATCCAGAACACACACTGTGTGTGTGTGTGTTTGTGTTTGTTTTAATTAAATAACTTTTCTAGTTATCCCGCTTTAACCCCTCGTGTTTGGTTCGTTATTAAATAGGCCACGACCTACTTATTTCTTTTAACAATTTTCCCACTTATTAACTAGGTTAAATATTCCTAGTTAACCTAGCGGGTTCGGGAATATTTATGACTAAGTTTATTTTAGGTCCCATTAGGTCGGGCCTTCTATAAACTTTATTTCCTCTAAAAGCCTTTATACTACACTTATTTAATATTAGGTTTATTTATTTAGAATCCTAATATTCACCGGGCTATTTTTACCACTAACGGTACTTTACCCGTCTTTTAGTATTAACATGGGTTAATTACCAAACCCGTTTTCGGGGTGTTACAAAATGTCAAAGGAACAGGGCTTGGAATACTACTAAAATCGCCACAGGGGGACATAATACCCCACTCTATAGCTTGTGAGTTCCAAACTACTAACAATGAGGCTGAATATGAAGCCTTGATAGCGGGTTTGCAAATTGCTAAGCATATGAGGATCAGGTATCTTGAGGTACATGTAGATTCTTTGTTAATCACTAATCACTTTATTGGATCCTATGCTGTTAAAGGTGAAAAGCTAACCAAATATTTGTTAATCACTAATCACTTTATTGTTTCCTTTAGTTTGACACAGGTACCAAGGGAAGAAAATACAGAAGCTGATGCATTGGCTAATCTAGGATCATCTTTGAAGATCCCGGAGGATATAAGTATCCCCATTATCCATATCCTGGCTCCTGCCATTGAGGATCACGTGGCTATGGAAATAGGAGAGGATTCCACAATTATTCCTAGTGAGGATACTCAATCTCATTCAGGATCATGGATCCTCCCAATCATGAGATACTTACAACATGGAGAGATTCCTACAGGAGAAAACCCTAGGGCTTTCAAAATTAAGGTATCTCAATTCACAATTTTAAATAATATGTTGTATAAACGATCTCTTGCAGGACAATACTTAAGATGCATTGAGGATCCTGAAATCCAAGAAGTTTTAAAAGACTTCCATGAAGGAGATTGTGGAAACCACACTGGGGGCAGGGCATTATTCTCAAGGATCCTGAGGACAGGATACTATTGGCCAACTATGAAGAGAGATGCTGTGGAGTATGCTAAGAAATGTGATCCTTGTCAGAGACACAGCAATATCCTTCATCAACCAGCTGAATTTTTGCATCCTATATCCTCCTCTTGGCCATTTATGAGATGGGGTATGGATATAGTTGGTAAGCTCCCTAAGGCACCTGGTGGAAAAGTGTTCATGCTTGCAATGACTGATTACTTCTCCAAGTGGATAGAGGCTGAAGCTTTTGCCCAAGTCAGAGAAAAGGAAGTTATATCTTTCATTAAAAGAAATATTATAACTAGATTTGGTATTCCTTCTGAAATTATATGTGATAATGGTTCCCAATTCATTGGGGGCAGAACTACTAACTTTTGTGACAGCTGGGGGATTAAGATGATAACATCAACACCAGTCCACCCACAAGCTAATGGTCAGGCAGAATCATCCAATAAGATCATCATCAACAATTTGAAGAAGAAGCTTGGATCCAAGAAAGGGAAATGGGCAGAAGAACTACCTTATGTGCTTTGGGCTGATAGGACAACTCCTATGAATGCTACAGGCCAAACTCCATTCTCTTTGGTATTTGGGGCAGAATCAGTGATCCCTACAGAAATGGTGGTTCCAACTGCTAGAACAAGTATTCGTGATCCTGAGGAAAATGATGAGAACTTGGTTCAAGACCTGGATACTATAGAAGAAATCAGGGATTTGGCAAGGATAAGGATGGCCAGTTATCAGCAAAGGATGGCTGGTGTTTACAACAAAAATGTCAGAATCAGGAAGTTCCAAATTGGTGATATGGTGTTGAGGAAAGCATTTCAAAATACCACCAATCCTGCTGATGGAAAGTTGGCACCAAAGTGGGAAGGACCTTACTTGATTGAAGCTGAGGCAGGAAAGGGGGCATATCGATTGCTAACAATGGAAGGTGATTTGCTACCTAGAGCCTGGAATGCTGTCCATTTGAAGAAATACTTCATGTGATAAGGATCCATGATCCTCACATGATAAGTATCCTTGAAGGATCCTTAGAGCACAGATGATCCTCATTTTGGTAACATTCTAATCTCAAACTATTTCATTTCCTTACTTTCTCACATAAGGATAAGGATCCTGCATCCTTTATCTCCCTTTCACGTGATTCTGAGTTTTGAAGGTTCAGATACTCTTAGCAAAAGGATAGTTATCCACAAAAGCAACCAGTTACTTGGGTTTGACCCCAGTTATTTGGGCTTGACCCCAGTTTCGCCAGTAGCGCACGATGATCCAGGTATAGTTCATGGCAGTGGGACCAGTACTCGCTTTAGGGGCTGATAATTCCATTGTACTGGCTATACCTAGGATCCTGCGTATAATGGTAGACGTACCATACATCCGTTCCTAAGGTTTCTAACGTCTTCACGTTAGCTAAGGTTTTGACATTTTCATGTCACTAAGTTTGGATAGTCGCCAGTAAGGGCCATACTCCAGTTTACACAAGTTATCCTTGGGCTTGTCCCCAGTTATCCTTGGGCTTGTCCCCAGTTACTAACTTGTCTTTTATATTGGCTTAGTCCCAAGTTATGTTCTATTTCAGGTTTTCGAAGTTAGACAACTAAGGATCCTTGATCCTTACTTCTTACTAAGGTTTGTCTTATGGTTATCCTGGTTATAGTATTAAGGGTTAGTATCCTAACTTGGATCCCCAGGTATGATCCTTAACTATTTTGATTTTATTCATTGTTTATTTGAATAACCCTTGTACTTTGACAACTGAACTCATGATCCTTAAAATATACCACTTTTTGGAATTTTTCAACTATAGGATATTTGATCCTGGATCATATCCTAAATATTTTTTATCTAATTTGTTCAACTTTTCTTATTTAGACAAGTGTATATCAAAACAATTAAAAGGACAAACAAGGATAACAACACAAAATAAGCCAAAAAAAGATTAAAGTTATTTTATTAACAAAAGTTTAACCGTCGAAGGTCGTCAAAATTGCCAACCCACGTTTCTACCAGCAAAACGTGGCCCGTCCACATGGGTTGGCAACGGGTGTCCATTGTTTATGCGGTTATAGCAAGTGCAGGAAATCAAAAGACGGTAGGATCACAATGGCTTCATCCCCCAAACAGAGGATCCCTCCACCATTTGTAATCCTACCTATTATCCAAAGGATCCTAGATCCTTAGTCCTAAAACTATTGTTCAAATACAAACCATCATTGTTTTAAAACAGCACAACCACAAAAAAACTACTACCGAATTTAAAAAATTGGGCTCTGGCTATGTCTAGAAATGTCCATCATTGCCCAATCATGCAGCCTACACCTTCGCTGCATCTTCATCCCCTCCAGCTTCGGTATCCTTCACCTGATCCTTCCCACTGCCTCCAGCCTCGATCGCCAAAACCTCCTCAGCTTCTTCATCATCTTCCAGATCAGCTAACCTCGCCTTCCAGCCCTCAACATCCCAGCTGCTTCTGTCGAAGTCAGGATCTTGAGCTTCCTGGGCCATCTTTAGTTTTGTCTTATACATTGTGATGGCAGCGGAGACCTTTGCACCTTCCACGAGCTCGTGTTTCTCGTAGTCAATGTCGATCAAGATTTTAGCTGTCTGAGTCTCGGCGTTTTGAAGGGCTTTTTCGAGATCAGCAATCTTAAGATCCTTGAGCGCTGCAACTTGTTGGAGGTCAGCAATCTTCTTATCCAGCTCCTCAACGCTCCCCACGTAATCTTCAATCTCAGCAAATTTCTGCAAAAAAGACAAAGCAGTTCAAGATCAGGTGATCCTCAAATAAGTAGGATACCTAGGCAGAATTGGTGATCCACACGTCATTGAAGTATTCAAGGAACTGGTGGCGGATCAGTGGCAGGCCTTGTAGATCCTCTAT
The DNA here is from genome assembly GCA_030545235.1 of Helianthus tuberosus. Classification (NCBI taxonomy): domain Eukaryota; kingdom Viridiplantae; phylum Streptophyta; class Magnoliopsida; order Asterales; family Asteraceae; genus Helianthus; species Helianthus tuberosus. Next base: position 74,075,158 of record CM060436.1, on the reverse strand, counting down.
CTCAGAGTTTTTCCTCTTCTTGCCACCCCTTCCTTTAGTGGGTGCCTTGGGGATCGAGACACTAGGGCTGGCAGTGGTTTTCTTCTTGCTGGAGCGTACAGTGTCAAGGTCGGCAATGCTGAACTTGGAGGCAGGCTTGGAAGCTTTTCCGGCACCTACACATTCAAAACAGATAAGTATCCTTATCCTATCTCTATTTAACTATTTATTTAAATCTTTAACTATACAAAAAACAGGATACTTACTTGACATGGTGACTGAGCCTGAGGATACCTCTTGAGAATCCTGGGTGATTGTCTTGAATGATCTTGTTTCAGGACCGAGCCTTCTAAAAGCAGCAAGCCTATCCTTGGTACCAGGAAACGGTATGAGGTGTGAAACAGTGACAGCTGCATGATATAAAACAAAAGGGGGTTAGTGATCCTATCACAGGAGCAAGATTATCCGGTGATCCTTCTCAGGATCCTCTGTCCTACCATGGGTGGACCACTTCCTGGGTAGATCCTTTCCGTTTGGGATAGAGTCTCTTCTGACAAAGAAAAAGCGTCGTTTCCAGTTTGTATCGTTCTTGGTGGCTTTAAAAATGGGGTGTTCTTCACCAGGTTTTCGTTTAAACAAATATCGGTGGGAACCAAACGTTGTGAGATCATACATCTCAGCCAACTCCGACATTCCTAGATCAATCCCTTCCTGCTCGATGATCCTTTCAAGGGTATATAACACCCTCCAGATCATCGGCATAGCCTGGATGTAGGAGATGCTGGTAAGGGAGAAAAAGGATTGGGTAAAGGCTGGAAAAGGATAGGTGTATCCTATGGTGAATGGGGTAACAGGAAAAGCTACCCATGTCTCAGAAATATAGTCGCTCAGAACAGTGGGATCGAAGGGTTTGAAAAAGGTGTTCGCCGGAAAGCAGTGTCGGATCCTATCTACTTATGGGTCAGTAAAGCAACACCTCTTATTCGCTGAATCTTTGATGATCCCTTGACTCTTCAAGGGGCTATTCTTCTGATGATCCTTGGTGGGGGAGGATTGGAGCATCATTCTTAACGTGATGATTGGTAAAGAAAGAAAAACAGAGTAAGAGAAGGAAAAATAAGAAAAGAGATACCTGATTGATCTTCGGATGAGAATTTAAAGGGAGTTTCTCTTGGATTTAAATGCAAATTGATCCTATCTCTAACTCCTATTTATAATGATGATTTTGCAGGATAAGTCACCTCAGTGACGTCAGAATTCCAACGGCTAGTTCGATCTTATCGGCTATATATCCGTTAGTTTGTTACGGATAAGATCGACAAAATATAACTCATTTATTTACAATATTACTCCTTATATTTTGGGGGCAATTGTTAGGGGAGGATTTCTTAATAACCTGTGATCCTCAAGTGTTATCCTGTTTAGTGATCCTTGCTTCTGTGACAATTAGTGATCCTCAGAAGTACTTCAGGATCAGGATCATGGATCATCCTAAGGATCCTTATACTAATGATTGTTCACTTTGAATTCGGTATTGTTTTGCAGGAGTACCGGCTTGGACTTGGTCATGGCGATATTCCTGGAGTTTATTCCCTTCAATTCTGCACGTGCTTGACCGTTGTGAACGTTATGGAGAACGTGGGGAGAAGGCACGAAATGCGGACAGTTAGTTAAGCTAGATATTTTCTAATTTTAAGGGGGTAGCGAGCTAATTTTGAGAACACTTGGCTATTTTTGGCTACACACACTCGTACAACTGCACTCACCAGCTCTCGGCAAAACACTTAGCATTTTTCATACATTTCTACACAATACACTATAGTGATCCTTGTACTTAGCTCGCTATCATCCGAAGTTGTAAAAGTATTATTGTTTAATTTGAGTTGGTGATCGGTAGTTTCCATCACCCGAGGTTTTTTATGCCGGAGATCATTCATTGATCAAGGGCTTTTTCCTCGTATAAATCTTTGTGTCTCCTGTGCAATTCATTTCTGAGTGATCCTCATTGTTGTTTACCAATTCAAGCATCATACCCCGTAACAGAGAGTTTGGTTGCATTATCCTCGTCTGATTTTTGACCAAAACAATTATTAGTAGCAGGAAATTCACACCTAATAGCCTGGGGTAATATGTCCCCCTGTGGCGATTTTAGTAGTATTCCCAATCCTACTCCTCTAACATTAGATGCTCCATCAGTGTATAATGTCCAGGATCCTGAGGATTCTCCTAATTGTTGGACTTCTAGATCTACCTCATCCTGAATGTCACTACTGAAATCAGCCACAAAGTCAGATAGAGCCTGTGATTTTATGGCATTTCTAGGTTCGTATACTAAGTCATAAGCACTTAATTTCACTGACCACTTAGCCATCCTGCCTGACATCTCAGGTTTCCTAAGCACATTTTTAACAGGATAATTGGTTTTAACATGTATCCTATGTGTCTCAAAGTAATGTCTAAGCTTTGTCGATGCCATAACTAGAGCCAATATTAACATCTCTAAATGTGAATATCTAGTTTCAGCATCTAATAAACTTTTACTAACATAATGGACAGGATATTGCTGACCTTCATGATCCTTTATAAGGACGGCACTTACAACATTTCCTGATACTGCGAGGTATATGGACAGTGGTTCACCATTCTCAGGCTTCATCAATAGAGGTGCAGTTGAGAGATACTGCTTCAAATCCTGCAGGGCTGCTTCATGCTTCTCTTTCCATTCGAACTTCTTGTTTTTCTTCAGGATATCATAAAATTCCTTGCATTTCTCGAAGGATCTTGAGATAAATCTGTTCAATGCTGCTACTCGCCCTGTTAACCGTTGAACATCCTTCATATTTGAAGGTGATTTGATATCCAAGATAGGTTTAATCTGCTCCGGGCTTGCCTCTATTCCTCTTTTAGTCACCATGTATCCTAGAAACTTTCCTGCCCCCACTCCAAAATGGCACTTAGCGGGATTTAGTTTCATGTTATACTGATCCAGGATATCAAATGCTCCTTTAATATCCTAGAGGTGATCCTCAGCCTTCTTAGATTTTACCACCATATCGTCGATGTATACTTCCATGGTGTCCCCCAGCTTCTCTTTAAACATCATGTTCACCAATCTCAGGTGTGTTGCACCTGCATTCTTCAAACCAAAAGGTATAGCAGTATAACAATAAATACTTGTTGGCGTCATGAAGGCAGTATCCTCCTGGTCCGAAGGTTCCATTTGAATCTGCTGAAATCCTGAGGATGCATCCATGAAGGTTAACATCTCATGGCCGGCAGTAGCATCCACCATTGCATCAATATGAGGAAGAGGAAATGGGTCTTTGGGACAAGCTTTATTCAAGTCCGTGTAATCTACACAAACTCTCCATTTCCCATTTTTCTTCTGTACCACGACTACATTTGCTAGCCATCTTGGAAACTTGACTTCTCTGATCATTTTAGATTTCAATAGCCTCTCTACTTCTTCCTGAATGATCACATTTCGTTCCGGAGCAAACTTCCTTCTCTTTTGTTGGATAGGTTTGAATGATTTGTCGATACCGAGCTTATGTGTTATAACATCTTTGGAAATGCCTGTCATATCCTCATGCTTCCATGCGAATGTCGACATCCTGCATTTCAAAAAGTTAGTTAACTGTTCTTCAATATCCTGAGGGATATTGGTTCCTACGAGCACCGAGATATCCGGATTATCCTGATCCAGGATAATTTTCTTTACATCCTGCTCTGAAGCCTCCACGATATCCTGGGCCCGCATCTTTAATTGCTATGTTGCATTAGGCTTGGTTGAGGATTTCATTGAGGATGAGTAACATTCCTTCGCCTCCTGCTGATCACTATCAACCTTGACAACCCCCCAAGGGGTAGGGATCTTGATGCATTGATGATAAGTTGATGGCACAGCCTTCATATCATGGATCCATGGCCTGCCCAGTATGATGTTATAGCAGGATAGGGAGTCCATCACACAGAAACGTTGTATTGAGTTGACCCCTTCAACATATACCGGTAACTTTATCTCTCCCACTGTGTTCCTAGCCTCTCCACTGAATCCAACAAGCACGGTGGATTTCGAAGTGATATCCATTGGAGATACATTCATTCTTTTCAGAGTTTCTAGTTGGATTATGTTGACGGAGCTGCCATTATCCACCAATATCCTGCGTACAAAATGGTTAGCCACATATAATGTTATTACCAGAGCATCACGGTGAGGATCCTGGACAGTATCCCTGTCATCAGCGTCGAAACTGATCACTTTATCAGTTGTGAGGGTAGTCATCCTAGCTGGTTTATCTCCCCTTTCGGCCTTAGCTTCCTTCGCATGTCTCTTGGCCGCAGAATACAAGGTCCCACAAATGTCGGATCCTCCTAAAATAAAGTTGATTATCTTGGCATCCGCAGGAGGTGACGCTGCTCGTTCAGGATCCTTCTCAGTATCCTGACCCTTATTCTTTTTTCTTCCTAGGAGATCCTTCAGATATCCCTTGCTTAGAGGATAACTTATTTCTTTTCTTAGAGCAATGCAATCCTCAGTCACATGTCCGAAATCTTCATGGAAGGCACACCATTTGGACTTATCCTTCCAATCAGCTTTTTGTTGATTCTTTCGAGGCCACCTAGCTTTGTCTCCTAAACCCTGCATAGCATACATTAATTCAGGTATGTTAACAGAAAAGCAATATTCAGATAATTCAGGATACTCTTCAGGATCCTCGTCTTCAACAGCATTCACTTTCTTGTTGTCATTTCTGCCATATGGCTTAGAGCGATACGGTTTAAACGAGGACTCTGACTTCCTATTAGTTGACTCATAAGTGGTGGACGAGTTCATCCTCTCTTGCATCTTTTTGTCATCCTCCAGTCGAATATATCTTAGGGCCCTGTTTCGAGCTTCATCCAAGTTCCTGCATGGGTTCATTACAAGATCTTGATAAAATTGAGAAACTTTTTGCAGCCCCATCTTGAAAGCTTGCACAGCTGTTGCAACATCAAGATGTGGAATATCTAAGGATTCTCGGCTAAACTTGCTCACATAATCTCTTAAGGATTCCTGAGGTCCTTGAGTTATCCTGTAGAGATCACTTGTTAGTTTTTCAAAACTTCGACTGCAAGAAAATTGACTATTAAATAAATTCACTAGGTGAGCAAATGATGTAATCGAATGAGGAGGAACATTTAAAAGCCATTTTAAGGCCGATCCTGTTAAGGTAGAACCAAAACCCTTGCATAGGCATGCCTCCTTGAGCTCCGGAGGGATAGGGTTAATCTCCATTCTTTCCCTATACTGGGCAATATGCTCTTCAGGATCCGTAGTTCCATCATAGAGCTTCATATTGGGAGTTTGAAATCTTTTTGGGATTTCAGCATCACAAATCGGATGTGCAAACCGAGATATCCTGTGGCTATCTTGGGACACTTCCGGAATTGGCTGGACCACCCCAGGTACACTGGATATCATGTCCTTCAATTTCTGGAGCTCCCTAGTAAATGCTGACATCATACCTGCATCCTGCAAAGATCCACTATTGTTAGTAGCAAGAATATTATTGTTATTTGACACGTTACCAGTCTGAGGATTCTGGCCATATCCTGAAGCATATCCTGAGCTCCTCACAGTTGACATCCTGACCGAGGAGGGTATTTCAGGAGTATGATTCTGGGAATGGCTAGGCACAATATTTCCCCTGTTATCCTCAGTATATACAGCCGAACTGAAGTTCAAAGTTCTGGGTTGTAAAGGAGTGACGATATCCTCAGCGGGCCTGCTCGAGCTGGATTTCAAGAGTAGTATTTCTCTTATCAGCATTTGGTTTGTTTCCTGTTGCTGCCTCATCTGTTCCTGTACACTTCCAAATAAGGTTAGAATTTCATCATTAGAAGCCAAAACAGGAGCAGATCCCTGGATGCTCCGAGTAGGGATAATATCCTTAGGTTGTGAAGAAGCTTGCATCCTTGGAGGAGGTGGTGGAAGCACCGGACCAATAGTAGCAGAGGTTGTAGCGGACACGGTGGAAGAGCTCATGTTTGATCTCGAGGCCATTGTAAATAGTGTGGCAAGAAGTTTTGAGAATAGAAAACCAAGTAATGATTTCGCAAAAGTTTTTAGTAATGATAGCACCACTTGCCCCACGGTGGGCACCAAATTGTTTTGGTCAAAAATTACCGAAGCAATTAAGTGATCAAATTAGTTAAGTGAGGTAGTGTGCTAAGAAAGTGTGTTGAAAATATGCTGATTAAGTTGATTGTAAAAACACTTTCCAGGATACGGCTCAGGATATTGAGCTGTATCTACGATCAAACTATGAGCAAAAAGTAAAGGGGTGACACGAGATATACGAGGAAAGCCCTTGATCAATCTAGATCGTCGGCACAAAACCTTGGGAGCTGACAATCGCAGCTGCCTTGTTCTTCTTATTGCTTTAAACGTCAGGATACAGTGCAGGATATTGATCAGATCGCTAAGTGTTACAATGCTTTTTGTGAAAGTGAAAATTGCGAGAGAGTAAGTATGAGAGAGTAGTGAGTGTAGTCGTGATGTCCTATTTGATCTGATTTATCCAAATATTTATAGCTAAGAAACGTAAACAAAAACTCCTATAAACGGGGGATGCTTCCGAATATTCCATAGTTAACGTTATGGACCGAGTAAAGCGGCTTCCAACGTCTTTCTTTAAACGACTTAGACCGAGTCTTCCGGGGAAAGGGTCCTCATGAACGTTACCGGCTCGGACACGTACTCCTGCACATAATCCATTAGTAATCCTCAGGATACCATTCAGGATGTTACCAATATCCTGAATCAGCATCCCGGCCATGAACAAATATCATATAAGCAAGATATAATTTAAGATATTATCCAGGATATGGGCTCAGAATTTCACCCATAACATTAACCGCGACCACTTTAGAACCACTATTATGAACTTGACCATCCTTTTGGAATAATCTAGCAAATGATTTACCCGCCTGCACCGTCGTACTCCCGGAGAAGGCACCATTACTGTATGAAGGGGCCATATGTGAAGATTCCTTCGGTCTCCATACTTTTTCCCCACCTATTTTCGAAGTGTAAATAAACTTTTTATGATTCTTATCATATTTGGCCAGCGAAACAGACACTTTTGCTTCAAGAATCTTGACCGTATTCATGGCTGCCAGAGTCATATCCACGTTGTCAACACCCTTATATCTAACGAACCCAAAACAGTTGCCTTTTTTGTCTTTCTTACGGGCAACATAAGCATCAGAAACAAAACCATACGGCTGGAAGGCCCTCCACAGCATCATCCTTGTCGACCGATCAGACAAGTTTTGCACAATGAAGGTCATCTCCACACCACTTCCACGGCCATTACTTTTCTTTTGGTATTGCACTTCTATCCATGGGCCATCTTCGCCATCATCTACACCCCCCCCCCAACCAGTATCGAACTCCATAAGAAAAAGAGGACCTCACCCAGCCAAGGAGACAACCGTATGAGAGGTTAATAGGATTCGAACCGATCTAGCTGTACTATACACGATAGACGCGACCAGTATCAGACCTACTAAGCAATCGAGGAGAGTTCCGGCAAGGATGAGGCGGCAATCAGACTGACTCCAAGCACACAGAAACTAACCCCGGACAGCGAATGGGAGAGAGAAAAGGGAAGTTAGGGATAGAGGTCAAGCCGGAGAAGGCGACCTCACACACTAACTCCGACTAAACCTCGCCGTCGAGCCTACCGGAGGTCAGAAGAGGAACAGACACGAGAGAAAAGAGGGAGAAGTCAGCCAATTGCTCATATATTAACAACTTGATGTAATAAGTTGGACATCAAGTATCATAATTTGTTTTTTTTTTAATTTTATTTTATTATTATAAACTCATGATATGCAATTTATTTGATGTTGCAAAAGGACCCATTGTATAGGATTTTGAATATCAACACGTCATAACAAGAATTATTGAATTAATATGCGTTTTCTGGTTGTAAAGCTTATATGTGATTATGTCACCAACAATGAAAGAAATCACTGGTTGTCAAATCTGTAAACTAGATCACATTGAACACTATTCTTTGGGCACTTAGGGTATTGCATAACCCTACTTGATGCGTACTTACATTTACTGTACACTAGGTCACGTGTAACGGGCCTAACAATTAATTAATGCTAGAAGCACGATATCATACCGAGCAAATTAAGGTGAGTTCACTACTCTTTTTCCCAAGCATGCGACCTGGGGAGGGACAAACGAACTAATATTCTGGGGAGGCATACGTTTTACTGGATTTAACTTTGATGTTGGATAATACACTCAAATCTATCACTTTAAGTCCCATCTTACTACCGAACTAGTTGTCGGGGAGGCAACGGGGATTAGTTGATAGCGCTATTAGGCTTGACGATCTCACACCGTACCGGTGAGGACGGGCGTGAACTAATGACCTTAACCACATGACCAATGTTGATAGACATTGGGGAAGGGCAAACAAACTAATGTCATCTTGCGGTATCGAGTTATTATCAACATGTCTTTAAATTAAAACACTTAACAGGATTTTCGTTAAACAAAACTGTGAACTCGCCGGCTTTATGCTGATACACTTTTTCTGCATGCTTGCAGGTCGTTAGATGATTTCAGGAAATGGCGCTTGCAATCGGAGGAGCTGTGGATGTCATGGGTCGTGCTGTTATTTACATATCAGACGTTATGCTATGTTTCACGAACAAGTTGTTTTTAAATACTTATAACAATTTCAAACGCTTCCGCTGAACGCAATTTGCTTTAAATTAGATGTTTTGAATTACACTTTTCACGTTGAATGAGATTTTGAATTTATTATATTACTATTAGTTCAATGTGATTAGTGGCTAGATCCTGGTACGTCACACGCCTCGCGGTGGTTTCCGCATGTGGTATTTTGGGGGTGTGACAGTACGCGTCTGTGATCTATGTTGTTCTTGTTCACGTCTCTGAATCTTCTGTTCGCAGCAGCCCAGGCCCAACGATTTAGTGAAGTTCTGATGAATTGATGATGTTCGACTGTTCGTTACTCTGATGAGTTTGTTCGTCTCGTCCTTTCAGATTCCAGGAGTCCATAAAGTTGCCGTCGTGTGTTATAATTTTTATTAAAATCATATTAGTATTAGGCCAATAAACCTAATGTGTAGTGTGCTAAATTATAAACCATTAAAAAGTATTTGATAATGGACCTATATTGGAATTGGTATGTGTTTACAATTTTTTTTAAATAACATATATATATGGTAATGCTCTAGAGAAAACCCCAATTTTTGAGAAAACTTTGCGAACTCAACATGTGGCCTACATCCTTCCACGTATGCATAGTAATCTGATTATACTTTTTGCCTCTAAGGGTATATTTGTAATTGTACATCTATCCACCCAACCCCCAAGATATCTTCCCCAATTGATTTGACATTATCATTAATGCCCATCACCTCATTGTCAAACCCATATTTCTTTTCGATTATTTCATTTTAAAAAGCAAGAAATACAAGATCTCATCTCCATTAATTTCCCTCATATCTTCATTTACCCCTATTCTCCTGCATATCATCCTTTATCCATTAATGCCCATGGAGACAAATCCACCAACCTTCGAGTTAATGTCGCCGGTTCATATGCTCCCCAACAGGTTCATGACCAGTGACTTCCATACTGACGAGGAATTAAATGTTCAAGGTTTGTCTCTCTATCTTAACTCCCTCGTATATATGTTTTTTGTTTATTCGACATTTTTTTAATGGAATATTTCAAATATACTGCATGGCAATGTTCACCTGTACCATTAGAAGCTTCTGGATACACTAACATGCCGGTTGATGATGCTAGATCATCTCAAGTCTCTGTTAGATCACCGGATTTTCTGATCTCCAACAAGTTCATTAGCACCGATTTCCCTGCTGACGAGGTTATGGATAATGATCAAGGTTTGTTTTACTATATACATGTTACACTCGTGGTTTTTTTTCCCCCTGGTATGTCATAATGCAAACATATGGCCTAATGTTCACATGTAGCATCCAAAGATTCTGGCTACGCTAACATGCTGGGTGCAGGTTCTGGATCATCTCAGGCCCCTTCTGTGTTTGCTGAATCATCTCGCGGGCCGTTAGATGGTTGTTTTTTTTTCCATGGGAGCACACTTTATACTCATATACCAGTTTTCTAACCTTTCGTGCTCTCATATACCAGATTTCTAACCTTTCGTTTTCTGATGCAGGTCCAGCGCATCCATACTTTGTTTTTGATACGCCTCAGGGAACCCGCTACTGGATTCCTACAGTCGCTGATAAGTTCATACCAGTTTGTGGGAAATCTTATCTGACATTTGAGTCTGTTCTCTCCATGTATGAACTTTATGCGTTTGAAGCTGGTTTTTCTGTTAAAAAAGGCCAAACTAAAGTCTGGAATGGAATTCCCACACACAAGTATCTTCACTGCTCAAAATACGGGAAACCACAACTAAAGAGGACTTTTGACACACTAGATGAATCTTCTGTAAGGCCAAGGAGAACCAACTTCACATTGTGTGACTGTAAGGCAAGCATTCTAGTCGCAATCTATAATGATACATACACAGTTCTGAGTTTCAATGATATTCATAATCATGAACTTGTTGAGAATTACAACCATGATCTTAGTAAGATATCACGGAAGCTTTCATTCACCACCAAACAATTCATTCACAATATGAGTCTAAACCGTATCGGACCCATGAGAGCTTATAGATGTCTTGTAGCTTTAAAAGGGGGGCATCACAATGTCAACGGGACTCCGGTGGATTTTAAAAATTTTAGCGACCAGTTGCGAATTTTTATTGGTGAACGTGACGCACAAGTTTTCCTTGAACGCTTGCGTGAGCGCTTTGACAACCTAGCCAACTTCTATTTTGATTACACGGTTTCAAATGGAAAGTTGTCTTCTGTATTCTGGGCTGATGAGATTTCAAAGCTAAACTACAAAGCTTTTGGCGATGTCCTCGCCTTCGACGCGACTTACAGCACTAACAGGTGAGGTCCCCCTTAACATGTGTTAGGCCTGATATCAAAGTATACAAACCTAACCAAAAAACTGTTAAATTTTGTTAACTTCAAATCCATTTTTATTAATAGGTACAAGATGGTTTTTGTGCCATTCACGGGTGTGGATCATCATTTCCAATGTGTTACATTTGGTGCGGGTTTGATATCAACCGAGTCCATTGAATCTTATGCGTGGTTGCTTAAGGCTTTCTTGAAGGCACACGGTACTCAACCAACTCTCGTGTTGAGTGATCAAGACCCGTCTATGCTTCAAGCTGTTCCTATGGTCTTTACCGAATCACGCCACCGGTTATGCATGGGGCATATAATGAAAAAACTACCCTCAAAGGTTAGGTTAAATCGTTAACCTTTAACATGTGTTATTCAACATCACAGACTTACATGTATTTTTAAACAGTTTAATCTAACATGTGTTAGTAACTCTTAAAATTTACCAGATCTCTGCGGACCTTCTTGATAACACTGATGTTCGGTCCTGCATTCACCGGTTGGTTTGGAATGTATATATCAAACCAGAAATGTTTGAGTCCCGCTGGCATGACCTCCTAGAAACATTTGGCCTACAAGACCACACTTGGTTGAACGACATGTACAACATCAAACATCTTTGGGTACCAGCCTACTTCAGGGAACTGCCAATGTGTTGGTTGATGAAGACCACTTCACGCTGCGAAAGCTCGAATGCTGCCTTCAAGGTCAACTCAACAAGCGCAAACACCCTTGTACAATTTATGATGTGCTTTGAAAATAGGGTAGATAGCCAACGCTATCGGCAACGCGTATCGGAGTACAAAACCTCATCCACGGTGTTCAAGGGCAATACTGATTTAGCGATAGAACAGCACGCGTTCGCCATTTACACAAACTCTGTTTTTATGCAGGTTCAAAAGGAGATAATTAAAGGGAAGTTTTTATGCTACCTCACAAACCAAACCGAGTCCAACAATACCACTCTTTTGCTAGACGTCACTCATTTGGACAAAAGGAATAACATCACAAACGTCTATCAGGTAACACATGTTAGGCAAGTTCATTATTACCACTCCACTAACATACGTTAGATATAAATGCCTTTTTTTTGCTCCTTCTGTCCCCAACAGGTTACATATAACACTGTAGACCACTCCGCCAGTTGCTCATGCAGGAATTTCACACGTATCGGATATCTGTGTCGCCATGTCTTTTGCGTATATCGATTGAAAAATGTTGCAAAGATACCACCCCAATACATAAACGATAGGTGGCGCCGAGATGCCCTCCCAAAAGTGGTTTTTTCACTTTCCTACCGATACGGCGTCAACGCACACGCACCGTCTGTTATGCGAAATGAAATCCTCGACCTTGTTACTGAATGCGTTGATGTGGCCAGAACCAATGAGGATTCATTATCAAAATTGGTTGCCCAACTCCGGGATTTCAAGATCAATGTGCTTTCCAAGCAACCATTGGGTACAACTCAAAATGAAACAAACGAGTGTGAAATGGAAGAAATAGTTGGGCAACCAATCAACATTCCAGTCGAAGTTGCTAATCCAGATGTTGTACGCAATAAGGGATGTGGTACACATACTCGCATTTCCGGACCTGGTGAGAAGGCAAAGACAAAACCACCAAAACCTCCAAAGCAGCTTCGTCTATGCAAGCGTTGTGGCCTGTATGTCGACGACCACGACTCACGCAACTGCGTTAAGGTGGCCGCAATGAAAGCATCAAAGGCGGCTGCTGAACAACAAAGGCAGTCCGCCACCGGTGCCTCCGCCTCTGTTTAAAATATTTCCTTTCGTTTACTAGTACTATGTAATGGGAGACTCTCTTCATTTTGGCCTTCTTACACACATGTAACAGTCTTTTGACATTCTCCTGCTTTTTCCTGTTACGTGTGTAAGATGGTGGAACTATTTTTATCCCATTTATCATTTCTAGTCTTGTAAAAACTTTATGGCCTCTGGCACTTTGTGTTTGTAGGCCACCTTTTGTGGACCTCTGTTTGCTATTAACTTGCTTTTCTTATTATCTTATGCATGGATAATTGTGGGTTTGGTATATATATTACAACAGCATTACAACAGATGCTTAACACACGTTAGCCCCCGTACTTGGGGTTTTTTTAACTGTAAAGGATCACTAAAAGACAAAAGGTGTTAACCACACCAATAGGTTATATATAAAGACACCTCAGGTTATAGAAATAAACTTCACATCTAGCTAACTTAACCATACATACTACTACTAGGCTACACCCGCAGATAAAACAACGGATCGGCTACCGAGCCGTCACATCAACACATCCCCCCCCCCCAAAAAAAAAGAACAAAAAAACGACGTTAGTATGTCGTCTACAAACATAGGGTCAATAGGTTAACACAACTATAACCACTTACGACATCCTAACTACCCCTTCTTATCCTCCATCTTTACGAAGCTTTTCATCATGGTGTGTCAACATCTTCATCATGAAAGTACAGAGGAGACGGGCTACGCTCACTCTCCCATGGGTCATGGTAACACCAGGACCTGATTGTTTCGGGTGAGTATGGACACAACGGGCAACCACATAATTCATGGTCTGGATCCGTCAGCAACCTAACCAACTCCTCTGGTAGCCCCTTCAAAATTTCAGTTTCTGGCAAAACGTGTTCTGTAGGGCGTCTCCTAACATCAGTTACATTGTTTGTTCCGCTTTCTGAAGCGTCGTCACCACCCGGGCCTCCAGTTTTCACGTCCTGGCGCTTCTTGTGAAACACTTTTTCTTTCGTAGCACACCCCGTACCGACCCTCACATGCTTCTTTCCCCTTTCGCTTCTCCATGCCTGGTGGTGTAGCCGTGACCTTATTTTTATAAGCGTCCATCACATTAGCACACTTTGGAACCACTAAAAGTTTTTGGTTTACTGAAGTATTATAGAATATGACTTGGTTATTCATTACACTACTTATAGAGGTATATCATCGATACATTTAATATAGTTGTTGTGACTTGACTTTGATGTGACCATAAGGGGCAAAAAAGCAATGGTTCCTTTCCAATAAAGTTGTTTTCTACCCACCAACCCCTATGTTACTAGACTACTGCCACCTACTTTCCCCAACTTCCAAGAATGAAGACTACATTTAAAATAGTGGGCCCCTTGACAACAAGAAGGAGCATTTTCATTGCCTAAAATGTTACACCTGCTAATATATAATTTAAAACATTATCAACTACATCAATAACATTCAGACACATGCAAGATTTGTATGTTGTCAATATTCTTCAGAGTATAAAATTACCAAGTTACTAAACATCGGTTTTAAACAGACAGATTTTCACACTGACAGTGTATCCCCAAAATAGCTGGTACACTTAACGCAACACATATCCCACAATAAGTTTAAAGCAACATCCACAAAACAAAATACATGCCACACCCAAATCAAAGTCTACATATACATATAATAGGTGTCCCCAAAAGAGCTGGCACACTTAACGCTACAACTATCCCCACAGTAAATACCATTCACCCCCTAACACACGTTACTCTAACCGGCAACCCTGCTGGATTTTAGGAAGCTTCACCTTTCACACTCTCCTCTGAAACTTTCTTCTTCCCTGACCGTAACGTTCGCCCGCTTGATGTAGTTGTTACATCTTCCCTACGTACTGGTAAAGCGTTTTATACGCAACCAAAACAACCAAAAATAATTAGTCTACTTTACAACCCTTTATGTCAAATCTTTCTAAGACAAACGGTAACATTACACTTATAAGATCAAACATCCAACAATTAATCATTTGAACATCAAACAAATGAAAGGCAATAAAAAAGAACTAACCACGGTTTCTTTGCATTCCATTGCCAGAATTATCATCCGCGATGTTTTTTTCCCTGCCAATTAACACATGTTAGGCAAACTTCAAACTCAGACCATTAATGAATTGGCAGACAAACAAATCAAAGCCACTGATCTTGGGTCTGTCCATTAATTATTTAACACATGTTAGGCAAACTTCAAAAAATAACTAACCACGTTTTCTTTTACTTCCACAGCCAGAACTATCCACGGCAATGTTTTTTTCCCTACCATTTAACACATGTGTGTATTACACTTACAAAATGTTAAAATTTTCAAACACCTCATCTAATAATCTTAACAGAGTGTACCATTAATCTAATAATCTTAACAGAATTTTCAAACTATGTGTCATCCTTTAACACATTTTTTATTACACTTACATGTTAGGCAAACTTCAAACTCAGACCATTAATTATTTGGCAGACAAACAAATCAAAGCCAGTGATCTTTGGTCTGTCCATTAATTATTTAACACATGTTAGGCAAACTTCAAAAAATAACTAACCACATTTTCTTTTACTTCCATAGCCAGAACTATCCAAGGCAATGTTTTTTCCCCCTACCATTTAACACATGTTAGACAAGTTCACATTGATACGCAAATACCAACTATTGTAACCAAAGGCACTTACCTTTATGATCTTTGGTCTGTCCCTCTTTGCTTTCCACATAAGCTTCTTTACGCCCTGATAAATTATTAACAAAAATGTTTACTTCACCCAGAAACGATACAAACTATACACAATATTACTGGTTAACCTTTAACGGTTTTCCGTCGTTTTACAGGGGCTGGTGACCCACTATCAGTATCATCATACACTGCAATGTAGCCAAACAAAAGAATGTTATGAAGAGGGACTAATTCAACACACTATACATATATACATCACCTAAAACTACGTTAAAGCTTCATACACACATCAATACTAACCTAACGCCCTTTAGGTCGGACCGAAGGCACATTGTTGATTGGAAGGACCTTCCTTGGAATCATCGGAGATAATAACAACACTACGGCTGGCGGACCTTTTCCGCCCTAATATAGGTCTCCTAGTGCTATAGATAGAAAACAAAACAAAATCAGTTGCCGTTTTGGAGGGGAAATCGATTGAACAAAACCCCTTTTTACAGGTCCGATTACAAGAACTAACCTTTTACTTGAACTCTTCATCCTCCTTAATCGTTTCATTTTGACCGACGACGACAAAATTATGAACGATTTCCTCATTCTCCCCGATCGCCACTATCGGCTTCTGTCTTAGGGTTAGAAGGTACCGATCGATGTTGTCTTTGCGAAAGAGAAATATGAACAGTGTCACTTTCTAGTGGGGAAGATAAAGAAGAAAATATTTTTGAAATGCTTTGAAGTTTTGATTAGACGGCTACTGCATGGCAGGGATTTCGTTTTCCAATGTTCTATTTGCACTACCGAAAATGCCCTTCCAAAGGTTGTCATGTGTATTATAAGATTTCTTTTAAATATAATTCTTACCAAAATTATGAGAGCCATTGATCAAGTTAGATGAAAGATAATCAATGGATGACAATGGGTTTGCATAGTTTTCTTAAAAAGATAGAGTTTTCTAAAGAGCCCAACCCTATATATATATATATATATATATATATATATATATATATATATATATATATATTGAATTTTTTTAAAAAATCACGTGCCCTTCAAAATCACGGGCCTTATGCAAAAGCCCTGGCGTTCAAAAAATAATATATACATTGACTTTAACTCTTGTATCTACTTTTTTTTTTGAAAGGAAAACTTCATTAAACCGACCAACCCGACAAAACGACGAGAGGCCAACAAGAACAAAAGAACTATACAAACTTACACCAATCTATCCACGAAACATCTATACATCTAGATCTATTAGAAAACCACAAATACCCAAGCGACCTAATCGAGCAAAACACCTCCTCCGCCTTTGGGATTTTACCGTTAAAAACACGATCGTTTCTAGCTTTCCAAATTAACCAACACGCGATTAACACAATTCCTTGATAAGCTAAAAGAAGTTTACCACTCAACCCACAGAACCGATGAGCATCCAACACATCTCTACAGGAGAAAGCCATAAGAAACGGCACCTTGCACCAAGAACTAATCTTCGCCCAAATCGACATAGCGAAGCTACATGCCGTGAACAGATGGGCAGCCGTTTCGTCCCCCGCCCCACACAACGGACACATCACATCCTCAACCTGAATATTCCGTTTACATAATTCCAACTTCGTGGGTAATCTTTCCATCACCGCCCTCCAAGCAAAGACGTTACACTTTATAGGGATCCACTTGCACCAAACCCAAATAAACCTGCTGGGATCGATCTCCTTTACGCCCAACAGCTCATAGGCCGAATTCACCGAGAACTCACCGGACCCCTCAGTTAACCACTTCCAGCCATCGCTAGAACCAGTAAGAGAAACCTCCCGAAGAATCGAACACAAGGCTGCCCATTCAGCCAGCTCAACGTCACTGTCAGGAGGTTTTTTCTAGCGCCAAAACGCTGAAGGGTTCGAGAAAGGACTGATAATCCGGGCCCGAACACAACATCTTTTTTCACTCTCCAACTCGAACAAATTCGGAAAGCAAAAACGTAACGGGTCTTTGTTGAGCCAAGGATCCAACCAGAAGGATAACTTTAAGCCGTCACCCACCACCCCTATCAAGAAATGACGGAACCGATCAGGCCCCTTAATGGGTTTATCAACAGACTTAACTATCCCGACCCAGACACCACCGAACGAAGACCTAGCCGGGAGGAACTCCCAAGATCTGGCATGAGAATGAATAGCGGTGACAATCTTAGCCCAAAGAGACTCGCCATTAGCTTTGAACCTCCATGCCCACTTCATAAGAAGAGACGAGTTGACAAAACCGAGTTTCCTAATACCAAGGCCACCCGACTTGATGGGGGACGTCACATACTCCCAAGAGACCCAGCTCATCTTTCTTTCCATTCCAGAACCCCCCCATAAAAACTTCCTCATAATAGCTTCCAGACGATCGATAACCCCAACAGGAACTTTATACAAAGAGAAAAAATAAAGGGGAAGACTTTGCAAAACAGATTTAATAAGCGTTAACCTTCCACCTATCGACAGCACGGAGGCTTTCCACAGCGACAACCTAGACTCGAACATCTCAATCACTGATCTCCAGTTGGAAATGCGATTCATATTGGCTCCCACCGGAAGCCCCAAATACTCAAAAGGCAACTTTTCCACTCTACAACCAATCCCCAAAACCGTGGAGGCCAACTCCGCATCCCCAATCCCGATTCCAATAATACTCGATTTACTTAAGTTAATCCTAAGCCCAGAGAAAATATGGAAGCAACGGAGAATCCTAACCACATTACAGATACTGGCCGGAGACCACTCCCCAATGACAAGGGCATCGTCAGCGAACAAGAGATGAGATAACGCGGGACCATTATTCGGCAGACGAATACCCGAAACCGCCCCAATCTCAACAGCCTTCTTAAAACTCGCTGAGAGAGCCTCCATCACTAACAGAAAGAGGAAAGGAGAGAGGGGGTCTCCCTGCCTCATACCCTTAAAACACTGAAAATCAAACGTCGGCGAGCCGTTAACCAGGACCGCCGCTCTAGCCGAGGAAAGAATCCCATGAACCCATTTGCACCATAACTGAGGAAACCCCATCTGAGACATGACCGACCCAACAAAGCTCCAGTTCACGTTGTCATAGGCTTTTTCAAAGTCCAACTTAAAGAGAAACGCCTTCTTACTCCTCTTTTTTGCCCAGTTAATAATTTCATTAATGATAAGGGGTCCGTCTAAAATAAACTTCCCCTCGAGGAACGCCGATTGATTCTCCGAGATGACCGACGCAAGAACCTTCTTTAAACGATTGGCGAGAACCTTAGAAATAACTTTGTTAATAGCTCCCACTAAGCTGATAGGACGATACTCATTAAGATCTGAAGGGTCCCGAACTTTCGGGATAAGAGTAATAAACGTGTTAGCACACCCTCTACTAATCGAGCCATTAACATAAAACTCGTTCAACACGCGAAGAAAATCACCCTCAAAAATGTCCCAGAAGTGTTTCAGGAACCTGAAGTTCATCCCATCTGGACCCGGCGCCCGATTACTACCACAATCCCAAACTGCCAATTTTAATTCTTCGACACTGAATTCCGAGACCAAGCTGTCGGCATCCGCTTGGCTAAGTCTATTAAGAAATTCACAAGACAACTTCGGCCGGTCCCTCGTATCCTCTTTAAATCTAGCCCGAAAAAACTCGAAAACCTTCTTTTTTATGAGAGTAGGCTTAGAGCTCCACGACCCGTTGATGTTCAACCCATGGATAGAGTTACGTGTTTTCCGACAATTGATCATTGAATGAAAAAACTTTGAATTTTCGTCTCCGTCTTTTGCCCATTTAACCCTCGAACGTTGTTTAAGATCCTTTGTCTTATTATCTTCGCCTTCTCTAACAATTTTCATATTTTCCAAAAGAGCCCACTCTTCCTCTTCAATGAGATCCCTGACCTCCAACACCTTTTCAAGATCCTCCAATTCCTTTCTAGCAATCGCTTCAAGCTCCCCTTCCTTCTTAATCAGGTCATCCCGCCAAATCTTCAGCCGAGATATAATACACTCGAATTTCTTCATAAGATACAGATCCGCAGGCCTAGTAGCATCACAAGAAAGAGCTGCATCCCTAACCGTCTCATCAAAACCCGGTCGCCCGATCCAGGAGTTAAAAACCCGGAAGGGTTTCGGCCCAAAATTCGTCTCCTTAGTCACAAGAACAATGGGGCTATGGTCAGATAAGAACCTCGGAAGGGCTCTAAAACAGGCGCTCGGCCACAATCCAAAGAAGTCTAACACACAAGAACGCGATCAATTTTACTGCATTTCCTCCCGTTATCCGCCCATCTGGTAAACTTTCTATCTTTCATCTCATATTCCAATAACCGAGAATCGAAAATAAAAGAGTTAAAATTATCCGCGCAAGCAGAATTGAAACGGGAATTGAGCCTCTCCTCCGGGTACCGAACAGCGTTAAAATCCCCGAGAAGGATCCACAACCCTGAGGACCCGTCAATCAGCCCCTTCAACCTCTCCCACAGAATCTTTTTACCCTGAACATCCTGGGGAGCGTAAATATTCGCTATGTTAATCTGCTGACCGCTACCTTTAAACTTACCATTAATCAAGAGAAAATTTCTATCCTTAGACACAGCACCGAAATCGAACAAATTTTTGTCCCACACGCTAATCAGCCCACCCGACAAACCACTCGAATCAACCCATTCCACCCCAAAATCCTTGTTTCCCCAAAGCCTTGAAATAACCCTCTCGTCTAGATCACAACATTTCGATTCTTGGAAAGCCGCAAAAGAAATCCCAAACTTAGTCTTAAGCCCTTTAACCCATCTCGCTTTATCGTCCCCTCCCAGCCCTCTCAAATTAAGAGACAAAAAATTCATACCTGAACCACATTAATACCCTTTCCTTCAAGTTCCTTCCTCAAAAATTCTTCACTGTTACCCACCTCCATACCCAATCTAACTCCCAGATTAACAGTTTCTCTAATTTCCTTCTCCACCGCCTCTCCATTGTTGCTAAAAACTCTACCGGTGCCAAGCTCATCTGGGACCTTCGATCCACTAGGTGAACCACCCTGAGCCTGAGCCGAATCCACTTCGTTACCCCCCACATCGGTTTCAATCGGGACCCCATCAGAATCGAGAGGATGATTAAGATTTACCGCAGTGACCGCATGATGGGCAGAACCTCCACCGTCATCTCTTTTCTTCAAAAGCTCAAGAAGATTGTCAAGGGAAAAAGGGTCGCTATTTTCTTCCACAGGGCCTCTATTTCTTTTCTTGGGCCTACACTTTTCGGAAGAGTCCGACCCACAAGATAAGCTGGCCCCATTCCCCAAAAGATGACAATTGGGCCCACCCTTTCTAAACCTTTTAGACTTTTTGGATGCTTTAAAAAAATGAATACCCTTTATCTCATTACCCGAAGCATTGGGGAGCTTCCCTGCACAAGAGTCCATAAACGGCTGCCAATTAAAACAAACCTCATTGGGGGCCCCAACAGAGCCGCCATTACTGGAGAGATTATCTACATGCATACGAAACTTGTACAAAAATTAGACATGTAAAAAGCTGCATACTTTCCACCTTGCAAGTCTCATAAGGAGGGGCGTAGCAGAAATTTTTCCTTAAGGGTTTAAAAATATTCCACGGTTCAATTTAAAGGATTCTATGGGTTTGATGGCGAAATTTCTACAGATACGATGTCAAAATACACCTATATACAGGGGCGGACCCACATAGAGTAGGTCGGGGTCCTTCGACCCCAATGTTTTTAAAAAAGTTAGTAGATTCGGTATATTAAACTGTATAAGGACCCCATAAATACAATTAGGTGGACACCATAAATAGAAAAGGAAACCTGGTTTAGTGGTAAATCTCTATCTTTAGGCTGAAGGGTGTGGGGGTCATGGTTGGGACATTATTTGCCATGTAGGAACATGAATGGAAGGCTACACCACCCTCTTGCTTGATCCATCATGGTTCTCATGGATTAAACAATGGCAACCATGGTCCTCTTTTCCATTAAGATTTCCGTTCCTTTTCTTTAGACAAAAATACATTAAAATAAATAAGGGGATAGTGGTTTAGGTCATAAACACACTCTTAGGGTAGTGGTTTTGGATGATGGATTTGAGATGGGTGATATGACGCTGATGTGGAGGGTCATGGTGGTCATGAGGGTCATGACCACACCCTATAGCCTTACCAACAACATGTCATGGGTTCAATCCTTGTATAGCTTGTTTTTCTTGTTTTTTTTTAAATCTAGTTCAAACCTCGCTATGACCCGACCCGAACGAGGACCGACCCGAAAATTTTAACGTTTTGTTATGAAAATTTTGAACACCGAAAAAAATGGACCCCATTGAAAATAATCCTGAGTCCGCCACTGCCTATATATAACACTATTTTTTTTTTTTTGTATGGGTTCGGCCGAACCCGTACCCTTCTATGTAGCTACACCCCTCCTTATAAATGTGTGTGTTTTGGAGAGAAGAATGATAAACGGGTGAAAAACCGAGGGGAAAAATCAAATTGATGCAATTATTATATACAAATCAAGTTCTAAGGTGAATCAACCTTCTTCAAGAGGAGCATTTGAAGTATCCTTTAACCAAAAACTTATGGGTTCTTGATGGATTGAAATCGTTGGTATTGAGATATGGCAAAATGCTAGAAATAATGGAAGATTATTGTTATAACAGGGTTAAAGACGTCCCTTTAAATCATTAGATGAATTTAAAGTACTTAGAATGATTATACATGTGCAATGGATTAGTTTCTAAACATGGCTATGTGGGTATAGGGCTGTTCACGAGCCGAACCGAACCGATCAGACCTTTGCTCGTGCTTGGCTCGTTTACAAAACGATCCGAACCGAGCGTTTTTTCAACCGAGCCAAAGTCGAGCGAGCGTCTTTCGATCTGAGCATTTTTCGAACGAGCGTCGAGCGAGTATCGAGCGTCGTAGAATAAACAAGGAAAGTGATGATGTGAGTGCTAGTTATTGGAATAAAGTGCAATTTTGGTCCCTAATGTTTCGTCCAATAGAACACAAGTAAAAATTTAACAAATAACAAGGAATACAAAAACACTCAACTAGTTCTATCGAGATTAACTAAGCGGGAAGATAAATCGTCGACCGATTGAAACATATCCTTGTTCTATCGGAAGTTTGAAATTGAATGAATCGATTGAAGCAAAACCCTGACGAGTTGGCGACTTGGCGAGTGCCGATGGAGAAATCAAATAACGATGGCCAATGGGGTGTTTTGATTAGGTCTTGCACTACTTAATCAAATGGCGGGTTGAGACTTGAGTATTGATCAACGTTTCACATTTTAGTATTTGAAATTTCGACTCAATTACTCAAATGGACATTTAAGTATTGGATAATGGACTATTGGTATTAGATTTCAATTCTAATTACTTAATTAAGCTCTATTTGGATCTTGGACCAAACATTGTTAATATTGGTCTCTAGTCATTTCACTAAAAATGATACACACAAACACAAATATATATGTGTGTGTATATATTATTATATATATATATATTAAAAAATAAATCGAGCCGACCGAGCCGAATCGAACTGAGCGGACCTTCGCTCGTGTTCGGTTCGTTTACAAACCAAACCGATCCGAACCGATCATTTTTTTAATCGAGCTGAATCGAACGAGCAAATTCCGAGCATTTACCGAGCGATCATCGAACGAACGTCGAGTGGCGAGCAAGTTGAACAGCCCTATGTGGGTATTGGTAGAAAACATAATCTGATGTAAACCTAGGGTCTTTTTGGTTAGACGTTTTAATTAAATAAATTTGGATGAAAAATTTTGTTTCCTAATCCGATGTGAAGGGTCTAAATTAGGGGTGTTTATTGAATCGAATACTGAATTTTTGAATTGCTTGAATTGATTTTTTCGAATAATTTATTCTTTTGCTTGAATTTGTATTAGATTCGAATTCGATTAAGAACCGTCCAATTCGATTCAAATTCGATTAAAAATTCGAATTCGAATAAATTCGTTTTGATTCAAATTCAGTTTAGAATATGTAATAAATTCGTTTAAGTTATCTGTTTTGTAACGGATTTGATAATGGACTATTTTTATATTTAGAATAAATTTAGAGATTAATTTATGCTTTAGCCTAATAAAAGTTATATATGTATTATATATAAAAATAATAAATAAATATGTATAGTTTTCATTCGAATTTCGAATTGAATTTAATTTATAAATTCGTATTCGATTTACTGGACTCGAATTGAATCGAATTCGAATTCTTAATAATAGAAATAAATTCTTGATAATCGAATTGAATTTCGAATTTTTCAAATTCGAAACGAATTACGAACACCCCTACTCTAAATAAGAACCACATAATGAATTTATATCGATTGTTTAAATGTGATAGACAAGAATGTTATCTAAGTGTCTTTGTTTCATGTTACCATTACTTTTTGTTATCTTTTATGCACTATCTATGAGTGAATTATCTGGTTCTTGGTATACTATTGATTTTGATTTTGAAATGAATAGTGTGTATGACTATGTATATATAGTGGTTTAAAATAAAATTGAATAAAAAAACTTATAAAAAATAGTTTATGTACAAGTAAATACAATAAAATATAATATAATGAATACATGTAGTCATCATCACTTACAGAATAATAACTACTATAATACACTTACCTTAAAATAATATTCGTAAAATAATTGCTGTTCGAAATAAAAAAAAATGTTCGTAAAATAATGGTTTAAGCTTAACCCATTTTTGAGCCACTAAAATAATGGTAGCTTACTTGGTAGAGATTCTTATCTCTTAGTGGAAGGCAGTGAAGGAACTAGCTCATTAAATCAACGGTATCCCAAATTTTTTTTTACCATGCAATCATAAATATAAAAAATTAACAATAAATAAATAAAATAAATACCTAACTAATTAGGCCACAATTTCAATCTTATTGTTTATAATTTGGGCAATTGGGCTCCCTCATCAAGTTATTATACAAGTTTGGGTTGATTAGGGGTATTCTTGTATTATTTTAGGGGTATCCTTGGTATAAAACCGGAAAAAAAAAATACACTACGAATACGCACTTGAGCCGTAGCCCATACTACGGCTGCTAAAGCATCGGGTCCTCCCCTGGTGGGAAGTATTGGATTCAATCCTAAACAAAAAGAAGTTTATGAATTTGATATAATTTAAGGGTATGTAAACGTTGCCATTAAAAAAAATAATTGTATACGACATTTTTTTTGCAGTTGATCAAAGAGTAGACAAAAAGCAGAGACTGTTCATGATTAATGAAGCGAAATTAATATAAATACGAAGATTTCAATATCTATTAAATATAATTGAATAGCTAAAATTTCCTAATTAATTATATTATATTTGGTGATTCTTATTCGACAGCACATATAAAAATACATATTTAAAGTGTTTAAAGAATTGAAAAAAAGCAGAAGAGAATTTTGAATTTTCTCAAGTATTTATTGGAACCTATAGAACACCCATGCAGGAGGCATGCACCATGTGACAACATTAGACAATCCACTTCAATGATCTCTCTAGGATTCCACTACCCTAAAATCTGGGATACTCCCTTTCGAATTCCTTTATTTAATATAGCTAGGCGGATCTAGGATTCGCGTCAAACGGTAACGTTTTATAAATAAGCGGTAATGAAATCGAAAAAACGTCAAATTTTTCCAAAATTTACACTACCGCCGGAGCGCCAAGCCGTAGCGGACGTCACCCCTTACATACATGTACATCCGCCCCTGAATAAGGTTGGTTTGATTCGGTTTATTATAGTATCAGAATTTTATCAGTGTCTGTTTGGTTTATTACGATATCGACATTCACCATAGCAATCGAAAGAGAAAACCTTATATCGATCAAAAGCTAGAAAAATAAATACCGATACTGGTTTCGATAATACCTATACCGGTACCGGTACTGATGTTGTTTGGTCAGTATCAGTATGGTTGGTCATGGTATCGGTACTCGCTATAGCATACAATAACAAAAATAATATATTCGAATACAAAAGTCCATTTTCAACAAAATCTATATTGGAACGTTTGACGAAAAACAAATCAAACACAACTACATACTCTATTTTTTTTACAAAATGTAATGAACGAAAGTTATTAAAGAAAATTCAAATTTGTAGAACACTAAATTAGTATGAAGATTAAAAGTTAATAAAAAAGTTGATATGTGTGACATCTTGTCTCTCGTAGCACCAATATTGTCTGCCCTGCCCACAAAGAGCTCACTGATTTGTTTTTGATTGTCAAAATGGAGACTTCCTAGGAAGTCACCCATCTTGATGCTTGCTACTCTCACCTGAGCATGCTTTAGTATGAAGTTCTTTTCTCATCCATAACATTAAACACAAAATGCGTTGACAATTTAGATGTGTCACCTTCCTTATAAACCAAGATTCTCTCTAATCCTTTTCAAACTCAACCCATAACGTGCCAACATATCATCAATAGCCGATTTAAGTGTTAATGCGCTTGTCTCTTTGACATGAACAAGCCCAATAAAACGCTCCTTAACAATCCCAACTTTATCAACATAACGAATAACAACCGCCATTTGTTCTTTTTTTGATACATCACATGATTCATCAACTAATAAAGAAAAAAACATCATCACCAAGATCTTCAAAAATTTGTTTAAGTACCTCTTAAGCATAACAATGTCTAATGTCCGCTTAAATTTTTGGACTAGTAATTTGGTTATTCGCCGGTGCATTCTCTAAGATAACCTTACCAAGCTATTCATTCATTTCACCCATTAGTTCTAGAAACTCTAAGAAATTTCCTTTATTTAATAAATCTTTTGATTCGTCATGACTACGAAACGCCAAACCGCCATTCAACAACCTTTTTCCAAGCAAAGTAGAAGAACTTAATCTAAGTTTGTAATCACGTTTTTCCTCAGGGGTCCTTTTGTCCCATTGTGTGTGTACCGCTTGCTTTTCGTTAAGTAAATCGACACACTTTTGGAAACATTTGTTGTGAGCGCTATTAACTAAGCAACATGTTTTGTAAGTACCTCATGTACTTTTTTCCAATTGTTATACCCGTTCAAAACAAATGTGTCTCTACGTTCACCAAATTCGGCCCTAAACAAGTAACAACATAAGCAAAATACATGATCAGATTTTATACTATACTCTAACCATCCATTGTATTCCTTTTTGTCATACCATTCTTCCTTGAATTTTCTCAACTCTTTACCTTGAAATGTTGATTGCGGGAATTTAATACCCGTTGGTTGAAATGGTCATCTTAGTAGGTATGCTCTTCTAACATCATCTCGTTGATTCACGTTATATAATGTAATCACCTTGTGATCATGAGGATCTGAGGGAAGATTATTCACATCAAAAAATTCGGAAGATGATTCAATTTCAACCGCTTTCCTCTTGTTGAGAAATCACGCCATAACTTCCCTACTCATTGTGCGTATCACATACAAAATAAACAATGATCTTCGAGTGTTCAACCATCTCCGAATATTCCTTAATTTTCAAGATTATTCACATCAACAAGTTTTGAATTTCAACTTTTCAAACCCTATACTAGATTACTAGAATCATATAATCAACAAGAGACAATAAACCCATCCTATAAAGACTAGAACAACTCAAAAATACCTCAAAACACATAAAAGTTTAAACCTTTTTTAACAAATATATGATGATTATCTCTTGAACAAACCACATAGACATCAAAATAACTAATAACAAAACACGTACCTGTATAATATTTGCGATTCGGTACTGTTGGTGGCCGGAATTTTTGTTGTCGAATGGGGTGGGGGATGTCGACGTCGTCGTTGGCAGTGGCAGCAGAGGCAAAGGGAGGGCGGGAGTTGGAATCGTCGTTTGGGTTTAGTGGGTTAGTGGACTGATTTTTGTTTAATTGAATTAGTATTTGGGTTAGGCTTTGAATGATATTTACATAATTGGGCCTGATTTTGGTTACAAGTATACAAGTTTTATTAAAGAGATTAGTGGGCTAACCTGTTTACATAACTGGGTTGGGTTTCAATCCGTGTTCACAATTTTTTTTTATAAATTCCTAACATTTTTTTTCTAAGGGATACGGATGAAAATTTCCAAAGGGTGCAGTCGAGATTTTTCACGAAAATAGCACTAATATTTTTTTTTGTCAAAGGGTGTGGCATTCCACCCACACCAAAGGGTGGGTCCACCCCTAGGCATAAGGGGGTGGGCAGGCATCCTCTCAAAAACAGAAGAGTGTTAATTAAGGCCCCCCTTATTCCCACATACCCTATATCTTATTTTCACATCCCCTATTGTATACGGGCCGTATACAATTATACGGCTCGTATAGAATGTTTTTTAATAGGAAAATGCGCAGGGAATGTTTTTTTTGTTTTATTATATACGGCCCGTATACAGTTATACGGGTCGTATACATGTGTATACGATTTGTAAAACGTATACGGCTCAATTGATTTATTTTTGTGGGTTTTTTATGTTACCACATGTATACGGGCCGTATAACTATATACGGGCCGTATATATTGGCGTTTTTTCAAGTATCACGTTTTATTCCCGTAAAAACACAATCATTCTAGGGTTTCTAAACTCTTCATCACCTTTAACAATGCCGATAAACGTTGATCGGAACATGCCGCTTAAATCGGAGCACAGGTAGAGTAACGTTACCGATCAGTCCGTTGATGAAAACCTTAGCGATCGCAGAGATCTTCGTGTTGGTTATTTATCGATTCCGAGTAACTAGCAGAATAACCTGACACAAACAAGTTCTCCACAGTTTGTTATTCAGATCTCTGTTCGGTCATCTTTCCAAACTACAACACACGATACTTTTAATAAGCTGTCATAGTTTTCAAATTCGATTTCAACAAATCTTTTCATTTTCCTTCAATTTCTAAAACATTCTCTGTTACATGAAGACGTGTCGGGTTCTTCTACTAGTGGTATTTTAATGAAGTATTGAAGATTGAATGTGCAAACCCAACCGTTTTTTACTACGGAAACGATGGCTATGCGAAATACAAACCGCAACCGTTTTTTACTACGGAAACGGTGGCTATGCGAAATACAAACCGCAATCTTTTGTGACTATGGGAAACACAAGTTTTCTTTTTGAGCTTGATGGATGTCCGTTATCTCAGTTGAGGCGGGCATTGTTTAAATCTGAATATAACTAGATGTTACGTGTATCAGCGTTGTTTATCACCCTGTGTGAGCATTGGAAACCCGACAAACAGTCTTGACAACTGTGACAGCTTATCTATCTATGTGTGTCACATCCATCCTGTTATAGCAATCGACATGATTAATTTTACAGATTTTTTTATAATTAGCGTTGTTAACTACCAAAAGAATGCATACACAAATAGTTCTAGTGTAACACCCCGAAAACGGATTTGGTAATCAAACTCTGTTAATACTAAAAGACGGGTAAAATACCGTTAGCAGTAAAAATAACCCGGTAAATATTTGGATTTAAATAAGAAATCCTAATAATTTAAATACAAGCGAATCAAGAATTAAGGAATTTAGTTTATAAGAGCCCGAGTCAACGGGACTTAAAATAAAACGGGTTTTTAACTCCCAGAACCCACTAAGTTAACTAGGTAAAATTAACCTAGTTAGTAATGGGTAATCAAATAATAAACTATGAGTTATAGTTTCATTTATGAATCTCTAAACATGAGGGACTAATATGGATAAGTGGGAAACTTGTTTTATTAAACAAAAAATATATATATAAAATACACACACACGCATTGTGTGCGTGTTCTGATCGACCAGGAGAAGCTCCATGGGAGCTCAAACCCTAACTTCAACAAATCAACAAAATTGAAGGTCAAATCTAGCCCGAATCGGATGCATGAACACGTATTAATGATCACCTAGTCGTGGGGATCACATGGTATGTTGAAATTTATGATTTAGTGATACTTTGAGATTATGATGAAAAATCATAATCGAAATTCTGGAATGAATGTTGAATCTATGAGTGTTATTGTGATTATATCTTGGTTTGGAAACAAACCCTAGTAGAAAATTTGATGAATTGTTGTCAAAACTAGGGATTTGGTAATTACCCTATTATGTGCTAAGTGGGTTTTATGTTAATATGATGATCACCCAGATTAGAATGTAAGATTGATGAATATTGAGGTTATGATATAAGTTCTTGATGTAGTTCATGAACACTAGACTTAGAGGTTTGAATGTGTTGATGTAAATCTTGGTAAAGATAACTAGTTATGAACTAGTTAGTAAATAAGTAATATTATGCACATTAGGTGTTTGTTAAAATGCCTGAATGAATGTTGACATAATGAAATTATGAAAGAAGCACGTAATTGGCTAACTCGACTAACTACGTGTAATACGGAATAATATGGGTTCTAAACGTGATGTTGATTGAACTTATTGTGCGTATAATATGATTGAAGTTAGTTGACTATCGAAAGTCAAATAAACCAACATTTAAGTCGAATAGTAGTTCCGACATAGAGTTCGTAAGATGGAATAGTCGTATGTGATAAAGACTAAACTAACCGTCTTACGAATTATGGTGATAGTTTGACGCTTGACAAGCTAGGTGGAGGCTTGGAAAGGAAGCGGGTCAAACGAAGCAAATAAGAAGGAAAAGCGTACTTCGGATGCGAGGTAAGTAAAACTTACACCCACTTGTAGTATATGTGTTTATTTTATAAGCGATGAATACAATAAAAGATTAGGTTCGAATCATGGGTTCCGACACGAAACGAAATGAGTCGGAACCAATAAAAATGTTTTAAACTATGATTAATGGTGAAAGAGGCAAAATGGTAAATTAGTCACGAATTGGTTAAGAATTAGTGAGTTTTTCTTAAAGTTACCTTATAGCGTAACTAGTAATGGGAAAAATGGGTAAAAATGAAATTTAGTCAAGTATCGACTAAAGTAAAATAAGTTTCAAAGGACACCCATAGCGTAAGCCGAATGGGTTAAAAATATAAGAAATTGACTTTAGAAAAAAAAGGGATCTAGTGAGAAAATCCAAAGTGGGTCGGATGTGTGATTGGTAATTAAAACCCATGTTTTGTTACATATGAAAATGTTGGGTTATGTAGGTCGAACGGGCCAAATGGTGGGAATAACGTCATTTGACAAAATCAACTAATGTGGTTGTCAAGTCATGTGTTTACAGGGGCGAATAGTAGTTTGGGTAATTGCGTCGCCATAAGAATATCGGTAATAAAAGCAAGGTGTCGAAACGGGTCACTAGGTTGACTCGAGCCAGGTACGTATAAATAAGATTGTGGTTAAACATACATTTTTGGGTCAAATTAGTAGCAAATTCCCTTCGTCGTAAATGAGGGGCTAAAGTTGACTAAAATGCCCTTGATGGGTAAATCGGGCAAACGACCTTTAAAGGTTGTTGGAATTAAGTGTTTTGATAGATTAAATCCTTTAGATAAATATAAGAGGGATGATATGGGACCTTAGAGCATAAATACCCTTAACGGGTCAAAATAGAAGTAATAGCGAAACGGGTTAAAAATGTGTAATAACTCGTGAATTGAACCTTGTACAATAGGAAATAATCATAATAATATGTTTACAAAAGAAACAAGGGCCACAAACAAGTTTGTTAGATGAAACCGCGAACGGGTCAAAAAGTGTCATAATTGAACTTCAAGCCGAGAGCTTGAAGTCTAAAATTTTGTGAAGTTAGATGTTGTATTTTAACTCCATAAGATGGAGAATTTAATTACGGACGCGTAGGAAAAAGAATCGGGTAAAACGGACCAATAACGAAGAAGTTATGGCCGTTTCCGTGAAATCAGGTCGTGCTGGGTATGTACAGCAACTGATTAAGCATCAGGCTGTGAAAACAGGGGCTTGGCGTCATGTGAAGCCCCTTGGCGTCACGCGAGCCCCCTGTTCCGGAGAAAAAAAATATTTTGTTGTTGTTTGACCCATGTAACTTGTTTATATTGATTATTTAACTATCAAAACTAACTTTTAAGTTGGTTTTGATCATAGGTGATTGCCAAGAGTGCCCGGATGAAGATCAAGCGACGAGCAAGAACCGAACACGATCACGAAATAAGCTTCCGCACTATGTATCGTTGTTATGATAAACGACGAACGTACACATGATATGTTGTATACTTCTAAATTGTAAAAAGTTTTAAATAAACCCGTAATTCCAAAGCATATGTAATATTAATTACATGATTGTTCTTCGTAAATGATACGTTAAACCTTGAATTATATGAACGGGTGTTACATCTAGTGGACGAAGCAAAGAGACCGTTGTGTATCTGAATCAGGTTCTCAAACAAACACTACTAAAGATGAGTTGGTGATAAATATCGGAGCTGTTATCTCGGTTGTTCAGTACTTTCATGATAATAAAACAAGCAGGCATTGATTTTGCCAAGATTGAAGGAAAGAATCTGGCCATAAGCGTTGTGGATTCTTAGCGTTATTCGAATGTAAGTGGATCGAGTGATACGCTTATCTATTCTGGTCAAGGTGGGCATGGTTTGTTCGGGAGTAAATCACCACCCAAAGATCAACAACTTGTGATTGTCGGGTTATGCTAGTTATTCGGAATGTTTCGAATCATCACAGAAGACGTGTCGGGTTCTGCTAGTTTATTCGGAATGTTTCGAATCATAACAGAAGACGGATGCGGTTTGCATATTCAATCTTCATTGCTTCATTAAAATTACAACACACGATAAAATGCTTGGAACATCTTTCCAACATTAACAACATTGGATCTTCATTCTGTCACTTTGTGTGTTGACAAAGCTGACAAACACATTGGTATTTTCTCAAAATGTGCAAACTTGAAGAATCTCACATTAAAGGAGTTTCCAACAACGAGATCAACGTATACAGGTGCAAGAGAATGGCGAGTTATTTTCAGTTATTTCTATTGATCCACAAATTCCATTGTTTAAATCAGAATCAGGTTCTCAAGACAAGGATCGTTCTAATAGATTAAAGAGAATAAACCATTTTTTACCCATAGTATACGAGCCGTATAATATTATACGGCCCGTATACAATCATCGTATACATTGTATACGATCGGTAAATTTGTTTTTAACCGAGAGTATACGGCCGTATAAACGGTATACGGCCCGTATACATATGGTAAAAAATGGTAAAAACTTCTAGCATTACCTTGTTAGTTTCTCAAACACTACTAAACATCTGCTTCCTGGATCTGAATCAGAGTGTTAACTTTGAGTCAAATCCAAACCCTCACCCTCAAAATCAACCAGAAACCAAAGGAAAAATGGCTGATAATGGCTGATGGTTCTTCGTTGAGGAAACCAAATGTAGACGGAGATGATAGGCCTGGTAACTGGAAGAGAAAAAACCCCAGTGACGTCGTCGACGATTATGAACGGATTATTGGCCATTATTTGATCGAGTAAATCAATTGTATTTTTTTAGTTGCTTCTCTTGTTAAGTTTCTGAACCAACCGAAATCCACGAATTCCAACAATTTCTTCGTAGATTCCGTCCGGTTTCCAAACTCTTTCACTCAAAGTTAATATTAACTGTGGTGGATGCAAGCATAAAGTTAGAAAAATACTCAAGAAGATTGAAGGGTACACAACTGAACGGACGATATGTATCAACAACTTTAAGGTTCAGCCAAAATGACATCTAGCATTACTAACGGTTCAAGTAAGTGTCTAAAATGACATCTAGCATTACTAACGGTTCAACTTGAAGAATCTCACATTAAAGGAGTTTGAACCAGTTGTCCATCACTTAAGACCTTGAAATATTTGTTGAAATCGAAGCATTCACGAACCACAATTGACTCAGACTCATGTTCAAGTAAGTATCTAAAAATCTGAAAATTCAGGTTTACCTTGTTAATTTCTCAAAACAAACTCTCGTTTCTTCATCTTCATCTTCAAGAACAATGATGAACACATGATGTCAGATAATACTTCATTTGTCAAGAAACCATACTGTCAAGAAACCATACTGTGTATCTAAATCAGGTTCTCTGCCTTAGATCGGTCATTCCTTGTGATACATGAATGTTGTATTCTTGTCTTTCAGAAGAGTTTGTATTGAATGGCGAGTTATTTTCAGTTATTTCTGTTGATCCACAAATTCCATTGTTTAAATCAGAATCAGGTTCTCAAGAAAAGGATCGTTCTAATAGATTAAAGAGAATAAACCATTTTTTACCATTTGTTACCCATAGTATACGAGCCTTATATTGTTATACGGCCCGTATACAATCATCGTATACATTGTATACGATCGGTAAATTTGTTTTTAACCGAGAGTATACGGCCGTATAAACGGTATACGGCCCGTATACATATGGTAAAAAATGGTAAAAACCTCTTTAATCTATTAGAACGATCCAATAAACGAAGAACAAAGGCTATTTACAAAACACAGGTTCATACAGTGCTGTAATAGGTAGTTCGTTGAGGAAACCAAACGTAGACGGAGATGATAGGCCTGGTAACCGGAAGAGAAATCAATTGTATTTTTTTAGTTGCTTCTCTTGTTAAGTTTCTGAACCAACCGAAATCCACAAATTCCAACAGTTTCTTCGTAGATTCCGTCCGGTTTCCAAACTCTTTCACTCTAACTTAATATTCACTGTAGTGGATGCAAGCATAAAGTTAGAAAAATACTCAAGAAGATTGAAGGGTACACAACTTAAGCTCAACTTGAACGGACGATATGAGTCAGGCGTTGGAAGGATTGTAGTAGTAGGACATTGGTACCACTGTGAAAATTGCATCAGGAAGCTCAACTTGACTTGACATTGGTACCACTGTCAAGTATGTCGGGTTTTGCTAATATTATCTTGACAGTGGATCGAGTGATACGCTTATCTATTCTGGTCAAGGTGGGCATGGTTTGTTCGGGAGTAAATCACCACCCAAAGATCAACAACTTGTGATTGTCGGGTTATGCTAGTTATTCGGAATGTTTCGAATCATCACAAATTCAAGTCAAGGATCGTTCTAATAGATTAAAGAGAATAAACCCTCGTTTCTTCATCTTCATCTTCAAGAACAATGATGAATAACACCATGCCCGTAATTCCGCGTTGTTGGTGGATAACGCAAACAAGTTCTCCACAGTTTGTTATTCAGATCTCTATTCGGCCATCTTTCCAAACTGCAACACACGATAAGTTTAAACTTTATAGTGTGTGATTTGACCATGAAATGATTGGAGGTGAAGGTTCAGTGCCCGAAAAGTTTCTTACGAAATGTACGTGACAAAACAAGTATGTTGGGAATTAAACGTATGTCCGTAATCCCGCGTTGATAGCTTCCGTTTTATTCAGACTCCTTACAACTCTCATCAAATGCCTCACCCTTCCTTTTATTCTATAAATATTAAATAAAGAATAACACCATGCCCGTAATTCCGCGTTGATAGCTTCCGTTTTATTACAGTCATACGACACGTTTTCTTGTTCTTCAATCTTTGTTACTTGTTAATGTTTTATTTTTTTCTACTTTTAGAAAGGTTTGAGCACCTCACGACTGTAAAATATCTAGTGTGATTTACACCTTAAATCCCTTAAATACTTGAAATATCAAATTTTTCGTTCCATACGGGGCCGTATAAGAGTATACGGCCCGTATACACGTTCGTATACATTGTATACGACCAGACAAATTTATTTACACATGGTGTATACGGGCCGTATACTGTTATACGGCCCGTATACACCATGTGTAAATAAGTTTTCCCATGTGTTAATATTAGGACCCATTAATAGGCCTCTCATGTTTTTCTAAACCTTTAATAGGCCTCTACAAGGTCAACCCAAATACCTATATATTAGTCCATATTGTGAATTGTGAAACCAAAATACCCAAAAAAAAAAAAAAAAAAAATTGCTTTTTAAATTCCACTCTTTTAATCATAATATGGACCATCCTTGTTTGAGTTTCTTGAAATCGTTTGCCGAGACGACTTGACGTGGTTCTAAAAGCCTCCATTCACATGCTTCAAGTATTGTATAGTTTTGATATTTGTTTATATTCCATGATTATAATAGTGTATGAATGCTTGCTTGAATAAGTATTGAAAATTGAGATCCTATTTGTAGAATTCAGACCCCCTTTTAGAATTGAGATCCATTCAGAAAAGTGTTCAACAATGCAAAGGTTTGAGTTTTGAACTTTATATGTAAGTGAACTTTATATTTTTGTTAATAGATTATCATATATTTTTTTTAATTGATTCAAACTGTTCACAAACATTAGTCATCTGACTTTTACGCATAAGCTATTGAAACTTGGACCACTTGATTTATTATTAAGTGTCGTGTTTAATTTACAATGCCTAACGGTTGAGAAATGTTTTTTTTGTGCGAAAATTGTAAAGACAAATTTGCGCAATCAAATTGGTGCAGTGTTTCTAAATGCTTGTGTAATTTGTGTCACAGAAAAAGAAACACTTGAAAGTGTTATAAACGAATCTCTAATTGACCGTCTTCAGAAGATAAAATTACATAGAAAAATACTTGAAAACGTTACAAATGAATATGTAATTGACCGTTTTCAGAAGATGAAATCACGTAGAGGATCGATGACAATTGTAACTAGTTCTATACCCGTCCGGTGGACGGGTACTTTCAGGTAATAATATGGCAAAACTAACTTTCTTTGAGTTATGAACAAAATAAGACAAGGTGTCAAATAAAGGCACAAATCTTTCAAGTCAACAAAAAAAATAATGTAGCAGTAAAACAACCACAAAACGATAAAGAGTATTACTGAAATTGTGTGGAATGTTTCATAATGTTCAACCGTGCACTACTCCTTAACTCGTTTTGCTTTGTGGATCGTCCTCCTCGACCTCGAATGGGGCCTTGTTTCATGTTGTTGACCTGCTGAAGTAAAGTTAGGTACTTTGCGTGTTTGAAGATACCTATACTATTGCCTCATTGTTCTTACTCTTCACAAATTTTCCCAGGTTAGATGTAAAAACTTTTATAAATATAGTTACATATATTTGGAACACTTTTACAAAACAAAATGTAGCAGTCAATAACAACCATAATCAGGTAATTACATCACATGAAGTAAAACTTACATTTTTTTCATCATTGGTTGGCTTCAACGGC
Source organism: Helianthus tuberosus (assembly GCA_030545235.1). Taxonomy (NCBI): domain Eukaryota; kingdom Viridiplantae; phylum Streptophyta; class Magnoliopsida; order Asterales; family Asteraceae; genus Helianthus; species Helianthus tuberosus. Next base: position 74,038,507 of record CM060436.1, on the reverse strand, counting down.
TGTTTCGTAACAAAAATTAGATGTTGATTCTTCACTTGAAAGCTTAAACAATATTACTACAATGATTAATAGAAAGGACGTACCTTTGCAACTGGGTCTGCTGGTTTCAACATATTCGGCTCCATAAAGGACAAAGTTTACCCAAATCTTAAACATAATTTTGTAAAGAAAATGTTAGTGTTGGCTGAATCCACTACAAAAATTGGGATAAACTGCTATTTTGTAATGCTAATCGTCGACTTTCAAAGGCCAGTGTCTGATTTCGGCATGATCATACGGTTATACTCACCGTTGTCATTATAATATATAATAGTTAAAAAATGATGCAATTTATGCTTTATAGAAATAAATCGGCTTAGTAGCGGTAGCCAATGAACCGTCCACCTGCTTTGTGGGTGCTAAAGCTAAGGCCTCACAAAATGCTTTGTGGGGAATAAAGCTATCCCTCCTTCATATAAACAAAAACGAAAGTTTCAGCATTCAAACACAAATGTTGATACATGTTTTAGCCAATAACACAATCTTTTGATAAAAATCAAACCTTGAAATCAAAGAGCCACTTATCACATTTATACTCACTCAGGGTTCCAGGTATCTTCAGATGAGCTTTCCGATCAGACTGAACTCACATTCATTCGAACATTGATCACATTATCCATTTCTTCTTGGTATGCTTCTTACTCAGAACCATCTCTCAAAAATTACGACACATGCACCACATGTACAAGAGAATTAACATTGTTAATTTGTTGTCGTTAACTAATTTGATATCTAGTTTGATATCTAGTTATGAAAAAATAAGTATACATAGCATCAGATGCTTATTTCATGATATCATATCCAATGCTCCTGTACAAATATGCATGTGCAAGTTCAAAAGGAAACTGGAGGCATATAATACTCAATATAATAATTGCATCATTTCTAAATCTTATCATATGGCATTGGCCAATCTATTACTCTCTTTGAAACTTCTTTTTATCGGATTTATCACCCCCAAACTTCACTAATATCATGTAAACGGTCAAATTTGATGGAAGGAACAAAGTTTACCTTCGTCATTGCAAGGGCCCCACGAGCTTTCTTGTTTCCAAACTGATCAAGTTGGTCTGCAACTTCAAATGTTAATAGTCTAGTTTTCTCTAAATCTATTAGACACTTCATTATAATATTTTCAACTTGTAAATGAAACAAAAACGGACCAAAAAGAAAAAAAAAATTATTTTGTAACTACCTTGGCTGAATCAGAAACAAAGGAACCACACTGAGCTATTAATTTCCCAAATGTTCTTCTTTGAAGAGACCTCTGAACCATTAATTGCATCCCATGTTCTACTCCCCCAATTAATCTCATGCAGTGATGCAACCTCCCTGGACCTAACCTACCCTGCAAATAGCAGATTTACATGATTAACACATTAAACATTAAACAATATGCTTAAAGAGTAATTTAGTAATTACCTGTGCAATCTCAGAGACTGCTCCACCGATTCTAAACTGCCCCTGCCTCTTCTTAAACAACAAATTCACTAACTTCTCCTAGATTATAAAAATAATCGAACCATAAATTGAAGTTGAATACGAACAGAAGTACAAACACAAAACTTAACAAAATTACTGAGATCGTACCGTTTTGTTCATGGTTTCTACTCACTTTCCACCATTCTTCGAAGCCTTCGTTTGATTAAAATCAAATTAGAAAAATGTGACAATGTAAAAGAGCAATTAACAAATGAAAGGAAATACACAGAAATCAGAAACCTACCTTAGGTGATTGACGCACACCATGGAGCATAGAAATCAACCAAGATGAAGATGAAGAGATATTGTGGAATCGGCGCCGGGTAGAGGACATGGATCTCTGAATCACCATCTTCTTCTATTTCGTTATAGTGATAGGTTGTATAAGGATATAGGCGACGCGACGTGGGGAGAAAAAAAAGGGACACGCTAACTGCTAACTGTTGTGGAGAAGGTAACTGCTGCTTCTGGAATGAAAAACGGAATTTGAAGGGTCAGGATTAAAAGTTGAAGAATTTAAACGGTCAAGATTAACCTAAATTAAGTTTGACTTTAGTAGGAACATAAGAATAGATAATATATATTTCAATAACCTGTTTTGTAACTTTGTTTACAACTTTACTAAAGTTTATTTTTACATCTGTTTTTTTTTTTTTTTTGCCTCTAAAAAAAATTCTAGGCCCGCCATTAACTATCTGCTTTATAATTTAAAATAACATTATTCGATTTTTTAATCTTCATTTTATACATGAAAGCTCTTCATCATTTTGTTTATGTTTCACATACTAGTACAGCAATAATTAATGTGAACATTGTGAAGCCCACCAATCAATAGTTGTAAGGCACCTCAAATATGATATTGGAGTAGTTAAATACGACATTGTGTATATATTTAATTTATAGATTATAAAATTAGAAATTCCACGTCTGATACTACTTGTTGCACTATATGTTATATACGACAAATCAAAATATATAAATAAAAAACTATAGTGATATCACTTCTACATTTTTCTAAATCAATGTAGGAGGATCGGTTGGCCTCCTAGAGGTCGCCGGTTCGACTCCCGTTTGTGGCGAAGGGGGTAGTGGACACCCGTGCGCAATGATGGTGACTAACCCACCGAGGGGGGTTTGATCCTGAGCGTCACCCCGGTTTTCACCCGGCTGTTACTCCAGCGAGGCAACTCGTGTGGAGGCAGTACGGTTTCCGGGGGAACGCCATCCAAGTCTGATACCGTACGGGGCCCGATAGAACATCGTCGGCAGATCTTGGCTGGGGTATTCCGTCTTCGACGGGGTGCAGTGACAATGGGTCACTCATAACAAAAGTCACCGTTCAAAAAAAAAAAAAAAAAATCAATATGGCCCAACCAACTATTATTTTTGTGGAAATTTATGCCAAAAAACAAGAAGTATCTATCAGAAATGACTTGGTGAGAGATTATCCACACGGAAAGATGGATCAAGTAACTGGTGGAAATTTGTGGAAATAACATTTTTCACAAATATAGGAAAATAATTTTTTCCTATTTTGGATTAGAAATAAATATAATAAAATGAGCGGGTTTTATATATTTATTTGTGGGTTTGTGTTCTATGTCGGAAGAGTTTCGCAACGAACTAAACCAAGTCCAAAACGGAGCTAAGATGAATCAGATATCGATGCTCAAAGTTTGGTGTTTGGAACTTAAATGCTGAAATAAGTGGGAAAGTGGCACCTTGTCCCACATCGGATGAGAGATGAAACTTAAAGGGGTATTTAAGTGGGGACTCTCCATCTTTATTGTTTCATGAAAGCACTCACTAAGTGTACTCGCGAAGGGTGCGGAGCACCCTAGCTCGCACACGCGCGGGCGCTGAGGCGGCGCAACGTGGCTCGCTTTGCGCTTCGCACACTCGCGCCGCTTGAGAGCCGCCTTTGTATTTTTGACCACGTGCGCGTGGTGAAGTGGCGTGCAGGTTCGAGGCGCGCGGTTGTGCGCATGGTGCTTGGGCACTGAGGTAACGTGCGCGGCGCACCTAAGTGAGCCAAAACGGCGCGACTGTGTGGCGTGCTCGTAGAGGCTACCAGGTGACGTGGCGCACACGCGCATGGGACTGAGGCGCACGCGCGCATGAGGGTGCAAACATCGCGCGCGCAGAAGCTTCCAGCAGTAGTTAATGCTGTGCAGTTACGTTTCAGCATTCGAAACTGACAAAGTTAATGCGTTTGACTGAGAATTAAGTGACGAATTAAAGTGCATTAAAGACGTCTAATGCAGTTTAATTCTCCCATTTAATTTATTTTTCAGTTTCGAGTTCAGACCTGGTGTATAAATAGGAGGCTCCTTTCACCAGATTCGAAACACTGAATTACACAGCAATTTCATCTCTCCCTCTGAATTCTACATCTTCTTCAAGCAGCAAGGTACACATTTGGGTTGGAGTCAAGACCGGCAGTGCAACTGCTTTGCGGCTGTTGTATCCTGGAAACAAACGTGTTCTCCTGGGAGACACGAAATTTGTTTTAAGGGACCCGTGTCTAACACGATCCTCAGCCAAGAACAGTTTTTCTGTTCGAGTTTTCAGTTCTTGTTTTTTCTATTTTTTCAGTTGTAATTGTACTGTATTTCTATTTTCATTCTGTAATTGTTTCTGTTAATTCAAGTTAATAAATTTTTTATTTAAATTTTACACGAACGGATTCCTACAGTAACAATCTTTGTACTTGTGACCTTGGTTTCTTTGATCTTTCCTAATGCCCTGATCCTCGATAAGCACGCAGTCGCATTAAAAAACCGACTAATGCTCTCAAGCTAGCGATCCAAGTGCGCTCGTGTTTACATGTTATGAGCTAGTTTTTAGTGAGCTACAAGATGGATTCCTCGTCAATCTTGGTCGCAGATGACTCGAGACGTTTTACTAGCAAGTCCAATGCTTCTTTCATCCAAGATTGTTGGCAAGCTTCTTTAGCTTTTGGTACACTCACCTGATAAAAGATTTAACATGAATGAGCATGATTTTTTGTGAAAAACTAGCAAATTGGCTCAAAGAGACAGATGGAAACTTTTTTGCTTTTGAAAGATATAAAAGAAGCATGAGCATGATTTCTTGTGAAATTAGTAAAAGATTTAAAAAAAAATCAATTGAAAGATCTTAAAACATGTATGAGCATATGACTACTTTAGAAAAACTTGCAGATTGGCTCAGAAATTGAACTTTTTTGCTTTTGAAAGATACAAAACATGTATGAGCATGTTTTTTTTTTTTTTTTTGTGAAAAAACTTGCAAATTGGCTCAAGAATGAAACTTTTTTGCTTTTGAAAGATATAAAAACATGTATGAACATAAAATCTGGTGAAAATCTTGCATATTGACTCAAAGATTAAAACATTGCTTTTGAAATCTTACCCAATATCTTTGCCGAATGTTCTTTTCGGGCCATAAGTCGAGTTGCTCCTCCACAAGTAAAGGAAACATGTACCCTTCATACAATGTGTCGTTTCTTTTGCTCTTAAAGTGCCATTTACCCAATACACACTGTAAAAATTGACAACAAACGCGTAAATTGAACGATTCTTGCATATGATTAACATGGGCTTTATGCTAATCACAAAAGAATTCAAGAAAATTGTAAACATTTGTATGCTACATTGTTGTGAAATCATATTAATAATGAACCAAGAATCGAACCTCAACGGTTCCAAACACTCCAGCCTCCTCCACAGATTCTCTTAGTGCGGCTTCTATCATCGTTTCATCGGATTCCCATCCTCCCTAGTAAGATTAGAACAGCTATTAATCATCATTCTTTACTTTAAAAAAAAAAAAGTCAAACTTATAGTTCAAGAAATTATAATAAGATACCTTAGGAAACAACATTCCTTTGCCTTTTCTTTGTGCACTAATGACAAGAACTTCTAATGCATCTTCTACACTCTTCCCTTTGTTACCTTTCACTATTCTATAAGGGATACATCTGCCACAAATTCAAAACAACATATCACTCAACATATTTCATTAAACCAATATTTTATTGAGAACTACCAGAACCATGTAAAACAATACATGTTTAATTCAACAGTAAAATGCTAAAATGGTATCTGAGTTTAGGTTATTTTTGGTACTTCGGTCCAAAAATGAAACTTTTTGTATCTGGGTCCCTAGTATTTCAATTTTATTGACAACTTCATCCAATTAAAAAATTGTGTTAGAATTTTGTGTTATCTTTTCTCCTTTTTTTGTCCCATTCCTCATTTAATTCAAATATATTATATACCCTTTATTTAAATGGGGAAACCGACAAAAAGGGGATAACTTAACAGAAAACTCTAACCCAGTTTGCTAATTAGATGAATATGACAACAAAAATGAAACCTTAAAGACCCGGATACAAAAAGTTTCATTTTTTGAACCGAATTAACAAAAGTAGCCTAAACTCAGGACCCTTTTGGCATTTTACTCTTAATCATGGTTGTAAAACAAGGGTTCCAAGGCCGAGTACTCCCCGAGTAGTCGCTACAAGGTAGGTTGCCGAGGCGACTTTCTTCAACTCCGACTAATTACTCGGAATCGATCAAATGGGGTCAACATCGGCCAAAATCGGATCTAGTAGGTCAACCCGGGCCGAGTTTGACTTAAAATAAAATAAAGCATAATTTATATGCCTATCATATTAAAGAATGAATATCAATTTCACGTATTTTGTTATAAATATTAGTAAATTTATGTTATTTGACATATATTTAATTTCCGAAAACTAATTTCTTTATAATTTGGCATGTCCGAGTACTCCCCGTGTACTCTCCGCCTAGGCCGAGTACTCTCAACTCCCCGGTCGACCGACTAGGGAGCGCCTAACGACTTTTGCAACCATGCTCTTAATTCAAATAAATAACTATCTACCCGACTATCTCATTTATAATCATTAATGCACTAAGTACATGTGCTTCATACAACATCAATAAACAGAAATACAACCATAAATTATAAAATTTGAATCCCAAATTGTATGAATATAGTTATCAAAACCCAATCAACAAATAGATTTTGAACATGAATTTCTTCACTAATCATGTCAAACCCCTTAAAATGCTCTGTTTTAACATATATAATTTCTATCAACAACCATAAAATCCTACAAAATTTAGAAAAATCAACACAAACCCATTTGAAAAAACCCAACAAAATCAATCAATAAAAAGTGGAAACAGAGACTGACCCAACAACTTGCCGGTGACCCTTGTTATAACGCTGCAACTGTCGGCCGCTACGCGAAATCATAGCCACCATGTTCTTTAATTCCATTTGTTTTGTAGTTTCCAAATTGAAAAACAAAATACTAGACCAATTGGAGAACAAATTAAATTACAATTGTGTGAGATACAATATGAAAACAGGGGATTTGAATTGAGTGATGGGGGTATGATATGCAGGGGATTGTATATATAATGGAGGAAGATGATGAAGATAATTAAGAGCCTTTCGAGAGGCTGAAAGAAGACTTCAATAAGATAACACATGCTGACGTGTTAAAATACAAAAATGACAATGATTCAAAAATCACAAAGATCAGGACGAGGGTGATTATTGTTGGGATATTTTATAAGACTTGGCTATAAAAAAAAAGTTGTAAGAAAGACAATCTTCTTCACGTTAAGGTAGGTGGTGTTTGTTTTTCTAAAAAATATTTGCGTAGGTTTTTTTGTCTGCGCTGTACAGACCACGCTGCAGATTGTTTTATTTTACGAATATGTTTCATTAAAAAACGTCTATACGAGTTGTTCCTGGTGCAGACTTGGTCGGGCCACTTTTAAGATCTTCTAAGGTCTGCAGAGGGTTAAACACCACCACCCACCACCGTCTACCACTACCGTCCACCATCACTGTCCACGTCCATCACCCACCACCACCGTCCGTACACATAAATAGTTTATTTTAGAAGTCTGAATACGTTAAAAACAAACACTCTTCTTCTAGTAGCACCTCTTCTTCTATAGATGTCTGCAGATGTGATCCGCAGAATATAGACATTTTAACTCTTATTAAACAAACTGCACCTAATATTGTTACGTATTTGTGTGTGTTACGATTCATTAATAAACTCTACTAGGGATTCAATTTTAACACTAGGAGACCTTAGTTCATTATTGTTATATGAATATATATCTTTCATACAGGGTCATTAATTATAATAGTTAGAAAGTACTAATCATGTGTATAATAATTGATCCTTAGGTGATTGACTTTAAATAAAAAGAAAGACCATATGGGAAGAGCAATAAGCATGGAAAGTTAGGTTGCATGCATAACATGAAATTGTAAATATTTTTTGTTTGATTTTTTTATGTTAAAAACAACTACCTTTGATAGATGATTCCTAGTGAAACCTATGAAAGCGATTGGGTTTCTTTGGTTTGTTAATAGCAGTGGCGGACCCAGGAATTTTTTCATGGGGGTGCGGAACATTTTTAAAATTTTTAGGCCCCAAGGTATATAAGTAACAAAAAATTGGTTCGTATCGGGTCGATTCGAGTCGGGTCGGGTCATTTAAAACAAAAGAACATCAAACTAAATTTACCTCGTTAAAACGGTTCCCAAATTCTTGATTTTGAAAATCCACATCAACGAATTCGGAAGATGTATCAACTTTCCTCTTGAGAAATCGCGCTATAAGTTCATGGCTCCATAACATATTACATAATGTATCAAGTATTCAAGCCCTAGAAATCATAATGTAAATCACACTAAAAATCATCTAAACATCATATACACCATTAAAAAAAAATAAAAATAAAAAACCCCAAACATCAGGTCTGATCGTATATAACCCACCACAAAAAAGACAAAATATCATCATCATCACTAACAAAATATAAATATATAACCCACCACAAAATCAAATATCATCACTAACAACAACAAGAAGCACATGTCTCCTGCCATCGAAAAATCACTTCCGGTGGCTACCGGTTCCGTCCCACCCCACCAAAAATCAACAAAAAGTCATCAAAAAAATCAACCAAAAATCATCAAAAATAACAAAGAAACTTACCCGTGTTCGATCGGCAGTGATATGATGACTGATTACGGTGGTATGCGGCTACTGTTGACACTGATGTTCTGATCGCTGGCATGCGTGCAGGGAGGATAGAGAGCGGGAGAGAATATGCAAGGGTTTTGGGCTTGTTTATTTTGATTTTAGTTTGAAATATTGTTGATTTTTTGGGTTTGTTTATTGGGCTAAGACTTAGTAGTGGGCTATTTAAAGGTATTGGGTATTTGAGTTTAGTTATTTAGGTATTAAAAGGTATATAATTTAGGTAGTGTTTTAAAAAAAAAAAAAGAGTTTACTAAAAAAAATTTAAAATATAAATTGATAACACTTTTTACCTAAGGGGTGCGGACGAAAAATTCCAAGGGGTGCGGACAGAAATTTCCATGGGGTGCGGACAAAAAATTTCAAGGGGTGCGGACGGGATTTTCGACAGAACTTAGCAGTAAATTTTTTTTTTCCCGGGGGTGCGCCCGCCCACCTTGGGCCAAGCTTAAGTCCGCCCCTGGTTAATAGGTCCAAGCACAAAGCGATAGATTGAAGGAAGTGGTGCTCGTTTGTAAATATGTAATATTGTTGTAGTGTTTGGCTGGCCCGGTTTAGGCTGGCTTGGTGTTAATAAAGTTTACTTTTAAAAAAAAAAGTGAAACCTATGATAAATGATGTTTTTTTCAAACCGGCCAAACCGACTAGCTTTCTTCAGTTAAATGCCTAGTGGTATCTATGATAGACCTAGTGCCTCTTAATGTCATTTTATTTATTGAAGAAAGAAAGATTCAGATTATAATCCCTAAATACCTGCCGTTCAAAAAAAAAAAAAAATAATAATAATCCCTAAATACCTAGATTTAAATAAATTAGTTTTTAACATTTACATCATATAACATCTTAATGTCATCCCTCCTCGTGGCCCGGTGGGTATCCCCATGTGGTTAAGTTGGGCCGGCTCCTCCTTGGAGGTCACCGGTTCGACTCCCACCTGTGGCATTAGGGGGGGACGTCCCTATGATGGCTCGTTTCCTACCGAGGCATGGTTCGGGCTGGAGGGTAACCCGGTTTTACCCAGCTGTTACCCCAGCGAGTCTCTCGTGTGAGGGCAGTATGGTTTCCGGGCGGAGGTCAGCTTGCGCGGGGGCCGGGGCCCAATCGAACATCGCGTTCCCAGGGGCGGGGCTGACGGGAGATTGTCTTTGACAAGCTCTCGGTGACTTATGGTCAGTATATAGAAAGTCATCTTCCAAAAAAAAAAAAAACATCTTAATGTCATTTATTTTTAAAACTTTAACACTAATTATTCTAGTTTATATGTGTTTAAGAGTTCTCACGCTTGTATAAATTTTTATCATTAATTGCACATTTTATTATACATAAATGAGTCAAACAAGTCGTGTTCAGATTATATGATTTTAACTGTGTACGAGCTAAGGTTGAAAATTTTGACACGAGAAAGATAGGTCTCTTCAATTAAACTATTCAACAACCATTATATGAGTTAAGTTATTCTATAAAGAGTAAAGTCCTATTTGAGTCCTTGTGGTTTGTGCAGTTTAATCGTTTGAATCCAAAAACCAAAACTGTCTTGATTTTAGTCCCTGTGGTCTCTAATTTTAACCATTTGAGTCCATGTGGTCTCTAATTTTAACAATTTGAATCCAAAAACCAAATGTTTCTGATTTGGATGTTGTTTACTTTTGGATTCAAATGGTTAAAATTAGAAACCACAGGGACTCAAATCAAGACAGTTTTGTTTTTGGATTCAAATGGTTAAACTGTACAAACCATAAGGACTCAAATAGGACTTTACTCTTCTACAAATGCTCCTAAAAATAAGAAGTGTAAGAAGGTATTATAGAGTGACAAGTGTCCAAGAACCTAAAACCTAAACCCACTACACAACCACCCAAAACCTAAACAGCCACCCCGCCCAAAAACCTAAACTCCCCAATCCCCCCCCCCCCCCCCCCCGCCCCCCCTTCCACACCCAAACTAAATTCTAAAAACTAAACCATAAAACTAAACCCCACAATAAAATGTTTTAAAAAATCTAAAAAACACACATTTTTTATATATTTTTTTAAAAAATCGCTACTTTTCGTCACAAAAAAATATTTATTTATTTATTTTGGGTTAGTGGGTGGGGGTGGAGGGTTTAGGTTTTTGGGTGCTGATGGGTGTTTATTTATTTATTTTTTTTATAGTGAGTTTATTTTTAGGAGTCTTTCTACACTTTTTATTTTTAGAAGTTTTATATATAATCCTAAACCCGTATTTATCTTTTGTCATTAAAAAAAACAACTTAACGCTCAACCCGACAACCCGATACATTTAACCTCCAGTAGGTTACATAGTCAAGCCGCTTTTATGAAAAAGACAACTTGTTTGAGAAGAAGGTAAATGAAAATCAGTGGGTGAGCTGGAAACAGGGAGCTAAGCCTATTAATTTAGCTGGTTAAAAGCGTCCACGTGAGCTACTCAAAACCATGGAACACTTCCAGTATCCCCGCATTTTATGCCATTAAAACCTATATAAGTTTGCAAACTTTTTGTGCATTATTAGTTGAAAGTTGTGCTTTATGAGTTTTTCAAAAAAAAAACTTGATTTTTTAGTTTTAACCCAAAGGTTTGTACCTTTTCCAATTTTAACCCTACATAATTTGTTTTTTTAACTTTAACCCAAAACTTTTCATTATTTGCAATTTAACTTCACAACTTTTGTCACTTATACTTTTCATCTTTCGCAAATTTTCGTTTTACGTATAGTTCTAAATTTTTCGAGTTAATACGACGTAACGTGCATGTGTGGTTCAACGTTTTTACCTCTATTTTTCCATGTTTGACAGGTTCGTCGCAATACGCATATTATAGGTCAAGTCAGTGTTGGTTGTCGATGACGGTTGTGTGACATTAGTATTATTTGACACCGTTTTACGCCCCGCCGCAATGCGGGGTGTGCTTTGGGGGTTTTCAAAGAAAAAATTGTTATGCATATTGTTGTCGTAACGTTGGCTTTGGGGGATTTCAAAAAAAATGTTTTTTTTTTTTTACTTTTCACCCAAAAGTATTTCATAAATTACTTTTAACCCAAAACTATTTGTTTTTTTACTTTTAACCCAAAACTTTTTATCTTTTGCAATCTATCCTCATAACTTTTTTTACTTTCAACTTTGGTCATTTATAGTTTCCATTTTTCGCAAATTTTTCGCTCTATGCTTGGTTCTAAATTTTGTGACTTAACACATCACAGCTGTGTCTTTGGCTTAACGTTTTTACGTTTCATTCTAAATTTTGCGAGTTAACACGACGCAACGTGCGTGTGTTGGTGAACGTTTTTACATCGTCTATTTTTACCCCGTTTGACAGGTTTAACATAACGTGTGGGTCGTAGATCAACTTAGTTATAAATAAAGAATCCCCGCCGCATTGCGGCGGGTCGTAATCCTAGTTAACTAATAAAAGGTATCCCCACCCCAGCTCAGTTGGGAGTTGGGCCGGTTTGTTTCCATGGAAACTCCGGTTCGACTCTCGGGTGTAGCAAAGGTGTGGGGACCAGGCAATGATGGTAAGTGCTTGTTAGCCATTGTTGCGCAAGTTCGAGCCTGAGCCGCCCCGGTTTTAATCCGGCCGTTACTCCAGCGAGGTGTCTCGTGTGGAGGCGGTACGGTTTCCGGGAGAACGCCGTAGCCAAGTCTGACCACTTACAGCGCGGACCCGGTTAAGACAACGTAAGTCTGGGACAGACTTGGTTAGGGTCCCCATCTTGGGGATATAAATATCTTAAGAAAGTTACCGTTCAAAAAAAAAAAAACTAATAAAAGGTGATAGCAAATTATCTCTAGATCGTGGTGGAAAACTTGCATTTCTCTTGGTAGATGCAAGTTCAACTCTCACTTGGTATAGAGTAAGGCATTGGTGGTCAATGATAGAAGACCCAGGGAAATCTGGGTTGGATCCTTGAGCCAAACGGATTTTACCGGTAACTTCATCGTCGTGTCTACGGGCGGGTGGGTTACCGGGTTTTCCCCGGAATTGGTGGTGGACCGGGGTACTCTCAGAGTACTCCGTTTGGTCCAGTGGGTGCTCCGAGAGTGCTTCGGATTGATTCTGTTGGCCGTTCAAAAAAAAAAAAAACTAATAAAAGGTGACAATGAGATAGTGGGGAAATGGTTAGGGAAAGACTTGGTATTTTTTGTGGCTCAGGTTCGACTCTCACTCTCCCTATTATTTTCTGCGGCATCCAGGTGAAGGGCGAATACGGGAGGCACTGGTTCGTCTTGGATGGGAGGCGATGTTTCACCGATTATTCCACTGTCGTGCCTTCGGGCGGGTGCAGATAGGGTTTCCGCGCATCTGGGAGAGCCAAGGGGCTATCGGTGGTCGAGTAGTCAACCTTGGCCACAACGTCCGGTGTTACGATGGTTGACACGTCGTTTCTTGCCGTTAAAAACAAAACAAATAATAAAAGGCCTTATCATTAAAAAAAAATAGTTAGCAATATCATAGGATATAATTTTTATGAACATAATAATTAGAGTTAAATGCTTGGTTGGTCCCTGTGGTTTTCAAAAATTGCAGACTTGGTCCTAGTGGTTTACTAATTACACGCGTGGTCCCTGTGGTTTTCAAAAATGCACTCGGTTGGTCCCTAGCCCTAACATCAGTTAAATTTCTCTGTTAAAACATCCCATGTGCTTGGCATGTGAGGGTAATTTGGTCATTTCAGTCAAACCAATTATAAAAAAAGTTAAATACCTGGTAGGTCCCACCCCCTCTTCTTCCTACAACAACCAGCAGATCATTACGAAGAACATTCTTATCTCGACGAATCACCAGCAGATCCAAATCAATCACCTTACATAATGCTCAATTCAAATCGCAATCACAAGAGGCTTGTATCGTCCTTTACGGCAACGATGACGTCACATCTGAACCTGACGGCACCGGAAATGGCGAAGGATCGTGGTCTAACATGTTGCCGGAGCTAATTGGAGAGATAATCAAGCGAGTTGAAGCCTCCGAGGACCGGTGGCCGTTGCGCCGAAACGTCATCGCTTGTGGTTGTATGTGTAAGAAGTGGAGAGAGGTTGTTAAAGAGCTTGTTAAACCGCCGGTTCACGGCGGTAATATCACGTTTCCGTCTTGTTTAACGCAGGTATTGTTTGAGGCGATTTTGATTATGTTACGTTTTGATTTGTGTGATTGATATTTGATTAGGTTGTGTAGATTTGTATGTTTCTGGTTTTATGATTGTTATGATGTGTTTTGAGATTAGGTGTTTGATTTTGTTAGTTAAGTGTTAGAAGTTTAGGCTTATGATGCTAATTAGTGTTTTTACTGTGATAAGAATTTGAACAAATTATCAGATAATTGTTGCTTATCCTGCAATTTCTTCGACAAGTTGTTCTGCTACTGTTTGAAGATAATTCGTGTTTTTCCCCCTGCTGTTCAAAGCAGTCTAGTTAAATCAAACTCGGGAACGTGCAATTGCTGAAAGTGGTGGTGGGTATTGGGTGGAGGAGATGAGATGGTGGTGGTGGTTGTGGTGGTTTGGGGAAGAAGAAGAAGGGGGTGGGGTGGGACCTACCAGGTATTTTACTTTTTTTTATAATGAGTTGGACTGAAATGACCAAATTACCCTCACATGCCAAGCACATGGGATGTTTTAACAGAGAAATTTAACTGATGTTAGGGCTAGGGACCAACCGAGTGCATTTTTGAAAACCACAGGGACCACGCGTGTAATTAGTAAACCATTAGGACCAAGTATGCAATTTTTGAAAACCACAGGGACCAACCAAGCATTTAACTCTAATAATTAGTTTGGATGTAGAAAACAACTTCTATGTATAGCTACGAAAGTGATTTAGTGAAATTACAACATTATGAGCTGAAATTCTTAGAAATAACAGATTAGAGTAGGTGGCAATTGTAGGAGACCGTTCGTATAAAATAAAATAAAATAAAATAAAATTTTTATTAATTTGAAATACAATACAGAAATGAAGACAATGGTAATTTACAATACTGTTACAACTGAAATAAAAAAGACATACAAGAACAAAAATACAAAACATACAGATGTTTTTGGCTGAGGATCATGTTAGACACAAGTCCCTTAAAACAAATTTCTAGTCTCCCAAGAGAACTTATTTGTTTCTAGGATACAACAGCCTGAGCAGTTGCATTGCTGGAAATGACGAAACACGAAGGTATACCCTGAATCAAGAAGAAAAACGAAGATGATTTTGCAAAAAAAAAAAATTTGTATATGTTGGTGAATTTCCGGTGTCTTCTGTAGGCAGTGGCGGACCCAGGATTTTTGGACAATGGGGTCCAAAAAAAACACAAAAAACGAAGAAACAGGTATTGAACCCATGACCTTTTGTGTGTAAACAAGGGGTTTTACCACTGCACTAGGCTCACTTTCATTGTTATGGGTCCCAACTAAATTATTTTATGAGGTCCATAGACAATTTTATATACCGTTTCTACTACTTTTTAAAAAAAGATTGGGGTCCGGGGACCCCGTTCCTCGTAACGTAGGTCCGCCTGTCTGTAGGAGAAAATATTGCATATGTTGGTGAATTTCTGGTGTCTTCTACAGGAGGTTGTGATGTTGTATTTATACAGCATCTGAGATGAAACAACAATGATTAATTAAATTAGAGAATTAAATTTCATTAAACGTCTTCAATGCACTTTAATTCGTCATTTAATTCTCAGTAAAAACTGTTGACTCGTCTGTTTCAAATGTTGAAGTGAAACTGCTCTGTCATTAAAGTTTGGGAAGCTTCTGTCACGCGCGTGAGCAGGACAGACACATTGATGCGCGTGCTCCATTTTGGCTCACTTTCATGCGCGAGCCTACAGGTCTGCACCACCCATGCGCCCGTACGCCACGTCGCCAGTGAACGCGTGCAAAGTTCGCCATCAAAGCGCCACATTGCGCTCATCGCCCACGCCACTCGTGCGCTCATGGGCGAGTGCGAGCTAGGGTGTTCCGCACTCTTCGCGAGTACACTAGTGTATGATTCCATGAAACAACAAGGAAGGAGTGTTCCCACTTAAATACCAATTTAAGTTTCATCTCGCCTCCTATGTGGGACAAGGTGCCAGTTTCCCATTATTTCAACATTCAATGTTTCAAACACCAAACTTTGAGCATCGATATCTTATTCATCTTAGCTCCGTTTTGGGCCCGGTTTAGTTCGTTGAGAAGCTCTTCCAACATAGAACACCAACCCACAAATAAATATATAAAATCCCCTCAGTTTCTTATATTTATTTCTAGTCCAAAATTAGGAAAAAAAACCTATATTTGTGAAAATTGTTATTTTCACAAAATTTCCAACAATCCCCCACATGAATAGAAATAGATCTTTCAAGTTTCAACGATACACATTCAACAACTGAGTATTGCAAGATAGGTAGGTGTAACCTTTGAACTTTCTATTGTGAAGCATACTTAGCCTGCTATCGTCTTGTAGACGCGGTGTCTTTGAACAATCCCCCATTTATGTAGGCGACAATATACATTTACACAATACTCTCCTTAGTTTAGTCAAGCCCTTATGGTTGTGTCCATTTATGGTCATGAAACACTTTCCTAGTTCTGCGAGAGCTCTAGGATTTGCACCTCCCCACAAATACATTCAAAGCGACCCCACTTCTCTCTAACATAGGTGATTCCTTTGAATCATTAAAAGCATCATGGTTAATTTGGATTTACTTAGATCTTTAACCTCAACAGGCTTAACCTTACTTCATGTCACTGATTGGAATGGACTAGGAAGTATATAACTCCCTTTTATTACTTTTGGGGCACCCCCCACAGTGACTCCCTTTGTGTTTATGATTAAGTTTTCCTATTGAACCTAGATCTTGGGATTTCTAGTCAACTAGGTCAGGGTTCCCTCATATTCCCTTCTTCTATGGGTTTTAGTCCCATTCCTCTTGACAACTTATAAACTAAATCTTTGCTTAAGCCTTTTGTTAACGGGTCTGTAATGTTCTCCTTTGACCTAACATAGTCAATTGAGATAACACCCGTTGATATTAGTTGCCGTACCATGTTGTGTCTACGTCGAATGTCCCTTGATCTACCATTGTACATTGAGCTTTGAGCTCTAACAATCGTTGATTGATTGTCACAATGTATGCAAATCACCGATAAAGGATTTGGCCATCTTGGAATATCTTCCACAAATTGACGTAGTCACTCTGCCTCTTCCCGCTTTTATCCAAAGCGATGAACTCAGATTCCATCATGGATCTAGCTATAACAGTTTGCTTGGATGACTTCCAAGCTATAGCTGCTCTCGCAAGTGTAAACACATATCCACTTGTCGATCTGTGATCTTTTACATCCGATATCCAGTTTGCATCAGTGTATCCTTCGATCACTGCTGGATCACGGGTATAGTGTAATTCGTAATCTCTTGTGTATCTTATGTATCTAAGCACCCTTGTGATAGCTTTCCATTGATCCGAACTTGGATTACTGATGTATCTATGATGTGCTTAAAATACAACATATAAATTGTATTTAATACGGCGTAAAATAAACCCTTTTTGAGTACTAATGTTGGAAAAAGCTCGTTTCTTTGTTCCTTTTTAATTAACAGGGTCAAAAGAGCTTAAATGCACAAAAGGAGCAAACTAATAGCAAAAATTAACATAAAATGCAATGAAGAAGGATTGGCGCAACTCGCCAAGTGTCACACCCCAATATTTCCACACATTACCGGTAGGCCCGGCGGGGAGTATCGTGACGTAGTTGATATCATCATAGTCGATACACACAATATAATAGCACAGCGGAAGGCTTGATAAATAAACTATTACAAACCATAATGTCTGAGTGTCCGAAAGAAAGAATATACAGACTGGGTTGTAATAAGATCCACAGGCGGATCATAAATAAAATACAAGAAACGGAAAATAACAGACTTCAGGTATCTAGGGATTTGCAAGATCCTCTTATATGACACATATAGCTCCAACCTATTTACGAGAAGTACCTGTCAACCAGTCTTTAGAAAATACGTCAGTTTACACTGGTAAATACAATTAACTGACTCATTTGAAAATATTTAAGAAAATTGATTTAAGTGCACAAGGCACAAATCTTTTATAACTTGGGACAATTATTTAAGATAATCTTGTATACAGATTTATATGTTTGTCATACAATTGGGGCTGGTTAGAAGCCGGTCTTGATTAACCGACTCACCACTTATGAACCCACAAAGGAGTTATCCCCAACATGTGGGTTTATATTTTAGTATTTGCATCTGTCAGGTGTATGCCTACACCCCGTGCATAGGTCGTGGCCATTTTCAAATGAAATGAGCCGAGGATATCCAGGACACGGTCGTATTAACCCCAATGCTTATGTTATCAAACAAGTCAGATTAAAACGGGTTATGTAAATTTATTAATCACAATCCGATTAAATAATTTCATACCCGACCAAGTGGTATTATTATAATACCATATCCCAAGACCGTATAAGGGAAAATAAGTTAAAAGTATTTACCTGAGCTAAATGTGACAAGTAACTCAGCCGTATATTCCTAAAGCTTTATGATAATACCTTCTACTGGATGCTACTTAATATGTATAGAAGGTTTAATAACCTATTAGGATGCTAACGGGTCTTTAGTTAAGTCAAAGACTTAGACCGGCTAGCTAGAAAGAAACTTTACGGTTCTAAACGCTAGATTAAGCGGAGACCAGAATGGAATGTGGTTTAGACCCGACAAGTTTGGATACTTGTATAATATGGGTAAACTAAACACATTCTGGAATTTGAGGATTTAATGATAAGGTTAAACCCGTTTCGGCTATTTTACGTAAACTAGTTACATAAACCGATCCGAATGCATAAATGCATAACGGGTAACCAAATGAATTATATACAGGTCTCAATTGTTATTATGCTTAAAATATGTTAATACATCAGTAGGATGTTAACATATATGCCCAAAAAGTATTTAAAACTAATTTAAGTCCCGTAAGGGCATTTTGGTCATTTTAATGATCATAAAAGAGATTTTATAATAAACTGAGGTTCTGGTCTTTGGTAATCAGTAAAAATAATTATTTTATCACATTACATCAGTAAGATATTACATATATGTGAGGTTTACCATTTATGGCCAAACTATGCCCCGAAAGGGCATTTTGGTCATTTCACATATGCTTTTAAGGACATTTTTGGAAATCTGAGTTCATGACTTATACTTACTGTAATAATATTGAAATTTGTTTAAAAATTCAGTAGGTAACAAGTCTTAGGTGTTAAATATGGTTTTAAACCATAATATGCACCTAATTAGTGTAAAACTCGCTAATTGACGATAATCAAGATGTTTATGTAAATCTGAGATTTTGATCAGTTTTAAATGCTCAAAATAATTTATTTAATGTATGAAATCAGTAGGAAAAGGTTTGGCATTCAAATCATTTGTTAATCTCATTTTATGCATGAAAAGGGTATTATCGTCATTTACCGAATTACACAAGAACTCTATGATTTAAACAGATTATAATCTGACCAAAAATCTTAAAAATCCTTAAAAATAATATCTTAACAGTAGGTAATGAGTTTTGGTTCAAAATCTAAGTTTAAACGTGTCTTATGCAAGATATCGCAATTTAATAAATAAAAAGCTTCTAATTACGATATCGAGCATAACTTTTGTTTGAGACCAAGAACTGATGTCAAATTTTCGGGACAAGTTTATATATCAGTAGCAAAGGTTTTTGTCCTCTCACATTTCTAAAAATCTCAATTATATGTCAAAAGGGCATTTACGGCATTTATAAGCATATTAACAAACAAGAGCATATAATTCAAACTATTAAGGACCAAGCAATATAACTCCAGAGGGTTATACTACTGTATAATATGGTCCTAATGGAAGCTTAAAACATGGGAGAATTAAGCTTAATCGGGTCAGATGTAACATCCCGAAAACGGGTTTGGCAATCAAAGCACGTTAATACTAAAGGACGGGTAAAATACCGTTAGTGGTAAAATTTAACCCGGTAAATATTAGGACTTAAATAAATAAACCTAATATTAATTAAATAGGAAAATAAATACTTTGAGAAAACAAAGTATATAAAAAGCCCAAAATTAACGGGACATAAAACATAACGGGTTATAATTTCCCGAACCCGTTAAAGTAACTAGGAATAATTAACCTAGTTAGTAGCATATAATTAAGTGACTAATGGTGAGTTGTAGCTTCATTTGATCAAAATAAAACATGAGGGACTAATATTGCCAAGTGGGAAACTTGTTTTATTAAAACAAGAGTTAAACACCAAAACACACACTTAGAGTGTGTGTTCTGGTCGAAATATCCACAGGAGCCAGGGAGCTCAAACCCTAACATTCACTAATCTCACAAATTGAAGGATCAAACCAAGTCCAAACCGAAAATCGAGCATAGATTAATGATCCCCATTGCAAGGAGATCATAAGGTATGTAAAATTCGACAAAAATTCTCTACTTGAAATTCTCATGAATTTAGAGAACTTGAAATCTGATGATGCATGTATGAATTGTAGATGAATTAGGAACATTAAAATGTCTAGGAGTAAACCCTAGACAGGTACATGTTGAAATTATGCTAAATTCTAGTAAAATCCATGGTCACCATTGTAGGTGACTAGTGGGTTATGTAGAACTTGATAAACACTAGGAAATTTGGGGTTGTTCTAGTGTAATTTGACATATGCGAAGTTATTTCAGAACTTTAAAGGCAAATATTTGTGTTAAATAGTTTGAATGATGAAAATTCGGGTTATATGACAAGTCATGAGCTTGTCAATGAATTATTTATAGGATATACCCATAGGGTGTTCGATGTAATGCCTAAGTGAAATTGGGTATCTACTAGTTCGTAGATAGAACTTGGTTTGGATAAGTATTTGGATAAATGCCTAATAACATGACAAAACGGGTTTCACTTATAAAGGGAAAACCCGTAGATTTTGTGAGATAAAGAAATATAGTGTCTTCGATAATCAAGAGCTAGGCTAACTTAGTGTTAACAATAGCATGAACTCGAGTTAAAAGATTCGTTAGAACGATGGCTTAAAGGAACGCCCACCGGGTAAATTGAAAATGCCTAAACTAGCTAATGAACATGAATGTGCATTTTATATATTAAGGGATGTTTGACTTTCAAAAAGTCAAACTGACCTATAATACGATAAATGGTAATTTTTGATATGAAATGCGTAAGGTGGAATAATCGTATTAAATTATAATTAAACTAACCACCTTGAAAATGATGATGATAGTTTGACGCGTAACAAGCTAGGTGAAAGCTTGGAGGAGGGAGCGGGTCAAACGGAGTAAGTACGGAAAGAAGAGCGTGGCGTGGATGCGAGGTAAGTGTAATTTACACACTTATGTAGAATACTCGTTTATTCGATATGTTGTAAACGTGATAACGATAATATTGGAAATATGGATTTTCGTTAAGATTACCTAGTAATGTAATCTAATAATAAGGGAAAAAGGACAAAATTGGAAATTTGTCAAGTGTCGACTAATGTAAATCAAGGTTAAAAGGATACCCATGGCGTAAGCCGAAATGGGTTGAATTTGTAAGAAAAGAGTTTAAAAGAAAAAGGGTATGATAATAAAATCCGGGATGGGATGGATGTATGAATTTGAAATCAAAAACGATGTTTTTGATTAAATAGATAACGTTGGGCATATAGTCCAAACGGGTCGAATGGTGGTGATAACACCATTTGACAATATTGACTAATGTGGTGGTCAAGTCTTATGTTAACAGGACCGATTAGCAGATCGGATAATTGCATCACCATTGATTGTGTGATAATGAAAACGAGGTATAAATCGGGTCTACTTGTTGATCCGGGCCAGGTACGCATAATTATATTGTAGATAAAAGTGCTATTTTGGTCGAATAATTGGAGAGAGAGTTCTTCGTCGTAAAAGGACCAAAATTGACCAAAACGCCCTTGTAGGCTAAATTGAACAAACAACCCTTAGAGGTTGTTTGGAAATGATTTTCATGGTTAAATAAATACTTAGAATAAGTGTAGAAGTTGAAAGATGTAATACGTTAGTCAAATAGCTCTATTTGAGTCTTTGCCGTAAATGGTAATCCGAAGGGGTAAAACTCGGAACATATAGATATCCACATTAAATCCAACACACATATAGTTGTGATGGAAGATTACTAGATAAGAAATGTAGGATTACAATGCTAGAAAGGAATGAAAGTGATTATAAGCTTAAAAGTGCCTAAATACCCTTAATGGGTCAAAATAAGCATTTAAGCGTAAACGGGATTTTATCATGTAAGAAAACCCGTGATCTGAGATTAATTTGATAGGCGATATTGAAATAATGAATTTCATGAGTTTAAAGGTCAAATGAATATGTTGGTGTGATAAAATTATGAACGGGTCAATATTTGGTAAAAAGGGTAGTAAGCCGAAGACTTAAAAGTCTGAAATTATGTTAATCAGGATGTCGGATTTTAACTCCATAAGATGGAGAATTAAATTACGGACGCGTAGGAAAAAGAATCGGGTAAAACGGATTAAAAACGAGAGAGTTATGCTCGTTTCCGTGAAATCGGGTTATGCTGGGAATGTACAGCAGCTGTTAAGCAACAGTATGTGAAAACAGGGGCTAGGTGTCACGCGACGGCCCTAGGCGTCACGCGACGCCCCCCTGTTCCGGAAAAAAAATTATTTTGTTGTTGTTTGACCCATGTAACTTGTTTATACTGATTATTTAACTATCAAAACTAATTTTTAAGTTGGTTTTGATCATAGGTGATCGCCAAGAGTGCCCGGATGAAGATCAAGCTCGATAAGGAACTGAACACGATAAAGTACAAGCTTCCGCGTGGCGTTCCGTCGTATCTTTTAAGCGACGAATTCAATTACATTAAGTTGTTCAAACTTTTAAATTGTAAAAGTTTTAGTAAACTCGTATTTTCTAAGGATACTTAATCTTAATTACATGTTTATTTTCGTTATTTATACGAAAACCTTTAAAATAATAACAAGGGTGTTACAAAGAACTGAAAGTCAAAGCAAAAGTCAAGCTTTTGTGACTTTCGGTTTTAAACTGACCTTAAACTGATAATTGTCGGGTTAGACCTGATTAAACATGTTCTAATACTAATTACCAAGTTATTAGAATGTTAAAACATAATTTATAACCTTTGTTTTATTAGTTTAAATCATTTTTAAAATTTCTGTCCAGTTTGACTTTTTGACCAACTAGTTTGACCCGACAATTAACTAGTCAAACGAAATAATTAGGAGGTGCACTTTTAAGGGTTAGTCACCTACATTAACATGGTCCTATAACCACTTTTATTTCAGTCAGTGGCTGGACCATTTATGATTAAACCGAAAGTCAAAGTCTAATTACGATATATTTGACTTTTCGGGTTTTAAGCTAATAAAATGAACTAAGCAGGGTCTAAAACACTTACATAAGGTCCTTGCTATCTTTTCTACACTTCTTGATCCTCTCCTAATGCTGGCTATCTCCAGAAGTGGGTATTAAGGTTGTTGCAAGTGAATGAGCAAATGAACAAATGAACCTAGGAGCCTTTAAATAGCAAAATGGCATGCAAGGAGATCCAAGCAGGTGTTTTGGAGGCATCTAGGATCACTCCAGGTGTCCTAGTGGTATTCAAAAACCAACAAATAGCTCCTGGAATCGAAAATTTTGCTCCAAAGTCGGTGTAACAGGCTGCAACATGCAGCTGCCAGTTTTTTGGACGCTGGCAGCTGCCACGCGGCCCGCGTAAGGAATCATCAAGGGTTACGCGGCCCGTGTGGAGGTGTGGCACAAGTTAAACAACTTTCATTTATTGCATTTTCAGCCCCTGCACTTTTATTCCCTTAATTATCTTATATTTTAGACATAATTGGCCCTTGAAGTTAGTTTGTAGATGATCGAGGGGGTATAACCAAACTCCGTTAGACCCGGTTTAGTTAATTGATCAACGAAAACATAAGTTTCGCCTCATTGACACTTTAAACCCTAATTCTTGGGAATTTTCATAAACAACGTATAACGATCTCGAAACCTCATGAAATTTATATCACTTATTCTTGAGAGCATATCTGAATATTTCGAAGCCTTGGGTTCGTTAAAAGGTCACTCAGAGGTAAGAATTAATATGTTGACACATTTAACCCCTGTAGTTTATAATCTTTCGATTATTTTTATAAACGGCTTCTTAAATCCAATTAGTTACTCATTTAAGAATATGTTCTTCATGTATGATCATTCAGAGGCACAAGTTTGGCATGTTGACACTTTTAGTCCTTCAAACTCAAACTTTCAACTATTTAGAATTTAGGACACGTGTCTTTATGTTATTGGACACGTTTTTACGTGGTGTTACACCAAGCCCCTGTCCACAAACAAACCAAGGAAATAACAAGATCAGAAGCTTTGGCATGGGGCCGTGCCCACCAGGCATGGGCCTTGCCCATTGAGAACTCTCTGTAGAAGAAAAAGATAACAACAAAAGACAAATCAGAAGCTCAACACGGGGATGTGCTAAGGCAACACGGGGTGTTGACAAATCTAGGATTCGCAGAATCTGAGATAGTACAGCAAGTACATTGGTCACGGGCTGTGCCGTTGACACATGGGCCCATGTTAGTACGAGGTCTGACACTTCAGTTAATGAGGAGGAGAGAGACTGAAGGCCACGGGGCCGTGCCAGGCAGGCACGGGCCGTGCCAGGCAGGCACGGGCCGTGGTGGACGTTCTGTTTACAGCTATAAATAGGGGTGCTTGGTTTCATTCCAAACCATCCCTTGGCAAACCACTTCTCTCTCACCTGCCACCACTTCACCACCACTACAACACCATCATCCACCACCATCATCCATCTTCCATCATTTAGAGTGTGTAATAGTCTCGGGATCCAAGATCGATCGTAAGAGTTTTTGTCAAACAAAGGCCATGCTTGGCTAAACTCTTACAACACTTGGTGAAGACAAATCTTTTATGTATTACTTTTTGATTTCCAATCTTTTGCTACTTTTTAATTGGGTATGTATTAATGACTTTAATAACTAGTTTTTTATATTGATGGCGAATTTATCTAATCATTCTTCATATGTCGTTGATTCACATATTCGTGTCTATACGACCTATATAAAGCGTGTTAATTGCCTGGAAGGGGGTTAGAAGGGTGGTTGGGTAAGTTCTATGTTTCGTTCAGTGTATATATCCTGCGAGAACCTAGTTCAAGCTTAGTACTATTTCACGAGCGGATGGTCTTAACCCCCGCAGGAGAAGTAAGAACCGCTTGAATCCCTTATCTATAAACTACAAATAAAACTTTAAACCAACCCTGCGAGGACTGTATCCCTACTGACTCAGACCAAAGGGTTGAGGGTAATCGCTGCTTGAAAGGGGGCTTACCACTTTTCGCATTAATAACTTACTTAATTATCTTTCAATAATCCGACCTTGCGGGACTGTATCCTTGTTGACTCAGACCAATTGGTTGAGGGTAACGTTGCCTGGAAGGGGGCTTACTACTATAACTTAAAGATAATCTCTTAAAATGCCTAAAGTGCGGAAATTATTAAAATGATACATAAAAGAGGAGTTGGAACCAATGATTTCTTCTTGTCTATCTGTTTTTTTCCTTATATTTTATTTTTGCTTTTTAGTTTATCTTTTTATAGCTTTAAACCTTTTCTTCAAAATTTGGTTTGATTAGACGTTAACTATAAGCCGGTATTAAAAGCTCTTGTGTCCTTGGACGACTTCGGTATCTTGCCATCACTGTACTATGCTCGCGATGGGTGCACTTGCCCTAACGTGTGCAGAGTGATAGTAGAATATCGTGTTTTATAAATTTAAAACTTGAATAGGCGAGTAAAATGAGATAAAATATACATAAAAATATATATATACACCCGCACACGTCAAGTTTTTGACGCCGTTGCCGGGGACACAAGGATTTTGAGAAAGCTTAAAATTAACGGCCTAGTCAAATTCTAACATTTTTTTCAAAACTACATGCCCGTTTTTAAAATTTTTCTGTTAAACAATAGGTTTAACACGGGGCAGTGTTAATGGGACACGCCCCCCGTGCTGCAACTTTTCTTAAAAAACTTTTCCAACGCCCAGATACAGAACTGCTCACGGGGCTGTGCCAGCTCAGCACGGGGTCATGGTCAACAATCTGTTAATTTTTTTTATGTTTTTTTATCCAGAGGCTCGTTATTGTAAGTCCCAAAACAATACAATCGGATATCAAACACCAAACAAGTAGCGGAATTACAAGTAAGATGTGGAAGATCGAAAAGCAAATTGTATTGATTCAAACACAAGAACACACGAATTCTAGACTCGTCTGGTATTCTTGGTCGCACAAAATAACAAGAGTTTGAAAGTAAATCAACAACCACAAATGACTAAGGAATCCCCTATTTATACATGCATAGAGGATCCTATTACATTGGGCCAAGCCCATACCCCATAGACAATAAAATAACCAACCAAGCCCACTAAGTGTCTCGAACTCAAACTATACAAAATAACCCAAGACAGGCGCAAACCTACACTAGATCATACCCTTACAATATCCCCTAGGTTTGTGTTGGCTTGGCGTCTTTGGCTTCACTTCTACTTCCTCTGTAACTCAGGTAAGATCGGTATACTTCTTCCAACATACGGACCAAACAGCTGTGTCTCCACTCTAGTATGCTGCCCTGACCACAATTTAAAATTCATGATCTGTGCCACAGCTCCTGTCCAGCTTTTTGCACATACTTCATACTGAGGATCACTCTAAATCTGTGAATTTTCCAAAAGATTGATGTCATTTTCGCCAAAGCACATCAAGTCTCGAGTATCAATAAACCTGTATTCAGCGTCGTCACAAACAATGACTGCTTGACCAGAAATGGGATCATACATTCAAAACTGAAAGTTTTTCAGCGTATTATCAGGAAGTTCCTTCAATAATGGCACTGTGTTTGTCTGTTTTGTTGCAGGCCACTTAACTATCTTATACGGCTTCCCTGTAGCAGGATCCAGTACTTCTTCATCCTCTTCAATAGTAGACTCAACCAATTTCATGTATTTAAAATTGCCTCTTGCTTGTTGCTGCAACCTGTTGAAGAAGTTAACCCCAATTTTGCAATTTGGATTTTTAACCTAATCATGAAATCCTGCATTGCTCAGTTCCCTCAAATCAACAGGAGTCCAAGAGTTGAATGCTTCAGAGTTAGCATAATACTCCACATCACCATTTTTCCTCAGCACGATAAACATTCCTTTTTCATCATTATATGCCTAACTTTTAATACCTGATATGTTCCCCTTTTTGTTTTTCTCTGTGGTGATCACATACCTGTCAGGTTGATCACCAAACTGCAAGTTCCTCTTAGCCCCTACATTCTCATAACAACCATTTTCTTCCTTGGTTTTTGATTTGCTGTACGAGGAGGATTTTCATAATACATATTCATAGCATCTTCGTGCTCTTTCCTCTGTTGCTCTCTCTCTTCAGCAGTGGATTCCTTCGGTGGATCAGCAAATTCTTTAGGAAATTTTCCTTCAAGCTTCTGATTCATATCCATAACCACAGCACTACGGGCTCCCAAATTTATTTCCAGCTCATTTATTTTCTGATTTTTAACCACCAATTCTTCCATGAGACTAGCAATCTGAGCATCCCTGAATATTTTGTCTTCTTCAAGAGTGGAGATTCTTCACATCAGAATTGTGGTTTCATTTTCTTCAAACAAATCCTCAATATCAGAACTTTCAGCAGTTTCAGCAGTTGCAGCTTGTTTCAACTTAGCTGCAGCTTCAACTTGACTCGCAGCAGCTTTCAGTAGCTCAGCAGCCCTAACAACATCAGCATCAGATGGACCACTGCTTGAACCTTCACCTGACTTAGGAACCGGCATATACATAGCAGCTATTTCATTAGCCATAAATTCAATGATTGCAGGACTTAATTCAGTGGGTATGTAGTTGACTTTAGGCTGTGTAGCACCAATGGGGGTAGATGTTTCTGTGGTTGTCTAAACTTCAACATTCACCTCAACGCTGATCCTAGGATCTCTTCTGCTTCGTTTCCTAGGAGGAAGATCAGTGGTAGGATCTTCTCGAGAATGATCAGCATCGGCAGTTTCTGTTGTAGTAACAAGTTCAACATGGGGAGGGCTCATATGAACTTGTTCATTAACATCTTCAGTTTCTGCTGTGAGGCCTTTAGTAAGAATCTCTGTTTCTATCTCATCAACATCATCATTTACCTCATCATCTTCAATCATTTTATCATCTGCAACATCCTCTTCACTTTCAACACCAGTCAAATCCACGTTCTCGATTGGATCTTGTATACCAACAGGAGCTTCAATTATTTCTACATCATGCTCTTCAGCTACAATGGCATTTATCTGAACAGGTGCCTCTTCTTGAATCTCATCAAAAGCTCCAAACTTCTCTAACTTTCGCTTGTTTTGATACTTTGTCTCAACATTATCTCTTGACCTTTGATTAAACATAGTAAATACCAAGTGATTCATCATCTTGACGTCATAAGTTTTTACTGTAATTGGCAATTTCGGATACTTTTTTCTCTAGAATCAGCTGCACAAATCTGGGGAACTTGTACCAATACTTCTCATTTATGGTTTTTACATTAGCCATCATATCGTCAAATACACTCTTTTAGTAGTTGTATTTCCATCCTTCAACGACTGAAACCACTCCAGATGTCTGCTTTAATGTCAGTTTATCAAGACCACTCTTGTTCCCACTAATACTTACTAGATAAATGTGTGCCAGAAATCTCCAATATGGATGCAGCAGCTTCTTAATTGTCGGAGGAGGACATGCTCCCTCATAACTCATTTTTACCAACACTTCCATAACCTTTTCTTTTGGATACTCCACTGGATCATCTGCCTCGTCACCAAATAGTAAAACCTCACGAACGTCTTGCTCATTTACTGAAACTTCTGTTCCCTGAACCTTTGACTTGATGACCACATCTCCTTTCTTTTCCGTGGCATTATCCCAGAAATCCTTGATCCAATCTTCATGAATAACATGATTCTCTCGAAGTGAATGAGCCAATCTGCATGTATTTAGACCCACGATCATCGACTTGTACATTTCGAAACCTTTTGGAGGATCTGATAAGTAACAAGCAACGTTCATTGTCTTTTCCCAGGCTGGAACATGAGAACCACTCGTTTTCTTTCCTGTATCTGTACCAAAAGAGACGAATTAGTGCTAACACACATAAGTTAAAAAAACTAAAAGTTTCCGAGTTTGACCGTGAACTTGGTCAAATTTAGTCAACTATTTCATAATAATTTTAGAATTTATAAAAAAACAAAACATATAATTATATTTTGTTAAAAGAAACGTCACAAATTATAAAAAAACAAGTTGATAGATTCAATGTTACAATATCGGCTCAAATAAATTGGATCAGGCCCAACCACAAGGGTTTGTGCGATTCAAAATGAGTTGTGCGATCAGGCATCAGATGTGCGATGGCAGTTTTGTAATTACTTTAAAATGACTTTGATTAAAATAATAATAAACAGAATCGCACAAGTCCAATCGCACATTTCGCTAGTCAACAAAAGTCAATCGCACAAAATTTGGTCAATAAAAGTCAATCGCACAAGTCTTGGTCAACTAAGGTCAATCGAACAAGACTTGGTCAACTAAGGTCAATCGCCCAAAACATGGTCAACGAAAGCCAAACAAGTATCAATCGCACAATACGGTCAACTAAGGTCAAAGGGGTATCAATCGCACAAGTTTGGTCAAAATAGGGGCAAAACAGACTTTTCATTCAAATGTTCAGGGGCAAAATCGTCCACCCCCAACTTATGCGATTCAATCAGACGGCGTGTGTACATCACTCGCCGTCTCCGGTCATCTTCTCCGGCAAGACCTGTATATTCTGGCGACTATCTTGTGTTTCAAACCGAATTTTCTGGCCAAATTCAGGGTTTCGTTCCATTTTTCAGTCAAAATCTAATATGTGAAACCTTAAAGAACCCTACAACCCTTTTTTATTTTAATACAAATCTCCTCTAATCAAACCATATCGTTCAATCGCACCATTACACTCCGATTCAAAAGAAAATTTCAACTAGAGAACTAACCTTTTGCTTTTCCTTTTTGATTCGACATTGCAGAGATGATTGAAATTTTGTGTCTCGTATAGAGGATGAGGATGATAATGGTAAGAGGTAAACAAGAAAGATGTGCGATCGGAGAGTTTGAGTGTTTTGAAAAGCACACTTTATGAATGATTAAAGTTTTGAAAAGTGTTCCAGCTGTCGCACACCTTTTGATATACCTCAACTTCTCACCTTTTCAAACTAAGGGGACCACCAAGTGTGCGGTGGGTCCAAGCAGCTTTTCACCAAACAGTTTCTCAGATTTTATGGGGCCCACCAAGTTTACGGTGGGTCTAGCTCAAATCCCAATAATAAAAGGTTTTAATAACTTCATGCAAAGATTTATTTTATGAGGATACAGTCTTTCTCGATTCATAAACACACGGTCACAAATTTTTTAAGATATTTGTATATATACACTAAAAACTAAATATTTACACACAAGAGGCACAAAAAAATTTCAAAGACAAACAATATATACACCATTTTTGCATGCACTTTTCTTACGGGATCAAATCACAGAGTTTCGGGCTAGACTACACTTGTCAACAATAATTTACTTTGGTAGATCCGAGCGATTGCCAGTATGTTTTCCTCTTAAACTTATCTCCCTAGGCCTTTATCAAATAACGGACTGCATTATATTTATCATGTTTTCATTTTAAATTATATGAGCACTCAAATCAATCACGATCAAATCCCGGAATTTTAGATTTGAACAGGCTATCATACGAGTAGTTTCCCTACCACATATTTCACAACCCGTTCTAGGATTCTGAAACCTTGACTGGACTAGATTGAGAAGAGAACAAAATGGATCAGCAGAGATGGATATAATGTACAGATCAAATGAGATTTTCTCAGTTTGATATAGGTTTTATTTTTGGGTTTCTTTTGGGCACTTGAGGGCCTCTTTCGGGTGTATTTGATCCACAGAGTGACAACGTACAACTAGGTCTTTGCTCACGCAAAACAAAAGCCGACGTTGCCTAGCACCTCCAGGTCTTTACTCACGCAAAACAAAGGAGATACACGAGTTGGTCAGAAAAGATTTCAGAACTAGAACGAAATTGTGTGTATCGGGACGTCACACACGCATTCAAATAGCCATGCTCTAATTCCAAGTGACGTTCTTTCCTGAGGTCATAGAATAAATATTAGTGTTCTACGCAGTACCGGTCAACGAATCCATCCATCAGGATAAAGCCTACCAGCATATCGCTCTAGAGTCAGACCATTTCAATATTGGTCTTACATGAGTCAGCCTTAATCCACATAGTGAAAATTCATTTCATTTCCCGGGTTGTAGCAACGACATAGCAAAGAACTATTTTTGTATTTTTCTGGTTTTTCAAAAGTTTTTGTATTTTTCTGGTTTTTCAAATGTTTTCGTATTTTTCTGAAAGACTACATCCCCCTAAATTTTTGCTTAAATTGATGAAAAGACAATTTTAAGAAACAAATTTACAGAAATGAAGAAAAATATTTTTGTGTGACCGCGGTCAATCCTCGAAATCGACCATTTTGAGAAGTTCAAGAAGAGCAAGAAAACGTGCTTTATCAACCGGTTTTGTAAAAATATCTGCAATATTGTCGTCAGTATGAATTTGATCCATTTTAATTAAATCCTGGTTGAAAGAATCACGAATGAAGTGAATTTTTATGGCAATGTGCTTGGTTTTTGAAAAATATACCGGATTTTTCACTATTTGGATAGCTGCATTATTGTCACAGTAAATGGGAGTTTGGGAAAAATTCAAACAGTAGTCCACCAGCTGGTGTTGAATCCAGATAACCTGTGAGTAGCAGGCTGAAGCGGCCACATACTCGGGTTCTGCAGTCGATAGTGAGACCGTTTGCTGCTTCTTGCATTGCCAGGAGATGAGGCGATCCCCCAGAAACTGGCATCCAGCTGACGTAGACTTCATGTCCCTACCAGTTCCTCCAAAATTGCTGTCATAAAAAGCACACAGATCAAATGGAAATTCTTTTCGATACAAAAGTCCAAGCCGAGGCCTGCCCTTAAGATATCGAAAGATTCTCTGAACAACGTTTAAATGAGAAAGTTTAGGAGCAGCCTGATAACGTGCACACTGACACACAGCAAACATGATATCTGGTCTACTGGCTATCAAATACATCAACGAGCCAATCATCGACCGGTACAGTGTAGCATCAACAGCTTCCCCTTCCAGATCTTCAGTCATCACTGGTCTTTCTGCTATAGGAGTATTTGCAGATTTAGTATCCTGAAGTTTGAACTTTGTGATGATATCATCAACATATTTTCCATGATGAATGAGAATTCCTTTGGAATCTTGATGAATCTGCAGACCCAGAAAGAAACTCATCTCTCCCAACGCACTCATTTCAAATTGCTTCTTCATAACCTCCTCGAATTCGTTGCACAGTGCTTCACTAGTGGATCCGAAGATGATATCGTCCACATAGATCTGCACAAAGATTTGATCCTCTCCCACCTTTCAAATGAACAGTGTCTGATCGATTACTCCACGAGTGTATCCATGAGCGAGCAGATGCTCCGTTAGAGTGGCATACCTTGCACGAGGAGCCTGATGCAATCTGTATTAAGCCTTATCAAGCTTATAAACATGACGAGGACACTGTTTGTTCACAAAGCACACATAGATCTCTTCCTTTACTTTGCCGTAGAGAAACGCCGTCTTGACATCCATCTGATAGACCTTAAATCCCATGTAGGATGCATACGCAAGAAATATTCTGATTGCCTCCAATCGCGCCACAGGAGCATATACTTCGTCGTAGTCAAGGCCTTCAATATGTCTAAACCCTTGGACGACCAGTCTTGCTTTATTTCAAACAATCACTCCGCTATCGTCTCTCTTGTTGCGATAGACCCATCTAGTTCCGAGTGATTTCTTTCCAGCAGGTAGAGAAACCAAATTCCAGACTTTCAGTTTCTCAAACTGATTCAACTCATCCTACATCG